>CM051259.1:26705032-26910032 GCA_027921565.1 Artemia sinica | reverse complement strand
CAACTTGAAATAAAATTCTTGACTACGAATGATGTAAGAAATAGCGATGGGAAACTGCATTCGAAATGATTTAAACTCATTTCATAAAGACGATACTTTTTTTGTCAACATATGAAGAACTGTGTATATTGCAATATTTGCAATTGCATATTGCATCTGTCTGGTTTTTATGCAAAGTAACAAAAGAGACGAAAATTAAAAAACAAGAGAGTAGTCAAGAATTATGGTATACAAAGTAATATTTGGCAGGGAAACTCACTGGTGATAAATCGCTAGGGGTGCCACTGTTATTGCGTGATTTTCGGGGATTCGGGGAACCAAATTTTTTTTTCGGGTTGACGCCTAGATTTTCGGGGAAATAACCGAAAATTCGAGGATAGTGCAAGCCCTGCTTGATTTCTAATCAGGAAAATCGAAATACTAAACCACACGAGAAGGAAAAAGCTCCGACTTTGAGGTTGACCACAATAAAGACTTGCCCAGGGTTTCCACCAGACCAAAAAAATTTCGTAACGTCGAACTCGGAAAAAACGTAACTTTTGTTATAAAAAGTCTCTTTTCAAGGGAGGGTGCCTTTAATTTTGCTATCAAGAGCGGTACTTAAAGAGGGAGGGGACATTTGTAGCCTGTATAATTTGAAAAATATATTTTTACGTAATCTCATAAAAATCCTCCCTCCAACTCTTAAAAGGTGCCTAAAAAAGTATACAATAATAACAATTCATGTTTTTAACCTTCAGAAAATTTCTACTTATTCAGCTATAAGTGCTGCTTCCAGTTTACCTGCGCAACAGAAAGACCTCCTCCCCCCCTAATGCGTGTATAAAACCCCAGGCTACTATTTTGCTTATCTTGTTGTTGTTGTTTTTAATTGCCATTATTGGTGTTTTAAACCAAAAGTTGATGAGTAATATGTACCAAATAAAAGGCTACTCAATAAACACAGGACACTTTAAATTTTTTGATGAAAAGAAGAAACTAACTAGATTAGTTTTTATTTTAATGTTAAATTTGTTATAAAAACGATTTTAATAAATCCAGCTTTTTTAAAAAAGACCCAAAAAATCATTTTAATCGCTCCCTTCCCGTCTAATATTTTAGATTGGCTCGGCCTCCGTCTCGTCTCCTCTAGCTTCAAATTTGCATCCCTCCAACATGATGATTTAAGCAATTCCGAGTGACAGAGTTTTTGTTTGGTTTTTATTTTATCGAACAAAAAATATTTCAATCGTTGTCTTCAGTTCCTATACGAAACAACAGTTATTTTGCATAATATGCATTTTTCCGTTTGTAATTTGAATCGTAAACTCCCAAACCAAAAGAAAGTAAGAAATAAAAGAAGAAGTTCACACAATTCAATCCCAAGAATGTTACCCTAAAGCTGTTTTGATGGGTCTCAGAAGTCCAGGCACGTACAAAGAATTTTTAGGGGAGGAGGTCAAACAATAAAAAAAAAAATTAAACTCATTTTCAAAATGAACCAAAAAGTAGAGAATTATCTTTTTTCTCAAGAATATATGAATATAAGTGAACATGAGGGGCACAAAAAACAGGATTTGGTTTTACATAACATAAACACCAAAATTATCTAGGTTTTTAAATGGATAAACGGAAAAAGTCGATGAGTTGAGGAAAACAAATCAAAACACAAATAAAAACGATCAACTTATGCAAAAACGAATCGATTTTTTGCCCCGAATTTTCACTTATATTTAATATTTTCAAATTTTTAATTTTTCAAAATTAAAAAAAAATATAATGTCTCACCCAAGATTACAACCTAAGTTAACACAGCCTCGGGATGTGCTCTTATACCGTCGTACTATACTGATAAACGTGGGAAGTAACTGAACATTCGGAAGTGGTTGAAAAATAGTTCACAAATTAAAAAAAAGATTGTGATACAAAGAAATAAAACGAAGATGGAACAAAAAAATTAAGGAGGATAATAAAAAACCTATAATTTAATAAATAAATGCCGAGAAATTTACGTTTTCAGGGGGTTGGGGCCCCAGTCCAGCCTGCGTGGTCCCTATGAATCAGTTTTTAAGTAAAACTGTAAGCCTACCTTATACAGATACAAGATTGTTTATTTCTTCATAAAAATGGGTATTAGTCTAGTTGTCGTTTTCTAAAGCCAAATATTTAGTGATTGTCCTTTTTTTTGAAGAAAACATGCTAAACACAAAAGTAGTGCCATTAAATTAGTTTATTTTACACTATTTCCAAATATCATGGCCCCTTTTCTGAAAATACACCCATCCCCCTGATAGTCCGGGATATAGCCCTAGGAATATATTTAAAAAAAATTCAACCAATAAAATTCTTACTTTACAATATAAAAGAATACGAAATAATGTAACAAGAAAGAATGCCATCACAAGATTCGAAACAACGATGAAATGTATTTATACAGTTATATATGGGACCGCAGATGGGGAGGGGTGTATAATGTTAAAAAAAAAAAAAAAAAAGTGACCATGATATTTTGGAAAAAGTTTAGTATAAAATCGAAAATTCCGGCTCAACTAGCCCACCCCCCTCCTCAATGCTTAGATATACCCAAAAAATGGCTCATTTTTACAGTTTCATATATTTTGTCAATACCAGCTGTTCATAATCCCATATAAAAAAGAGCAACTTTTGTATATAACCTGATATTATGTCAAACCAATTCATAAGGGGGGGGGGGATGAGGCTGTTACGACGAAAGAATAATACATATATCATCGGTACTTGTCAATTAGCTGATACACACGCAAGATAGATGCTAAAGGAAACTAGTCAAAACGGGTATCAGTCAGTAGAGAATTGGATCGCAAAGCGTGGTTTGTCATTGCGTTTTACAATATTTAAACTATTGTTTTTTGGAGTTAAGGGGGGAAAAGTACCTAGATTAGGTTTCGTATTTAATATATACTATGCTTTACCACTTACACCCACCCTAATGTGCAAATATATAGCCCAAATTTGGTTCTAAAACTTTTATATTTTCATCATATTTTGTTTTATTTCATTAGCATTAACAAATGAAACTAGCTCCTTCTCCATATAATTTTAGTATGACTGTTGAACGGAACAAGATTCAAAGTCAACTGATGAAATTGAAAGTTGGTGAGTTGACAAACTGACTATTGTCACTAAACAAATGATAATCGTATGCTCATGAGAGAAAATGTTATCTTGACTTACTATGCGAGCAAGCGAAGTGTGTATTTTCTCATCCTAATAACTGAGTGATTGTTTGATAAGATTAAATGACCGCGATGTGAAAAAAATGTCGATACTCATGTCAGTGTAATTAAAATGGGAACAGTGGATTTTTTCACGGAGGAAAAAAATAGATTACTCAAAAATGTGAAACTTCCTCATTATTCAAAAGCGTAACATAATTGTACCATAAATTCAAAAACGTAACAAAAATGTAACGTTTTTTAGGACCGTAACGTAAAACATACCGTTTATTTAAAACGTACCAAAAATGGTACGAACGTAACCTCGGTGGCAACCCTGGACTTGCCGCAAAATTAATTTAAACTCGACCGAACGCCACGTCTCTGCCAGCGGCGGCGCGCCTGAGGCGCGCTTGCGGCGTTGCAACACTTCGGCGGCGGTCGACTGGGCCTCTCGTCGGCGGCGTTTGGTCGATCCGCCGGCGCGGTGCCGGGGTCTACTTCTATATATATAGATTGTCAATGTCGCTTGTCTTCTAAATGCAGACAATTTGAGCCTTTCTTGATGTCACGGCATCCAAATGGATCTTAAATTAAAAGTGGTGTCTTTGTAAAATTGCATTTTTTCTTTATTGAACCTTTAACTTTTGCCTCGGCTTGTCTTTTGTCATTATGAAAGACATATTGCCGAACCTTTGCTCTTTTAGTTGTTCAGGTGGTGGGACAAATGCTTCTTTTTCTTCCAACGATTTATCTAGTCCAGGTTTTTGATTTTAAAAGGTATGGAAGGCATTAATGACCACCTTTGTTTCTTTTAATTGTTCAGGTGGTGGGGACAAATCTTCTTCTTTTTCTTTGGCTTATCTTTTGTCATTATGAAAGACATATCGCCGAACCTTTGTTTGTTTTAATTATTCAGGTGGTGGGACAAAAAACTTCTTTTCCTTCTAAGGATTTGTCCAGTCCATAATTTAGATTTTCAAAGTGATGCCACATATGATGTCATAAGAAATGCTTATATGATGTACTAACATAGTACATGACGTCATTTCCAAAAACCAAAAACTAAGGCTCTTAACGATTTTTTCTCAGACTTCTGACCTATCTAGATCGTTTTGTATGCGAGAATATCCCAAGGTGCCAATTTTCCCGAAAAAATATGGAGCTGTTTTCGAGAAAAAAAATACATAAATACATACACAATCATTACTCACATATAAAGATAGTATATATATACATACGAATATATTATATATATATATATATATATATTATATATATATATATATATATATATATATAATATATATATATATATATATATATATATATATATATATATATATATATATATATATATAATATATATATATATATAATATATATATTTTATTCTTCGTTTAGTCTCCAGAGTGATAACACCTTTTTGGATTTATTGAATTTTAAAACCTGCTTTGAAGTCCCATAATTACAGAAGTTTCATAATTATACTCTGCTGCGAATTAGAATATAAAGTGATCTAATTGTTATGGATGAATTATAGATAGCTTTGTTTGGATCTATAATACGGTAGCACCAACAGGTACGACATTTCTGTGCCATCAACAATTTTCTAGTTCGAACTCTAGAAATTAATTCATTAGCCAAATTCCATCTAATTTTTCGCTAATTTCAGTGACAGCCTGTGCAGAAGAGAGCGGGAACAAACACGAGAGTCGTATCGGTACCGGCCGGACATTGATCTTTAAACTGCTGGGGAAAGGCGATTGGGGTACCAGCTCTTCCCACAGGTTTTGTTAACTGTTTTATAGCAGATATCAGTAGTCGAATATACCCTTGTCTGATCTTTTGATGCCATTTGTCGTGTATCCTTTACTCTAATGACTCTATATCTAAACCCTATTTTGAATTTCCTCCAGTCAAATAGAATACAGGATTTAGCTTTGTTGTCGAAAATGACACTCGACTTTTTCGAGCTAGCTGCATTACACGAAGCAAAAATGGCACTTCTTGAACTACAATTCCCTGCATGTGTATTTCAAGATTCAAAAAAAGCCGAACAAAAGATTCAGCAATTTCAGAATTATTGGAAATTTTAGCCGATTCTGACTGGAAAAATATTCAGCTTCCAACCTTTGTAATCTCCCACCCCTCGAGTGTCCCACAGATTCGTGAAACAAATTGCTCTATTTACTAGGAGAAATTCGGGATCTCAAAAGCTCAATGTCGGTGATAAAACAGTACTCTACAGGGCGTCAGCCTGGCAGCTTTTCCATCAAACAGCCACTGCTATACCTAAAACGGGAGAGACTCCCAACTTGCTCTTCATCATAGAAGACGCTCCTTGCATGGAATTTTTGTTCGAGACAGCAGGCATTTAGTCTACTGCAATCCGAAGATGGGATGCAAGGGGTCAAACAGTTAAGAAATAACAAGCTACAAGTCAAATTTAGTGACATTGCTAAAGCTAAAGCTTTTTGCAAGCAGGCCCCTACCACTCTCTCTACAAAATTACCGAACGGTAGCCCAAACAATATCAAATGTAAACTTAGAGAAGAAAAACAATTTGGCGTTATACTAGGTCTTTTTACGGACATCAGTGCAAGTTTGCTGGCGGTACACAAACCCGGACCTCATAGAGGAAGCCTCGCGCTTTGGCTAAGCTGAAACTGTCAAATTGACTTTCAAGAATAGGCAGTCATTGAACTTAGCAACTTCTAGCGGAATTAAATTGGGATGTGATTTTTTTTCCATGTGGTCAAGTACAAGCAGGCCCCACGAAGGTGCATTAGCTGCCAAATCTTCGACCGCCTTATTGAAAGCTGTAGAAGTAATCCCAGATGTGCTATATGTTCCGGACCTCACACCAGTAGCAAGGACTCGCTATGTAATGCAGAACCCAAATGTATCTCATGCAATGAACCACATGTCTGTTTTAGCCTGAAATGTCAGAAAAACTAAAAAAAATTTTAAGAAATAAGAGTTACTCATGAAATAGTTACATAAAAGCTCTAAGCCTGAATGTTAACGGGTGCTACAATAAAGAAAAGGCTATGGATGATCTCCTTCACCTGTACGATGTGCTATTCATTAAGGAACATATGCTCTCTGGATTAAATGCAAATTTCTTAAATGAATCCAAATCGCACGACCTGTTCATACAGCCTGCTAAGTTAACACCAGGGCGTCCGTCTCTGGAGACCTTGCAACATATGCAAGGAAAGAATTATCAGCAAAGTTGTCAATTAAAAACAGCAATTTTTTGTCTTTTTTTGCTATGGGTACTGAGTTAACAAATGTCTATATGCCTACTAATTATAATAATGCTATCTTGCTGACAAAGTTTTCTAAACAATTTGATGCCCATCGTCGACATCTGGAATCTCTTGAGCATAGTGGGAGAAAATGGGTTATGGCTGGTGATTTCAACTGCGATGCAGCAAAATACAATATCCGCTCTGACATTTTTATAAATAGCCTACCCGCTTCCTTTCAAATTCAGCCAAAGTCTTTGGATTTTACACATACCCATTCTAGTGGACATACATCCAACATTGAACATGTTCTGTCTTGTAGATGCCTTCCCTGTCTCCCGTCACAGTATACACAGATGATCCAATTAGCGATCATCTTGGGCTGTCTTTTCATCTACAACCATCACAGAACATTAATATTCAAAAGACAAGAAGGTGGGTGGAGAAGAAGAATTGGAATAAATGCGATGCTGATTTGTGTATGGACACTGTCTCCTTAATTCTTTCTCGTATCAAAGTGCCATTCAACTTACTATGCTACAGTCTTCCTGAAGCATCTGCTATGATTAATCTTAACACTTATTACTATCAGATTGTTCATGCCATGAAAGTGACCGAATCAACAGCAGTCCCTACTAGGAAGTAAAGATTGGCACAGAAAACTGAGATGGTCCAAGTCTGTTGAGTATTCAGACGGCAAAGCACGCGCAAAAATGTGGCTGAGCTTTTTTTTACTGCATGTGGAACACCCGCGTATATGGGAATGTTTTTGAGTTGAAACGAAGCACTAAACTGAAATATAAAGCTGAGCTGAAAAAATACCATATTATCGGACAACATTTCACAGGGAATAAGACATCGTGGCAAAATATAATCCGAACCGATGGAAAGTTCACCTAGTTCTTCTCTGACTATGATGATTGGAATTCTTATTACACGTCAGTTTACGGGATAGAAAATCTTGCCATAAGCAAATATTATGAAGAGGAGGCTACTAGTTGGCTTGGACGTTTTTTCAGGATAGGATTGCGTTGTCACCATATCCCTGAAACAGGTTAAAAACCGCCGTGAGAAAAGCTCTGTCTGAAGGTAAGAACGGGATAGACGCTGACGGCGTTTTAATAATTATTGACGGCGAATATCATCAATATCAATATTTTTGATGGCGAATATCATCCAAACTATGAAATTTGGTACGCAAATTCAACAGTATCTACCAAATGAAGAGACACAGTTTCAGAACCAATTAAAGTCAAAAGAGGCGTTAGGCGAGGCAGTGTTCTTAGTCCTGTCATTTTCAAACACGCAATTTCTCAGATTCTGAACCATATCTCCTCATCTATTCTACTTCACGGTACCGACTTATCTTATATAGCTTACGCCGATGACGTTCTTCTTCTCAACAGATCGAAGACAGGCTTGCAAGATAACTTAAACAGACTGCAAAATGAATTTCAGTCAATCGGACTTTTTATTAACATTGAAAAGTGCGAGTTTCTAGCTTTCAACACGATTAAGAGCGATAGTGTTTTCCTTGTAAATCATTCAGTCCCTGCTCTGTCAGAGTTGAAATACCTCGGGTTAATGATTTCTGAATCGCTAAACAAAATCAGGAAATCCATTGTGGAGCACACGATCACCGCCATTAAACGTGCTAACGGGATTGTTGTTCCAAATCAGGGCGATACTCCGGGAAATCACTTGCTTCTATTTATCGCTCAATGTGCCAACCTCACGTTATTTACGTCGCCGGCTCGAGGCGAGGTAATTATCCATAACTATACAGTAAAAAAAACATAACTAACTATATTACTATACAGTACTATACATTTCTACACAGTAAAAATAAATATAACTATACAGAAAAAAAGTGTTTCTTTTTATTGGTGTATTTAGTTTTTTCCTTTTATTTTTTCCTTGCTCAAACTATTATCTGTTGTAGATGGTGGGTAAATAAACCATTATTATTATTATATAAATATATATCATACACGTAATAACACAATTCTCATCTTCTTACATCGTAGAAGAAAATCCTGCTGGTTGATAACATTTGCATGTTTTTTCTGAGTGTTTATATTTATACACATTTTTTGGTCAAATCATCCCCATAAATATGACGTGATAATTTCGGAGACCACACTGGCCTTTCCATGACGATAAAATAAAAGTTCAAAATAGGGATAAAATCCTTTTAATAGACAGTGTATAGAAATTCACAAAAATACCAGATGTTTCGGTCACATATACAGTGACCGTCATCAGTAGTAAAACTAAGCAAAAACAATTTAAAACAGAAGTTTATATACGAAAATCAAATAAAACCACATATTGTTTAATTCTCTAATTCTTTTCTAAGCAAAGGCGGAAGCTAGCTTCTTTGACCTTCTTGGATTCGGTTCATTAGCGTTCAATGGTATAACATTTGGCCAGAGGTCAACCACATTGGGTGAATGACCTTTACTCTGTCAGATTTAAAAAAAATTATCATGGATAGAGTTTAGCCCGAATTCCCCTGTATCCCGATTCAAAGCAATTCTTGAATAAGATTGTCTTATTTCAAGAGTTTCACGAAAATTTTGCTTTAAACCCCCTGATCCCTAGAATTCAAAGAGACATTCTCGAACAAAATAAAATGGTCTGGAAAATTGAAAAATATGTTCTGAAAGGGCTGAAGTAAAATCTTCAGACTTAAAATCTAGCTTTAAATCCGAAGAAATAGAATCTTTATGTTGTAATGATCTCATTTCCAAACTCTGGTTAGTACGTCCCACATATGAGCTTCCGCAAAGTACATGGGATCTGATAAACCCCCACTTTGTTGCCCAATGAAGTTAGACCCTTCCCAGAATTTAGAAAACTACCCAAAGTATTATTACTCTTTAAAGCTACCCTTAGACCATTACTCTGTAAAATTCTTTTAAGTTTTTCACTTAGCCCGGGTACATATGGTAAGGAAAAATAACATCCTTCTCCCGAGTTGTCTCCAAGACTTCCTTAGAAATTCTCTAGAAACTTTTTCTTCTTTTTGAAAAAGTCTGGTTAATTAGCCACTCTGGATACATGTTGCTAATTAATATTTCCTTAGAAAAGACAACTCCTCCTCAAAAAATTTTGGAGAGCAAATACTAAATATCCGGTCAGTTAAAGAAATTATCAAACCAATTTTTATTTGACGAGCGTGACCGGAACTATAAGACAAAAATCTATTGTTATTGTCGGTTTTTTTTGTAAATTTTAAAATCCAGACTATTTTCATTTTTCAAAAAGAAGAACATCAAGAAAAGGAAGTTTCCCATTCTCTTCTAATTCAACAGTAAACTTGAAATCCCCCCCCAAAACGATTGAGATGTTCCAAAAATTCTTTTAATTGATCGTGCCCATAATCCCAACTGAAATTATGTCATCCATATACCGGCCCCAAAGAATATGTTTAAAAAAATATGAATCCAAACGCAATTGCTTCAATAATCTGAGAAATTGCGTGTTTGAAAATGACAGGACCAAGAACACTGCCTCGCCTCACGCCTTTTTGACTTTAATTGGTTCTGAAACTGTGTCTCTTCATTTGGTAGATACTGTTGAATTTGCGTACCAAAATTTCATAGTTTGGATGATATTCGCCGTTAAATATGATATTGATGATATTCGCCGTCAAAATAATTATTAAAAGGCCGTCAGTGTCTATCCCGTTCTTACCTTCTGACAGAGCTTTTCTCACGGCGGTTTTAACCTGTTTCAGGGATATGGCGACAACGCAATCCTATCCTGAAAAACGTCCAAGCCAACTAGTCGTCTCCTCTTCATAATATTTGCTTACGGCAAGATTTTCTATCCCGTAAACTGACGTGTAATAAGAATTCCAATCATCCATAGTCAGAGAAGAACTAGGTGAACTTCCGTCGGTTCGGATTATATTTTGCCACGATGTCTTATTTCCTGTGAAATGTTGTCCGATAATATGGTATTTTTTCAGCTCAGCTTTATATTTCAGTTTAGTGCTTCGTTTCAACTCAAAAACATTCCCATATACGGGTCTTCCACATGTAATAAAAAAGCTCAGCCACATTTTTGCGCGTGCTTTGCCGTCTGAATACTCAACAGACTTGGACCATCTCGGTTTTTCTTTGCCAATCTTTACATTCCTAGTAGGGACTGCTGTTGATTCGGTCACTTTCATGGCATGAACAATCTGATAGTAATAAGTGTTAAGATCAATCATGGCAGATGCTTCAGGAAGACTGGATCATAGTAATTTGAATGGCACTTTGATACGAGAAAGAATTAAGGAGACAGTGGCCATACACAAATCAGCATCGCATTTATTCTAATTCTTCTTCTCCACCCACCTTTTTGTCTTTTGAATATTAATGTTCTGTGATGGTTGTAGATGAAAAGACAGTCCAAGATGATCGCTAATTGGATCATCTGTGTATACTGTGACGGGGAGACAGGGAAGGGATCTACAAGACAGAACATGTTCAATGTTGGATGTATGTCCACTAGAATGGGTTTATGTAAAATCCAAAGACTTTGGCTGAATTTGAAAGGAAGCGGGTAGGCTATTTATAAAAATGTCAGAGCGGATATTGTCTTTTGCTGGATCGCAGATGAAATCACCAGCCATAACCCATTTTCTCCCACTATGCTCAAGAGATTCCACATGTCGACGATGGGCATCAAATTGCTTAGAAAACTTTGTCAGCAAGATAGCATTATTATAATTAGTAGGCATATAGACATTTATTAACTCAGTACCCATAGCAAAAAAAGACAAAAAATTGCTGTTTTAATTGACAACTTTGCTGATAATTCTTTCCTTGTATATGTTGTAAGGTCTCCAGACGGACACCCTGGTGTTAACTCATTAGGCTGTATGAACAGGTCGTGCGATTTGGATCCATTTAAGAAATTTGCATTCAATCCAGAGAGCATATGTTCCTGAATGAATAGCACATCGAACAGTTGAAGGAGATCATCCATAGCCTTTTCTTTATTGTAGCACCCGTTAACATTCTTTAGCTTTTATGTAACTATTCATGAGTAACTCATTATTTCTTAAAATTTCTTTTAGTTTCAAACCTATAATTACTTTTGTACTATCAGTTGCTGTAGCGCATTGGCTAGTGAGCTCTCCTCCTGACAAGGAAGATAGAAGTTCGAGTCGCTCTACAGTCACTCTACAGTAACAATTAAATCATGATTAAAAAAATGCATTAATCAACTCTTCTTCACTTAAAACCAAAATCGGTATTGTAAGAGAAAGGAATGGAACGGAAATTGCAATAAGGGTTCAAGAATTCATTCTCTCTTCTGGTTTTAAATAAAACCTTTGAAAAGTCTGCAATATGAAAAGACAAGTGATAAAAGTGAAGACAAGTGATAAAAGTGATAAAATGTAGTTTCAAAAAAAGTGATTCTATTTTAAATTTTTTTTTCGTTTTTGATTAAAAAAGGCACTAGAACTTTTAATTTTCGTTTGAATGAGTCCTCTTGCAACATTCTAGGACTTACTGGGTCGATACAATCACCCCTGGTAAAAAAAGAAGAAAAAGGGCAAATAAATACGCATCCGTGATCTTTCTTCTGACAAAAAATACAAAATTCCTCGTTTTTGCAGATAGGAGCTTGAAACCTCTATACCATTAGAACTGCCATGTCCAAAACCCCTATATAGGAAACTATTTGTCATTTGACTTTAACAGCAATGGAAATATATTGGCTTGAAAATTAAGAAAAGTGACAGCTACCACAGCATTCTGCCCAAACGGCAAAAAAAGGTGAGATCAAAACAAAAAGTACACCATTAGAACCGCCTTTTCCGAAACCCCTTTATAAGAAACTTTCTGTCCCTTGGCTTGAACAGCAAGGGAAATATATTGGCTTGAGAATAAAGAAAAGTTTATAGTAAGGAATGAACTCTTGCCCTTAGTAACTTATTTCTTGTCAAATTAGCCGATTAATTTCTTCATAGGTTAAAAGATAACCCTATGTGACGTAATAAGTGAATGCAATATTCATACACGTTCATCTTCCGACAAGATACTTTTATTTTATATTCTTTCATAGGCAGCGCAATCGCGCTGCCTAAGTTAAGAACGATGTTGGCACAATGTATTATTTATTTTTTGTTTTTTTTCCATGCCAGGGCACTTCGTATCAAAGGCGTTGTCGTAGAAATTTCGAAAAGGGCTCATTCGATTGAAAATTGGGGTGGCTAGTGCCCTTTTTAATAGTCGAAAGTTATTGGAGGGCAAAAAAGTGGGGTTTATCAGATCCCATGTACTTGCGGAAGCTCATATATGGGACGTACTTACCAGAGTTTGGAAATGAGATTATTACAACATAAAGATTCTATTTCTTCGGATTTTAAAGCAAGATTCTAAGTCTGAAGATTTTACTTCAGCCCTTTCAGATCATATTTTAAATTTTCCAGGCCATTTTATTTTGTTCGAGAATGTCTCTTTGATTTCTAGGGATCGGGTTTTTAAATCAAAATTTTCGTGAAAGTCTTGAAATAAAGAAAATCTTATTTCAAGAATATTGCTTTGAATCGGGATACAGGTGAATTTGGGCTGAACTCTATCTATGATAATTTATTAAAATCTGACAGAGTAAAGTTCAATTCACCCAATGTAGTTGACCTCTGGCCAAATATTATACCATTGAACGCTAATGAACCGAATCTAAGAAGGTCAAATGGGCTTGCTTCCGCCTTTGCTTTGAAAAGAATTAGAGAATTAAGCAATATGTAGTTTTATTTGATTTCGTATATGAACTTTTGTTTTAAATTGTTTTTGCTTAGTTTTACTACTGATGACGGTCACTGTATATGTGACCGAAATATCTGGTGTTTTTGTGAATTTCTATACAACTGTCTATTAAAAAGGATTTTATCCCTATTTTGCACTTTTATTTTATCGTCATGGAAAGGCAGTGTGGTCTCCAAAATTATCTACGTCATATTTATGGAGATGATTTGACCAAAAATGTGTATAAATATATAAACACTCAGAAAAAACATGCAAATGTTATCAACCAGCAGGATTTTCTTCTACAATATAAGAAGATGAAAATTGTGCCACCTTCACTAAAATTCAATTTACATTTGGGCACTTTCAAGGAAGAAAAGTTTGAACGAAGCTTACATTTCAAGGCTTTAAATCACATTATTAAGGATAAAAAGTCGAAAAAAGAGCTTTAATAGTAAGAGATAAACTTTCCCTGGAAAATCTTATATCAAAAAAGGTTAGTGTAAGTGACTTTTGTTTTATTGAACAAACAGGAAAAAATCACTTCAATCATGACTTTCGCCTTTCCAGAGAAAGATTACTAAAAAAGTTTTCGAAACTATCAACACATAATGCGGTAATATCTTTGTCAATTCTTGGACCAGGTGTGGTTAATTTTTCATCAAGAAATTTAACGATACAAGAACAATGAGTGCTTGAAAAGGGTCCGAAATTTTGTTTTAAACCGGATAAAATCCCCGTGGAAGACATTATCTCTTCAATAGAAACATCTTTGCATAAAAACGCAAATCTAATAAAAGATGTTAGCTTAGTAAGAGCTTCTACCGTGAAAACCCCCTGTCTAATTTTGTATTGAAACCGGAATTTGCTAGTACGACCATCAAAGACATAAGAATTCTTAAAAACTTTAAAAAGGATGGTTCAATTACCATTACAAAAGCAGATAAGAGTAACAGTTTAGTTGTCATGAATACTGAGGACTACGAATCAAAATTAAGAAGTCTAGTAAATGATGAAAAAACATACAAGAAGCTATCGTATAATCCAACAGACTCTTTTACAAATAAGTTTAAGAACGAATTAAAGTGTTTAAAGGATGATGGGAAAATAACACCCTCAACTTTATTACAAATGTCTGTTACGTAGTTCCTTGTGCCCTAAATTATATGGACTTCCCAAATTCATAAGCCTAACCTACCATTACGACCAATTTGTGTCAAGTACAAGGTCACCAACAAGTGTTTTGACCAAGTGGTTATTGTCAATCTGTAAACCACTTTTGTCTAACAAATTTCGTACATTAAGAATTCTTCGAATTTGATTGAAAAAACGAAAAAAAAGTAGAAATTTCTTCAAGTTCTTTGCTTTCAAGCTTCGACATTGTATCAATGTACACAAATATTGATGTAGAAGCAGCCGAAATTCTTCTAGAAAGAAAGCTGTTAAGAAATTTGGATTTGATTAGTTGCAAAACAGATTTGAAACTTTCTGTAATTATGTATTTAGTAAGGTTGTGCAATAAGTTCTCTTATTTTTTTCAATTCAGAGGGGAGTATTTTGAACAAATAAATGGTTTACCTATGGGGGCCCCTTTATCCCCTTTATTAGCTAATATTTTTGTGGAGAATATTAAAAACAATTGCAATGGATTCATATTTTTTAAAACATATTTTTTGGGGCCGGTATATGGATGACATAATTTCAGTATGGGATTATAGGAAGGAGGAATTAAAAGAATTTTGGAACATCTTAACTGTTTGGGGGGGGGGGATTTAAAGTTACTGTTGAATTAGAAGAGAATGGGAAACTTCCTTTTCTTGATGTTCTTCTTTTGAAAAATGAAAATAGTCTGGATTTTAAAATTTAGAGAAAACCCGACAAATAACAATAGATTTTTGTCTTATAGTTCCCGTCACGCTCGCCAAGTAAAAATTGGTTTGATCATTTCTTTAACTGACCGCATATTTTGTATGTGCTCTCCAAAATTTCTTGAGGAGGAGTTGTCTTTTCTAAGGAAAATACTAATAAGCAACATGTATCCAGAGTGGCTAATTAACCAGACTTTTTCAAAAAGAAGAAAAAAGTTTCTAGAGGTTTCGAAGGAAGTCTTGGAGACAACTCAGGAGAAGGAGTTTTTTGGTCCTTACCATATGTTCCCGGGCTAAGTGAAAAACTTAAAAGAATATTACAGAGTAATGGTCTAAGGGTAGCTTTAAAGAGTAATAATACTTTGGGTAGTTTTCTAAATTCTGGGAAGGATCTAACTTCATTGGGGCAACAAAGTGGGGTTTATCAGATCCCATGTACTTGCGGAAGCTCATATGTGGGACATACTAACCAGAGTTTGGAAATGAGATTATTACAACATAAAGATTCTATTTCTTCGGCTTTAAAGCAAGATTTTAAGTCTGAAGATTTTACTTCAGCCATTTCAGAACATATTTTCAATTTTCCAGACCATTTTATTTTGTTCGAGAATGTCTCTTTGATTTCTAGGGATCGGGGTTTAAAGCAAAATTTTCGTGAAACTCTTGAAATACAGAAAATCTTATTCAAGAATATTGCCTTGAATCGGGATACAGGTCAATTTAGGCTGAACTCTACGATAATTTATTAAAATCTAACAGAGCGAAGTTCAATTCACCCAATGTAGTTGACCTCTGTCCAAATGTTATACTATTGGACGCTAATGAACCGAATCCAAGAAGGTCAAAGAGGCTAGATTCCGCCTTTGCTTTGAAAAGAATTAGAGAATTAAACAATACGTAGTTTTATTTGATTTCGTATATAAACTTTTGTTTTAAATTGTTTTTGCTTAGTTTTACCACTGATGACTGGTCACTGTATATGTGACCGAAATATCTGGTATTTTTGTGAATTTCTATACACTGTCTATTAAAAAGGATTTTTATCCCTATTTTGAACTTTTATTTTATCGTCATGGAAAGGCAGTGTGGTCTCCAAAATTATCGAACTCTAGTCCATAGTATCAAACGTAAGGACGACCCAAACAACACAAATTTTCCTTTAATTTCCGAGTTATTTATATTATATTGTTTTAACTAATGATCAAACAGTTCGTGGTAACGAACTGCAAGTAAGGAGCGACCCGGCTCAATGGGAACCGAAACTCTAGAAAACGGGTTTTTGATACCAATAGATACATCAAAAGAATCAGACTTCAATGCCGATTTCAAATGTATAACTTTCATCAAGTTTAGTTCTACGCATCAAAAGTTACGCGCCTGAGAAAAATTTGGCTGGTTTTCGAAAAAAGGGGGAAAGACCCCCTAAAAACTATAGAACCTTGATGAATCTCACCATCATATTCAGCGTATCAGAGAACCATACTGTAGAGGTTTCAAACTCCTATCTACAAAAATGTGGAATTTTGCATTTTTTGCCAGAAGAAAGATCACGGATGCGTGTTTATTTGTTTTTTTTTGTTTTTTTTTGTGTTTTTTTTTCCCAGGGGTGATCGTATCGACCCAGTGGTCCTAGAACTCATTGGATCGGAAATTAAGAGTTCTAGTGCCCTTTTTAAGTGACCCAAAAAATGGAGCGCAACTAGGCCCCGTCCCACGCTCATTTTTTCCCAAAGTTACCTGATCAAAATTTTGAGATAGCCATTTTGTTCAGCATGGTTGAAAATATGATAAATATGTCCCTTAGGATGACTTAATCCCCCGAAGTCCCTGGGGGGAGGACTGAACGTTATGAACTTTGCCTAATGTTAACATATAGTATTGGTAATTATGAAGAATACAGACGTTTTCAGGGGGGATTTTTTCTGGTAGTAGGGGGGTGGGTGGGTTGGGGGGGTTATGTGGGAGGATCTTTCCACGAAGGAAGTTTTCATGGAGGAAGGGACATTGCTATGAAGGGGGCGCCGGATTTCCCAGCATTATTTAAAAAAAAGATCAGAAATTAAATATAAAAAAAAACAAGTTCTCCAACTGAAAATAAGGAGTAACATCAAAACTTAAAACGAACAGAAAATATTACGTGTATGATTGGGTTCACCCCCTAGTCAGTACCTCGCTCTTTAAGCCAAAGATTTTTAGTACTTTCATAAGAGCTATTTATTCTAAATAACGTCCTTTGTGATTAAGGGGTCATTTTTAAAGAAATGGAACAAAATTCGAACTTTAGCTTAAAGAGCGAGGTATTGATTAGTAGGCGAGCCCCCTAATATACGTAATAAAAATATATGAATGTAGAAGTTCGTTATGTAAGTTAATTCGTAAGTTACGTATATTTATTACTAATAAAAACGTTCGTGAATAAACAAGTTTCGAGAAAGCCATTTAACCTAATAAAAGTAAAATTAATATGCAAATTTTGTTTTAATTATTCATGTACGGTGAGCCAAAATCAAAACCTGCATCAATTCAAAAACATTCAAAAATAAATAAAAAAAAAAACAAGGTTTTTTGACTGAAAATAAGGAACGACGTTAAAACTTAAAAACGAACAGAAATTATTTGTTTATGAAAGGGCCTGTCCTCTCCTCAACGCCTCGCTCTATGCTCAAAAGTTTGACTTTCTCACAACTCTTATTTTTTTTAAACAATAAAAAACTTTATACGGAATAAAAACAATACGGAATAATTTCTGTTCGTTTTAAGTTTTAACGTCGTTTCTTGCTTTCAGTTAAAAAAATTGTTTTTTTTTATCAAACAGTTCGTGGTAACGAACTGTAAGTAAGGAGCGACCCGGCTCAATGGTAACCGAAAACTCTAGAAAACGGGTTTTTGATACCAATAGATAAATCAAAAGAATCAGATTTCAATGCTGATTTCAAATATATAAACTTTGATCAAGTTTAGTGCTACCCATCAAAAGTTACGCGCCTGAGAAAATTTGGCTGATTTTCAAAAAAAGGGGGAAAGACCCCCTAAAAGTTATAGAACCTTAATGAAAATCACACCGTCACATTCAGCGTATCAGAGAACCCTACTGTAGAGGTTTCAAGCTCCTATCTACAAAAATGTGGAATTTTGCATTTTTGCCAGAAGAAAGATCACGGATGCGTGTTTATTTGTTTTTTTTTTTTTTTTTTTTTTTGTTTTTTTTTTTTCCCCAGGGGTGATCTTTTCGACCCAGTGGTCCTAGAATATCGTGGGAGGGCTCATTGGAACGGAAATTAAAAGTTCTAGTGCCCTTTTTAAGTGACCAAAAAAAATGGAGGGCAACTAGGCTCCCTCCACGCTTATTTTTTTCCCAAAACTCACCCGATCAAAATTTTGAGATAGACATTTTGTTCGCATGGTCAAAAATATGATAAATATGTCTTTTAGGATGACTTAATCCCCCGAAGTCCCCAGGGGGAGGGCTAAAAGAGTAGGGTAAGAGGTACCATTTTGCGTCCTTTATGTTCCATCCTGTGTTATTTGCGGCCTTTACGTTCCCTGGCACCTTTCCATGGCAGATTACCAGACTAGTTATTAGGAACGGTTTTTTAGGGAAAGCTGTCAATCACCCATGTGTTATCCACAGTTCCATTTTTGAAGTCTGTGGAAACAGTTTGACGTGTTCGGTGAGATTACGTTCCTTGGCGTTTGATAGACATTGCAAAAAAGGGGTAATTAGTGATTGGATAATTTTTTAACGTGAAATCTCTGAATAAAATATTTTTGGAGCATGTACTTGACGATGGATAAAAGGGTTAAGGTGATTAGCAATTACGAGCAAGGATCCCCCCACTGGTTCCTGGCAGTAGGCTACACATATCAAATTGCTGTACTGTGGGTTAGGTAACATGATTAAACACGCTTTTACAATCGGAATTCATTGATTGACATTTGCAAAAAAGGGTAATTAGTGATTGGATAATTTTTTAAAGTGAAGGGTCAATTTGGAGGGAAAACCAAAAATACTCAGAATCGAAAATAAACGGGATCTGCCTCAAGGGGAAGGCTCAGAGGCCCTTCGTTCCCCATTTCTGAGGGCAGGGGAGGGGGGTCAATTTTGGAGGGAAAACCAAAAATACTCAGAATCGAAAATAAATGGGATCTGCCTCAAGGACAAGGCTCAGAGGCCCTTCGTTCCCCCATTTCTGAGGGCAAGGGAGGGGGTCAATTTTGGAGGGAAAATCAAAAATGCTCAGAATCGAAAATAAATGGGATCTGCCTCAAGGGGAAGGCTCAGAGGCCCTTCGTTCCCCCATTTCTGAGAGCAGGGGAGGGGGGGGGGGGAGTCAATTTTGGAGGGAAAACCAAAAATACTCAGAATCAAAAATAAAGCGTGATCTGCCTCAAGGGGAAGGCTCAGAGGCCCTTCGTTCCCCATTTCTGAGGGCAGGGGGGGGGTCAATTTTGGAGGGAAAACCGAAAATACTCAGAATCGAAAATAAATGGGATCTGCCTCAAGGGCAAGGCTCAGAGGCCCCTCCTTCCTCCATTTCTGAGGGCAGGGGTCAATTTTGGAGGGAAAACCAAAAATACTCAGAATCGAAAATAAATGGGATCTGCCTCAATGACAAGTAGTTCATTTTGAATTTCTTTCATTGAAATGTAAGAGTTGGAATATTTCAGTAGTGTTTTTGTTGTGTTTTACCTTGTCAAAGTTACATTCTCTTAATTTTTCAAAGTTCATTTTGAATTTCTTTCGCGAAATGCAAGAATTGGAATATTTCAGTAGTATCTTGTCGTGGTTTACCTTGTCACAGCTACATTCTCATGATTTTTCAAAGTTCATTTTGGATTTCTTTCCTTGAAATGCAAGAGTTCGAATATTTCAGTAGTGACTTGTTGTGCTTTACCTTGTCACAGTTACATTCTCTTGATTTTTCGAAGTTCATTTTGAATTTCTGTCGTGAAATGCAAGAGTTGGAATATTTCAGTAGTGTTTTGTTGTGCTTTACCTTGTCACAGTTACATTCTGTTGATTTTCATAGTTCATTTTGAATTTCTTTCATTGAAATGCAAGAGTTGGAATATTTCAGTAGTGTTTTGTTGTGCTTTACCTTGTCACAGTTACATTCTCTTAATTTTTCAAAGTTTTCATTTTGAATTTCTTTCGTGAAATGCAAGAATTGGAACATTTCAGTAGTGTCTTGTCGTGGTTTACATTGTCACAGCTACATTCTAATGATTTTTCAAAGTTCATTTTGAATTTCTGCCGTGAAAAGCAAGAGTTGGAATATTTCAGTAGTGACTTGTTGTGCTTTACCTTGTCACAGTTACATTCTCTTGATTTTTCGAAGTTCATTTTGAATTTCTGTCGCGAAATGCAAGAGTTGGAATATTTCAATAGTGTTTTGTTGTGCTTTACCTTGTCACAGTTACATTCTGTTGATTTTCATAGTTCATTTTGAATTTCTTTCATTGAAATGCAAGAGTTGGAATATTTCAGTATTGTTTTGTTATGCTTTACCTTGTCACAGTTACATTCTGTTGATTTTCATAGTTCATTTTGAATTTCTTTCATTGAAATGCAAGAGTTGGAATATTTCAGTAGTGTTTTGTTGTGCTTTACCTTGCCATAGTTACATTCTGTTGATTTCATAGTTCATTTTGAATTTCTTCATTGAAATGCAAGAGTTGGAATATTTCAGTAATGTTTTGTTGTGCTTTACCTTGTCACAGTTACATTCTCTTGATTGTTCGAAGTTCATTTTGAATTTCTGTCGTGAAGTGCAAGAGTTGGAATATTTCAATAGTGTTTGTTGTGCTTTACCTTGTCACAGTTACATTCTGTTGATTTTCATAGTTCATTTTGAATTTCTTTCATTGAAATGCAAGAGTTGGAATATTTCAGTAGTGTTTTGTTGTGCTTTACCTTGTCACTGTTACATTCTCTTGAATTTTTCAAAGTTCATTTTGAATTTCTTTCGTGAAATGCAAGAATTGGAATATTTCAGTAGTGTCTTGTCGTGGGTTTACCTTGTCACAACTACATTCTCATGATTTTTCAAAGTTCATTTTGAATTTCTGTCGTGAAATGCAAGAGTTGGAAAATTTCAGTAGTGACTTGTGTTGTGCTTTACCTTGTCACAGTTACATTCTCTTGATTTTTCGAAGTTTATTTTGAATTTCTGTCGTGAAATGCAAGAGTTTGGAATGTTTCAGTAGTGTTTTGTTGTGCTTTACCTTGTCCACAGTTACATTCTGTGATTTTCATAGTTCATTTTGAATTTCTGTACATTGAAATGCAAGAGTTGGAATATTTCAGTAGTGTTTTTTGTTGTTCTTTACCTTGTCACTGTTACATTCTCTTATTTTTTCAAAGTTCATTTTGAATTTCTTTCGTGAAATGCAAGAATTGGAACATTTCAGTAGTGTCTTGTCGTGGTTTACATTGTCACAGCTACATTCTCATGATTTTTCAAAGTTCATTTTGAATTTCTGCCGTGAAAAGCAAGAGTTGGAATATTTCAGTAGTGACTTGTTGTGCTTTACCTTGTCACAGTTACATTCTCTTGATTTTTCGAAGTTCATTTTGAATTTCTGTCGCGAAATGCAAGAGTTGGAATATTTCAATAGTGTTTTGTTGTGCTTTACCTTGTCACAGTTACATTCTGTTGATTTTCATAGTTCATTTTGAATTTCTTTCATTGAAATGCAAGAGTTGGAATATTTCAGTATTGTTTTTGTTATGCTTTACCTTGTCACAGTTACATTCTGTTGATTTTCATAGTTCATTTTGAATTTCTTTCATTGAAATGCAAGAGTTGGAATATTTCAGTAGTGTTTTGTTGTGCTTTACCTTGCCATAGTTACATTCTGTTGATTTTCATAGTTCATTTTGAATTTCTTTCATTGAAATGCAAGAGTTGGAATATTTCAGTAATGTTTTGTTGTGCTTTACCTTGTCACAGTTACATTCTCTTGATTGTTCGAAGTTCATTTTGAATTTCTGTCGTGAAGTGCAAGAGTTGGAATATTTCAATAGTGTTTTGTTGTGCTTTACCTTGTCACAGTTACATTCTGTTGATTTTCATAGTTCATTTTGAATTTCTTTCATTGAAATGCAAGAGTTGGAATATTTCAGTAGTGTTTTGTTGTGCTTTACCTTGTCACTGTTACATTCTCTTAGTTTTTCAAAGTTCATTTTGAATTTCTTTCGTGAAATGCAAGAATTGGAATATTTCAGTAGTGTCTTGTCGTGGTTTACCTTGTCACAACTACATTCTCATGATTTTTCAAAGTTCATTTTGAATTTCTGTCGTGAAATGCAAGAGTTGAATTTCAGTAGTGACTTGTTGTGCTTTACCTTGTCACAGTTACATTCTCTTGATTTTTCGAAGTTTATTTTGAATTTCTGTCGTGAAATGCAAGAGTTGGAATGTTTCAGTAGTGTTTTGTTGTGCTTTACCTTGTCACAGTTACATTCTGTTGATTTTCATAGTTCATTTTGAATTTCATACATTGAAATGCAAGAGTTGGAATATTTCAGTAGTGTTTTGTTGTTCTTTACCTTGTCACTGTTACATTCTCTTATTTTTTCAAAGTTCATTTTTGAATTTCTTTCGTGAAATGCAAGAATTGGAATATTTCAGTAGTGTCTTGTCGTGGTTTACCTTGTCACAGCTACATTCTCATGATTTTTCAAAGTTCATTTTGAATTTCTGTCGTGAAATGCAAGAGTTGGAATATTTCAGTAGTGACTTGTGTGCTTTACCTTGTCACAGTTACATTCTGTTGATTTTCATAGTTCATTTTGAATTTCTTTCATTGAAATGCAAGAGTTGGAATATTTCAGTAGTGTTTTGTCATGCTTTACCTTGTCACAGTTACATTCTGTTGATTTTCATAGTTCATTTTGAGTTTCTTTCATTGAAATGCAAGAGTTGGAATATTTCAGTAGTGTTTTGTTGTGCTTTACCTTGTCACAGTTACATTCTCTTAATTTTCAAAGTTCATTTTGAATTTCTTCGTGAAATGCAAGAATTGGAATATTACAGTAGTGTCTTGTCGTGGTTTACCTTGTCACAGCTACATTCTCATGATTTTTCAAAGTTCATTTTGAATTTCTGTCGTGAAATGGAAGAGTTGGAATATTTCAGTAGTGACTTGTTGTGCTTTACCTTGTCACAGTTACATTCTCTTGATTTTTTTTTTGAAGTTCATTTTGAATTTCTGTCGTGAAATGCAAGAGTTGGAATATTTCAGTAGTGTTTTGTTGTGCTTTACCTTGTCACAGTTACATTCTGTTGATTTTTCAGTTCATTTTGAATTTCTTTCATTGAAATGCAAGAGTTGGAATATTTCAGTAGTGTTTTGTTATGCTTTACCTTGTCACAGTTACATTCTGTTGATTTTCATAGTTCATTTTGAGTTTCTTTCATTGAAATGCAAGAGTTGGAATATTTCAGTAGTGTTTTGTTGTGCTTTACCTTGTCACAGTTACATTCTCTTAATTTTCAAAGTTCATTTTGAATTTCTTTCGTGAAATGCAAGAATTGGAATATTGCAGTAGTGTCTTGTCGTGGTTTACCTTGTCACAGCTACATTCTCATGATTTTTCAAAGTTCATTTTGAATTTCTGTCGTGAAATACAAGAATTGGAATATTTCAGTAGTGACTTGTTGTGCTTTACCTTTCACAGTTACATTCTCTTGATTTTTCGAAGTTCATTTTTGAATTTCTGTCGTGAAATGCAAGAGTTGGAATATTTCAGTAGTGTTTTGTTGTGTGCTTTACCTTGTCACAGTTACATTCTGTTGATTTTCATAGTTCATTTTGAATTTCTTTCATTGAAATGCAAGAGTTGGAATATTTCAGTAGTGTTTTGTTGTGCTTTACCTTGTCACAGTTACATTCTGTTGATTTTCATAGTTCATTTTGAATTTCTTTCATTTGAAATGCAAGAGTTGGAATATTTCAGTAGTGTTTTGTTGTGCTTTACCTTGTCACAGTTACATTCTCTTAATTTTTAAAGTTCATTTTGAATTTCTTTCGTGAAATGCAAGAATTGGAATATTTCAGTAGTGTCTTGTCGTGGTTTACCTTGTCATGGCTACATTCTCATGATTTTTCAAAGTTCATTTTGGATTTTTTTTCGTTGAAATGCAAGAGTTGGAATATTTCAGTAGTGACTTGTTGTGCTTTACCTTGTCACAGTTACATTCTCTTGATTTTTCGAAGTTCATTTTGAATTTCTTTCGTGAAATGCAAGAATTGGAATATTTCAGTAGTGTCTTGTCGTGGTTTACATTGTCACAGCTACATTCTCATGATTTTTAAAAGTTCATTTTGAATTTCTGTCGTGAAATGCAAGAGTTGGAATATTTCAGTAGTGACTTGTTGTGCTTTACCTTGTGACAGTTACATTCTCTTGATTTTTCAAAGTTCATTTTGAATTTCTGTCGCGAAATGCAAGAGTTGGAATATTTCCATAGTGTTTTGTTGTGCTTTACCTTGTCACAGTTACATTCTGTTGATTTTCATAGTTCATTTTGAAGTTCTTTGTTCATGAAATGCAAGAGTTGGAATATTTCAGTAGTGTTTTGTTGTGCTTTACCTTGTCACAGTTACATTCTGTTGATTTTCATAGTTCATTTTGAATTTCTTTCATTGAAATGCAAGAGTTGGAATATTTCAGTAGTGTTTTGTTGTGCTTTACCTTGTCACGGTTACATTCTCTTGATTTTTCGAAGTTCATTTTGAATTTCTGTCGTGAAATGCAAGAGTTGGAATATTTCAATCGTGTTTTTTTGTGCTTTACCTTGTCACAGTTACATTCTTTTGATTTTCATAGTTCATTTTGGAATTTCTGTCATTGAAATGCAAGAGTTGGAACATTTCAGTAGTGTTTTGTTGTGCTTTACCTTGTCACTGTTGCATTCTCTTAATTTTTCAAAGTTCATTTTGAATTTCTTTCGTGAAATGCAAGAATTGGAATATTTCAGTAGTGTCTTGTCGTGGTTTACCTTGTCACAGCTACATTCTCATGATTTTTCAAAGTTCATTTTGAATTTCTGTCGTGAAATGCAAGAGTTGGAATATTTCAGAAGTGATTTGTTGTGCTTTACCTTGTCACAGTTACATTCTCTTGATTTTTTCGAAGTTCATTTTGAATTTCTGTCGTGAAATGCAAGAGTTGGAATATTTCAGTAGTGTTTTGTTGTGCTTTACCTTGTCACAGTTACATTCTGTTGATTTTCATAGTTCATTTTGAATTTCTTTCATTGAAATGCAAGAGTTGGAATATTTCAGGAGTGTTTTGTTGTGCTTTACCTTGCCATAGTTACATTCTGTTGATTTTCATAGTTCATTTTGAATTTCTTTCATTGAAATGCAAGAGTTGGAATATTTCAGTAGTGTTTTGTTGTGCTTTACCTTGCCATAGTTACATTCTGTTGATTTTTCATAGTTCATTTTGAATTTCTTTCATTGAAATGCAAGAGTTGGAATATTTCAGTAATGTTTTCGTTGTGCTTTACCTTGTCACAGTTACATTCTCTTGATTTTTCGAAGTTCATTTTGAATTTCTGTCGTGAAATGCAAGAGTTGGAATATTTCAAAAGTGTTTTGTTGTGCTTTACCTTGTCACAGTTACATTCTGTTGATTTTTTTCATAGTTCATTTTGAATTTCTTTCATTGAAATGCAAGAGTTGGAATATTTCAGTAGTGTTTTGTTGTGCTTTACCTTGTCACTGTTACATTCTCTTAATTTTTCAAAGTTCATTTTGAATTTCTTTCGTGAAATGCAAGAATTGGAATATTTCAGTAGTGTCTTGTCGTGGTTTACCTTGTCACAACTACATTCTCATGATTTTTCAAAGTTCATTTGAATTTCTGTCGTGAAATGCAAGAGTTGGAATATTTCAGTAGTGACTTGTTGTGCTTTACCTTGTCACAGTTACATTCTCTTGATTTTTCGAAGTTCATTTTGAATTTCTGTCGTGAAATGCAAGAGTGGAATATTTCAGTAGTGTTTTGTTGTGCTTTACCTTGTCACAGTTACATTCTGTTGATTTTCATAGTTCATTTTGAATTTCTTTCATTGAAATGCAAGAGTTGGAATATTTCAGTAGTGTTTTGTTATGCTTTACCTTGTCACAGTTACATTCTGTTGATTTTCATAGTTCATTTTGAAGTTTCTTTCATGAAATGCAAGAGTTGGAATATTTCAGTAGTGTTTTGTTGTGCTTTACCTTGTCACAGTTACATTCTCTTAATTTTCAAAGTTCATTTTGAATTTCTTTCGTGAAATGCAAGAATTGGAATATTTCAGTAGTGTCTTGTCGTGGTTTACCTTGTCACAGCTACATTCTCATGATTTTTCAAAGTTCATTTTGAATTTCAGTCGTGAAATGCAAGAATTGGAATATTTCAGTAGTGACTTGTTGTGCTTTACCTTGTCACAGTTACATTCTCTTGATTTTTCGAAGTTCATTTTGAATTTCTGTCGTGAAATGCAAGAGTTGGAATATTTCAGTAGTTACATTCTCTTAATTTTTCAAAGTTCATTTTGAATTTCTTTCGTGAAATGCAAGAATTGGAATATTTCAGTAGTGTCTTGTCGTGGTTTACCTTGTCATAGCTACATTCTCATGATTTTTCAAAGTTCATTTTGAATTTCTGTCGTGAAATGCAAGAGTTGGAATATTTCAGTAGTGATTTGTTGTGCTTTACCTTGTCACAGTTACATTCTCTTGATTTTTCGAAGTTCATTTTGAATTTCTGTCGTGAAATGCAAGAGTTGGAATATTTCAGTAGTGTTTTGTTGTGCTTTACCTTGTCACAGTTACATTCTGTTGATTTTCATAGTTCATTTGAATTTCTTTCATTGAAATGCAAGAGTTGGAATATTTCAGTAGTGTTTTGTTGTGCTTTACCTTGCCATAGTTACATTCTGTGATTTTCATAGTTCATTTTGAATTTCTTTCATTGAAATGCAAGAGTTGGAATATTTCAGTAGTGTTTTGTTGTGCTTTACCTTGCCATAGTTACATTCTGTTGATTTTCATAGTTCATTTTGAATTTCTCTTTCATTGAAATGCAAGAGTTGAATATTTCAGTAATGTTTTGTTGTGCTTTACCTTGTCACAGTTACATTCTCTTGATTGTTCGAAGTTCATTTTGAATTTCTGTCGTGAAATGCAAGAGTTGGAATATTTCAATAGTGTTTTGTTGTGCTTTTACCTTGTCACAGTTACATTCTGTTGATTTTCATAGTTCATTTTGAATTTCTTTCATTGAAATGCAAGAGTTGGAATATTTCAGTAGTGTTTTGTTGTGCTTTACCTTGTCACTGTTACATTCTCTTAATTTTTCAAAGTTCATTTTGAATTTCTTTCGTGAAATGCAAGAATTGGAATATTTCAGTAGTGTCTTGTCGTGGTTTACCTTGTCACAACTACATTCTCATGATTTTTCAAAGTTCATTTTGAATTTCTGTCGTGAAATGCAAGAGTTGGAAAATTTCAGTAGTGACTTGTTGTGCTTTACCTTGTCACAGTTACATTCTCTTGATTTTTTCGAAGTTTATTTTGAATTTCTGTCGTGAAATGCAAGAGTTGGAATATTTCAGTAGTGTTTTGTTGTGCTTTACCTTGTCACAGTTACATTCTGTTGATTTTCATAGTTCATTTTGAATTTCATACATTGAAATGCAAGAGTTGGAATATTTCAGTAGTGTTTTGTTGTTCTTTACCTTGTCACTGTTACATTCTCTTATTTTTTCAAAGTTCATTTTGAATTTCTTTCGTGAAATGCAAGAATTGGAATATTTCAGTAGTGTCTTGTCGTGGTTTACCTTGTCACAGCTACATTCTCATGATTTTTCAAAGTTCATTTTGAATTTCTGTCGTGAAATGCAAAAGTTGGAATATTTCAGTAGTGACTTGTTGTGCTTTACCTTGTCACAGTTACATTCTGTTGATTTTCATAGTTCATTTTGAATTTCTTTCATTGAAATGCAAGAGTTGGAATATTTCAGTAGTGTTTTGTCATGCTTTACCTTGTCACAGTTACATTCTGTTGATTTTCATAGTTCATTTTGAGTTTCTTTCATTGAAATGCAAGAGCTGGAATATTTCAGTAGTGTTTTGTTGTGCTTTACCTTGTCACAGTTACATTCTCTTAATTTTCAAAGTTCATTTTGAATTTCTTTCGTGAAATGCAAGAATTGGAATATTACAGTAGTGTCTTGTCGTGGTTTACCTTGTCACAGCTACATTCTCATGATTTTTCAAAGTTCATTTTGAATTTCTGTCGTGAAATGGAAGAGTTGGAATATTTCAGTAGTGACTTGTTGTGCTTTACCTTGTCACAGTTACATTCTCTTGATTTTTTGAAGTTCATTTTGAATTTCTGTCGTGAAATGCAAGAGTTGGAATATTTCAGTAGTGTTTTGTTGTGCTTTACCTTGTCACAGTTACATTCTGTTGATTTTCATAGTTCATTTTGAATTTCTTTCATTGAAATGCAAGAGTTGGAATATTTCAGTAGTGTTTTGTTATGCTTTACCTTGTCACAGTTACATTCTGTTGATTTTCATAGTTCATTTTGAGTTTCTTTTATTGAAATGCAAGAGTTGGAATATTTCAGTAGTGTTTTGTTGTGCTTTACCTTGTCACAGTTACATTCTCTTAATTTTCAAAGTTCATTTTGAATTTCTTTCGTGAAATGCAAGAATTGGAATATTGCAGTAGTGTCTTGTCGTGGTTTACCTTGTCACAGCTACATTCTCATGATTTTTCAAAGTCATTTTGAATTTCTGTCGTGAAATGCAAGAATTGGAATATTTCAGTAGTGACTTGTTGTGCTTACCTTTTCACAGTTACATTCTCTTGATTTTTCGAAGTTCATTTTGAATTTCTGTCGTGAAATGCAAGAGTTGGAATATTTCAGTAGTGTTTTGTTGTGCTTTACCTTGTCACCGTTACATTCTGTTGATTTTCATAGTTCATTTTGAATTTCTTTCATTGAAATGCAAGAGTTGGAATATTTCAGTAGTGTTTTGTTGTGCTTTACCTTGTCACAGTTACATTCTGTTGATTTTCATAGTTCATTTTGAATTTCTTTCATTGAAATGCAAGAGTTGGAATATTTCAGTAGTGTTTTGTTGTGCTTTACCTTGTCACAGTTACATTCTCTTAATTTTTTAAAGTTCATTTTGAATTTCTTTCGTGAAATGCAAGAATTGGAATATTTCAGTAGTGTCTTGTCGTGGTTTACCTTGTCATGGCTACATTCTCATGATTTTTCAAAGTTCATTTTGGATTTTTTTCGTTGAAATGCAAGAGTTGGAATATTTCAGTAGTGACTTGTTGTGCTTTACCTTGTCACAGTTACATTCTCTTGATTTTTCGAAGTTCATTTTGAATTTCTTTCGTGAAATGCAAGAATTGGAATATTTCAGTAGTGTCTTGTCGTGGTTTACATTGTCACAGCTACATTCTCATGATTTTTCAAAGTTCATTTTGAATTTCTGTCGTGAAATGCAAGAGTTGGAATATTTCAGTAGTGACTTGTTGTGCTTTACCTTGTGACAGTTACATTCTCTTGATTTTTCAAAGTTCATTTTGAATTTCTGTCGCGAAATGCAAGAGTTGGAATATTTCCATAGTGTTTTGTTGTGCTTTACCTTGTCACAGTTACATTCTGTTGATTTTCATAGTTCATTTTGAAGTTCTTTCATTGAAATGCAAGAGTTGGAATATTTCAGTAGTGTTTTGTTGTGCTTTACCTTGTCACAGTTACATTCTGTTGATTTTCATAGTTCATTTTGAATTTCTTTCATTGAAATGCAAGAGTTGGAATATTTCAGTAGTGTTTTGTTGTGCTTTACCTTGTCACAGTTACATTCTCTTGATTTTTCGAAGTTCATTTTGAATTTCTGTCGTGAAATGCAAGAGTTGGAATATTTCAATCGTGTTTTGTTGTGCTTTACCTTGTCACAGTTACATTCTTTTGATTTTCATAGTTCATTTTGAATTTCTGTCATTGAAATGCAAGAGTTGGAACATTTCAGTAGTGTTTGTTGTGCTTTACCTTGTCACTGTTGCATTCTCTTAATTTTTCAAAGTTCATTTTGAATTTCTTTCGTGAAATGCAAGAATTGGAATATTTCAGTAGTGTCTTGTCGTGGTTTACCTTGTCACAGCTACATTCTCATGATTTTTCAAAGTTCATTTTGAATTTCTGTCGTGAAATGCAAGAGTTGGAATATTTCAGAAGTGATTTGTTGTGCTTTACCTTGTCACAGTTACATTCTCTTGATTTTTCGAAGTTCATTTTGAATTTCTGTCGTGAAATGCAAGAGTTGGAATATTTCAGTAGTGTTTTGTTGTGCTTTACCTTGTCACAGTTACATTCTGTTGATTTTCATAGTTCATTTTTGAATTTCTTTCATTGAAATGCAAGAGTTGGAATATTTCAGTAGTGTTTTGTTGTGCTTTACCTTGCCATAGTTACATTCTGTTGATTTTCATAGTTCATTTTGAATTTCTTTCATTGAAATGCAAGAGTTGGAATATTTCAGTAGTGTTTTGTTGTGCTTTACCTTGCCATAGTTACATTCTGTTGATTTTCATAGTTCATTTTGAATTTCTTTCATTGAAATGCAAGAGTTGGAATATTTCAGTAATGTTTCGTTGTGCTTTACCTTGTCACAGTTACATTCTCTTGATTTTTCGAAGTTCATTTTGAATTTCTGTCGTGAAATGCAAGAGTTGGAATATTTCAATAGTGTTTTGTTGTGCTTTACCTTGTCACAGTTACATTCTGTTGATTTTCATAGTTCATTTTGAATTTCTTTCATTGAAATGCAAGAGTTGGAATATTTCAGTAGTGTTTTGTTGTGCTTTACCTTGTCACTGTTACATTCTCTTAATTTTTCAAAGTTCATTTTGAATTTCTTTCGTGAAATGCAAGAATTGGAATATTTCAGTAGTGTCTTGTCGTGGTTTACCTTGTCACAACTACATTCTCATGATTTTTCAAAGTTCATTTTGAATTTCTGTCGTGAAATGCAAGAGTTGGAATATTTCAGTAGTGACTTGTTGTGCTTTACCTTGTCACAGTTACATTCTCTTGATTTTTCGAAGTTCATTTTGAATTTCTGTCGTGAAATGCAAGAGTTGGAATATTTCAGTAGTGTTTTGTTGTGCTTTACCTTGTCACAGTTACATTCTGTTGATTTTCATAGTTCATTTTGAATTTCTTTCATTGAAATGCAAGAGTTGGAATATTTCAGTAGTGTTTTGTTATGCTTTACCTTGTCACAGTTACATTCTGTTGATTTTCATAGTTCATTTTGAGTTTCTTTCATTGAAATGCAAGAGTTGGAATATTTCAGTAGTGTTTTGTTGTGCTTTACCTTGTCACAGTTACATTCTCTTAATTTTCAAAGTTCATTTTGAATTTCTTTCGTGAAATGCAAGAATTGGAATATTTCAGTAGTGTCTTGTCGTGGTTTACCTTGTCACAGCTACATTCTCTGATTTTTTCAAAGTTCATTTTGAATTTCAGTCGTGAAATGCAAGAATTGGAATATTTCAGTAGTGACTTGTTGTGCTTTACCTTGTCACAGTTACATTCTCTTGATTTTTCGAAGTTCATTTGAATTTCTGTCGTGAAATGCAAGAGTTGGAATATTTCAGTAGTTACATTCTCTTAATTTTTCAAAGTTCATTTTGAATTTCTTTCGTGAAATGCAAGAATTGGAATATTTCAGTAGTGTCTTGTCGTGGTTTACCTTGTCATAGCTACATTCTCATGATTTTTCAAAGTTCATTTTGAATTTCTGTCGTGAAAATGCAAGAGTTGGAATATTTCAGTAGTGATTTGTTGTGCTTTACCTTGTCACAGTTACATTCTCTTGATTTTTCGAAGTTCATTTTGAATTTCTGTCGTGAAATGCAAGAGTTGGAATATTTCAGTAGTGTTTTGTTGTGCTTTACCTTGTCACAGTTACATTCTGTTGATTTTCATAGTTCATTTTGAATTTCTTTCATTGAAATGCAAGAGTTGGAATATTTCAGTAGTGTTTTGTTGTGCTTTACCTTGCCATAGTTACATTCTGTTGATTTTCATAGTTCATTTTGAATTTCTTCATTGAAATGCAAGAGTTGGAATATTTCAGTAGTGTTTTGTTGTGCTTTACCTTGCCATAGTTACATTCTGTTGATTTTCATAGTTCATTTTGAATTTCTTTCATTGAAATGCAAGAGTTGGAATATTTCAGTAATGTTTTGTTGTGCTTTACCTTGTCACAGTTACATTCTCTTGATTTTTCGAAGTTCATTTGAATTTCTGTCGTGAAATGCAAGAGTTGGAATATTTCAATAGTGTTTGTTGTGCTTTACCTTGTCACAGTTACATTCTGTTGATTTTCATAGTTCATTTTGAATTTCTTTCATTGAAATGCAAGAGTTGGAATATTTCAGTAGTGTTTTGTTGTGCTTTATCTTGTCACTGTTACATTCTCTTAATTTTTCAAAGTTCATTTTGAATTTCTTTCGTGAAATGCAAGAATTGGAATATTTCAGTAGTGTCTTGTCGTGGTTTACCTTGTCACAACTACATTCTCATGATTTTTCAAAGTTCATTTTGAATTTCTGTCGTGAAATGCAAGAGTTGGAATATTTCAGTAGTGACTTGTTGTGCTTTACCTTGTCACAGTTACATTCTCTTGATTTTTCGAAGTTCATTTTGAATTTCTGTCGTGAAATGCAAGAGTTGGAATATTTCAGTAGTGTTTTGTTGTGCTTTACCTTGTCACAGTTACATTCTGTTGATTTTCATAGTTCATTTTGAATTTCTTTCATTGAAATGCAAGAGTTGGAATATTTCAGTAGTGTTTTGTTATGCTTTACCTTGTCACAGTTACATTCTGTGTTGATTTTCATAGTTCATTTTGAGTTTCTTTCATTGAAATGCAAGAGTTGGAATATTTCAGTAGTGTTTTGTTGTGCTTTACCTTGTCACAGTTACATTCTCTTAATTTTCAAAGTTCATTTGAATTTCTTTCGTGAAATGCAAGAATTGGAATATTTCAGTAGCGTCTTGTCGTGGTTTACCTTGTCACAGCTACATTCTCATGATTTTTCAAAGTTCATTTGAATTTCAGTCGTGAAATGCAAGAATTGGAATATTTCAGTAGTGACTTGTTGTGCTTTACCTTGTCACAGTTACATTCTCTTGATTTTTCGAAGTTCATTTTGAATTTCTGTCGTGAAATGCAAGAGTTGGAATATTTCAGTAGTGTTTTGTTGTGCTTTACCTTGTCACAGTTACATTCTGTTGATTTTCATAGTTCATTTTGAATTTCTTTCATTGAAATGCAAGAGTTGGAATATTTCAGTAGCGTTTTGTTGTGCTTTACCTTGTCACAGTTACATTCTCTTAATTTTTCAAAGTTCATTTTGAATTTCTTCGTGAAATGCAAGAATTGGAATATTTCGGTAGTGTCTTGTCGTGGTTTACCTTGTCACGGCTACATTCTCATGATTTTTCAAAGTTCATTTTGGATTTCTTTCGTTGAAATGCAAGAATTGGAATATTTCAGTAGTGACTTGTTGTGCTTTACCTTGTCACAGTTACATTCTCTTGATTTTTCGAAGTTCATTTTGGAAATCTGTCGTGAAATGCAAGAGTTGGAATATTTCAGTAGTGTTTTGTTGTGCTTTACCTTGTCACAGTTACATTCTGTTGATTTTTCATAGTTCATTTTGAATTTCTTTCATTGAAATGCAAGAGTTGGAATATTTCAGTAGTGTTTTGTTGTGCTTTACCTTGTCACAGTTATATTCTCTTAATTTTTCAAAGTTCATTTTGAATTTCTTTCGTGAAATGAAAGAATTGGAATATCGTTTCTTCAACTGAAAGTAAGTGAGCAACATCAAAACTTAAACCTTGGATACACAATACAGATAGTTTATTCAAAAAATTATGAAAAAGTCGCAAGTAAGTAACAAACTCTTTCTTGAATTCCCCATTTGGATGCAAAATACAGAAATTTAATTCAAGAAATTATGGAAAAAAAATGTAAGTAAGTAAGTGACAAACTCTATGCTTTTTCTGCATCAATTGTCGGATATGTTGAATAAAATATGCAAAGTCGACATAGTTTTATTTCATTTTTTAAGGTTAATTTAGACGAGGATACGTGCGCGCACAAATGGGGAATTCAAGAAAGAGTTTGTTACTTACTTGCGATTTTTTCATAATTTCTTGAATAAAGTATCAGTATTGTGTATCCAAGGTTTAAGTTTTGATGTTGCTCCTTACTTTCAGTTGAAGAAACGATATTCCAATTCTTGCATTTCACGAAAGAAATTCAAAATCAACTTTGAAAAATTAAGAGAATGTAACTGTGACAAGGTAAAGCACAACAAAACACTACTGAAATATTCCAACTCTTGCATTTCAATGAAAGAAATTCAAAATGAACTATGAAAATCAACAGAATGTAACTGTGACAAGGTAAAGCACAACAAAACACTACTGAAATATTCCAACTCTTGCATTTCACGACAGAAATTCAAAAATGAACTTCGAAAAATCAAGAGAATGTAACTGTGACAAGGTAAAGCACAACAAGTCACTAATGAAATATTCCAACTCCTGCATTTCACAACAGAAATTCAAAATGAACTTTGAAAAATCATGAGAATGTAGCTGTGACAAGGTAAACCACGACAAGACACTACTGAAACATTCCAATTCTTGCATTTCACGAAAGAAATTCAAAATGAACTTTGAAAAATTAAGAGAATGTAACTATGACAAGGTTAAGCACAACAAAACACTACTGAAATATTCCAACTCTTGCATTTCAATGAAATAATTCAAAATGAACTATGAAAATCAACAGACAGAATTTAACTGTGACAAGGTAAAGCACAACAAAACACTACTGAAATATTCCAACTCTTGCATTTCACGACAGAAATTCAAAACAAACTTCGAAAAATCAAGAGAATGTAACTGTGACAAGGTAAAGCACAACAAAGTCACTGCTGAAATATTCCAACTCTTGCATTTCAACGAAAGAAATCCAAAATGAACTTTGAAAAATCATGAGAATGTAGTTGTGACAAGGTAAACCACGACAAGACACTACTGGAATATTCCAATTCTTGCATTTCACGAAAGAAATTCAAAATGAACTTTGAAAAATTAAGAGAATGTAACTGTGACAAGGTAAAGCACAACAAAACACTACTGAAATATTCCAACTCTTGCATTTCAATGAAAGAATTCAAAATGAACTATGAAAATCAACAGAATGTAACTGTGACAAGGTAAAGCACAACAAAACACTATTGAAATATTCCAACTCTTGCATTTCACGACAGAAATTCAAAATGAACTTCGAAAAAATCAAGAGAATGTAACTGTGACAAGGTAAAAGCACAACAAGTCACTACTGAAATATTCCAACTCTTGCATTTCACGACAGAAATTCAAAATGAACTTTGAAAAATCATGAGAATGTAGCTGTGGCAAGGTAAACCACGACAAGACACTACTTAAATATTCCCATTCTTGCATTTCACGAAAGAAATTCAAAATGAACTTTGAAAAATTAAGAGAATATAACAGTGACAAGGTAAAGCACAACAAAACACTACTGAAATATTCCAACTCTTGCATTTCAATGAAAGAAATTCAAAATGAACAATGAAAATCAACAGAATGTAACTGTGACAAGGTAAAGCACAACAAGTCACTACCGAAATATTCCAACTCTTGCATTTCACGACAGAAATTCAAAATGAACTTTGAAAAATCATGAGAATGTAGCTGTGACAATGTAAACCACGACAAGACACTACTGAAACATTCCAATTCTTACATTTCACGAAAGAAATTCAAAATGAACTTTGAAAAATTAAGAGAATGTAACTGTGACAAGGTAAAGCACAACAAAACACTACTGAAATATTCCAATTCTTGCATTTCACGAAAGAAATTCAAAATGAACTATGAAAATCAACAGAATGTAACTGTGACAAGGTAAAGCACAACAAAACACTACTGAAATATTCCAACTCTTGCATTTCACGACAGAAATTCAAAATGAACTTCGAAAAATCAAGAGAATGTAACTGTGACAAAGGTAAAGCACAACAAGTCACTACTGAAATATTCCAACTCTTCCATTTCAACGAAAGAAATCCAAAATGAACTTTGAAAAATCATGAGAATGTAGCTGTGACAAGGTAAACCAAGACAAGACACTACTGAAATATTCCAATTCTTGCATTTCGCGAAAGAAATTCAAAATGAACTTTGAAAAATTAAGAGAATGTAACTGTGACAAGGTAAAGCACAACAAAACACTACTGAAATATTCCAACTCTTGCATTTCAATGAAAGAAATTCAAAATGAACTATGAAAATCAACAGAATGTAACTGTGACAAGGTAATGCACAACAAAACAGTACTGAAATATTCCAACTCTTGCATTTTACGACAGAAATTCAAAATGAACTTCGAAAAATCAAGAGAATGTAACTGTGACAAGGTAAAGCACAACAAGTCACTACTGAAATATTCCAACTCTTGCATTTTACGACAGAAATTCAAAATGAACTTCGAAAAATCAAGAGAATGTAACTGTGACAAGGTAAAGCACAACAAGTGACTACTGAAATATTCCAACTCTTGCATTTCACGACAGAAATACAAAATGAAATTTGAAAAATCATGAGAATGTAGCTGTGACAAGGTAAACCACGACAAGACACTACTGAAATATTCCAATTCTTGCATTTCACAAAAGAAATTCAAAATGAACTTTGAAAAATTAAGAGAATGTAACTGTGACAAGGTAAAGCACAACAAAACATTACTGAAATATTCCAACTCTTGCATTTCAATGAAAGAAATTCAAAATGAACTATGAAAATCAACAGAATGTAACTGTGACAAGGTAAAGCACAACAAAACACTACTGAAATATTCCAACTCTTGCATTTCGCGAGAGAAATTCAAAATGAACTTCGAAAAATCAAGAGAATGTAACTGTGACAAGGTAACGCACAACAAGTCACTACTGAAATATTCCAACTCTTGCATTTCAACGAAAGAAATCCAAAATGAACTTTGAAAAATCATGAGAATGTAGCCGTGACAAGGTAAACCACGACAAGACACTACTGAAATATTCCAATTCTTGCATTTCACGAAAGAAATTCAAAATGAACTTTGAAAAATTAAGAGAATGTAGCTGTGACAAGGTAAACCACGACAAGACACTACTGAAATATTCCAATTCTTGCATTTCACGAAAGAAATTCAAAATGAACTTTGAAAAATTAAGAGAATGTAACTGTGACAAGGTAAAGCATTACAAAACACTACTGAAATATTCCAACTCTTGCATTTCAATGAAAGAAATTCAAAATGAACTATGAAAAATCAACAGAATGTAACTGTGACAAGGTAAAGCACAACAAAACACTACTGAAATATTCCAACTCTTGCATTTCACGAAAGAAATTCAAAATGAACTTTGAAAAAATAAAGAGAATGTAACTGTGACAAGGTAAAGCACAACAAAACACTACTGAAATATTCCAACTCTTGCATTTCAATGAAAGAAATTCAAAATGAACTATGAAAATCAAACAGAATGTAACTGTGACAAGGTAAAGCACAACAAAACACTACTGAAATATTCCAACTCTTGCATTTCACGACAGAAATTCAAAATGAACTTCGAAATATCAAGAGAATGTAACTGTGACAAGGTAAAGCACAACAAGTCACTACTGAAATATTCCAACTGTTGCATTTCACAACAGAAATTCAAGATGAACTTTGAAAAAAATCATGAAAATGTGGCTGTGACAAGGTAAACCACGACAAGACACTACTGAAATATTCCAATTCTTGCATTTCACGAAAGAAATTCAAAATGAACTTTGAAAAATTAAGAGAATGTAACTGTGACAAGGTAAAGCACAACAAAACACTACTGAAATATTCCAACTCTTGCATTTCAATGAAAGAAATTCAAAATGAACTATGAAAATCAACAGAATGTAACTGTGACAAGGTAAAGCACAACAAAACACTACTGAAATATTCCAACTCTTGCATTTCACGACAGAAATTCAAAATGAACTTCGAAATATCAAGAGAATGTAACTGTGACACGGTAAAGGACAACAAGTCACTACTGAAATATTCCAACTCTTGCATTTCAACGAAAGAAATCCAAAATGAACTTTGAAAAATCATGAGAATGTAGCTGTGACAAGGTAAACCACGACAAGACACTACTGAAATATTCCAATTCTTGCATTTCGCGAAGAAATTCAAAATGAACTTTGAAAAATTAAGAGAATGTAACTGTGACAAGGTAAAGCACAACAAAACACTACTGAAATATTCCAACTCTTGCATTTCAATGAAAGAAATTCAAAATGAACTATGAAAATCAACAGAATGTAACTGTGACAAGGTAATGCACAACAAAACACTACTGAAATATTCCAACTCTTGCATTTTACGACAGAAATTCAGAATGAACTTCGAAAAATCAAGAGAATGTATCTGTGACAAGGTAAAGCACAACAAGTCACTACTGAAATATTCCAACTCTTGCATTTTACGACAGAAATTCAAAATGAACTTCGAAAAATCAAGAGAATGTAACTGTGACAAGGTAAAGCACAACAAGTCACTACTGAAATATGCCAACTCTTGCATTTCACGACAGATATTCAAAATAAACTTTGAAAAATCATGAGAATGTAGCTGTGACAAGGTAAACCACGACAAGACACTACTGAAATATTCCAATTCTTGCATTTCACGAAAGAAATTCAAAATGAACTTTGAAAAATTAAGAGAATGTAACTGTGACAAGGTGAAGCACAACAAAACACTACTGAAATATTCCAACTCTTGCATTTCAATGAAAGAAATTCAAAATGAACTATGAAAATCAACAGAATGTAACTGTGACAAGGTAAAGCACAACAAAACATTACTGAAATATTCCAACTCTTGCATTTCGCGACAGAAATTCAAAATGAACCTCGAAAAATCAAGAGAATGTAACTGTGACTAGGTAAAGCACAACAAGTCACTACTGAAATATTCCAACTCTTGCGTTTCAACGAAAGAAATCCAAAATGAACTTTGAAAAAATCATGAGAATGTAGCCGTGACAAGGTAAACCTCGACAAGACACTACTGAAATATTCCAATTCTTGTATTTCACGAAAGAAATTCAAAATCAACTTTGAAAAATTAAGAGAATGTAACTGTGACAAGGTAAAAGCACAACAAAACACTACTGAAATATTCCAACTCTTGCATTTCAATGAAAGAAATTCAAAATGAACTATGAAAATCAACAGAATGTAACTGTGACAAGGTAAAGCACAATAAAACACTACTGAAATATTCCAACTCTTGCATTTCACGACAGAAATTCAAAATGAACTTCGAAAAATCAAGAGCATGTAACTGTGACAAGGTAAAGCACAACAAGTCACTACTGAAATATTCCAATTCTTGCATTTCACGACAGAAATTCAAAATGAACTTGAAAAATCATGAGAATTTAGCTGTGACAAGGTAAACCACGACAAGACACTACTGAAATATTCCAATTCTTGAATTTCACGAAAGAAATTCAAAATGAACTTTGAAAAATTAAGAGAATGTAACTGTGACAAGGTAAAGCACAACAAAACACTACTGAAATATTCCAACTCTTGCATTTCAATGAAAGAAATTCAAAATGAACTATGAAAATCAACAGAATGTAACTGTGACAAGTTTAGTAAAGCATAACAAAACACTACTGAAATATTCCAACTGTTGCATTTCACAACAGAAATTCAAGATGAACTTTGAAAAACATGAAAATGTAGCTGTGACAAGGTAAACCACGACAAGACACTACTGAAATATTCCAATTCTTGCATTTCACGAAAGAAATTCAAAATGAACTTTGAAAAATTAAGAGAATGTAACTGTGACAAGGTAAAGCACAACAAAACACTACTGAAATATTCCAACTCTTGCATTTCAATGAAAGAAATTCAAAATGAACTATTAAAATCAACAGAATGTAACTGTGACAAGGTAAAGCACAACAAAACACTACTGAAATATTCCAACTCTTGCATTTCACGACAGAAATTCAAAATGAACTTCGAAATATCAAGAGAATGTAACTGTGACAAGGTAAAGCACAACAAGTCACTACTGAAATATTCCAACTCTTGCATTTCAACGAAAGAAATCCAAAATGAACTTTGAAAAATCATGAGAATGTAGCTGTGACAAGGTAAACCACGACAAGACACTACTGAAATATTCCAATTCTTGCATTTCGCGAAGAAATTCAAAATGAACTTTGAAAAATTAAGAGAATGTAAGTGTGACAAGGTAAAGCACAACAAAAACACTACTGAAATATTCCAACTCTTGCATTTCAATGAAAGAAATTCAAAATGAACTATGAAAATCAACAGAATGTAACTGTGACAAGGTAATGCACAACAAAACACTACTGAAATATTCCAACTCTTGCATTTTACGACAGAAATTTCAAAATGAACTTCGAAAAATCAAGAGAATGTATCTGTGACAAGGTAAAGCACAACAAGTCACTACTGAAATATTCCAACTCTTGCATTTTACGACAGAAATTCAAAATGAACTTCGAAAAATCAAGAGAATGTAACTGTGACAAGGTAAAGCACAACAAGTCACTACTGAAATATTCCAACTCTTGCATTTCACGACAGATATTCAAAATGAACTTTGAAAAATCATGAGAATGTAGCTGTGACAAGGTAAACCACGACAAGACACTACTGAAATATTCCAATTCTTGTATTTCACGAAAGAAATTCAAAATGAACTTAGAAAAATCAAAGAGAATGTAACTGTGACAAGATGAAGCACAACAAAACACTACTGAAATATTCCAACTCTTGCATTTCAATGAAAGAAATTCAAAATGAACTATGAAAATCAACAGAATGTAACTGTGACAAGGTAAAGCACAACAAAACATTACTGAAATATTCCAACTCTTGCATTTCGCGACAGAAATTCAAAATGAACCTCGAAAAATCAAGAGAATGTAACTGTGACTAGGTAAAGCACAACAAGTCACTACTGAAATATTCCAACTCTTGCATTTCAACGAAAGAAATCCAAAATGAACTTTGAAAAATCATGAGAATGTAGCCGTGACAAGGTAAACCTCGACAAGACACTACTGAAATATTCCAATTCTTGTATTTCACGAAAGAAATTCAAAATCAACTTTGAAAAATTAAGAGAATGTAACTGTGACAAGGTAAAGCACAACAAAACACTACTGAAATATTCCAACTCTTGCATTTCAATGAAAGAAATTCAAAATGAACTATGAAAATCAACAGAATGTAACTGTGACAAGGTAAAGCACAATAAAACACTACTGAAATATTCCAACTCTTGCATTTCACGACAGAAATTCAAAATGAACTTCGAAAAATCAAGAGCATGTAACTGTGACAAGGTAAAGCACAACAAGTCACTACTGAAATATTCCAATTCTTGCATTTCACGACAGAAATTCAAAATGAACTTTGAAAAAATCATGAGAATTTAGCTGTGACAAGGTAAACCACGACAAGACACTACTGAAATATTCCAATTCTTGCATTTCACGAAAGAAATTCAAAATGAACTTTGAAAATTAAGAGAATGTAACTGTGACAAGGTAAAGCACAACAAAACACTACTGAAACATTCCAACTCTTGCATTTCAATGAAAGAAATTCAAAATGAACTATGAAAAATCAACAGAATGTAACTGTGACAAGGTAAAGCATAACAAAACACTACTGAAATATTCCAACTCTTGCATTTCAATAAAAGAAATTCAAAATGAACTATGAAAATCAACAGAATGTAACTGTGACAAGGTAAAGCACAACAAAACACTACTGAAATATTCCAACTCTTGCATTTCACGACAGAAATTCAAAATAAACTTTGAAAAATCAAGAGAATGTAACTGTGACAAGGTAAAGCACAACAAGTCACTACTGAAATTTTCCAACTCTTGCATTTCACGACAGAAATTCAAAATGAACTTTGAAAAATCATGAGAATGTAGTTGTGACAAGGTAAACCACGACAAGACACTACTGAAATATTCCAATTCTTGCATTTCACGAAAGAAATTCAAAATGAACTTTGAAAAATTAAGAGAATGTAACAGTGACAAGGTAAAGCACAACAAAACACTACTGAAATATTCCAACTCTTGCATTTCAATAAAAGAAATTCAAAATGAAACTATGAAAATCAACAGAATGTAACTGTGACAAGGTAAAGCACAACAAAACACTATTGAAAAATTCCAACTCTTGCATTTCACGACAGAAATTCAAAATGAACTTCGAACAATCAAGAGAATGTAACTGTGACAAGGTAAAGCACAACAAGTCACTAATGAAATATTCCAACTCCTGCATTTCACAACAGAAATTCAAAATGAACTTTGAAAAATCATGAGAATGTAGCTGTGACAAGGTAAACCACGACAAGACACTACTGAAACATTCCAATTTGCATTTCACGAAAGAAATTCAAAATGAACTTTGAAAAATTAAGAGAATGTAACTATGACAAGGTTAAGCACAACAAAACACTACTGAAATATTCCAACTCTTGCATTTCAATGAAATAAATTCAAAATGAACTATGAAAATCAACAGAATTTAACTGTGACAAGGTAAAGCACAACAAAACACTACTGAAACATTCCAACTCTTGCATTTCGCGACAGAAATCAAAACAAAACTTCGAAAAATCAAGAGAATGTAACTGTGACAAGGTAAAGCACAACAAGTCACTGCTGAAATATTCCAACTCTTGCATTTCAACGAAAGAAATCCAAAATGAACTTTGAAAAATCATGAGAATGTAGTTGTGACAAGGTAAACCACGACAAGACACTACTGGAATATTCCAATTCTTGCATTTCACGAAAGAAATTCAAAATGAACTTTGAAAAATTAAGAGAATGTAACTGTGACAAGGTAAAGCACAACAAAAACACTACTGAAATATTCCAACTCTTGCATTTCAATGAAAGAATTCAAAATGAACTATGAAAATCAACAGAATGTAACTGTGACAAGGTAAAGCACAACAAAACACTATTGAAATATTCCAACTCTTGCATTTCACGACAGAAATTCAAATGAACTTCGAAAAATCAAGAGAATGTAACTGTGACAAGGTAAAGCACAACAAGTCACTACTGAAATATTCCAACTCTTGCATTTCACGACAGAAATTCAAAATGAACTTTGAAAAATCATGAGAATGTAGCTGTGACAAGGTAAACCACGACAAGAGACTACTTAAATATTCCCATTCTTGCATTTCACGAAAGAAATTCAAAATGAACTTTGAAAAATTAAGAGAATATAACAGTGACAAGGTAAAGCACAACAAAACACTACTGAAATATTCCAACTCTTGCATTTCAATGAAAGAAATTCAAAATGAACAATGAAAATCAACAGAATGTAACTGTGACAAGGTAAAGCACAACAAGTCACTACCGAAATATTCCAACTCTTGCATTTCACGACAGAAATTCAAAATGAACTTTGAAAAATCATGAGAATGTAGCTGTGACAATGTAAACCACGACAAGACACTACTGAAACATTCCAATTCTTACATTTCACGAAAGAAATTCAAAATGAACTTTGAAAAATTAAGAGAATGTAACTGTGACAAGGTAAAGCACAACAAAACACTACTGAAATATTCCAATTCTTGCATTTCACGAAAGAAATTCAAAATGAACTATGAAAATCAACAGAATGTAACTGTGACAAGGTAAAGCACAACAAAACACTACTGAAATATTCCAACTCTTGCATTTCACGACAGAAATTCAAAATGAACTTCGAAAAATCAAGAGAATGTAACTGTGACAAGGTAAAGCACAACAAGTCACTACTGAAATATTCCAACTCTTCCATTTCAACGAAAGAAATCCAAAATGAACTTTGAAAAATCATGAGAATGTAGCTGTGACAAGGTAAACCAAGACAAGACACTACTGAAATATTCCAATTCTTGCATTTCGCGAAAGAAATTCAAAATGAACTTTGAAAAATTAAGAGAATGTAACTGTGACAAGGTAAAGCACAACAAAACACTACTGAAATATTCCAACTCTTGCATTTCAATGAAAGAAATTCAAAATGAACTATGAAAATCAACAGAATGTAACTGTGACAAGGTAATGCACAACAAAACAGTACTGAAATATTCCAACTCTTGCATTTTACGACAGAAATTCAAAATGAACTTCGAAAAATCAAGAGAATGTAACTGTGACAAGGTAAAGCACAAACAAGTCACTACTGAAATATTCCAACTCTTGCATTTACGACAGAAATTCAAAAAATGAACTTCGAAAAATCAAGAGAATGTAACTGTGACAAGGTAAAGCACAACAAGTGACTACTGAAATATTCCAACTCTTGCATTTCACGACAGAAATACAAAATGAAAATTGAAAAATCATGAGAATGTAGCTGTGACAAGGTAAACCACGACAAGACACTACTGAAATATTCCAATTCTTGCATTTCACAAAAGAAATTCAAAATGAACTTTGAAAAATTAAGAGAATGTAACTGTGACAAGGTAAAGCACAACAAAACATTACTGAAATATTCCAACTCTTGCATTTCAATGAAAGAAATCCAAAATGAACTATGAAAATCAACAGAATGTAACTGTGACAAGGTAAAGCACAACAAAACACTACTGAAATATTCCAACTCTTGCATTTCGCGAGAGAAATTCAAAATGAACTTCGAAAAATCAAGAGAATGTAACTGTGACAAGGTAACGCACAACAAGTCACTACTGAAATATTCCAACTCTTGCATTTCAACGAAAGAAATCCAAAATGAACTTTGAAAAAAAATCATGAGAATGTAGCCGTGACAAGGTAAACCACGACAAGACACTACTGAAATATTCCAATTCTTGCATTTCACGAAAGAAATTCAAAAATGAACTTTGAAAAATTAAGAGAATGTAGCTGTGACAAGGTAAACCACGACAAGACACTACTGAAATATTCCAATTCTTGCATTTCACGAAAGAAATTCAAAATGAACTTTGAAAAATTAAGAGAATGTAACTGTGACAAGGTAAAGCACAACAAAACACTACTGAAATATTCCAACTCTTGCATTTCAATGAAAGAAATTCAAAATGAACTATGAAAATCAACAGAATGTAACTGTGACAAGGTAAAGCACAACAAAACACTACTGAAATATTCCAACTCTTGCATTTCACGAAAGAAATTCAAAATGAACTTTGAAAAATTAAGAGAATGTAACTGTGACAAGGTAAAGCACAACAAAACACTACTGAAATATTCCAACTCTTGCATTTCAATGAAAGAAATTCAAAATGAACTATGAAAATCAACAGAATGTAACTGTGACAAGGTAAAGCACAACAAAACACTACTGAAATATTCCAACTCTTGCATTTCACGACAGAAATTCAAAATGAACTTCGAAATATCAAGAGAATGTAACTGTGACAAGGTAAAGCACAACAAGTCACTACTGAAATATTCAACTGTTGCATTTCACAACAGAAATTCAAGATGAACTTTGAAAAACATGAAAATGTAGCTGTGACAAGGTAAACCACGACAAGACACTACTGAAATATTCCAATTCTTGCATTTCACGAAAGAAATTCAAAATGAACTTTGAAAAATTTAAGAGAATGTAACTGTGACAAGGTAAAGCACAACAAAACACTACTGAAATATTCCAACTCTTGCATTTCAATGAAAGAAATTCAAAATGAACTATGAAAATCAACAGAATGTAACTGTGACAAGGTAAAGCACAACAAAACACTACTGAAATATTCCAACTCTTGCATTTCACGACAGAAATTCAAAATGAACTTCGAAATATCAAGAGAATGTAACTGTGACACGGTAAAGGACAACAAGTCACTACTGAAATATTCCAACTCTTGCATTTCAACGAAAGAAATCCAAAATGAACTTTGAAAAATCATGAGAATGTAGCTGTGACAAGGTAAACCACGACAAGACACTACTGAAATATTCCAATTCTTCATTTCGCGAAGAAATTCAAAATGAACTTTGAAAAATTAAGAGAATGTAACTGTGACAAGGTAAAGCACAACAAAACACTACTGAAATATTCCAACTCTTGCATTTCAATGAAAGAAATTCAAAATGAACTATGAAAATCAACAGAATGTAACTGTGACAAGGTAATGCACAACAAAACACTACTGAAATATTCCAACTCTTGCATTTTACGACAGAAATTCAGAATGAACTTCGAAAAATCAAGAGAATGTATCTGTGACAAGGTAAAGCACAACAAGTCACTACTGAAATATTCCAACTCTTGCATTTTACGACAGAAATTCAAAATGAACTTCGAAAAATCAAGAGAATGTAACTGTGACAAGGTAAAGCACAACAAGTCACTACTGAAATATGCCAACTCTTGCATTTCACGACAGATATTCAAAATGAACTTTGAAAAATCATGAGAATGTAGCTGTGACAAGGTAAACCACGACAAGACACTACTGAAATATTCCAATTCTTGCATTTCACGAAAGAAATTCAAAATGAACTTTGAAAAATTAAGAGAATGTAACTGTGACAAGGTGAAGCACAACAAAACACTACTGAAATATTCCAACTCTTGCATTTCAATGAAAGAAATTCAAAATGAACTATGAAAATCAACAGAATGTAACTGTGACAAGGTAAAGCACAACAAAACATTACTGAAATATTCCAACTCTTGCATTTCGCGACAGAAATTCAAAATGAACCTCGAAAAATCAAGAGAATGTAACTGTGACTAGGTAAAGCACAACAAGTCACTACTGAAATATTCCAACTCTTGCGTTTCAACGAAAGAAATCCAAAATGAACTTTGAAAAATCATGAGAATGTAGCCGTGACAAGGTAAACCTCGACAAGACACTACTGAAATATTCCAATTCTTGTATTTCACGAAAGAAATTCAAAATCAACTTTGAAAAATTAAGAGAATGTAACTGTGACAAGGTAAAGCACAACAAAACACTACTGAAATATTCCAACTCTTGCATTTCAATGAAAGAAATTCAAAATGAAACTATGAAAATCAACAGAATGTAACTGTGACAAGGTAAAGCACAATAAAACACTACTGAAATATTCCAACTCTTGCATTTCACGACAGAAATTCAAAATGAACTTCGAAAAATCAAGAGCATGTAACTGTGACAAGGTAAAGCACAACAAGTCACTACTGAAATATTCCAATTCTTGCATTTCACGACAGAAATTCAAAATGAACTTTGAAAAATCATGAGAATTTAGCTGTGACAAGGTAAACCACGACAAGACACTACTGAAATATTCCAATTCTTGAATTTCACGAAAGAAATTCAAAATGAACTTTGAAAATTAAGAGAATGTAACTGTGACAAGGTAAAGCACAACAAAACACTACTGAAATATTCCAACTCTTGCATTTCAATGAAAGAAATTCAAAATGAACTATGAAAATCAACAGAATGTAACTGTAAACTGTGACAAGGTAAAGCATAACAAAACACTACTGAAATATTCCAACTGTTGCATTTCACAACAGAAATTCAAGATGAACTTTGAAAAACATGAAAATGTAGCTGTGACAAGGTAAACCACGACAAGACACTACTGAAATATTCCAATTCTTGCATTTCACGAAAGAAATTCAAAATGAACTTTGAAAAATTAAGAGAATGTAACTGTGACAAGGTAAAGCACAACAAAACACTACTGAAATATTCCAACTCTTGCATTTCAATGAAAGAAATTCAAAATGAACTATTAAAATCAACAGAATGTAACTGTGACAAGGTAAAGCACAACAAAACACTACTGAAATATTCCAACTCTTGCATTTCACGACAGAAATTCAAAATGAACTTCGAAATATCAAGAGAATGTAACTGTGACAAGGTAAAGCACAACAAGTCACTACTGAAATATTCCAACTCTTGCATTTCAACGAAAGAAATCCAAAATGAACTTTGAAAAATCATGAGAGAATGTAGCTGTGACAAGGTAAACCACGACAAGACACTACTGAAATATTCCAATTCTTGCATTTCGCGAAGAAATTCAAAATGAACTTTGAAAAATTAAGAGAATGTAAGTGTGACAAGGTAAAGCACAACAAAACACTACTGAAATATTCCAACTCTTGCATTTCAATGAAAGAAATTCAAAATGAACTATGAAAATCAACAGAATGTAACTGTGACAAGGTAATGCACAACAAAACACTACTGAAATATTCCAACTCTTGCATTTTACGACAGAAATTCAAAATGAACTTCGAAAAATCAAGAGAATGTATCTGTGACAAGGTAAAGCACAACAAGTCACTACTGAAATATCCAACTCTTGCATTTTACGACAGAAATTCAAAATGAACTTCGAAAAATCAAGAGAATGTAACTGTGACAAGGTAAAGCACAACAAGTCACTACTGAAATATTCCAACTCTTGCATTTCACGACAGATATTCAAAATGAACTTTGAAAAATCATGAGAATGTAGCTGTGACAAGGTAAACCACGACAAGACACTACTGAAATATTCCAATTCTTGTATTTCACGAAAGAAATTCAAAATGAACTTAGAAAAAATTAAGAGAATGTAACTGTGACAAGATGAAGCACAACAAAACACTACTGAAATATTCCAACTCTTGCATTTCAATGAAAGAAATTCAAAATGAACTATGAAAATCAACAGAATGTAACTGTGACAAGGTAAAGCACAACAAAACATTACTGAAATATTCCAACTCTTGCATTTCGCGACAGAAATTCAAAATGAACCTCGAAAAATCAAGAGAATGTAACTGTGACTAGGTAAAGCACAACAAGTCACTACTGAAATATTCCAACTCTTGCATTTCAACGAAAGAAATCCAAAATGAACTTTGAAAAATCATGAGAATGTAGCCGTGACAAGGTAAACCTCGACAAGACACTACTGAAATATTCCAATTCTTGTATTTCACGAAAGAAAATTCAAAATCAACTTTGAAAAATTAAGAGAATGTAACTGTGACAAGGTAAAGCACAACAAAACACTACTGAAATATTCCAAACTCTTGCATTTCAATGAAAGAAATTCAAAATGAACTATGAAAATCAACAGAATGTAACTGTGACAAGGTAAAGCACAATAAAACACTACTGAAATATTCCAACTCTTGCATTTCACGACAGAAATTCAAAATGAACTTCGAAAAATCAAGAGCATGTAACTGTGACAAGGTAAAGCACAACAAGTCACTACTGAAATATTCCAATTCTTGCATTTCACGACAGAAATTCAAAATGAACTTTGAAAAATCATGAGAATTTAGCTGTGACAAGGTAAACCACGACAAGACACTACTGAAATATTCCAATTCTTGCATTTCACGAAAGAAATTCAAAATGAACTTTGAAAATTAAGAGAATGTAACTGTGACAAGGTAAAGCACAACAAAACACTACTGAAACATTCCAACTCTTGCATTTCAATGAAAGAAATTCAAAATGAACTATGAAAATCAACAGAATGTAACTGTGACAAGGTAAAGCATAACAAAACACTACTGAAATATTCCAACTCTTGCATTTCAATAAAAGAAATTCAAAATGAACTATGAAAATCAACAGAATGTAACTGTGACAAGGTAAAGCACAACAAAACACTACTGAAATATTCCAACTCTTGCATTTCACGACAGAAATTCAAAATAAACTTTGAAAAATCAAGAGAATGTAACTGTGACAAGGTAAAGCACAACAAGTCACTACTGAAATTTTCCAACTCTTGCATTTCACGACAGAAATTCAAAATGAACTTTGAAAAATCATGAGAATGTAGTTGTGACAAGGTAAACCACGACAAGACACTACTGAAATATTCAATTCTTGCATTTCACGAAAGAAATTCAAAATGAACTTTGAAAAATTAAGAGAATGTAACAGTGACAAGGTAAAGCACAACAAAACACTACTGAAATATTCCAACTCTTGCATTTCAATAAAAGAAATTCAAATGAACTATGAAAATCAACAGAATGTAACTGTGACAAGGTAAAGCACAACAAAACACTATTGAAAAATTCCAACTCTTGCATTTCACGACAGAAATTCAAATGAACTTCGAACAATCAAGAGAATGTAACTGTGACAAGGTAAAGCACAACAAAACATTACTGAAATATTCCAACTCTTGCATTTCAATGAAAGAAATTCAAAATGAACTATGAAAATCAACAGAATGTAACTATGGCAAGGTAAAGCACAACAAAACACTACTGAAATATTCCAACTCTTGCATTTCAATGAAAGAAATTCAAAATGAACTATGAAAATCAACAGAATGTAACTGTGACAAGGTAAAGCATAACAAACCACTACTGAAATATTCCAACTCCTGCATTTCAATGAAAGAAATTCAAAATGACCTATGAAAATCAACAGAATGTAACTGTGACAAGGTAAAGCACACACAAAACACTACTGAAATATTCTAACTCTTGCATTTCACGACAGAAATTCAAAATGAACTTCGAAAAATCAAGAGAATGTAACTGTGACAAGGTAAAGCACAACAAGTCACTACTGAAATATTCCAACTCTTGCATTTCACGACAGAAATTCAAAATGAACTTTGAAAAATCATGAGAATGTAGCTGTGACAAGGTAAACCACGACAAGACACTACTGAAATATTCAAATTCTTGCATTTCACGAAAGAAATTCAAAATGAACTTTGAAAAATTAAGAGAATGTAACAGTGACAAGGTAAAGCACAACAAAACACTACTGAAATATTCCAACTCTTGCATTTCAATGAAAGAAATTCAAAATGAACATAGTCACTTATTACAACATATATGGTTATTAGTAGACAATCGGTAATACTATAAGAGGACATAAAACAATTGATTAGCTTTTAATACATATACCATTTAATCTAGCGGTTTAGGATAATTAGCTTTCAACCGACCGGCTCGGGTTCAAATCTCGGCTTGGGAATTATTTTTAAAACATAGTCTTAAGAAATTGATTAACTAATTTGATATGAAATGGATTACTAAGGGCAAGAGTTCGGTCCCTACTATACTTTACTTACTTACTTACTTAAAGCTCTTGCTCGGCAGCGTCGCCAGCGTAGAGGGAACCAGTCGTCAGCGCCGTCAGTCTTCTCCAGAGTGGTCGGTTCAGGGCGAGGGTTGTCACTTCAGCCGGGTTGATGTTTTCTGGAGGCGAGCCGATCACGGATGACGTCCGCCCATCTGGTGCGTGGTCTTCCCCTAGGACGCCTCCAGCCGTTTGCAGCTGGGTCGAAATCGAAGATGAGCCGGGCGGGTGTTTGGGCAGGCAGACGGAGCAGATGACCATACCAACGCAGCGAGCGAGACTCAAGCTGCTCGGACAGGGGTGGGAGTTTGAAGGACCTGAGGATTTCCGAATTTCGTACCCTGTCGGGCCATCTGGAGCGTTCGATTTTTCGGAGGTGTTTCGTCTGGATGGCATCTACCTTCAGCGTCTGTGTCTGAGTCAGCGACCAAGTCTCAGCAGAATAGAGCATAACGCCGGCAACCGAAGCAGAATATATTCGTGCTTTGGTGAGACGGCTGATCTGGGGCTTATGGAAGACTGTTTTTAGAAGGCGACCGAAGACACTAATCTATAGGGACGTTTTTGTGCTTAAGGAAGTTGGTGCTAAATTCCAGTTTGGCATAACTTAGCACATACTGTGTTTGAATACTAAAGTGAGATACCAAAGTAGAGCATATCTAAGTGAAATTTTGTCTTGGGCAAAGTTGACTTAAAATGATGCTAACTCTTATCATTAGCATGATTTATGACTAAAAACCATTGCAGTGTTAATAAGGCCAACAAGATGTTGAACATTCATTCTTCAATATTTTTCCATCAAGAATTTTTACAATAAATTTTTACCAATAAAATTAGTTGAAATAACACTCACCATTCATAAATCAGCTTCAAATTATGATTCTTCCTCAGCTGGTAGTTACTTTTTAGATTTGTTTTGAAATCGGTTGCTATTGGCTGGAATATCCCAAAATCGTATGGGATAATTTTCACACGTTTTTTACACCTTAAACACCATAAACTGAATGGTATATCTATATTATATGTTACCACGGTCTTGTGGAGATGAACTTGTCTTTCAGCTAAGATGGATTTGAGTTCAATCACGCTGTGGTAACGATCGATTTTAAACGATATAAAAAGAGCTTCTGCATTTCTTGAGGTTTGTAGACAATTATAAATAATATTGTCTTCTTTGTTTTGTTTATTAATCTTTAGTTTCAGACTAAGACTATTTTCATATGGGTCAAATCTTAAATTTTACCCTTATCTTCTTTAGGCCGTCTGCACGCATCAAAGATGAAAATTTCTGGTTTCCCCAAAAATTTGTCGGCGGCATAAAAAGGCTCTATAACTGATTGCTGTCATGCATCATGTCGAGGGCTGCAAGTCTGTCGGGGTAGTTTTCCGTGAGTGGTCACGTAGACTAGTGAACAATCAAATTTAGTAAAGTCTTTGCTGACAAATTCATCTATTGTCTTTCTAATTTGGTCTAGGGTTAGATTTCTAAATAGTTCACCATTCCGTTGACAAAATAATAGAAAAAAAAACCCAAACTTTTTTGGGTTTTTGCCATTTCTTCGGCTTCTCTAGCTTTTGTCATCGTTATACTCGGATGAAACTGATCATTTATGAGGATTAGGGCTCTGCCCTTTCTTAGAAAGAGTGATTCCCAGAGGCTTTAGAAGATCTTATGTTTCTGGATTTTCTTCTTTTTCGCAAAAACAACACCTGTCTAGTAAGAGAAGAGAAAAAGACAGGTGTTTGCACTACAGTTTTGTTAAATGATATCACTTCGCGAGCTAATAACGTTAGCATATAAAAAAGGCTGTACGTTTTATAATACTTTTTCAAGACTGCACAGAGAGTCTGAAACAAAATCGATCCAGTTCTTATACCATAGGATCTGAACCCCTTGTCAGATCCCATGTATAATAGAAAATCTGCAGTCTCCTGTATTCTTCTTATGTCTCCTGAATTTTCTGGACTCCATTTATATAGAGTTCTGAACACTGTGTGACCAGTTCTTGAATGGTCAGGAGGGAAGAACTGGAGCTGGAAGGAAGTAGGTTTGGCGATTTGAATGGTTCATCTCCCATACCGTCAGTCAACAATATTTTTGGCTTGCCAACCATTCCTGGGCAGTTATAGCCCATAAAATTTTCTGTTAAGAAATTAATGTCGTAAGTCTCGTCATATGCACATAAATTTTCCTTTTGTTTTCTGGTCATTACAGCAATAATTACCGCGTCAATTGTGTTCAAAGTTGTGTGTGGTAATAAAATAGGCATTAGTCTGGTCTCTGTAGGTAGTAAATTACTTAGTAATATGATACTTTTTAGACTGAGAGGTACCGTAGACAAAGTTTTAAGAGAAGAGCAGTGCGGTTTTAGAAAAGGTAGAGGATGTGTCGACCAAATTTTCACTCTTAGGCTAATAATTGGGAAGTGCCTGAGTTTTCAAACACCTTTGGTCCTCAGTTTTATAGATTATGAGCAAGCGTTCGATTCTGTTGATAGAAGAGCTTTAGTAAAGGTTTTATCCTTGTATGGTATACCAGACAAATACATTAAAGTGATTAGTGCTATGTATGAGAATAACACTGCTGCGGTCAAGGTAGGAAATGAGGTTAGCAGCTGGTTTTGTATTAAATCAGGAGTTAAGCAGGGTTGTGTTCTATCCCCCTTTGTATGGATTATTTTGATGGACTTTGTTTTAAGGAGCACAGGAAAGGCAATGAGAGACCACGGAATCAAATGGGGAGGAAAAAGTCTCCTAGAATTGGATTATGCTGATGATTTAAGCATCCTAGATGAAAGTGTGAGCAAAATGAATGAAGTTTTAGTGGTTTTGCGAGTTCAGGGTGCTAGAATTGGTTTGAAAATTAATGTTAGGAAGAATAAGTCACTAAGGCTAGGAATAACTGAAGATGAAAAGGTGATGTTGGGTAATGAAAAGATTGATCATCTGGGCAGCTTCACTTACCTTGGTAGTATTATTAGTAAAGATGGTGGGAGCAGTGAAGATGTCAAATATAGAATAGCCAAGGCTCAGGGTGTTTTTTCACAGTTAAAAAAAGTCTGGAAGAATAGGAAGATAAGTCTGCAAACCAAGATTAGAATATTAGAAGCTACAGTGATGACAATGGTCAAATATGGCTCTGAAGCATGGACGCTCCGAAAAGCGGACGAAGATTTGCTAGATGTTTTCAAGAGAAATTGCTTAAGGATTGTTCTGGGTACCCGGCTGACTGACCGTATTTCAAACAATAGGCTATACGAAAAATGTGGTTCAATACCGCTCTCTAGGGCTATAATGAAAGAAAGGCTGAGGTGGCTAGGGCACGTTGTGCGGATGAAGGATGACAGATTGCCGAAGATTGTTCTTTTCGGCCAACCATCTAGGGCTAAATGGAAAGCAGGTCGTCCCCGTCTGGGGTGGGAGGACGTCATAAAGAAAGATTTAAAGGAAATGGGAACTTCGTGGGCGGGTGTGTAAAAGGGAAGCTTTGAATAAATTGGGGTGGAGGAGGAGCGTGCGTAGCTGTGTTGGCCTCAGGCGGCTTGGTGCTGCGGTGAGTTGTTAGTAGTAGTAGTAGTAGTTATTATCTATTCCCCTTTTAGAAAAAAAATTGCAAATTGTAACTTCAAATCCTATAGCTTTCAGGGTATTCTTTAGCTCAGAACATGAGGAGTTCATGTGACGCAAAGGAAACAGATTTTCCCAATCCTCTGTGTCTGATGTAAATATATCATTTTGAAATATGACAGCGATGCCTCTTATTTTGTTTTTACTGCTATATCTGCAACTTCCTACTGGAATGTTTATTTTGAGTTCTTTTTCCTGTTCCATCTTTCTAACAAAATGTTCCATCATCTAATAAAGACGTTGATAATTTCGGAGATCACACTGTCTTTCCGTGACATAAAATAAAAGTTCAAAATAGAGATAAAATCCTTTTTAGTAGACAGTGTATAGAAATCCACAAAAAATACCAGATATTTCGGTCACATATACAGTGACCGTCATCAGTAGTAAAACTAAACTAAAACAATTTAAACAAAAGTTTAGGCTATATACGAAATCAAATAAAACGAGGCTACACATTGTTTAATTCTCTAATTCTCTTCAAAGCAAAGGCGGAAGCTAGCCTCTTTGACCTTCTTGGATTCGGTTCATTAGCGTTCAATGATATAACATTTGGACAAAGGTCAACTACTACTACTACTACTACTACTAACAACTCACCGCAGCACCAAGCCGCCTGAGGCCAACACAGCTACGCACGATCCTCCTCCACCCCAATCTATTCAAAGCCTCCCTTTTTACACCCGCCCACGAAGTTCCCATTTCCTTTAAATCTTTCTTTATGACGTCCTCCCATCCCAGACGGGGACGACCTGCTCTCCGTTTAGCCCTAGATGGTTGGCCGAAAAGAACAATCTTTGGCAATCTGTCATCCTTCATCCGTACAACGTGCCCTAACCACCTCAACTTTTCTTTCATTATAGCCCTAGAGAGCGGTATTGAACCACATTTTTTCGTATAGCCTATTTTTTGAAATACGGTCAGTCAGCCGGGTACCCAGAACAATCCTTAAGCAATTTCTCTGGAAAACATCTAGCAAATCTTCATCCGCTTTTCGGAGCGTCCATGCTTCAGAGCCATATTTGACCATTGTCATCACTGTAGCTTCTAATATTCTAATCTTGGTTTGCAGACTTATCTTCCTATTCTTCCAGACTTTTTTTTAACTGTGAAAAAACACCCTGAGCCTTGGCTATTCTATTTTTAACATTTTCACTGCTCCCACCATCTTTACTAATAATACTACCAAGGTAAGTGAAGCTGCCCACCTGATCAATCTTTTCATTACCCAAAGTCACCTTTTCATCTTCACTTATTCCTAGCCTTAGTGACTTAGTCTTCCTAACATTAATTTTCCATCCAATTCTAGCACCCTGAACTCGCAAAACCTCTAAAACTTCATTCATTTTGCTCAACTTTCATCTAGGATGCTTAAATCATCAGCATAATCCAAGTCCAGGAGACTTTTTCCTCCCCATTTGATTCCGTGGTCTCCCATTGCCTTTCCTGCGCTCCTTAAAACAAAGTCCATCAAAATAATCCATATAAAGGGGGACAGAACACAGCCCTGCTTAACTCCTGATTTAATACAAAACCAGCTGCTAACCTCATTTCCTACCTTAACCGCAGCAGTGTTATTCTCGTACATAGCACTAATCACTTTAATGTATTTGTCTGGTATACCATACAAGGACAAAACCTTTACTAAAGCTCTTCTATCAACATATCGAACGCTTGCTCGTAATCTATAAAACTGAGGACCAAAGGTGTTTGAAAAACTCAGGCACTTCTCAATTATTAGCCTAAGAGTGAAAATTTGGTCGACACATCCTCTACCTTTTCTAAAACCGCACTGCTCTTCTCTTAAAACTTTGTCTACCGCATCTCTCAGTCTAAACAGTATCATATTACTAAGTAATTTACTACCTACAGAGACCAAACTAATGCCTCGATAATTACCACACTCACTTTTATCACCTTTCTTATAAAGTGGCTTAATTAGGGTTTTCCTAAAATCGTTAGGTACTTCCCCTTTTTCAAAAATCATATTCATAATCTTCAATAACTTATTTCTAACCTCAGAGCCACCATATTTAAGAAACTCATTTACCACCCTATCAGCGCCTGGAGCTTTATTATTCTTTAATCCTTTTAATACTGTTGCTAATTCCTCCTCACAAAACAAATCTTCCTTCACATCCAAAGTATCACAAACTTTTTCATTTTCCTCTATATTTTTTCCTGTAACTCTATCTCGGTAAGCAAGTTCTCAAAATGTTCGGCCCATTTCTCTTTAGTTTTTTCCTTATCGCTAATTGCGACCCCATTCCTATCTTTAACTGGACGAGTCCGGATTGACTACTCCCTCTTAATCTGTTAACGTGCCAGTACAATATTTTACTATTATGCCGTCTAGCTGCATCTTCCAGATCCTCGGCAATTTTATCCATGGCCTCCACTTCACACCTCCTTAGTTCACATTTAATGTTTTCTCCACTTTCTTTACATTTCTTTTGTTTTCATACGATCTATCACTCAGATAATTCTTGTACAAGTCTTTTCTCCTTTCTATTAAACATAAAGCTTTTTCACTAATATTCTTAGCTGCAGTTCTAGCTTTCTTCCCTAATACACCTTCAGCAACTTCACAAATTATTTTTCTAAAATTATTCCAACCATCTTCCACATTATCAAATTTTAAACTCTCAAGTTTAGCATTCAACTGTTCCTGGAAAGTTTCTCTCAAATTCTCATCCTGGAGTCTACCAACATCATAACTTCCCGGGAGGTAGTTACCCTTCCGATATTTCAGTTTTAAATTAACCCTTGACACTACTAGATGGTGATCTTTACTTTTAACATCAATAACAGCACTCCTATATACCCTAGTATCTTGTATTGATCCTGCCAGTATTCGGTTTACTATAACATAATCAATAAGGTTTAGCCCGGGTACATATGGTAAGGAACAAAAACACCCTTCTCCCCCCAGTTGTCTCCAAGACTTCCTTAGAAATCTCAAGAAACCTTTTTCTTCTTTTTTGAAAAAGTCTGGTTAATTAACCACTTTGGATACATGTTGCTTATTAGTATTTTCCTTAGAAAAGACAACTGCTCCACAAAAAAATTTTGTAGAGCAAATACTAAAGATCCGGTCAGTTAAAGAAATGATCAAACCAATTTTTACATAGCGAGCCCAATCAGTCAATCGTGCAGTCAATCAAAACATCTTTGCATAAAAACGCAAATCTAATAAAAGATGTTAGCTTAGTAAGAGCTTCTACCGTAAAAACCCTGTCTAATTTTGTATTGAACCGGAATTTCCTAGTACGACCATCAAAGACATAAGAATGCTTAAAAACTTGAAAAAGGATGGTTCGATTACCATTACAAAAAGCAGATAAGAGCAACACTTTAGTTGTCATGAATACTGAGGACTACGAATCTAAATTAAGAAGGTTACTAAATGATAAAAAAAACATATAAGAAGCTATCGTATAATCCAACAGACTCTTTTACAAATAAGTTTAAGAACGAATTAAAGTGTTTAAAGGATGATGGGAAAATAACACCTCAACTTTATTACAAATGTCTGCTACGTAGTTCCCTGTGCCGTAAATTATATGGACTTCCCAAAATTCATAAGCCTAACCTACCATTACGACCAATTGCGTCAAGTACAAGGTCACCAACAAGTGTTTTGACCAAGTGGTTATTGTCAATCTGTAAACCACTTTTGTCTACACAAATTTCGTACATTAAGAATTCTTCGAATTTGGTTTAAAAACTGAATAAAGTAGAAATTTCTTCAAGTTCTTTGCTTTCAAGCTTCAACATTATATCAATGCACACAATATATGATGTAGAAGCAGCCGAAACTCTTCTAGAAAGAAAGCTGTTAAGAAATTTAGATTTGATTGGTGCCAAAAACAGATTTGGAAGTTTCTTTAATTATGTATTTAGTAAGGTAGTGCAATAAGTTCTCTTTTTTTTCAATTCAGAGGGGAGTATTTCGAACAAATAAATGGTTTACCTATGGGGGCCCCTTTATCCCCTTTATTAGCTAATATTTTTGTGGAGAATATTAAAACAATTGCAATGGATTTATATTTTTTTAAAACATATTTTTTGGGGCCGGTATATGGATGACATAATTTCAGTATGGGATTATGGGGAGGAGGAATTAAAAGGATTTTTGGAACATCTTAATTGTTCGGGGGGGGGGGGGGGGGGGGGGGGGGGGTTTAAAGTTTACTGTTGAATTGGAAGAGATGGGAAACTTCTTTTTCTTGATTTTTGGATTTTTTGATGTTTTTCTTTTGAAAATGAAAATAGTTTGGATTTTTTTAAATTATAGAAAACCGACAAATAACAATAGATTTTTGTCTTATAGTTTCCGATCACGCTCGCCAAGTAAAAATTGGTTTGATCATTTCTTTAACTGACCAGATCTTTAGTATTTGCTCTACAAAATTTTTTGAGGAGCAGTTGTCTTTTCTGAGGAAAATACTAATAAGCAACATGTATCCAGAGTGGTTAATTAACCAGACTTTTTCAAAAAGAAGAAAAAGGTTTCTAGAGATTTCTAAGGAAGTCTTGGAGACAACTCGGGAGAAGGGTATTTTATGTTCCTTACCATGTGTACCCGGGCTAAGTGAAAAACTTAAAAGAATTTTACAGAGTAATGGTCTAAGGGTAGCTTTAAAGAGTAATAATACTTTGGGTAGTTTTCTAAATTCTGGGAAGGATCTAACTTCATTGGGACAACAAAGTGGGGTTTATCAGATCCTATGTACTTGCGAAAGCTCATATGTGGGACGACGCACTAACCAGAGTTTGGAAATGAGATTATTACAGCATAAAGATTCTATTTCTTCGGCTTTAAAGCAAGATTCTAAGTCTGAAGATTTTACTTCAGCCCTTTCAGAACATATTTTCAATTTTCCAGACCATTTTATTTTGTTCGAGAATGTCTCTGATTTCTAGGGATCGGGGTTTAAAGCAAAATTTTCGTGAATCTCTTGAAATAAAAAAAAAATCTTATACAAGAACGTTGCTTTGAATCGGGATACAGGTGAATTTGGGCTGAACTCTATCTATGATAATCTATTAAAATCTGACAGAGTAAAGTTCAATTCACCCAATGTAGTTGACCTTTGTCCAAATGTTATATCATTGAACGCTAATGAACCGAATCCAAGAAGGTCAAAGAGACTAGCTTCCACCTTCTCTTTGAAAAGAATTAGAGAATTAAACAATGTGTAGTTTTGTTTGATTTCGTATATAAACTTTTGTTTTAAATTGTTTTCGTTTGGTTTTACTACTGATGACGGTCACTGTATATGTGACCGAAATATCTTGTATTTTTTGTGGATTTCTATACACTGTGTATTAAAAAGGATTTTATCCCAATTTTGAACTTTTATTTTATAATAAAAATATTCCATCATCTAACAAAAAATAAACTAATTTTAAAATGTTCAGGCATAATTCCAGCTTAAATTACAAAATTAAAATTATTGCTCATATTTCATAAATATTTTTGCAGTTTATAACTTAATCGATTCTGAGCTAAAACTAAAATAAAATAAAAATTGATTTTTTCAATTTTAACGTAATCACTTATTACATCATATATGGTTATTACATATTTAAAAATCATTCTAAAAATTTAAAAATTCCGTTTTTTTAGAGTTTCGGTCACTATTGAATGAGTCACTCTTACTATACAGTTCTTTACCACGAACTGTTTGATAAGAACCCTGATTACAAACAGGAAAACTCCTACGGCTTTTTCTTATTTGGAATAGTATGAGATGAACCTCCAAGAATCAGGCAGCTAACTATGTCCAATATATGCAATAGCTCTGTGTTCTAATGATCGTCTTTTAATATAATAATTATAGGTTTGATAACGTATCTGGATATTCCTCACGCAGTCACATTGGCAGGTTTTTCTAAATTTAGTACACAAAATCATGCTCAATGCTTTTTTGGGGATGAAAAGTACATAGAAGTGTATTAGTCAACTTCTGAGGCGAACCACAATCCTTATTAAAATTCCGTTTTTTAGAGTTTTGGTTACTATTGAGACGAGTTGCTCTTACCATATAGTTCGTTACCACGAACTCTTTGAAAACACAGGAAAAAGCCTATGGCTATTTTTAATGTAATGACTCTAACTGTTACTGGTCTGATTTGATCTGTTCTCGGTCTGATCAGATCTGTTATTTGTTTAATTTGAAGATACAAACAGGAAAAAGGTTTTTCTTAATGGCTTTTTCCTATGGCTTTTTCTTAATTGGAATATTGTTCTTTACTGTATCAATTTTTCCAGGAGGGCTCATAAAGAATAAATCCAAAACCATGTCATTGTAAATAAATTTAAAAATAAGTTAAAGATAGTTTCAAAACCTTATTATATGTCAGCAATTTTGGATGAAAATTACATACTTTCCATGTATAATGAACTGATTCGATCCTTTATGTATTAGTATAGGCAAGAGTTCGTTCTTCATTATATAAACATTTCATAATTATTCAGACACTTTATACATTCCGGTGTACCGTCGATATGAAGGTTATTTAATACTGATCGGACATTCTCCTGACTTTTCAACATTTTCCCAGCACAGTAATCACAGACAGAGAATGAATGTATGACATCCTCTTTCCAACCTGTGCAATCAATCAGCTGTTCTCTGTCATCTTCTGGTATGTCCTGTTGGAGGTGTTCTAAAATCGTGGCCAACATTACATCAAAACCTTTCCTATTTGAAAGGGATTTTAGAGTCTTCAATTGGCATTTTGTCTTTATCTGCTCGCAACTGTCACAATGCATTGTGGGGTATACAGTCTCACCGAGTTCCGAAGGAGATTGAAAAAGTCAACGCGTCGCTAAGTGCATTGAATCTACCTGAAGATGCATTGAAAAAGTGCAAGTCAGATTCTATGTTTAAAACACCCCATTGTATGCTCTCTTCATTTTCCAGACAACTGCTAAGTGAACCCACTGGATAGGACTTCAAGGTTTGCGACATGATACCGTTCCCGCTCTCCATTCTAATGATGTATACTCAAAAGAGACTTAATACATGGTTCTCGCAGCTAATTTTTGGCTACATTTTAGTGATTTGCTCGCTTATTGTGCGTTATGCATTATACGGTTATTCGTTACTATGGTTCTGTAATTTCAATAATTATCACTATAATGATATTGATTCGATATAGTGATTCGAAAGTGATATCGAATCAGTGATTTAAAACATTTTTTTGATAGGCCAATATTTCGGATTCAGTAATTCAAAACTATTGTATGATATTATCAAAAAATTCGATGAGCCACCCCATTCGATGGCCAATGTTTCGAATACGTAATTCAAAAGGTGTAGTGCGATATTGTTGATAAAATTCGATGAAGCATCTCATCGAGAGACCAGTGTTTCGGATACGATAGTTCAAAAGGTGTAGTGCGATATTGTTGATAAAATTCGATGAAGCAACTCATCGAGTGACCAGTGCTTTGTATACGATAATTCAAAAGATGTAGTTTGATATTGTTAAGAGTATTCGATGAACCACCCCTATTAAATGACCAATGTTTCGGATACAGTAATTCAAAAATTTGAATTACCGTATCCGAAACACTGGTCATCGAATGAGGTGATTCATCGAATTTTATTAACAGTATCATACAATACATTTAGAATTATCGTATCCGAAACATCGGTCGTCGAATGGGGTGGTTCATCGAATTTTTACTAACTGGATAATACAATACATTTAGAACTATCGTATCCAAAACATCGGTCATCGAATGGAGTGGTTCATCGAATTTTATTAACAATATCGTACGGTACCCTGAGTTCGAACCCAGCTCTAGCAGCACACCGCAGGGGTGATTCAAGAACTTTAATAGTCAAGAAGCATCGTTACGCATACAATCAGTTTCATCAGTAAAGTCGTGATAGATGCGAAACAGTAACAAGAAAAACTATACAAAAAATGAAAAGAAAAAGGGAACTGCAAAAAACACTAAAGAAGTAATATTCCAAAATTTATACACGATTTATATTATTATGCACCACCTATCAGCTTCAAATATTTTGCAATGACTACTCTAGACTCCTTAGAGTCTCACAAGAACCCATTGGGTCATTTTGTAGAGGTTTGTTCAAGGTTGAGATATTATCTTCAAAGTTGAGAGAAGTTTTCAATTCGGGGTTCGTGGTGTTTTAGTCACTAAGATATTTAGCTTCAAGCAATTTAGCTAATATACTACTTGATTGCTTGGGCAAACTAATTTTCTTTGTCAAGTGTCCAAATGCTACATATTTAAATTTTTGCCAAAAATATGCTACCTTCTCAGAAGCATCTAGTTTACTGTTTACAAATGTAAGCTTTTAAAGCACTGGTTGATAACACTTGGTCTATCCAGCCGTTCAGGAGCTTGTTAGCTCCTTTTCAAATAGCCAGAGATACTCAAGATGAGGGTTCTCAAGACACCTCCAATTTGATGGCATAAATTTGATCAAGATTGCAACCCTTTTTGGGGCAAAGTCCTTTTTTATAATTTGCAGTGTCTCATCATGAAATGGATACAGGAAAAAGATTAACATTTTTATTGTACACCACAGTTCCAAAAATAAATATACCTAGTGCTTTTTGGTTTTCTTCAAGCCACACACAGTAAGTAAAGCGTCAGGATTAAAGTCGCGACCTCTGAACTGACGGAAAAGCTCATTTGAATCTTGCATCCCAGAATTGGCTAAGAATGTATTTCTCAATCTAAAAAAAAACAAAAAAAGACAAGACATTTATGAAAAATGTGGTATAAAATTTCACTGCATAATATGAGGATACAAATCCTATACTTGCGTTTCAGCAGGATGCATACAGGTGCGACCCGCATAGAGGTAGAAAGATCTGAGCCTTCTTCCTGAGAAGGTAGGTCAAAATTAGCCAGCAGTGAGTTTTTAAGCCACTATTTTCAAATTTTTCCAGGGCTCTTAAGATTGATCTTGGATGAGGGATAATCCTCCTCATCCGTGGGAAGATTGCCCATGAGGCAGATTATAGAGAAGCGTGAGAGATAAAAGGTATTAGTCGTTTTTTATTATAATGCCCTCAATTGAATATAATGCCCTCAATGCCCTCCTCACCCATGGGAAGATTGCCCCTGAGGCAGATTATAGAGAAGCGCGAGAGATAAAAGGTGTTAGTCATTTTTTATTATAATGCCCTCAATTGAATATAATGCCCTCAATGCCCTCCTCACCCATGGGAAGATTGCCCATGAGGCAGATTATAGAGAAGCGTGAGAGATAAAAGGTGTTAGTCGTTTTTTATTATAATGCCTTCAAATGAATATAATGCCCTCAATGCCCTTCTCACCCATGGGAAGATTGCCATGGATGAGAAGCCACATGTTCAGTAAGATTGCAAAAAATGCGTGGGCAGAATTACAGAGAAGCGTGAGAGATAAAAGGCGTTAGTCGTTTTTTTATTATAATGCCCTAATCATCAATTGAAAAAAAAAAAAAAAAAAAAAAAAACAGAATTCATGGTTTATTTTAGATTCTAAAACAAGAACTTCGTTTTTTTTTCTAAACTTGTCTAAAGTTAAGACGGTAAGATCCTATAAAATCTTTTATTTACCCTGAAAAATCGCCGGGCCATCGAGATAGGTGTTGGGGGAAGGGGGGATAACAAGGACCAGAGTTCCGTTGGGCCAAGAGCTAATAATGGTTCAGAATTTTTGTTTATTTTGTCTTGACAGATCTCCAGGTTAAAATTTGAAGATTTTTTTGTGACTTTATGATAGATGATTAAGAATTTAAATGAGCTCAACTGAAATGAAGACGTTTTGATAGGCGATTAAAATACAAAACAATGAAAACTGCATAGAACTAAACTGCACCCAACCTAAAGTTTGTTCGCCTTCGTAAATCAGCCATGGGATCTAAAAAATTAAGAAAGCGTAGGCCTAACCTTATTTTTTTCTTTTAAAAAGTATAAAACTTTTTACGTTCTTAACATTCAGTTCTTTACTTCTAGTGGTGTACTAACACTTAATATTGATATCTTTGAGAACTAAATTCATCACTAGAAATCATATAGCACATGTCTCTGCTGTTCACTGGCCGTCTATTTTTCCCAAAACAGGACAGGAAACAAATCAGCATTTTTTTTTCTTTTATGACTTTATTTTCGCCTCTTTTGCGTTTCCGATAAAACATTCACTCTTTGAGCAAAATATATAAATGGGATTACGTGGGGGGGGGGGGGAAGGAGGGAGAGGTAGAGAGTTAAAATATCATCAAGAAGACTTGGGTTAGTTTTCATTCCAAAATAATTTTGCGTGACTAATGAATAAACTCTAGCTTTAGGCTTTAAACATTTTCAGGAAATTGGAAATAATCAATGAAGTATTTTTGTTGATTCAAATGTTTTTTTTTTTTTAGTTTGAGGACACTGTGCAAGGGGAAGTGGGAACGGGCTGGTCATAGCTCTCAGCGACCTTGAAAACCATTAAAGTAAATTTTAAAATCTAAAAATTAGTAAAAGTAAACACTAAACCGACTATACAATACAATGAAATGAATCGTTTAAAAAGTTAATAATGAATTCGGTTCTAAAAACAATATATATATTAGCATTACTGACTAGACGACATATCAAAATTCAAAATTAAATAATTTGTAAAAAATATACTAAAAATTTAACTGAGAGCAATAATTACAATAATTATGGCAGTTAAAAACCTTGTAAAACAAAACATACGTCCAAATAACATCTTTTATAGCTTCGAATTTCAATAAATAAAGAAATAACGCCACAAATTGTAAATGACAAACTACAATAAAACTGAAACTTATAAGAAGCTACCAATAGTAGTATATCATCCTCTTTCTCAGGTGCATAATTGGAAGATAGAGGTTTTAGTAGTCATAAAAATGGTTTACCTTAGATGTCTAAAAAAATCTTCCTTGTAGAAATACTTACTACTATTACTAACAACTCACTCCAGCACCTAACCTTCTGAGGCCAACACAGCTACGCCCACTCACTCTCAACCCCCAATATATTTATAGCTTCCCTCTTAAAACCCTCCCAAGAAGTTCCCACTTTCCTTAAATATTTCCTTACAACATCCTTCCCTACCCCATTTGGGGATGAACTTGAGCTTGGCCTTATATGGTTGGCCAATAAGAACTATCTTTGGCAATAAGTCATCCGCAGATCGTGTCCTAGCCATATCAACCTTTCTCTCATTATAGCTATAAAGCGGGATTGAACCATATCTTTCGTACAGCAACAACTTTTGAAGACACGGCATCTCGATTTGGAATGGTCTCTTTTTTGAGAGAGGCTATTCCTGAAAACCCCTTAAATCCGATCTTTCATTTCAATTAAACGACACAGTTCCAGGGAAGAAACCTAGTTAAACTAGTAGCAGAAAGTATTGGCACATCAGGCACTTAATATTTAGTGGCCTGGCACCATGAATTATGTCATAAAAGTAATATTTTCTTACTTACTGCAGCTAATGAGCCGTAGTTAGTTTCTGGAATCCAGTAAGTATTTTCTTCTCTGGCTACATATATTTAAGCGCCGTTTATGCAAGCAGATCACCACTTCCTAGCCGGAGGGCCAAGAACGGATGTCACACTGCCAATTCCAACTATATTGATATCTAGTAATGATAACTATATCCAGAGTTAAGATGGCAGGAATGTATTTCTTATGGCTATATAATTTAAAACGGCACATTTACTGTACCTGCCGCTTAATATCCTGCATTGTAATAGTCTGAAGAGGAAAAGATAGAGAGCTAAAAGAGCAGGAGATGGAGAAAGAGAGAAAGCTTGTAGTTTCCTATCTTTATATGATGCATGACACTCATTATAAATTGTAACAAATTTAAGAAAATATATACCTTTGACCAACGTCTTTAAATTGTGCTGAATTATTCAAACCGGCCTCTTGAAAAGAAGCAAAGATATCTGCACCGATCATACGAGCCCACAGATGACAATAGTAAGCAGCGGCCCAATTTTCAGAAAATATGTCAACAAACGAACAGGGATGGTTGTCTTCGCCGTCAAGCGGGAATGACATATACTCGGGCCAGTTTTCTTGGTTATGTCAAGCCAGTACGTTTTCCTAAAAAAAAAAAAAAAGTATTTAAGAGATTTGACGGAAGGTACATAACAACGATGTTTTTAAAGAGAAAAAAAGGAAAAAAAAAAAAGACCAATACAAATATAACAACCTAACCTGACCAACGCAGTTTCCCCAATTTTTATTTATTTATTTATTATTATTATTATTACTTATTTGCAAACGTCATACGAAAATAGGAGGAAGACGAAGCATAAGCAAAAGAGAGAAAAAAAAGAAATTCCACAATAAATACAAGGACAAACAATTAACAAACATAACAAGTACTTTAGTAAGTGAAGTACTTGTCATTTATCATCCTGAAGACCAAGGATAGTTCAGCTTAGATAGACTTCAGCTAATATGTTCATTTATTATCCTTTTATATTTAATTACTATTTTTGTAATTTGTTTATTGCTTACTTATTTATTCATTTTATTCAATTATCTACATAATTTACTTATTCTTTCATTTTTGGATTTTTATTTACTATTTGAATAGCTGCTGACTTGTGTTTTTTTTTTCTATAGCCTTTAAAAGTAAAGATTATTGCCCTAATATGAGCACAATTGAACTATTAAAATGAAGTTAGGCAAATGAAAATATAAAAAACTAAATAATTATTCAATTGAATATTAAAATGAATAAAAAATATTGATGTGAGTTATTAAAATAATTGTTTTTTTAATGTCCGTTTGGCCAAAACCACACCTAAGACACATTTTCGAGACCACATAACTCACGAACGATTCCACAGAAGTGTGTGTGACACCACTTCTGGTTGGTGTACCAAGGACAGTGAAAATGAAATGGGTTTGAATATGCCTTTGTGTTTACAATATGTTTGTCCTCTGTGTAACTACTGTGTTTGTGCTTAACTACCAAGGACAGTGTAAGCACGATTGTTCGAATCTGAACATTTGTATCTGATGTGTTTGTGCTCTTTGTTGTCACTGTGTTTGCGCTTAACTGCCAAGGACAGTGAAAATGAAACCTGATTGTTTGACTTAACCAAGTGGAGACTTACAAAATCCTGTAAATATTTAGAAATTAGGAAAAACCATAGTCAAATTGTTAATGAAAAAAGACTTGAGTGGTCTGTGTTAGTAGTGGGTATTAAATTTAAAAATCATAGGTAGAAAATCCGCAATAAAAGCTAAAAACATATACAGGGCCATATCCAGGATTTTTGTTCGGGGGGGGGGGGGGGCAAACACAAAAAACGCATCAAAAATGTATTTTTATGTATTATTACGTTTTACGAGTCGGGCAAACATTTCAGGGGAGGGGGTTCAAACCCCATCACCTGAATACGGCCTTGAACACACGGCACCAGATATCTTTAAAAGCTTTAGTGGTACTTGTATGATATGCCCCCTGCAGCTCAAGTTGGTCATGTATTGACGCACTGTAAACCGTTTCTTCTTCCGCAAGTTTCTTTCAACTTAGCGTGAGAAAAAAGACAAAGGGAAGTGACAGAATAGATGGGAAATATATAATTTGGGCTATGTATTTCCACATTATGGGTGGGGGGGGGGGGGGTGGTAAAGAATTTGGACAGTGTGAAGTCAGGGAACAATTTTACTTCATAATATTAGAATAACTGTAGCTAACACATCTTGTATGCAGACCCGCTGTACTTTACCCCCCCCCCCCCCCCCCCCCCCCCCCCCCCCCCCCCCACCCCCCTTTACACCCCCCCCCCTTTTTCCCCCCACCCTAATGTGCAAATATATAGCGCAAATTTGTTTCCAAAATATTCTATTTTTATCATATTTAGGTATTTTATTAGGATTAACCTAACTTCACTTGTTGAGCTGCAGGGGGTACATCATACAAGTACCGTTTTAGTTTTCCTTTGATTTGTCTTTGAGAATCAACAGATTATTAGTTGTTGAATCTTAGGGATAACAGGCATTGTCAAATGCAACTAATTAGTTTAGCTTATTTATTTCGCAGTTTAGTGCGGCGGCAGCACGGATGAAATTGTTTATACTGTTCAAAATCTTCATAATTTTGAAACGACGAGAATAGAAATCTTAGAAAATTCCGGTTTTCAGTTGTGAATAGACCAAAGACGGGTCCAATAGGCAAAAAAAGTCTTTTAGTTTGATGTTCTTGATAATTTAAGATCCGACAATAAATTATGTTAAATGTGATTTAATTGCTGTGACAATAAATATACGTCTTTTCATTGTTATTATTCCAGACCGTACTTCTTCAAGAATTAAGTACAGAGAAAGTACAAAGAGCAGTGAAAATAAAATTGGATTGCTTGAACTGTTTGAACGGAAATCTTAAATACCTAAAACTTTAAACTAAATACCTAAAACAATGTTACACACCTAACAACAACCTTAAATACCTAAACAACCTTAAATATCAAACAGCCTTAAAACCCAAACAATCTTAAATACCCAAACAACCTTAAATACTCAAACAACCTTAAATGCCCAAACAACCTTAAATATCCAAACAACCTTAAATACACAAATAACCTTAGATACCTAAACAACCTTAACTATCTAAACAGCCGTAAGTACCCAAATAACCTTAAATACCCAAACAACCTTAAATACGCAAGCAACCTTAAATACCCTAAAACAAACGAGAATTCAAGTTTTGACAAAAAAAAGCTGCATTTGAAGTTTTTGGCATTTTTTTGGTGACAAATTAAAAAAAAAAAAAGAATATAGGTGAAGAATTTTCACAAAAACATGTACCACCAAATAGCTTCAAAAAGGGAAGCCTTCTTCTGAAGGTGTAATAGACTTTAGGAATAAACAGATTCCTAATTCTTGAATTTTGACACACGAAAATCGTTTTCAAATTTTTTCCGTGTTCAACAGAGTTTGTTGCAATCAATGACGATCGGTAATTGAATTAAAGCGTAATTACTGTGGTTTATTGAGCAGTGTTGAGCATCAAATGAGCAAGTAAAAAAAAAAAATGAAATAGATTCTATTGAACGCAGGGTTAGCTCTTTTGTTTTCACGATTCAACACAGTTTGAATCATGATTCAATCAAGATTCATGTTTTCACGATTCAACAGAGTTTGAATCATGATTCAATGTTTTCGCGATTCAACACAGTTTGAATCATGATTCATGTTTTCACGATTCAACACAGTTTGAATCATGATTCAATCATGATTCATGTTTTTCACGATTCAACACAGTTTGAATCATGATTCAATCATGATTCATGTTTTCACGATTCAACACAGTTTGAATCATGATTCAATCATGATTCATGTTTTCACGATTCAACACAGTTTGAATCATGATTCAATCATGATTCATGTTTTCACGATTCAACACAGTTTGAATCATGATTCAATCAGGATTCATGTTTTCACGATTCAACACAGTTTAAATCATGATTCAATCATGATTCATGTTTTCACGATTCAACACAGTTTGAATCATGATTCAATCATGATTCATGTTTTCACGATTCAACACAGATTGAATCATGATTCAATCATGATTCATGTTTTCACGATTCAACACAGTTTGAATCATGATTCAATCATGATTCATGTTTTCACGAGTCAACACTGTTTGAATCATGATTCAATCATGATTCATGTTTTCACGATTCAACACAGTTTGAATCATGATTCAATCATGATTCATGTTTTCACGATTCAACACAGTTTGAATCATGATTCAATCATGATTCATGTTTTCACGATTCAACACAGTTTGAATCATGATTCAATCATGATTCATGTTTTCACGATTCAACACAGTTTGAATCATGATTCAATCATGATTCATGTTTTCACGAGTCAACACAGTTTGAATCATGATTCAATCATGATTCATGTTTTCACGATTCAACACAGTTTGAATCATGATTCAATCATGATTCATGTTTTCACGATTCAACACAGTTTGAATCATGATTCAATCATGATTCATGTTTTCACGATTCAACACAGTTTGAATCATGATTCAATCATGATTCATGTTTTCACGAGTCAACAACTGTTTGAATCATGATTCAACTATGATTCAAGTTTTCACGATTCAACACAGTTTGAATCATGATTCAATCATGATTCAAGTTTTCACGATTCGACACAGTTTGAATCATGACTCAATCATGAGACACGTTTTCACGATTCAAACACAGTTTGAATCATGATTCAATCATGATTCATGTTTTCACGATTCAAAACAGTTTGAATCATGATTCATGTTTTCACGATTCAACACAGTTTGAATCATGATTCAATCATGATTCATGTTTTCACGATTCAACAGAGTTTGAATCATAATTCAATCATGATTCATGTTTTAACGATTTCAACACATTTTGAATCATGATTCAATCATGATTCATGTTTTCACGATTCAACACAGTTTGAATAATGATTCAATCATGACTCATGTTTTCACGAGTCAACACTGTTTGAATTATGATTCAATCATGATTCATGTTTTCACGATTCAACAACAAACTTTGAATCATAATTCAATCATGATTCATGTTTTCACGATTCAACACAGTTTGAATCATGATTCAATCATGATTCATGTTTTCACGATTCAACACATTTTGAATCATGATTCATGTTTTCACGATTCAACACAGTTTGAATCATGATTCAATCATGATTCTTGTTTTCACGAGTCAACACTGTTTGAATCATGATTCAACTATGATTCATGTTTTCACGATTCAACACAGTTTGAATCATGATTCAATCATGATTCATGTTTTCACGATTCAACACAGTTTGAATCATGATTCAATCATGATTCATGTTTTCACGATTCAACACAGTTTGAATCATGATTCAATCATGATTCATGTTTCCACGATTCAACACAGTTTGAATCATGATTCAATCATGATTCATGTTTTCACGAGTCAACACTGTTTGAATCATGATTCAACTATGATTCATGTTTTCACGATTCAACAGTTTGAATCATGATTCAATCATGGTTCATGTTTTCACGATTCAACACAGTTTGAATCATGATTCAATCATGATTCATGTTTTCACGATTCAACACAGTTTGAATCATGATTCAATCATGATTCATGTTTTCACGAGTCAACACTGTTTGAATCATGATTCAACTATGATTCATGTTTTCACGATTCAACACAGTTTGAATCATGATTCAATCATGATTCATGTTTTCACGATTCAACACAGTTTGAATCATGATTCAATCATGATTCATGTTTTCACGATTCAACACTGTTTGAATCATGATTCAACTATGATTCATGTTTTCACGATTCAACACAGTTTGAATCATGATTCAATCATGATTCATGTTTTTCATGATTCAACACAGCTTGAATCATGATTCAATCATGATTCATGTTTTCACGATTCAACACAGTTTGAATCATGATTCAATCATGATTCATGTTTTAACGGTTCAACACAGTTTTGAATCATGATTCAATCATGATTCATGTTTTCACGATTCAACACAGTTTGTATCATGATTCAATCATGATTCATGTTTTCACAATTCAACACATTTTGAATCATGATTCAATCATGATTCATGTTTTTTCACGATTCAACACAGTTTGAATCATGATTCAATCATGACTCATGTTTTCACGAGTCAACACTGTTTGAATCATGATTCAATCATGATTCATGTTTTCACGATTCAACACAGTTTGAATCATAATTCAATCATGATTCATGTTTTCACGATTCAACACATTTTGAATCATGATTCAATCATGATTCATGTTTTCACGATTCAACACAGTTTGAATCATGATTCAATCATGATTCATGTTTTCACGAGTCAACACTGTTTGAATCATGATTCAACTATGATTCATGTTTTCACGATTCAACACAGTTTGAATCATGATTCAATCATGATTCATGTTTTCACGATTCAACACAGTTTGAATCATGATTCAATCATGATTCATGTTTTTTCCACGATTCAACACAGTTTGAATCATGATTCAATCATGATTCATGTTTTCCACGATTCAACACAGTTTAAATCATGATTCAATCATGATTCATGTTTTCACGAGTCAACACTGTTTGAATCATGATTCAACTATGATTCATGTTTTCACGATTCAATACAGTTTGAATCATGATTCAATCATGGTTCATGTTTTCACGATTCAACACAGTTTGAATCATGATTCAATCATGATTCAGTTTTCACGATTCAACACAGTTTGAATCATGATTCAATCATGATTCATGTTTTCACGATTCAACACAGTTTGAATCATGATTCAATCATGATTCATGTTTTCACGATTCAACACAGTTAGAATCATGATTCAATCATGATTCATGTTTTCACGATTTAACACAGTTTGAATCATGTTTCAATCATGATTCATGTTTTCACGATTCAACACAGTTTGAATCATGATTCAATCATGATTCATGTTTTCACGATTCAACACAGTTTGAATCATGATTCAATCATGATTCATGTTTTCACGAGTCAACACTGTTTGAATCATGATTCAATCATGATTCATGTTTTCACGATTCAACACAGTTTGAATCATGATTCAATCATGATTCATGTTTTCACGATTCAACACAGTTTGAATCATGATTCAATCATGATTCATGTTTTCACGATTCAACACAGTTTGAATCATGATTCAATCATGATTCATGTTTTCACGATTCAACACAGTTTGAATCATGATTCAATCATGATTCATGTTTTCACGAGTCAACACTGTTTGAATCATGATTCAACTATGATTCATGTTTTCACGATTCAACACAGTTTGAATCATGATTCAATCATGGTTCATGTTTTCACGATTCAACACAGTTTGAACCATAATTCAATCATGATTCATGTTTTCACGATTCAACACAGTTTGAATCATGATTCAATCATGATTCATGTTTTCACGAGTCAACACTGTTTGAATCATGATTCAACTATGATTCATGTTTTCACGATTCAACACAGTTTGAATCATGATTCAATCATGATTCATGTTTCACGATTCAACACAGTTTGAATCATTATTCAATCATGATTCATGTTTTCACGAGTCAACATTGTTTGAATCATGATTCAATTATGATTCATGTGTTTCACGATTCAACACAGTTTGAATCATGATTCAATCATGATTCATGTTTTCACGATTCAACACAGTTTGAATCATGATTCAATCATGACTCATGTTTTCACGAGTCAACACTGTTTGAATCATGATTCAATCATGATTCATGTTTTCACGATTCAACACAGTTTTGAATCATAATTCAATCATGATTCATGTTTTCACGATTCAACACACTTTGAATCATGATTCAATCATGATTCATGTTTTCACGATTCAACACAGTTTGAATCATGATTTAATCATGATTCATGTTTTCACGAGTCAACACTGTTTGAATCATGATTCAAACTATGATTCATGTTTTCACGATTCAACACAGTTTGAATCATGATTCATCAATCATGATTCATGTTTTCACGATTCAACACAGTTTGAATCATGATTCAATCATGATTCATGTTTTTCACGATTCAACACAGTTTGAATCATGATTCAATCATGATTCATGTTTCCACGATTCAACACAGTTTAAATCATGATTCAATCATGATTCATGTTTTCACGAGTCAACACTGACTGTTTGAATCATGATTCAACTATGATTCATGTTTTCACGATTCAATACAGTTTGAATCATGATTCAATCATGGTTCATGTTTTCACGATTCAACACAGTTTGAATCATGATTCAATCATGATTCATGTTTTCACGATTCAAAACAGTTTTCAATCATGATTCAATCATGATTCATGTTTTCACGAGTCAACACTGTTTGAATCATGATTCAACTATGATTCATGTTTTCACGATTCAACACACTTAGAATCATGATTCAATCATGATTCATGTTTTCACGATTTAAACACAGTTTGAATCATGTTTCAATCATGATTCATGTTTTCACGATTCAACACTGTTTGAATCATGATTCAACTATGATTCATGTTTTCACGATTCAACACAGTTTGAATCATGATTCAATCATGATTCATGTTTTCACGATTCAACACAGTTTGAATCATGATTCAATCATGATTCATGTTTTCACGAGTCAACACTGTTTGAATCATGATTCAACTATGATTCATGTTTTCACGATTCAACACAGTTTCAATCATGATTCATGTTTTCACGATTCAACACAGTTTGAATCATGATTCAATCATGGTTCATGTTTTCACGATTCAACATAGTTTGAATCATGATTCAATCATGATTCATGTTTTCACGATTCAACACAGTTTGAATCATGATTCAATCATGATTCATGTTTTCACGAGTCAACACTGTTTGAATCATGATTCAACTATGATTCATGTTTTCACGATTCAACACAGTTTGAATCATGATTCAATCATGGTTCATGTTTTCACGATTCAACACAGTTTGAATCATGATTCATGTTTTCACGATTCAACACAGTTTGAATCATGATTCAATCATGATTCATGTTTTCACGATTCAACACAGTTTGAATCATGATTCAATCATGATTCATGTTTCCACGATTCAACACAGTTTAAATCATGATTCAATCATGATTCATGTTTTCACGTGTCAACACTGTTTGAATCATGATTCAACTATGGTTCATGTTTTCACGATTCAACACAGTTTGAATCATGATTCAATCATGATTCATGTTTTCACGATTCAAAACAGTTTGAATCATGATTCAATCATGATTCATGTTTTCACGATTCAACACAGTTTGAATCATGATTCAATCATGATTTATGTTTTCACGATTCAACACAGTTTGAATCATGATTCAATCATGATTCATGTTTTCACGATTTAACACAGTTTGAATCATGTTTCAATCATGATTCATGTTTTCACGATTCAACACAGATTGAATCATGATTCAATAATGATTCATGTTTTCACGATTCAACACAGTTTGAATCATGATTCAATCATGATTCATTTTTTCACGATTCAACACAGTTTGAATCATGATTCCATCATGATTCATGTTTTCACGAGTCAACACTGTTTGAATCATGATTCAACTATGATTCATGTTTTCACGATTCAACACAGTTTGAATCATGATTCAATCATGATTCATGTTTTCACGATTCAACACAGTTTGAATCATGATTCAATCATGATTCATGTTTTCACGATTCAACACAGTTTGAATCATGATTCAATCATGATTCATGTTTTCACGATTCAACACAGTTTGAATCATGATTCAATCATGATTCATGTTTTCACGAGTCAACACTGTTTGAATCATGATTCAACTATGGTTCATGTTTTCACGATTCAACACAGTTTGAATCATGATTCAATCATGATTCATGTTTTCACGATTCAACACAGTTTGAACCATGATTCAATCATGATTCATGTTTTCACGATTCAACACAGTTTGAATCATGATTCAAACATGATTCGTGTTTTCACGAGTCAACACTGTTTGAATCATGATTCAACTATGATTCATGTTTTCACTATTCAACACAGTTTGAATCATGATTCAATCATGATTCATGTTTTCACGATTCAACACAGTTTGAATCATGATTCAATCATGATTCATGTTTTCACGATTCAACACAGTTCCGGGTTGCAGCGGTAGCTATCAACCTAGTAAGAGACGATCACGTCCAATGTTTTGAACCATGATTCAATCATGATTCATGTTTTCACGATTCAACACAGTTTTGAATCATGATTCAATCATGATTCATGTTTTCACGAGCCAACACTGTTTGAATCATGATTCAATTATGATTCATGTGTTCACGATTCAACACAGTTTGTATCATGATTCAATCATGATTCATGTTTTCAAAATTCAACAACATTTTGAATCATGATTCAATCATGATTCATGTTTTCACGATTCAACACAGTTTGAATCATGATTCAATCATGACTCATGTTTTCACGAGTCAAACACTGTTTGAATCATGATTCAATCATGATTCATGTTTTCACGATTCAACACAGTTTGAATCATAATTCAATCATGATTCATGTTTTCACGATTCAACACAGTTTGGATCATGATTCAATCATGATTCATGTTTCCACGATTCAACACAGTTTAAATCATGATTCAATCATGATTCATGTTTTCACGAGTCAATACTGTTTGAATCATGATTCAACTATGATTCATGTTTTCACGATTCAATACAGTTTGAATCATGATTCAATCATGGTTCATGTTTTCACGATTCAACACAGTTTGAATCATGATTCAATCATGATTCATGTTTTCACGATTCAACACAGTTTGAATCATGATTCAATCATGATTCATGTTTTCACGAGTCAACACTGTTTGAATCATGATTCAACTATGATTCATGTTTTCACGATTCAACACAGTTAGAATCCATGATTCAATCATGATTCATGTTTTCACGATTTAACACAGTTTGAATCATGTTTCAATCATGATTCATGTTTTCACGATTCAACACTGTTTGAATCATGATTCAACTATGATTCATGTTTTCACGATTCAACACAGTTTGAATCATGATTCAATCATGATTCATGTTTTCACGATTCAACACAGTTTGAATCATGATTCAATCATGATTCATGTTTTCACGAGTCAACACTGTTTGAATCATGATTCAACTATGATTCATGTTTTCACGATTCAACACAGTTTGAATCATGATTCAATCATGATTCATGTTTTCACGATTCAACACAGTTTGAATCAAGATTCAATCATGATTCATGTTTTCACGATTCAACATAGTTTGAATCATGATTCAATCATGATTCATGTTTTCACGATTCAACACAGTTTGAATCATGATTCAATCATGATTCATGTTTTCACGAGTCAACACTGTTTGAATCATGATTCAACTATGATTCATGTTTTCACGATTCAACACAGTTTGAATCATGATTCAATCTTGGTTCATGTTTTCACGATTCAACACAGTTTGAATCATGATTCAATCATGATTCATGTTTTCACGATTCAACACAGTTTGAACCATGATTCAATCATGATTCATGTTTTCACGATTCAACACAGTTTGAATCATGATTCAATCATGATTCATGTTTTCACGAGTCAACACAGTTCCGGGTTGCAGCGGTAGCTAGCAACCTAGTAAGAGACGATCACGTCCAATGTTTTGAATCATGATTCAATCATGATTCATGTTTTCACGATTCAACACAGTTTGAATCATGATTCAATCATGTTCATGTTTTCACGAGTCAACACTGTTTGAATCATGATTCAATTATGATTCATGTTTTCACGATTCAACACAGTTTGAATCATGATTCAATCATGGTTCATGTTTTCGCGATTCAACATAGCTTGATTCGTAATCGTAGTCTGAAATCATAATTTGAATATGTTCGAATACCAACAAAAAGCGTTGGCAAATAAAAAGAAAATATTTTGGCTGATTATTTTCACGGTCCAAAGTGGCAATACTGACGAAAATGTTATACTATCCAAAAAACTTCATAATTTGAAATAACTCCCAAAAATCTTAGAAAATTGTGGTAGTCAGGTGTGAATACACCTAAGATGGGACCAGGGGCAAAATATTACAATTTTATGTCCTTATTACTTTAAACTAGCATATTTCCAAACCCTTTCCACACTTTTTTTTTTATTTAGAGGGCTGTAGCCCTGACATACCTCTATATGGTATTCCAGACTAAAAAACTGTTCAGCTTCCTTATTTCGAAACCATCGGTTCGAATTTCTGAGTACTCGAATTAGAGACCATATAGATATATCAGAGTAGCTAAATGACAAACTAGTGGCTTTAATTCAAGAACAATTATGGGGGGAAGGGAATGGGGGGGGGGGCAGAATTGTCGTTAAAAAAAAATCAACGAAAAATACAAAAAAAGGCATTTTTTAATATAAATATCCCTAAAAGGCGTTTTCAAAATTAGTGGGGGGAGGAGGAGCAGGTCCCCTCCATTGATCCTATTGATGACGACTATGAGAATCAGCAAAATGTCCAGACAATGATTTGCTCAAAACAGCCACTTTCCATTTTGTATAAGGAAACACTTCTGGTGTTGTATTCTTTTAAAGCACATCTCTATTTCTCCTTCTCTGTTTATCACCAACGGTCGACTTTCTATATTAAACACTTTTCAAATTTTCAACTAATACTTACGAAGAGTAACATTCTAAATCAAAATGCGCCAAATACATTTCATTGCACAGGTCAAACGCAGACATATGTCTTTGGGAGTTCACCAACTTGTCAACTATGTCAGTTGGAATAGAATACCCACTCTCAAAATGACTGGAGATTCTCTCAATGATGGTAGCATCCATGGAAAGCAGTTGGAAAAATTCTCCTGGTGCTTCTATTGCCTCCCAGGGGGCATTGTTAATAGGGTTGATCTCATGATAGGGCGATTTAGTCAAAAGAAGTTGCATTACAAAACCAACCTGAAAATAAAAACGTCTTAACTGAAGCAATTATAATATGAGTTCAAACTAGGAATTCAAGTTTTTTGACATATTTCAAGGCTACAGCGAGGTTTTTCTTTGTGAAAGAAAAGTAAGAACATCTGAATTGCTACAAGTGTCTTCAGTTTTAAGTAACATCCGGGTTGCAGCGGTAGCTAGCAACCTAGTAAGTTTCTATACAAGGATAACATGTTCCTTGTTTGATGGTTCGTGTATGAATCGCGGACGATATCCAAGGATGTGGGTTACCATGTTTGACTACCACCCCCCCACCCCAAAACTATTCCACCGACTTGTAAATTGGTCTTGAAATTGCAGGAAAAAAGAATATTTCCCCCTAAAAAAAAAAAAAAAAAAAAAAAAAAAAAAAAAAAAAAAAAAAAAAAAAAAAAAAAAAAAAAAAAAAAAAAAAAAAAAAAAAAAAGACTTCTCTGACTCATAATAAATGGTCTTTAAAATGCGGTAAAAACACTTAACCCCTCCTCAGAACAAATATTTTTTGTAACCCCCTCCTCCCCCCAAAAAAGGAGAAAATTCTAGATATGGTCTCACCTGCACTCTTTTTTTGTATATTCATATTTATAGAATCCACTTTAGTATTTTTCACTGCTACTACTAATTTATAATATCATACTAATTCCAAAGCGATTACTCATTCCATTCAAAATAATTCTGTAATTATTTCTGTGAAAAATATCCCAATTTTCTTCTATCAGGCACAAGGTTTAAAAACTAGCGAGCTTTAACAACTGAAAAACTTTTTAGCCGATGATTATAGTCTTTTAGAAATCAAAAGAAACAAAAATACATGAATAAGGGAACAAACTTTTAATTGAGATAGTGACGCTATATATAACATTAACCCTCGAATATTTTGGCTTTACGTCCAGGAAGGGTTGATCAACAAAAACAAAGGAAAAAACTAGATTAAACATCTTAAACAAACAAGAAAATAACATACAAAGGACAAAAGGAAGGAAAAAAGACAAGAACTCCCATTTAAAAAAAACAAATTATTGTCTTGTGAAAGTTCTAAAAAAACTCCAATATGGTGAGAAAACTCTTCAAAACCATGAACAATCTGTTTAGAGCCTACAAAGTTGGTCACACAGACAAAGAGAGAGCTTACTCGTAAACAATTTTGCGACTCAAAAATTTTGTGTTCTTTTTAATAGATTAAATGTCATCCAAAATTTCCAATCAGGTTTTAAGATTCGTCACAAAGAGTATGGTAACTTATAAGAGTGGGAACTGGTGATAGTGTCACCGAAAAAAAAAAATATCAACGCCATCTATCCTTTGGCGACACTTGGCATTTTCTCAAGAGCAATAATAAAAATAATTAATTTAATTAGTGTAATTGGTAAAATTAGTATAGTAATAAATGTCTGGCCTCAGTTCTTGATATAAAAACGATTATAAAACTTGAAAGATGTATCGCCATCTATATCGCCAGACGCTACATGGCGTTGAGTTTTTTTCCCTGTCGACGCTAGCGCAAAGTGTCTACAATTAAAAGTAACCCATACTCTTTGAAGCATCGTGGGAAGCAGTTCACTTGATGCAAGGTCCTGCCTTAAAAATATTAAAACGGTTGGACAACCTTTCAGGAGTAATTTATATTTTCAGAAAAAAGGAATAGTGAAATTGGCTCACGAAAGTACCTCATATCAATAATTCAAAGCAATTAACGCAAACAAGCAATTAACAAGAGAATATGCATTTCTTCGTTTATGTAAAGAAGAGGATTGTCGATAAATAAACACAAAAGTAGAAATATATAAAAGAATCAAACAATTATGTTAGAAGTGTTACTTTTCGCGGAACAAGTACTACTTAAGCAAAAGCTGATAAAGCATAAAAGCTGTATCTACTTATTTAAATTTTATTAACTTAAGCCCTTTTTTTGCCTCCTTAACGTTGAGACAGACTTGCTATATTATACACGTAGTTGTGGTGCTAGGTATGCCTGTGCTAATTACGTAGGGTGTGCCCTCCTTCTAGTGCATTTTTGCAGTGGATTCACGTCTGCAGGAATAGTTGCAACCTAATAAAGAGAAAACTGAAGCCCATAGCAACCCAAAATTAAAAACGGGTTTATTAAATAGGTACATGTCTAGTGTCAATATTTCCCAATTGCCATCAGATTGGAAATAGTATATTACATTTAATTGAAAAGTGATTTTTAATTATGATTTTTTTTTTTAAAAAAACCAGAAACAAATATGACACGACATTAAATCGAGATGAAAATTGCACGATAGAAATCGCCATTGTCAAAAACCTTTGACTGGAGGCATATTCAAAACCAAGAAAAAATCACGTTTTTGCGTCGGTAGCAGCAATGTGTCCTTTTCTTGCTTTCTGTTAAACAGGGTCGACGGTGCCAGTGCCATATTGAAATATGAAACCGTAGAATATTGAATATTGAAAGACGACTCATTTGAACAGAACCTGAAATACCTAGTGCTGTTTTTTAGTGACAAAATAATTTACATTACAATAAAGCGCCATTTTCTGCCCCAAAACACAAATTTTGATTAAAACAGGACCAAAAAAATGAATATTATATTCTGAGATAGCCAATCTATGTTTTATGGTTGAAAATCCTCAACTGGAGGCTAATAGTCCACCATCTTGAAAACCAATGAAAAACACATTTTAGCAGGCATGACACGATTATTGTGTTTGCCTTTTTTCTTCTTTTTTTTCCTCAGAGGCAATGTTGTCGAACCGGAAGTAGTAATAATCACAACAGGAGCGGCGCAGCGAAATGTAATTTCCTGCCACAAAGCAACAATTTTGGCAATAGGGGCAAAATACCAGTGAGAGAAAATTCTGATATAGCAAATCGATCCAAAGCTATTGAAAAACAGAATAAAACATTCAGCCTTACCCTAAACACCCCCCCCCCAAAACAAAAAAGTTTTATAACGTTTTATTCCTTTAATCCATTTCTCAGTCCTCTAAACAGAACTTGTTAGTTAACAATTCTACAAAAAATTCCGGTGTCTCAATGTGTAAAATAAAAACAAATCCAGCATTATTAGAACATTTCTCTAGAAAACTGAATCGTGGTTTTTGAAAATTTAGCAGTATTCAAAAACTGGTAATGCAACTAAGCAGCCTGACTTGTTTCTATGCTGTAAAGAGTGATAAAGAAGCCACGACAGCTATTATCAGGAATCATAACAACTGGGCTTGGAAACAAGAGTGGAAAAAATTGACGTCTCTTCTTACAATTTAGTGTCTGATAACGTATTGTCAAAAATCAAAGTACCTTACCACCTATTGCAGGTCACCTCCTCAGCTACAATCTTTTTTTTTTGCTATCTTACAGGTATCTTCAGGTTAGATGACTATGCTAAGGAATAATTTCCCGAGCTTAAATTTTGTTATTGCCATTTCGCAGATTTTTTTTTTTTTTTTCGTCCGATATTAGTTTTTGAGAATACAAATTTTTTTTTAGCAGAAATTTTATTTCCTAGGGCTCACTGCAGAGGTAAATAACATATAAGCTCTTTTTGACTAATCAATATCTTAAGATTTTGTGTCTTTTGCAAAAAGAAAACTTTTTAAGGAAGCCTATCTTTTCCCTGAAAGTAGACATCAAAGACAAACTAGAAAAAAAAAAATGAAAAAAGGATTCTTACATTTTTGAAAATGGCTTGTACTTCTTCAAACGTCAACAGAGAGGGTAGTCCATGGAGGGGAGGAGGAAAGTTGAAAACCAGTGTCGCCGAGGGCTTCATACCATTCAGGGCAGAAAAGGGTCGCTCTGGTATCACCCAGCCCTTTTGACTTCTTGAAAGCAATTTTGCTCCAGGCCTACAAAAAGTTTATAAAACTATAAATTACAAAATATATATTCACTTCTGTAAATACAATTCGAGATGCGTCATTCAAATATATATTATATATGCTAGTAAAAGAGGCTGTTGGACGATAGACATAAATGACAGACATAAAATAGAAAAACAACGCGGTGTAGACTTTTTTTTACGAGAACTAAAGTAAAATGTTTTGCCCCTTTTTCGTCCCAACACAAAATTCGAAGTCCCTTTACCCCTCCCCCAATAAAAATACCTCAACCAGAAGTTTCAGCTCGATCTGACCGCCAAAATAATCAATTATTTTCAATCTTCACTTTTTATTGTGAAACTGGTTGCCTGTTTCTTATCAAACAGATCACAAGTAGCCAAATATCTGAATCATTATTACAATCCCCTCCGTGTCCATAATGAAACACCACAAGGTACTCTCAACGGTTCAGTCTTTCAAGTTTTTTAATTAAGAATAATTGTACCACTAAGGAATTTCTCAATAGATGAAAATTTGGCGATGGACGATTGGCCGTATAAACCGGCCATAAAACTGAATGAGCCATCCGGCCATCCGGCCATCCCTACGTTGTTGAGCAGCGTCATCAATATTTTACATAATGCTTTACATTAAGAGATCAGAGTCAAACCTCCTAAATCTACGATAGGACCAATAAGTTCCCCTTTAACTGAACTTGAACTAATTCCTCGTCTCCTTTTCTTAACCCTATCCCGCCTGAAACTTCTCCTTCCTCCTCGAATCTACTCAGCGTTCCAATTTCATTTAATTTAAAGTGGGATATCCACATTAAAAGGTTCAATCAGGTCAAACGACGGTTTTATTTAATGCTCAATGAATTGATTGCTCATTCTGCGTTTTTAATAGTTAATGAATTCTTTAGTCTTTTTATAAACTTTTGGTTTTAAACCCTTTTATGTTTTTGATGTCAGATTGTTTCTCTCTTCTTTTCAATTTAATGCCCTGTTTTTTATGTGTTTAGTTTTAATTTGGCTTGTAATTGCGAATTGAGTACATTTGGGCTTTTGATTGACAATTTCCTGAAATAAATGTCTTATTTGGCAATGGAGCTCAGGAACAGATTTATGTACGTTATGTGATGTTTCTGTTTACACAGTGCGAATTAGTGTAAAACTAATTTTTTAATTTTTTAGTGTCATGGCCACAGGGCCTTTAAAGCAATAAACCTATTATTACTATAATATTCCATGTGTATATGTCATCATATTTATGATAAAATTAAAATAAAATCTCGTAGTCTCAAGCGAAATTATGATTTTATTATCTTATTATCTATACCCTGATGAATACCTTGACGAGGATAGACGGGGTATAAAAGGTTGGAGCTGTTCCAGTGCTGTGAGATGGCTCGCGGTCTCCACTCCGTCATAGGTTCTCTGTGCCCACCACCGACGGAGAGGTGGGCTCTCCGTCCCCACCACCGACAGGGAAATCCTTGCTTGCATAGCCTCATAGTGGCATCAGTGTGGACCTTTTACTAGTTTTCCTAGCCAAAACTGTGACCGCTAACAGCGCTGCAGGGTGCTGCAGGGTGAACATGATGAGTGGCGTCTCTCGAGGAAATTATAGCCTAGTAAAAGACACAGTATTGCACTTGAAGATTGGGATGGAGAATGAGCATACGTGGCGTGTTGGCCTCAGGCGATTTGGTGCTGCAGTTTTGTAGTAATAGTAGTAAAAGTATTATCTTCTAACTCATTATCTTTTTGTATTATTGCCTAAGGTAAGAAAAAAAAAATCCAAGAAAGCCAAAGAAAAAATGGTTTAACCAGCTATAAAAATCGGATACCTAGAATATTAAGGGGGTTCAAGAAGTTTGGGCACAAAACGAGCAACTCCGTGGATTGCATTCATGGAGCAGCTGGCAAAAATACTCCCAGAGATCCACAATACCGGGTGAGGTGGAAACACCTGATTCCCAGCGAGTATAAGAGTAGTATAAGAGTTCCTACAAGCGAGTATAAGAGGACATTTTGCTAAATTCCAAAATACAATAAGAACTTTTACATAATCTGCAATTTTTGCACACTAATTGTGCAAAATGGGATGTTTTTGTAGTGCTTTCGAGCCCCCCCCCCCCTTCAAAATAAGGGGCTTTTACTTTTACAAAGAGTAGTTTTTGTCGATTTGGAAAATATTCTAGTGCTTTCTACGCTAGGAAAGTCTTTCTACACTGAATTCCAAACTGTAATTGCAGTATTTTTTACCAACAAAAGTTGATGAGCAAAGAGTTTTGAATTTTTTTTTTGTTTCTTCCTTCAAACGACAAATATTCCCATTTTTTTTTCTTAGAAAATGTCACGTAAAACATTATAGGAGATGCAAAAATTTCAATCCGATTTTCGGGTTCGGCGTAAATACTGCAAATTCCTATCTATGCTATCGAATTGCTATGTATAGCTCTTTTTTCCATCTTCTTTCTCATGTTCATTTTTCCTTTTTTCATCACCAGAAAAAGAGTTACGAAAAACAATCTCCTAAACAACATTGATGTTAACTAGTTGAAAAAAATTAATAAAGAATGCCCAGTAGTTATCTATCGGCAGTGGAGAAACAATCCAAAAATAAAAACGTAGTGACAATATTAAATGGTGAAAAAGGGTAAACAATACGGCGTTGGACTATGCAGTCCCTATCGGCGGTACTGATCTCTTTTTCAAGGCCAAAAGTGTGATGGCGAATGGGTGCCAGCCATCATCTGCTTACGCACACCATATCATATTTACCTTCCCAAAATTTCTCCATGTACCCATTTAATGCTGGGTTGACTCTAGTTGAGCTTACAGAGTCATGCCACTGACCCCCAAACCAAATAATTACCAAATAATACTATTTATATTCCTAATTTTATAATGGTCTAGATGATTATTAAATTTGTCATCCTAAGTTGTACTGTTAAACATTTTTCCACAACCTAGAATAAATACATTCACGCTGTTAATTGTTCCTTCAAGTTTGCTTGAAATTCCTGTATAGTCCTCGTTAAATTCGCAAGTCAGGTATTGCCAATTAAACATAAAAGATTGAACAGAGATTTTAAAAGAATCACAAATTGACTGAAAATCACAAATTGAAATCACAAATTGACTGAAATTACACATCAGACAATTTAGTGTATAAAGTGGATGGGGGTAACCATGTAGCTATGAAACAGTGCGAACAGAAGTTTGCTTTCTCCTTTGAAGAAACTCCTGTATAGAAGGAAAGAGGAAAGAAACATATACAGGAAAGAAATTCCTGTATAGTCCTCGTTAAATTCGCAAGTCAGGTATTGCCAATTAAACATAAAAGAAAGAACACGAGATTTTAGAAGAAGCAATAAGCACCTAAGTGATTAAGGGCTGGATCCAAAGGGTGGAGGCTGCGCCGTATTCAGGATTTTTGTTTCCAAAGAGAGCAGGACTTGAACCCCTGTCCTCACGGACAATGAAAGTCTTTTTCTTCATGAATAGTGTTACAATTGTTGAATATCGATATTTAGCAACTTAATCATACGACTTAACGATGTTCATTTTCAAAAGTACCAAAGACATCAACGTAAAAACATGTTTTGGCTCTTAGGCCCATTTCAGGTCAATACCCAATTTAGATTTTTTTTTTTTTTTTTTTTTTTTCACACATTATTTGCATATCAAGTTTTAAGCAAGTATAAAGAACGCAAATATTGATTGGGCCTTGTCTATGAAATTTTAAGGCTTATGCTGGGTTGACTCTGTTGAGCTTACAGAGTCAGCCCAGCCAAATCACCCAAGACAGCAGGACTGTTCTGCAAGACAGCAGGACTGCAGGACACTGTTCTCTGTGAAACTTTCAAAATGTCGACAAGACTACTCTGCATCGAAAGGATATTGAATTATTTTTATGTTATTGAAATACTTATAATATGAAACATGAAATATGAAATACTTATGCTGGGTTGACTCTGGTTGAGCTTACAGAGTCAACCCAGCCAAATCACCAAAGACAGCAGGACTTGAACCCCTGTCCTAACGGACAATGAATTTCAAGTCTCGCGTGCTAACCACTTAGCAACGGCTTTTCTGTGTTAACTTTATTTTAGTTGATTATTACGAGCGACACTAAATAATGAAAATCATAATTAACTAAAATTTAAATTAATCTTTCAAAAAAAAAGTATTATGAACCAGCTGTTGATGAGAAAGAGGTCCAGAAAAGAATGAAAACCAAATCAAAAAATTTAGTTTTTACTCTAAAGCTGTATCAGGTCAATACTCTAGGAATTAGGGAATGGAAAGGGCTGGGATTTATTGCAATGGTATCGAGCATCATAATCGGAAACAGTATTCAATGACGAATTGATTAGCACATTTATCTTTCACCAAGCGAATTAACTAACTCTACAAAAAATTTTACCAAATTCATGCGTTTTTTTTTGCCAAATTCATCCATTCTCCTTCCCTGGTAATAACATGCTGGTAATAACTCTAGAAAAAACTTATTACCTTAAATATGGATCAAGATAAAAGTGTCCAAGATCTTCCCCATTTTCATCACTCACTTTGTAAAGCTTCACATCAGAATGCCAAGAAGATGCGTTTTTATCTTCATGAACAGTAATTCCAAACATTCTTCAGTTAATGAAAGAACTCCTTGAATAACTTTAGGAAGAGGAAAGTATTCTCGAACCTCCCCTTCGTCACAACTGTAATTAAATATATCATTGGAGCCACATAAAACTGATAGACAAACATAGTAAACGACGCAGAAGTAGAAAAATAGAAAGAAGGGGAGGAGAGAGAGAGAGAAGGAGATAAGGGGAGAATACAACGTCGTGGTGTTTATGTTTAGATCGGTTATTTTTTTAAATACTAGCTTGTTTTGTTGTTTACTTATTTTAACTTATCTATATTTACTTATTTTAATACTATATTTTATTAATATATTAATTAACATAATATAACATAATTAATACTGTATAATTAATATTAATTAAAAACATATATTAATTAATATTATAATAATAGATATCAATATTATATTCACTTACTTTAATATTACTCATTTTAATTAAGCTATATTCATTCCCCTTTTTTCTTTATAGTCAATTCTTTTTTTTCTGAGGAAATACGTAAATGTCCAGCTTTCCACAACTGACGCTTCAGTGGAGGGGTGTAGGGGCTAAATAGCCTTTTAATAGCTTATTTTATTAAATATTTTTTGTCTACGAGTTCCCAGGTAAACGTAGTCAGCGCGACCGAAATTGCCATCGCTTATTCTCGTCACCTCAACTCAAAATCTTAACATAGACCATATCAAATAATCTCCCCAGAAGAGGGGAGAGTGTAGCATATATTTCGCAACATCAACATGGTTACCCAGTCAAAGCGCACTTCAAGCCTCTCATATGACTATAAGAAAGCATACCTCAGAGACCAGGCTAAATTACACCTTATCTTATTTCAAGTTTTGCTGATTAGCGCAAATGACACATGCAACAACCTTCTGAGAACTATTTTAGGAAATGCTTCAAAGAATATAAAAGGAATACCGACTACGAACTACAATTACTATACAACAAAACCAAAGAAAACACTGGAAAAAGTTTCTATTGATAGAATTCTATTGATCTATTGAACCCTAGTGGCAGGTTCGTGAATTTGGCATGCTGTCGCAGATATCTAGCGTGAGGAAAAATGAGGCGTAGTATATTAAACATGCTACGGCTACGCATGAATTGTCGAAAAGGGAAAAAATAACATAAAAAAAACTAGCATAAAATTAGTAATCTAAAAATGTGTCTCTTTTTATTCTAGCATGTCGGCTTCTGGAGAGCCACTATTCTTAACTTCTACAAAAAAAAAAAAAAATTACATTATAAAAAAAAAAAACAGCTCTTAGGGTCATGAATGTGTGAAGGCCATTGTCACTGTGCTATATGCCTGATACTTGGCTAAGATGCCACCTTATATTGGATATTTAAACCATCAAGGGTAATGAAATTTGATTCTTTGAACTGGGCGGGAACTTACACGACCTTATATACTGTATTTCTAAAAAATTAGTTAAAATCGTGATTTTATGTTTACTGAATAAAGACGTCATATGTTGTTTTGGTAGTAGCAGCCCCAAAGTTAAAAAAAAAGAAAAAAAAAAAGTAAACTGGGTGAGAAATCCCCCAAAAATACGTTAAAAATTTATGGCATCAAACAACTTTAGAAGTTATACCTTTGAAGGTCTAGACGTTTTTGAGAATCAACAGATTACTAATGTTTGATTTTTTACACAAAAAGCGATTTGGTCAGATAGTTTTGATTATTTTCACAGTTCAACGAGGCAAACACTGACAAAAATATGGTACTGCCCAATAAGTAATTTCGAAGCACCCAAAAGAAAATCACAGTTCTCGTGGACAAATTGACCTATGACGGGTCCAAGGGGGCACAACCTGGCTTTTATTTGATATACTTGGTTCTTTATATTTACTAATATATCAAGAAATGCTGGTACCCCAAGATAATCTTCGGCACAATGTCAAAAAGGTAAGCCTGACCCTGGCAAAGGTGGTTTTAGAGGGGGGAGGGATTTGGCACTTGCCCTGGGCGCAGAAACTTTAGGGGGTACTAAATGTAAAATAAATAATATAACGATTATAATCAGTTTGTAGTTTTTAAATTGTATTTTTATTAAAATAAAGTAGAGGGCGCAGTTGGCAGTAGGCTAAGAATAAGCAAAAAAATCAATTCGAAATTTTCATATTTCCCATATCTTCGTCACCATCGCTTGCAAATAAATTTAAGTACGCCCAATTCAATTAATTTTAATGTTATTTGTGATATTTTGCATTTAAATTTTGTTAATAAATGAAAATTAAAATCTGACCTAAAAATTTTTTGGAGGCGCGGGGAAGGGGAGGCACTAAACAAGATTTTGCCCCGAGCGCAAGAGAGGCGAGAGCCGCCACAAGACCCTGGGTAAAGTTACATTTGTTCATTTTGCCCCAGTGGGGAAAAAATCATCCTCCTTGCCACAAACCAATCCCAGGACTGTCATACAAAGCGAATTTAACACTTATAAAGATTAAATTGACATAGCAAAACTAACTAGACTATATCATTTTTTTTTAGAAAGAACGTAAAAGTATAAATAGAAAACCTGTATTGCGCCCTCTTTTTAAGCCTCCTCCAATAAGGAATATCCCATAGTTGAAGCTGCTCACTTTGCCCCTTTTCTGAAGCAAAATTCTGTAATTCCTCGATTTCCTTGTCCATTGCCGGCTTAGCTAAAGAATAAAGGTCTATAAAATAAAGACAAACATTCCTAATGAAATGTATTGATTAAAAATATGCGTAGACAGAATCTAAAAAGTGCCTTATTTAAAAAAGCATCTAAAAAATGCACAAATACGAAATGTCCTAATAACTGAAAACCTTCTTCAAACATACGAATATTAATACGTAGACAGTGCTAGAAATTAAAGCGAGAAGGGAGGAATATGAAAGTCCCAAGAAATTTCCCAATTTTTCAGGTGGCGAGAAGGTACTTCATACCTGTTTTACTGTTCAAAGATGAGTATACATAAGAAAAAAAAAAAAAATCACAACAAAGAAATATGGTTCAGCGGAGGGGAGGGATAGGTTAAGAGTCTCAAATATAGATTGTGAGGAAAATAGCTCCCTAGGGACCACACTTTCCATCCTTGAATAGTCTGGAATTGTTTCCAAGCCCAAAAAAAAAAGCCGTAGCAGATATATTTGGTTCAGAAAAAAAAATAAAACCCTGCTAAACTAGGGTTGTGCACACATCACCATGTAGGTGATTCTTGCTAAGTGTGATTAAGAAAAAATCCCCTTCTCCACAAGATTGGTGGCAACTTAACTCTTCACTACCACAGTTTACACTTAAGCCAATGGCCTTCAAAACGATAATAGTAAGGTTTAGTGGCTTTTCGACATATAGCTAAATATTTTTATTTGATCAATGGACACCTTTCGGGAAATGGGGGTGCTATCTAAACTAGGTCCTTCAAGGTGATTTTTAAGTTCCTACTTATATTAAGTTCCTTAGGTTATTAAGTTCCTATTTATATTTTACAGCAAATTTTTATCCATAAGATTAGCCGAAACAATGGTTAAAATTCCTTGATTCCGCTTCAAATGGCGATTCTTTCTCAGTTGCCCCCCTATTTTCAAAATTCTTTTTAGATTTCTCGTACTATGGGCTAAAATTCGTTCTTTACTAGACTTTGTCTGAAGCGGCAACCATGCCGCTGGATCTTCTGATCCCCGGTCTGGGGGATCTTCTGAAGTAAATTACGTTTTTTGTTTACTTGAAAAGAACTCTGAAATCATAGACCTCGACAGGGTGGGTCCCAAGAATTGAGATTTAGGCAAAAAAAAAAGAAACAATGCAAAAAATAGACTTTTAACCCAGAACAAAAATAAACAGAGTTATGAGTTATAATAATAATAATAATTTGTTTCTTACCCGTCAATTTGATAAAAGTCGAAGGGGAATAACGGAGCATGTGAGAAAGAGAAAAACTTAAAGTTGACAGAAAACACTTCACTTCACTGATACTTGAACAATCCGATTATGAATGAGCACTTTACAAATCAGTTTTTTGCGAATCTGAAGTTTTTTGGACATTCCGCGTTAAATATCCTCTACGTCCACAGTTGGAACATTAATAGGAGCTTTGCGCGGATTCTGTCTATCACTACCTACCAATATGCGGCCCAGCATAATGTGCACAATTGTCACTTTTTTCACGGGTGTAACTTTGTGTCCCAGACCTTGATACTTATAATATCGTAAAGGGCATAATTACATAACTTGATAAATGTATAATGTACAAATATATAAAAATTTCTAGCCTATAAGTCAAAATGTTTAAATAAATTCTAAAGCCACACTGGCTAAATATGACGTGTGCCAAACAAGAAAAATAAAATTAAACAGCCGAAAAACGAGAATAATCTCAGCCAGTGAACAGAGAAGAAGCAGAAATGATAAAAGAAGATAGAACCAGAAAGAAATTTAAACATTTTCCGCTCTGTTCCAGTTTACTTCAAAAGGTTACTTTTCTTTCTTTTTTTTCTTTTTTTTGAGCACTGAAGACGACTTGGCAGAGGTCCTTGCCATTATATCTTCTTTTTGTCATTTTAGCTTCTTTTCACACCACTGGCTGACATTATCCTCGTTTTTTTGGCTGTTTTATTTTATTTTATTTGTTTTTGTTTGTAATACAATACGATTAAATTTCGCTTTATGGTAAAAGAACAAGTAAAGGAGATACCTAGTAAGTTTGATCTTATCAAATGTTTAATTTAATTATACTCAACTATCAGTCCAATTACTTTGATGTACACGTACCTTTCTCATTAATCATTTTAAACCTTGATAAAATTGAATCAATAGATTCGGCCATTTTAGAATCTAGAGACATCTCTACGAAGTTTTGGAACCCAAGATGTTTAGCTTGGTCCAGCCTGAAATAGTGTACAATTAAGTAAATAATTTACAAAATTAAATTAAATAACTTATATAATTAATTAATGTACATACTTATCAAATAAAAATTAAAATAACTTACGAAATTAAATAAATAAATAAATAAGTTAAAATTAGGGAAGAAGACAAACAAAGTATAAAAAAAGAATAAAAAAAAGAAGACTCGCACAGTTTTCAGAAGTAGAGAAGAGCTGCAAAAAAAAAAAAAAAAAAAAAAAAAAAAAAAAAAAAAAAAAAAAAAAAAAAAAAAAAAAAAAAAAAAAAAAAAAACAGTTCTGATGATACCGTATCTATTTTACATGTGAGCACAAAATTGCATATTTCTTTTGTCTGCTTATGGTTCAGAATAGAATAAAGCTTGTCCGCTAAAAATAAATCCCTAAAGTCAGCATAAGTATGTCCCAAAACACAACACATATCGGAACAGAATGGATGAAAACACATTTTCCTTAATATTAAAAATAACCATAAATTGACGGGTCAAAATATTCTAAAATATCTGTGTAATATATTTTAAAAATGGTAAAAAACAGCGAAATCAGTAACTATTAAAAAGTAAAAAAGAGCTTTTGCACCTCATGGTCGATGTAACTATGTAGGACTATGGTTTGAGTCTCCCAGTCCTTTACGTCCAAGGTCAAGAGTTAGGACAGTTTGTAAATAGGCTATATTTGATATGAGAAAAGCCTCAAAATGCATTTAAGTAGGGAGTTCATTGAATTTGTGGGGAGCTGGTAAAACTTACAATGAAATAGGGCAAAAAAGAGTTTTTGCACCCCATTCTCGACGTAATTGTGGAAGAGTATGATTACAATCTCCCCGTGTTTTACGTTTTAAATCATGTATTAGGTTATTTATGGTTGAGAACGTGCTTAATATTACGAATATTTCAAATATGTTCAAGGAGGTTAAATCGGTAGGGAGCCATTAAAATTTGTACTCAAATAAGGCTCAACAGAGTTTTTTTTGCACATCATCATCGACGTAGCTATGCAGGACTATACTTCGGATATCCTAGTTCTCTCCAAGTTTATTTGTTTCTTTTATGTTTTCGAATCTCCCAAGTTTATATGTTTTTAGCAAGGATGTGGCTTGACTTGTTTCTAGGTTATCCAGAATGCACATAGCCAAATTTGATCCCTATTTTGCGGTACCCCCTTCTAGTCTGGTGGGGGAGGTATTAGTAGGCATGTGAATTGACTCTGTTGTCTCCGATCAGTTTGGAACTTGTAGCCATAAGCCTTCAGACCAAGAAGGACCTTATATAGCAAAAGTTAGTAAAGGGCCAGGAAATGGCCAACTCCTTGTATTGACTGAGAGTAAGAAAGTATATCCTATAGTTTTTGACCAATAGGATTATAATAGACAAGAAAAAATACAACTGCAACTACCACTACTGCTACTGCTACTCCTACTACTGCTACTACTAACAAGAATTCACTGCAACACCAGGCCACCTGATGCAAGAAACGGCTGCGCAAGTTCGTCCTTCATTCCAGTCTATCCAAAGCTTCCATCTTTACACCTTCCCAGAAAGCTCTGATTTTATTGAAATTCTTTCTTGCGACCTCTCCCTACCCCATTCGGGGACGGTCTGCTTTCCGTTTGGCACTAAATGAGTGGTCAAAAAAGACGATCTTAAGCAATCAGTCTTCCTTCATCCGCAAAATGTGCCCCAGCCATCTCAACCTTTCCCTCATTATAGCCCTATAAATCGGGATGTAATCACATTTTTCAAATAGCTTACTTTTTGAAATAGGGTCAGTCTATAGGACTCGAACTTCTTACACACTTGAAATATTATTAACAAGCAATGTAAATGAGCTTAATGATTTCCATGTCTAGCTCGTTAATGAATTGATATAACTATGGAAACGTTGAGAGAAGAAAACCTCCATTAATTCTCTGTCGGATATGTTCAAGTTAGGATATGACTCTAATGAGAAGAAACTAGAAAAGCCAGTCGCTCACCAGGCCGTTCATAATAGAATTTTACAATCGAATTCAGAAGGTGTGTCTCTCTAGGGAGAGGAACGTTTTCTCCCAGGGCTTCTCTCTATTTGTTCCTGTAGCTGTAAGTAAAATTCATCTGATTCACAACTATCTCCATCAGTCAGCTCTACAGTGACATATACTACAATGACTGATACCTTGCATTCTTTAGTCGTAAAATGAGCGACTAGAAACCTATTATCAATACCTTCACGACCTAAGCAAGATTTAGCAGCTTCCTTTTTATCGAGAGCCCTACTCTCAGCCTTTGTATCCCGTCCTTCCTGCCTGAATAAGTGAATTCTATATCACTTAATTTCACTTTTCCTACCCCTGGGATTTGAGTTTCCTCAGTCAAAATGTGCATACGATAATTTTAACATTCCGAACATTTTCATATACTTTACCCCCCCCCCCCCAATATGCAAATCTATGGCCCAAATTTATTTCTAAAGAAACGAAGAAACTAACGAAAAAACTGGTGAGTTCTCGAATTTTACATAGCGTAAACTTGAGTGAGTGGCGCATAATAAACAAGCACCAAAATCCTTCCCCCTACAAAAATAAAAAAAAACTCAAATAAATTTCTCAAATTTAGAAAGCCTTATTTTCCGCGGGGGGGGGGGGGGGGTATTTTTCGCGGGAAGGGGGGGGGATAAACGCCAGCCAACGTCTATTACACCTCCAAATATGTGCCAAATTAGTATCTATGCAAATATGCCACCTTTGAAACTTCCGATTTTGCACCATATCAGATATTGAAAGACTTCAGAGCGTTATCATCAAATTGACAGTCGAACCTATTAAATCGCAAAATTGGAAATATTTTGTATACTTCCTGTTCATAACATTTGCTCCGGTCAATTTTTTTTCTTCACATTTAAGGTTTTTTACTATCTATTATCTATCAGTTCCAAAAGAGAATTCACTGGAAGACACTCTTATCTATAAGTTCCAAAAGAGATTCCAATGGAGTCATAGGAAAAAAAGAAGGTAGGTATACAAAAATTTCATAATAAGATTTGTAATATAACTAGATAGGTCAAATTGATTATAATTTGATGATCGAAGTCGGCAGGAAGTAAGGGGGCAGGGACATCGTATAGAGGGGGGGGGGCAGCTGCCCCCCCCAATAATTTGGAGAAAACAACTACTATATAGCACAAGCCCCTTGACTATCCGGAAATGGAACCCTCTTGTCCCCAATAAAAATGCTGGAGCAACTCCCCTGATGGGGGGTGGGGTATTTCCTCTGGGAATTGTGTAATGGTTTTAGTTTTTACTTCTAATATCTAATTGATACTCCAATAATTCTCCAAATTCTCTTGTCTGTAATTGAAATGCCTAATAAGCGCGAAGAACTTCCTATTCTATAGAGGTTTCATGCTCTTATCTGCAATTAAATAAAAAAACAAGTTTTTTTTAACTGAAAGTAAGGAGCGACATTAAAACTTAAAACAAACAGAAATTATTCCGTATATGGATAGGGTTGTCCCCTCTTCAATGCCTCACTCGTTACGCTCAAGTTTGACTCTTTGTCACAACTCTACTTTTTAAAACAATTAAAATAATAATTTCTGTTCGTTTTAAGTTTTCATGTCGCTCCTTACTTTCAGTTGAAAAAAAACTTGTGTTTTTTTAGTTAATTTCTGAACGTTTTTCAACTAATGCAGGTTCGAATTTGGCTCACCGTACAAGAAAATTAAAGCAAAATTTGTGTATTAATTTTGACAAGATTTATTCCACATATGAAGGGCTGCCCCCTCCTCAATACCTTGCTCTTTACGCTAAATCTATTAGCCCTTTTAAAAAAAGCTTCTTATTGTGATTGAATGGTCCCCGTGTTTCAGTAGACGCTATTAAAAATTGGGACAAACAGTCAAACTTTAGCGTAAAGAGCGATGTATTGAGGTAGGCAACCCTTCATATATGGAAACATTTTTGTTCGTTTTTCAAATAATGTTGGTAAATCTGGCTCACCCTCTATGAAATACACCCTCCCCCTCACAGAAAACTCCTCCGTGGAAATTTTATCCACGTTAAGTACACCCACTTCGTCAAACTCCCTCCAGACAATTTCATCCTCGCTGAGAATCCCCCTTCTTGTAAAATTGTTTGCGAACGATTCAGCCTGAAAAATATCCTTAGCATTCTTTCATTTGAATAAGATTTTAATCTCTAATCGGTTTCTCGATCACTCCAGAAATGCCCCCTTTCGTTGAAACTATTTCCCGGAAATCCAAACATGCGGAAAAAAGGACCTGGATAATTCCCCCGGAATATCTCCACATGAAAAATTTGACAAAGAGAATGTTAGACAATTAAAAAGGATTTCATATTGCAATTCTATCGAATCCCCCAATGTAACCTTTCCCCTGGAATATTCAACCCCCAGAAATTTCCCTCCCCAAGAAAGATTAACCCTAAAGAAATCCAACCCAAGAACACCCCCTCTCCACGAAAAAAATGTCTGTATACTTCCCAATAACCAATACTGTACGTAAACAATGGGCAAATTTCACAACTTACAGGCCTCTCCCGACGGACTACGGGGGCTCATTTTAAACCTAAAGACATTACTATGTGATCTTTCAACTATACTGAACAAAATGCCTGTCTCAGAATTTTAATCAGATAATTTTGGGAAAAGTGGGCATGGGAGGGGGCCCAGTTGCCCTTCAATCTTTTTGGTCACTTAAAAAGGGCACTAGAACTTTTAACTTTCGTTCGAACGCACCCTCTTCCGATCTTTTAGGACCGTTATTTCGATACAATCACCCCTGGAAAAAAACAACAACAAATAAACACGCATCCGTGATCTGTCTTCTGGCAAAAAATAGCAAAATTCCACATTTTTGAAGATAGGAGCTTGAAGCTTCAGTAGGGTGCAAATTATGTTCTGGCCTTGAGAAGGCATAGGGGTTGTGAGCCCTAATCATGTTAATTTCTGCTCGTTTTGAGTTTGACTCGGTTATTTGTTGTAATTTCTGTTCGTTTAGGGGTTTTATTTATTTATTGATGCTGATTTGTGATAGTTTCGCGCTTGGTAGATTATTTGATTGCAACGGAAATGCTTATCAAAATTTGTGAAGGCTGGACAAATTTTTTTCCATCAAAATATAAAAAAAGGTCATTTTCCAAATTGTCGCTGGTGTCGAGTAATTACACTAGCCCAAGTAGAAAAAAAATAAAATAGTTCCATATTGGTTGGTGGAAAAACTGGGGTTTTGAATGGACAAGGAAAATAATTAAAAAGTAAAAGTAAATTTTTCGAGTAGATCGCCGACAACCGATTTTCACTGATCGGGGGATAAAACACAGGATATAGAATCAGGAAAATACAGGGAGGAAGCAAGGATTTTGTTCTATTCTCTGCTATTCTCGGCATTTTTCAAAATTTCAAGGGTAATTTTCGCTTGAAAAAAAAAAAAACAAAAACAAAACACCAATCCAAAGGTATTTTTCCACATCTAGGGGGGGGGGGTAATTTTACACCCTTCCTATATGTGCACCTGTATCATTACGCTGATAAATAGTATTATAATTCTAGTGATTTATTTGTTGATTTAGTAATTTTCTTCAATAATCTAGTGACTTATGTGTTGATTAAATGATTTTTTTCAAGAACCTAGTGATTTTTTTCACTGGGCAGCAACCCCGAAAGAGCCTTCTAGGAAATGGTTCTAGGCCTTTACCCCACCCCCAAGAAAATAACCCCCTTGGAAAATGGTATGTTCAAAATCTGAGAATTTTATTTGAGCTGTGTTTTTTTTAGTTTAGTTGAGAAGTGCTAAGGAAAATGAAAAAGAAAAATTTACGCGCCATTAGTAATCAAAATTTAGAGAAAAAAAAAACACAATTCAATTTTTGTTGAAAAGATTTTCATATGAAGTTCTGCAATTGGCAGTAGCGGGCAGCAAGTAAAAAAAAAAAGAAGAAAAAAGAAAAATTAATGTAGGCGAAAAATCATCAAAATTAAGCTAAAAACATATGGCATTAAAAAGTTTTAAAAGGTTTAGCTTTCCTTTGAAAGCATAGTTGGCTTTGGAAACCAACAAATTCGTTTTGTTTAAGTTCTTGCGGACAAAAGCGTTGTCAAATTCTATGACCTAGTTTTTCTCTTTCTCCCAAATGTAAAACTACCATAAATCACCATTAATAAATAAATGAAACCCAAACAGAACAGAAATTATGATAGATAAACAAGTCAAATTCAAAACGAACAACAATTAACAGGAGTAGGGCTGACAACCCCCATGCCATCTTAAGACCAGAACATGATTTGTGCTTTACTAAAAAAAAAAAAAAAACAAATAACCGTGGATTGTCAGTTTATTTATAAAAAAAAGGCACTTAAACTTCTACAATGGTGTTCTCTGATTGTTTTGTAGTTAGGGAGAGAAGGGTTTATCTCAAAGGGTGCATTTTAATGTCCAAATTTCCCAGCTCTCATTGAGTCCTCAGATAAATGCAGAATTAGTTCTAAGGGAGAGACGAGGGGAGGGTAAAGTTCAAATTGATATACAATCCAAAAGACCTTAACCAGGATTTTTGTTTGGAGGAAGGTATTTTTTCGGGGGAGGGGGGGGGGGGGGGAGCACAAAAGGAACTTTAAAAAACGCATCAAAAATGTGGCATTGATATCTACTACTCCCTTATGATTTCTGGGAATATCTATGGTCTGCGCTGTTATAATGAAAGTAAAAAGTAACATTAAGCCCCAGACTGAGCAGAATCTATTCTGCATAGGAGGGGGACTCCTCCCTTCATGGAGGACTCCATTACCTTCCTCGTCCACCCACGTCATGGTCGCAGAAACTTCGGAGTGCGCTCACTAGATCAGAAATTGAGAGTTCCAGTCTTTTTTTTTAGGTCCAAAGTAATTGGAGACCTACCAGCCACGTAGGGGTGGTATTTTCCAGGGGGTTATTTTCCACGGTGTAGGGGGGGGGGGGGGTCCAGGGGGTATTTTCCGGTTGGCCAATAATCATAGCTCACCATAAATAGAAAAAAAAAACGATTATGTTTGCATAAAAAAAAATTGGTTCACATAACATGATCTGCATGATTACCATTATGTTGGAAACACATTTCAATGTCTCTTGATGTATCACTTCAATATCTCTCAATATCTCATCTCCCACTCTTGATGAACATAAATGAGCAAACAAATGATCTGCTGAAAAAAATAAGCATATGTTCTATTTACGGTGACTTTTGATTCCTTCTCAAATTTTACTCAAAGGGGGATTAGTCATCAAAGATATGATGGTCAAAATAAATAAAATATTAACTTTATATGGCAGTTTTAGTGTATTCAAATGTAGTAGGGTCACACTGCTATTAACACCGACGTTAACGGTGCATGAAAGGTATGTTTTATTTGGTTTCAAAAATTGTATCCCTGACGCCTGATATTTTTCAGGTTAGTATGGGAGATAGCAATAATGAAGAACCCAACTCTGGTGTTTTACCCTCCTCAGATAACACATCTCCTCCAAAGAAAAAACAGATGAAATGTGAACCTTCACAAAGTTCTACCACTCAGATTCAATACTCCAAAAAGTTCGTTGACTCATGGATGAGTCTACCAAAATATAAGGGATGGTAAAAAAAAAAACTTAAATCTTGCATATTGTGGAACATGCGATACTGCTCTCAAGCTAGGAAAAAGCGGAAAATCAGAACTTATAAAGCACTCCGACACAAAGAAGCATATGTCAAACATTGAGACGGAAACATCCACTTTGAATACTCTTGATCAGTTTTTGCAAGGGGATTCACTAAACAGAGAGAGGTTCTTGAGGCAAGAATCTGGAGTTTTTCTGGCTGAAAATGACTTGGCTATTTCTAAGGTCGAGCCTTTCGTAACTTAAAAAAAAAAATTACCTTCAAAGGAAGTAGTGGATAATGTGCAGCTTAAGAAACAGAAAGCTACCAATGTTATACGAACAGGACAAAGCGGTTTTTATGAAGATCGTTTGATTAAAGTCTTACAAAATCGCTGCTTCTCTGTTATTATGGACGAGTCCAATGATGTATCTTTTTAAAAAGCTTCTAGCACCTGGAGTAACATTTTGTAATAATGACCTCTCAGTTGATGTTGATGTACTCGACGTTATCGAGTGTCCTAACTCTTCAGCCAGGGCGATATTTGAGGAGTTAAAGAAGTGCATAATAGAAACTCACAAGCTTCCCCCTGCTAAAGTCATAGGGTTTCGCTCTGACACTACAAATTCTACGATGGGAGCTAACCAAAGCGTTTCTTCCATGATCAAACAAGTGTTCCCGTGAGTAGTCACACTGAATTGCTCTTGCCACATGGCTCATCTTGTTGCTTCGTATGCATGCAAGATATTACCAAAATCCAAGGAGGACATCTGCCGCTCCATATTTAGTCACTTCACACATAGTCACAAGAAGCAAAATGCTTTCCTTGACTTTCAAAAGTTCGAGCAAAAGCTGTACCAGCTAGACGATTCCCAATATTCGTCTATGAGTTTGCTCATAGTTTCCACATATCAATTCAGGAACTTTGTCGTTGTTCGAACAGAGAATGGGTTTATTAGATTCTGCTTCGGAAGAAAATTTCTTTCATTTAATATTTTAGTAAAAATGTATTCTAATTATTTCGAACAAGCTATCTTCTTCACAAGAAGTTGGAATAAAAATAATCACTAGGTCCCTGAGAATCGTTATTGAGCTGTCAGTTCAAATAGTTCAAACCTCGTTCAGTGTCCCATTTAGAGCATTGTATACATCCATAAATAAACATCAAAACTGAGGCTCCAAGTAAGCCTAGTAGAAACAGAATTTGGGTTGTAATTATTATATTACTTTTACTCTCCAATGCGAGTCTTAATTGTTCACCACATGGAAACTTGTAGGCCTTTTGCCCAATTTGACAGCCATCGGGATTTTTATCATAAAGATAATCTGTTTCACTGTCATCTTCAGCCTCAACTTTATTTTCTTTTTCATTTTTTCCTTTCTTTTCCTTTCCTCATGTTTTCATTTGACAAGATGGTTGGCTTAAAACAACAGGATGGTGGTACATCTTTTGGTTTAAAGTTAGGATTTGCAATGTAGAAGTCGAGACGTGCTACAACTTGATGAGAATTCATACCACAGCATCCTAGCGTGGTGTGCATGTTGTCAACCACCGAACTATCAATTTTTTCAATATTTTTTCTATATTGGTTTAAAATTGTATCTTCAAGGACTGATGTGTCAAATAAAAGATTTGTACTCCACACAATCAATGCCAGATATACAACGCTTATTATTATACACAAATACTATACATTGGATTCCATTTTAGCAAAATGGATTGCAGGTATCATGATAATAGAAGAAAAACAAAGAAAAAACAAACTGATGTCCTCGTTTGAAAAGCCACATGGTGCTAACAGATAGCCCAGCTTTCCATTGAAGAAACTGGTGCAATAATTGCTGCCAAAACTAACAATTTCAGTGCTATATTTAACATATAATATGCCAAATTTTCAATATTAATCTTTTCATTGAATTTCATTTTATATAATTAACTAGACCAATCTTTTATATAATGACTAACATTGGGCGTGATCGTCTCTTATTAGGTTGCTAGCTACCACTGCAACCCGGGAAAACACCTGGAAACAGACAGAAAGTTTCGCCAAGATTACAGATAAAAAAGGTGGGATTACTAAGGGACGTGATCGTCTCTTAGTAGGTTGCTAGCTACCGCTGCAACCCGGATAACTGCCGCTTCAACCCTGATACTGTTAAAATACAAAGAGGTTTGGCTTTTTCTTAGTTGGGATAGTAAGATACGATCCTCAGTATGGCACTATACACCAAACAAGTAACTTTTCAAAAGATGATTGTATTATCTTAACTTTTAGATACTATGTGCCGTGGTATGTTCTTTACTAGGTTAGAGCTATATCCGATGAAATGAGGTGAGGACAGGTCTTTCTTTGGGCCTTCTACGCATGGTAACCCCCCTGCTGGTTTATCAGGAAGACGGTAACATTTAGTCACACGAACACTATCAGCTGCTAGGCCTAGTGTTTTTTTTAAAAAGATTTTCAACATCAGACTTGGCGTTTTGACCTGGGCGTTTTGGATGGTAAACCATGAATAATTACATTTAACTGTCTATCTTTAACCTCAAAGTTCAGTAGATTTTTTTTTTTCAAGTTCATCATAGCGAGCCTTTTGAAGATTAGACTAATTCTCGAGGGACGCGATTTTAATAGGGTGCGAAGAAGAGAGGGTTTTCTTCTCCATGGTCTCAGCGTTCATACACTCAAGCTTCTTTGAAAGTTTAGACTGAGACCGGAGGATTGAGCCCAGTTTTAAATTCAGACTTTCTGTAAAGTTGTCAAAGCTTATTTGTGTCACAAATGACATCATTCGCTACGATAAATAATTGCCTTGATCCGCCTTCATTAAATTATAGCTCCGTTTGGCTCATGTTTCTCTTAGTCAGTTCAAAAAGCGCTATCTATTAGAACTAAATTTTCTTTGTAGCAGATGGCGCTAAAAAGGAAAATTGCAAGATTTCTGCTTTAACCAAGGAAACTGACCCAAAAAAGCAGTGTCAAATTTCTGCACAGTCTATTGAAAATTTTCAAAAAATCTAGGTACTTTCTTTCTATCACCCACAACTTATTTCTGGTACATTCAAAATCATAAAGATTTTCACTATTTATAAGTGTTCACAGTTAGATAGATGGTGATACATGTAACATTAGCAACATTTTTGAATATATTTTACTTCCGTCGATTACAGAGAGTACTGAAAAAGAATCGAATCAATACGGTTTTAAATCTCGTGTTGAATGTCAACAAGCCAACAGTGTCATGGTTTCGTTGCTCCGTGATGTACAATCTCTTGGGCTTGAACTACATACTTTTGCATTGGAATCGTTCGGAGCGTTTGATAATATTTGTCATGCCTACAGGGGTTGGCCGCAATGATGCTCCCGCAAAAAGTGACTTTAGTTATTTCACAACTAAAAAAAGTGACAAAAAGTGACTACCAAGAGGCACTCAGAGCACAAGCAGACGAACTACACACGTCCCAGTTACTGCCTTATGATATTCATCGCCTCTAAAACCCCGTTAGGTTACGAAAAATGAAGACTGGAACTCCTATTTTATGTTAGATTAATTTATTTGCTCACACGAAAAAAGAACTTTAATGAAAGCACACCTTCGATTAAGGTAGAAGGAGCATACAACCTTAGTAAAGCAAAACTTTTGAATGTTTACGAACATGAATAAACTGTACGATTGGCGTCCATGAGTAAGTGTAACATATCACTGGTAGAATTACACTTAAAATAACTAGCATCATCACTTCTGAGGTTTTTTTGAAAGGTGATCGATCAGTTCTGATTTCTTCTTCAAAACAAGTACTTCCACAGATAAGCATCATTTTCCCTTTCCTTTTCTTCGGAACGAGCTTTTAATGCTGCATCCAGCATACTTTAAGCCAGACCAATGTTCAAAAAGTCCTTCTCTTCTACTACTTTCTTCAGACGTTCTCCGGCTTCTTTCAGAAGACTATTACCGTTTATTTCTTCTATTTAGCCATTCTTTGTTTCGTAAAAATGACTGACTCTAGCTCCGCTATTTTCTGCTTCTTCTGGGCCAGTTCCTGGAGTGCCAATTCAGCATCTTCTCTTTTCAGCTTCAAGCTTTTCTTTTTACGATTCATCCTGTTTTCGCCCAATAAGGTAAAGTTCATAGCTAGCTCTAGCTGATCCGGCCAAACACAGCAGCTTCTTTGTGATCGGCATAAGGTCGGGTTTATTCTCATAGTCGCGCAGAGCAGCAGCAACAAAAGCTTTAGTGTTTAGGGTCCACTCCTCTGTACGGGCTTTCGTGCTAGTCATCAACTGAGCTGAACGAGAAAATCCTCGCTCCACGTCTGCGTTTCCATGGCAGAACGAAAGAGCTGCTCTGACGACTCGACCCAAGGCCTGATATTTCACATCACCACCTGGTGTCTTCAGTTCTAGGATCGTTTGCCAATATTTATAAATTCGTGTACTGTTCGTGGGTGAGGGGTGGCACAGGATCCGACTGTGCTAATAACCATTCTCCCTGGACTTCTCTATGTTCGTCTCAAAAGGAAGTTCTCTTGCGACGTGTAGAATATCACTGCAACCCCTCGGCTGGGAATCTGGCTTGGAAAGGTTGAAGCAGCTAAGGCTTCGGAAAAAACTCGTTGTTCACAGGGCATTTTTCCAACAAATACCGTACAGCAGCTTTGACGTACTTCCTAAATCCTAAGATAAATACTTTCTATCTTTCTGAATTTCTTTTGAAGAAGCAAGAGCTACCAGGATCCGCCCATTACACAAAGGTTGCTCTAGATATACTTCTGCAGCACTGTCTACGCTTTCAAGCCCCACGGCGAGGCGATGGTTGACATTATTGGCACGTGCGATCTGTCCGAGAGAACTGTGCCTAAGCGACGGAACTCAAAATTCAACGCATGAATCAACGGCTCTTGTCGTCGAAACACTCCAGTGAATACAGTGAAGGTATTTGCAGAACTCACCCTAACTTGATTTCAGCTTTCATTGTTGACTTTCTTGGCCAACTGACAGCTTTCAGACACTTCGTATTTGAAACAAAGTGCTTTGAGCTGTTTTTCTTTGGCACGAATTCCAGAAAATATTCAATCAGAGTAGGCCATTGCTCGATCAAGTGGTTTGCAGTTTCTCCTATGGTAAGCCACGTAGTGAGGACGTGCTTTTCAAACTTCTATCACGGAGCCTTAAATTTCAGATGACACTGGCTAAAATCGTCACAATGAGCAGACCATCCGCTGAAGAAAATGGTAAACAGCAATTATCATATCAGAACATTCCTCCCCAAGTTCCTGTAGTCCTTTTTGGAAAGTATTATGCACTGCGTGTGCGTTGTAGGTACCAATATTTAAGACCTTTTGTATACCGCTTTTCCTTTTCCAAGTCAACAATTGACCAAATTACTGACAGCTGGCATCAATAAATTACGCAAGCATCAACAGTCTCTCAAGTGGAAGTCCTTCATCTTCCGTACACCAGAGAAGCTTCTTCCTCAGACCCTCACTACCAAATCCCAAATAATATTTTCTAACATGCCGAGTAATAACTAAATTTTGCTCCTTCGACCGGTACCGGACCCTTATTTGGAGCTCATGATCTTCAAGACCCATATTGTTTCTGCCTTTGAAGCCGCATGTCTTTTCCTTTAGTATCTTAAGCTTCTTCTCTGGTAAAAAATTTCCAGCATGTGACTTGTTTTCGGTTGAAGTTGATCCAGCGAGTCTGAGTTAACGTGAGCTTAGCTCAGTCGGCGCGACGCGTTCATCTTGTGTCCTTTTTGGCGGCATGTTTAAGAAGAGTTTGAAACCCTTTTTGGCAGTTGCACTATGCAAGTCACTTGAAACTCTTGCACTATGCGTCCAGTCCAGTCTTCCCTACCAAACCAGTTTTCCGAAAATTTCATCTTACCCATCACTCAAAGCGACTTGAAAAAAGAACAGGTGTTGCAATGGATTTAGAAAACCTTCTCACCAGGTTCAGGTTCAAGTTCTTTTATTTATAAACTAAATACAAGTACAATATGGGTATGCCCGGCTGAGAGTCTAGCTCGTATTACCAGGCAACCGATAACAAATAAAAACAACAAAAACATAATATATAACTGCATTTGTACATAATCACACTCTTTTGTAAATAGATAAAAAAGAAAGAAAAATGTATGACTTACCAAGCATCACCCCAAGCCAGCAGCCAAATGGAAAACAAACTAAAACAAAACACCAAAAAATAGTGACGTGAAGCCGTGGGGAAACCCTACCAATAGAATGTGCCAGCGGGAAGACCATAACTGAGTTAAAAAAAAAATAAAATAAATTAAACAAAATGAAATTAAATAAAATGATCAAAGGGTTAGTAAAAGAGTTTTTAAATGACCCCGCAGTGTGCCAACAGAAAGACTAATATTAAGACCTGACCCATGCACATTCCAAAGTTTGGTTATGCAGTGCCTGAGTGAGAACCTCGATCTCTAAGTGCAAAACTCGGGGTTCAACATGCTTAGAAGATCCCCTCGTTCCATAATCGTGCTCACATTGGTTAAATAGATCCATAGCATAGAATATTTTCGGTAGAATTTTAGCAAAATACTTAACACAAAAACATCAATCCATGAAAAGATAATAATAATTCCACTGGTAATATATTAAGGAGAGAATATATACTTTTATTTGGCGATTTTAATAGTAGGGATATTGGGGAGGGAATGAAAGTTTTCAGAATACGCAGTGCTTTATTTTGCTGCCTTTGAAGTGGTTTTATATGAGTTTTAAATGTATTCAGAAAAATCAGGGGGCAATAACTAAGATAAGAATGGACTAGGGCAAAATATACCGATCTCATCGCATGAAAAGGTAGAATAAATTTCAAATGCCGCAATATTCCAACATTCCTTCCCAACTTCATCCGCAATTTAGCAATGTGTTCCTTCCAACTCATATTCTGATCAACTAGCACACCTAAATATCTCATAGTAGATACACGCTTTAAATAAGTATATTCATCAATGGGTAGTCTACTAAGTTCAGGTAATGACTGGTCAGTACGAGAGAAAATCATGAACTTGGTTTTTGACATATTAACAGATAATTTATTTGCACTAAACCAAGTTTCTATCCTCTCGAAAGCTGCCAACAAATTCTTCTTAAGCGACCTTTCATCAGTACCCGCTCACTGTGCAGGCCGTATCATCAGCGAATAGGACATTTAGCCCGAGATCATCCAGCGCCCTGTTGATGTCGTGAACATAAATAAGAAAGAGTAGAGGTCCAAGTATGGACCCTTGAGGAACGCCGACTTGACCAGTGATACCAAGTAGTGAAGAAGTAGCATTTCCACCATCTACAAACTGACTGCGCCCAGTTAAATATGAGTCAATCAGAGAATTTGTAGGTCCACGCATACCATAATTTTCCAGTTTACGAAGCAAAATTGTATGACAAATAGTATCGAACGCTTTTTTTATATCTATAAATATAGTATCTGGAATTTCTTTTTTATCCAAAGTGTCGTGTATAAACAGTGTGAGTGTCAGAATCGCATGTTCAGAGCTATGACCCTTCCTAAACCCAAACTGAAGGTCATCAAAACATCCTCTCTTATCAAAAAAACTTCACTATACGGTTTTAAAGACATCGTTCAATTACTTTTGCGAATGAAGATAGGATCGAGATTGGCCTGTAGTTTGTTGGATCTTTCACGTCATCACCCTTATGCAGGGCTAAAACACGTGCAGACTTTAAGCAAGCTGGGAAACGTCCACTTGAAAAACATAAGTTGATAACATGAACTAAAAATTCTGTAACATCAGGCATTATCCGTTTTAATAGGCTTGTCGACGAGCCATCCGTACCTTCCGACGACCCATTCTTCAGTTGGTATATAACTTGCAGTAATTCGTCTGCTGAGACCGGCGTTAGGAAAAGAGAGCAATCCGATGGAGGCGGCATGTAAGCAGAAATATGCTGAATCGGGTAAACTTCGAGTTGGTGCCTCAAGTGATGTTACGTGAACAATATTTGCGAAGTGCTCATTTAGGACACCAACAACATTTCGCTTTCCTTTAACAATTTTCTTGTCTTTTGGTGATAATATCTCTTCCGGAAGGTTTTTCATTTTCTTTTTCCCAAGGCATTCATTAATAATCAACCAAGTCTTTTTTGGGGACCCTTCAGCATTTTGAAATTCATGAAGATAGTATGACTGCTTCGCTTGTCGCAGTAACTTTGTCAGACAATTTCTGTGCTGCCGAAATTTGGCCTGATTTTCATGTCTAGGATCTGCCATGAATTTCCTGAAGAGGTTATTTTTTGGTATGGATAGAGGACAGAACACCAGCTGTAATCCATGGTTTCTTTGGCTGAATATAACGCCTAGCTTGCCGCTTGATAAAGGACATGCCTTATTAAGTACTATTTCAAACTGGTTGATGAAGTATTCTGTAGCTTTATCCACGTCGTCACATTCTAAGCAGGGAGACCGGTCGACTTGGGACAGTAAACTTTTCAGTTTATCAATCAAAGCAGCGTCCAGTCTTCTTGACCTCAATGAAGAGGGTTTAGGGGAGGGACCCGTTTGAAGGTCGCACAGGATCGTAAAATGGTCAGAAGTATCATCAACTATAACGTTACAGCCCAGTGTCTCTAAATTTGTGAAAATATTGTCAATTAACGACGCTGACGACTCCGTGATTCTCGTCGGGATCCAGCATGTTGGAAGCAAACCCGCGGACATACAAATCGTTACAAAGTCAACGGCAACATTATTCGAAAGCATTGAATTGACATCCCTATGTACATTAATAATATCAATATTAAAATCACCCAACATCATTAACTTACACTTTCTTTGGGTCATCAGCGAGCTAAGTTCATCGAACTTTTCTACAAATTGTTTAGCAGCCGAACTCGGCAGCCTATATAGGACGCAACATAATACTTTCGTAGGACTTAAATCTAGCTCAATAGCAAAAAATTCAAATGCCATTTCTTCATAAAGGTAATCATAATCATTCACTTCTCTTACAGGTATACTATCATTTACAAAAAAAGCCAACCCTCCTCTCTGTCTACCTATTCTATGTTTAAATAACGACTTATACCCATTTATAAGAGCTAGCTCAGAAGATTGCTCATTTAAAAATGTTTCACATGCATCAAAAACATCAATCTTATGGTCGGGAAGCAATAGTGAAATATTTTATAAACTACTCATAAGTCCACAACAATTTAGAAATGCTGTCCTCAGACACTTCTTTGTTGTTTACTCATAATCATTCCTAGAGAAAGGTATTTGTTCATGGATAAATTATTAATAAAATAATCATAAGTGTTTTCATCCTCTCTATCAATGCATGAAAGAATCTGTGATAAATTCAAGGGTCTCTCCTCCAACTCACTCAACCTATCGCGAGTTCCACCACAGCCACCACTATTCAAATTAGAAAAAAAATAACTCAGCCGTATTCTCCACTTGGCGGTGGGCCGGGGCGACACAGTGGAAAAAAGTCAACGGCAGTACGTTCCTGCAGAATTTCTGCAACAAAAGATATACGGCAAGAAAACTGAACCAATTTTAATGGATTTAGGCCTAGGAGCTCAGGACCACATCATATATTAATGCAAACAGATATAAACTCATAAAGCCAATGAAAGACACTTATTCCTTCTTACGTTTTAACGTCCCCTACACTTAAAGGTCTTAATTTGTTCCCTCTACAGGCAACAGCCAAACACAAAAAGGGAAGCAAATACTTGAAACAAAACTTAAGAATCTGGGAAAAAAAATGTCCATCTTTTAAGCAGCCAGTTTGGGTGAACACTCAGTGAATGGAGGCCTATGAGCAGCTATGGGAGGTTATTTATCAAGAGTGAACTTACCTTTTCTAGGAACTTGAATGTCCAACCTTCCGTTAGTTCACTAAATTGCAGAAAAAAAAGCTCAAAACATGAACAAAAAAGTGACTTTAGTGACAAATTCAGTGAAAAAGTAAAAAAAAAAAGTGACTCGTCCTAAAAAAAAGTGACATAAGTGAAAAATGCGACTAAGACTGACCATTTTTGTGCCCCCCATTCTTTTCAGTTTTATGAAAATTTTGGGTGGGGTATACCCTCCCCCCTCTCGACACACTCACACACACTCTGGATAGGGCCTGTCCCTCCCATCATCCTTAATATATTCTTCTTAAATCGTCTGTTAAATAAAATTAGAGACCCAACAACCGGAAAAAAAATGTCAAAATGAAGGCTACCAATGGACAAGGGTGAGTGAATATCAATCATGTCATTAATTTTCTTAAACGTTCCGGTCTTAGTTGATTTTTCCCTGTATTTGTATCAAATTTGTATGCAGCAACTGTCTAAGTAATTAGCCACCTTGTAGGTCAATCGAACCTTGCAGGTTGGCAAAACAGGTCAATTAAACTAAGAGAACGGTCTTAGCAAGATATTAAACTAAAAATATGGCCTAGATTTTTAGTAATGTAAGTTTCATTCCTTTGTATAGTTCAGGGGCACCAATTCACGAGTTGAGTAGACAAACAAAGAATGTCAATACAACAAAATCTAGAAAAATTACACAAAGAGGTTTTTCTTGTGTGAATCAGGGTATGGGGTGTGTATTTTCACTGGTAGAATTATATGCGGGGGGGGGGGGGATGCACGAAGACAGTTTGTATTTAAGAAATTTAGTTCACAAAGCAAAGCTTGGTCCCCTGGTACTCTTAATATTAAATAAAGATGTGACACAACGTGGCAAATCTAGGCGACCACCAAACGTCTAGGCGACACCGCTAAGCAAATTGCGGCTAGTATGTCTGACAGGAATAATGTTCTCTGCAGTCTTTCAAAAAGCAACTCGAGATAAAGAAAGCCCTTTGCATACCTAAAAAAAGAACACCAATGGGACATTTTAGTGGCAAGCAAGTTTGAATTATTCTTAAAGCCTATTTATTTATAAGCCTTTATGCTCAATTTCACTTGGAGAAAACCAAATTTTCAACTAGAGAGAAACGAAACAAATTATTCATCGCCATAACATCCTTTTTTCATCTGGCGGCGTAAACTTTGGCCACTAAGTGAAATTAAAATTTTAGCCAAACCTAGATTTGATGTTTTAAAGGGAAATACCTTCTAGCTCGAATGTTTCCTACTTCAGCATTGTTGTTACCCTGTTGAACAGATCCTGATGATGCTCTTGAGCGATTGGCTAACCAGGCGTTCCATCTCTGTTCTCTATCTGGGCAGTATTCCAAAAATCTGGGTAGGATATGCCCTTCCAGAGTTACACACCATGGTCCTTGACTAGGCTTGTTCCTTAGAAAAAAAATGTCAAATTTCGTCTTTGAATCAGTCGACTAAAAATTCAATATTTTTAAATGATTGGTTTTTGCTGATTTTAGCGTTATGCAAATTGCAACAAAATTGGACAACTGTAATGGCTAGGACTTGATTTGAAAAGTGTAGGCATAATTAATTTTTGTCAAATTTTTCTACTATTAGAGTCTCTTTCCGTATTTTATCAGGTTCAACACAGACGGGGAAACAACAATCCCAAGCTTTCAGGTTTTCTCATTTTCAAGAATCTGCCTTATATTATCGCCCTGATCGGTCAATAACAGAAACTACGTTTCAAACTTGAACAGAGGGATACTCACCGAATAACACACGAGATAAACTACTAAGGCCTTAACCATGCTTAAATTTGTCATTGTCAACAGACTTGGCTACATGTGTGGCTCAGATATTAGGAAAGGTTGGAACTGAACCTTGCATCATCTGATACCTTGAAAAGGGTTAAAAAAAATTGTATGATCAGACTACTTTAAGAAAACTTAAGTCCAACAGGAATTTTCTACATCTTATCTTAGCAGATACAGAGTTATGGATCTTAGCTTTTTGTTTACTGTATAGTTACAATTTTATAGTTATATGTTTATTTTTACTGTATAGTAACGTATGGTACTATATAGTAATATAGTTAGTTATGCTTTTTTTACTGTTTAGTTTTTTACTGTATAGTTATATTTATTTTTGCAGTATAGAAATGTATAGTACTGTATAGTAACATAGTTAGTTACGTTTTTTTTTTACTGTATAGTTTTCTAGTGCATAGTTATGCTTATTTTTACTCTATAGTGATGTATAGTACTGTATAGTAATATAGTTGGTTATGATTTTTTACTGTATAGTAATGTATGGTACTGTATAGTAATGTAGTTAGTTATGTTTTTTTTTACTTTATAGTATTTTTTTACTGTATATTTATGTTTGTTTTTACTGTATAGTAACGTATAGGCTAGTACTGTATAGTAATATAGTTAGTTATGTTTTTACTGTATAATTATAGTTATACAGCCTTTTTTACTGCATAGGCTATACAGTTTAAAAGAGATCAACAGCTTACACGTTCAATATCTAAAAAAATTTGATAAAAAGTCTTAAAATATTTTTGTTGGCTTTTAATGAACTTTTACATATCAGCAAAGATTAAGTAGGTGGTTATTTCTTTTCTTTTTAATTTTGCCTTTATTATTCATTGTAATTTCTATTTATTTTTTGGTTCCGTTTGGGTTCCTTAGGGGCTCAGGCCCAAAGACTCAACTATTTGGTCTCTGACATACAGACCGAAGTTCCCTATATGATTACAACTGTATGATAGCGTGTCAAACTTTCTACTAAAATGTATTTATGGAACTTCTGTTTTAAACGGACTGTTTCCATAATGAGGTTCTATTACCCTTGAACCTACACGAATCATAATCCCACCAGAGGTATTTTCTAGATTTTGTTACCCATATATTTGAATTAGCAATCTTAAAATTTTGAACAAATGCAATGGTAGGGACAAGGTCAACAAATGGCGTCAACTCATGAGAACTTTAGGGAAGGGAGAGGGGTCAAATTTGAGGGTTTTTTCAATTTTTTTAACGAAAATATCAGGAAGGGAAATTCTGAATGAAAAATATCCTCCAAAAAGGTATTTTAAAAATCTAGGGAGGAGTAAAAGCCCCCTTGCCCCTTCCCCTAATTGACACAACTGAGGCCAACTAAGGACATAAAGTTAGGTGTCATCTGAATAGTTTTGTCACTTAACAAGGCATTAGATTCTAGAATTCGTGATCAAAACGGCCCTTCTAAGACCTTATAAGGTCATCTATTCTGTATAATGAGGCAATGATGAATGGCAAACACATTATTTTTTACTTAGTTATGGATAATGCATAGACTAGGATTTATCTTAAACAATATTTTTCTCCATTATCTGTTTTGAAAGGCTTTCGACCATTAAAACACTTATCGTATGCTTCCGCGTCAAATAATAAGCTTTAATTAGCTTTATAAGTGGTTATAAGCAATTAATTAGTGGTTTAGTTTTGTCACGTATTTTTGTGAGCCAATCCCATTGCTCCTTAAAGCGTTTGTCGAAAATGGAAACTGTACCCTACCCCACCTTATTTTAACTGTTAATATATTTACCCGATGTTACTATGTCAAATCTTGAGCCACTAGAAAGAACACACAAAACTGATTGCAGGGTTGCCATCCCTAGTGATTTATCAGGATTTCTAGTGATTTGTTCTATTGTCTAAACAAAAAAAAATACTAAATTTGCGAATAAATCACTAGATTATTGAAGAAAATCCCTAAAGCAGCCTGAAAATCACTAAAATCTAGTGATTTTTTTCGTTACCGGGTGGTAACCCTAACTGATTTGGTACTTATGTATAAAATTTTAAGTCAGTGAAATGAACGGAATTTTTTTTTTTTTTTTACAAATATCCTCTGTTTCTCTACGATTAAACTTTATAGAAAAGCGAGCGGGGGTAGTGGGGTTACACATATCGCTTATTTATAGAATCTTTCTTCTTCATTTTGAGCTTTAGCATCACTTTTTACTTTCATTTGATAGAAACTTTTATTTTTGAGAAAAAGAAATCGAATATATTTTAATTTTACAGTGTAAATCTTTTTGTGAAAAATCTACTATTTCCTTTATTTTTATCGTTTTTTAGCGTTTCGGCAACGTATTAGATTTATTATCTTGGAGTTTAGGATTTTAGACCTTGGATTTTATTAATAAATGACAGATCTGAACGAAAAATTGAAAGCGTTCAAAAAGATTTAATGGATGTTCGTGGGCATTTTTTTTTTTTTTTTTTTTTTTTGTCAAACCATAAGCTTTTGATCGTTTTCAAAAAGAAAAGCAGAACGAAATTTTTCCAAAGGTTAAATCAACTGCTCCTTTAGAAATATAATTAGGGTTTCAAACGCTTTAATACTGTTTTATGTTCGGCAAAAAGCTCAAATTCCACTCAAAATATAGAGATTTTAACTTCTTTTATTGTGTTGAAAAAATTGCTATTATTTGCAATGATCAAATTTTCAAAATTTCTTTGGTTATTTTGGAAAGATGTGTTTGGTTAAAAGGAATATAAAGGAGCAAATAGGCTACATAGGTTAAAAAGAATGTGGTTTCAAATGGAAAATGAGTACAAATAGCAGATCTAGTGGAGGTGGGCGATACTTGGTATCGATACTTTTGATATACACAGAATAAAAAAATTGACATTTGCTAAAGTTGGTATCAAGAACATACGATATGGAAGGTCTCAGGGTCAGGTCCCTACCCAGAATCTTAAGTCTTTACAGATTTCTGGGATTTTTTTGTAGAAATTTTCAAATAATATATTTGTATTTTGCTTCTTCCTCCCTTGAAAAAAAAAAAACAACTAAACTTTACGCACAAGCCTGGTTAGGAGTGTCACAAACACGATGATATACAAAACTTTTGTTCACATTAAAATTTGACGATATGTAAATCTTGTCGGTTACAACTGCTATCTTCATGTTACCTTACAGCTTAGGGGTATCGATGCTTCTAAGAAGCACCGTATTTAGCTTCGATACCCAAAACTTTTTAGGTATCGCTCAGCTCCTATATTCTAGTGAATTGAACCCTCCACTCCCCCCATAAGAAAACAAACATTTGATACCAAGGCAACTGACCAATTCAAAGTTGAAATTGAAATTTTTTTGACGAATTATAAAGGGTTATGTGAGAAAAAAATCGACTTAAATATGTTAAAATTGAAATAAAAAAATCATATCTATTTGAAAAGTTTATTTTAACAAAAAACGATTGACAGAAAGGTCTTTCATTAGGTGGATCCACCGTTTTTGTAATTAAATTGAGAGGAAGGGAATTTAGGTTAAACAGAGGTGTTTTAGAGCAAATGAATTTTTGGTTGATTTTTTTTGTAATTTTGGTTCCACCGTAGAAGGAGTGCCCTATGACAGAAGGACACCCAGTAAAACGCCCGGGTAAATATTTGATATAAATAATAGGCAACTGACTAGGTCTGAATATGAGAAATATACCCTAAACCAAAAATTCCCCAGAGAAATATCTAGTAAAGCGAAATATTCCACCCTTAAGCTTCAGCAAACTTCAGCAAAAAATTGAAAAGCTCCTTTGAAAAGCTTTTTTGAATTGAAAATCTAAACCTTATTTACTTTTCCTGACTGTGAGCAGCTTTGAACCACTTAACTAGTGATATATTTTATGTTCCATTTTTAACATCTTTATCTAGTACTTGCTTATCCGTCGTGGATTACTGCGACATTAAAAAGGAAATTTAAAGAAAATTCCTACCTGAATATTCCCCCTTGCGATTGCAAAAAAATCTCCCTAAAAGGAAAATTCCCCCGCTGCAGATTACCCCCGTAAAATAACCCACACCCCCTTCTCAGCGAAAAGTTCCTCTCACGTATTAATAGCGATCACATTTTTGAATTTAAAAGTATTTGAAAATTTCCCCAAGAAAGTTTACCCCACGGACGATTCTCCTTCCGGAAACCCCCCCCCCCCCCTATTCAGCCCCGGGAAAATTTCTATCTCTCGCAGAAATCTCCCCCTCGTCCCGCCAGCAGCGGAAGTTTTTGATAGTTTCCTTTTCCATATTTAGTTTACACGCCATTTTATAAGCGGCATTAAAAAAATATGCAGAATTTCTGTCAAAAAGGTAATGGCAACCGTTTTCTAGAACTCTTAAAGATATTGCAGAAGAAGGTTGAATCAGCTAAATCATTCTACCTCAATTCTGCCATTATGCAGAATTGAGAGCAGAATCTGCTAAAAAGCCTTATAAAAAGCTCATTATCGGAATCCTCTTTTCATGACAACACCCCGGCGTAAGTCTTCATGTGTTACAAGATAAACGGCTTAAGAGAATCTGGGTGGGAATTCTGCAACATCTATCTTTCCCAACTGACCATTTTTCATTGCCAAAACCAAAAAAACAGTTAAAAATTGAAAATGTTGAAAAGTTATTACAGAAAAATTATAAAAAAAAATCCGCATATGTTTAAAAAAGCCCCTTGTGTTTGTGATACAAATTCACTTATGTCTCCTCTTTTCACTTTCGTCGTTTTTTAAGTAAACTCTTGTGATTCTCAGAAAATCGACAGCAATCCCTTTTGATATGTTTTTAACAAATACTTTCATATCTCCTATTCTTCGTCACAAATTTGCGCCATAATAGAGACAAAGCTGAATATACGTATTCTACTTACTTATCTAACGCCATTGCTCTCAATAGGTCAGATGGAAAATCTTTCATCATTTCTTTATCACCGATGAGATGCTGAAACTTTTCAGTTGCAACCTAGATTTAGAAAAAATAAAGATTATTAAATGAGTATTGCTATGATATGACGCATTTGAGATATGATATGATGACATTGCTCTCAGTAGGTCAGATGGGAAATCTTTGATCATTTCTTTATCACTGATGAGAGGCTTGAACTTTTCAGTTGCAACCTAGATTTAGAAAAACTAAAGATTATTAAATGATTATTGCTATGATATGACGCCAGTGTTCTGATATGATACGACACTATGATATGATATGACGCCAATGCTCTCAGTAAGTCATATGGAAAATCTTTCATCATTTCTTTATCACTGATGATATGCTGAAACTTTTCAGTTGCAACCTAGATTTAGAAAAACTAAAGATAATTAAATGATTATTGCTATGATATGACTAAATAAGAAAGGACACTATAAGATATTATACGCCGTATAATGATGGAAACAAGAAGAAAGTTTGTCTAGCTCGTAAACTTTTTAGGGCAACCACAGATCTTGGGGAGTTTGCTGCAAGGAATATAGCTAAGAACAATGTTTTGGGATTTTCTCGGAGAAAGGATAAGAAATCAAACCCTAAGAATAAGATACAAAGGAATGTCTATAAGCATACAAGAAAGTTGATGACTTACCTGCTGTGGGATTCTATTACCGCCGTTCGTCTACAACGAATAATTATCTGCCTTAAAATTTCAAAAAAAGTCGAGCCTATTCAGGCTATTTCTAACGCGGTGATTAAGATAGCTTCAAATTCACTAGCAAAGCTACATGTAAGCATCCAAAAGCAATGTTCAAAGTTTTTGGAGCATCTACCAAAAACAGATTATGTCCCTGATGTTGAAGAATTCACCCTTGCAATTGGAAATGTCAGGGAACATTTTGTGCATAATGAAGCATATAATTTCGAATCCGTGTATAAAATTTTTGGTGTCAACCATTGCTTGAGATGTGGTCATACCACTGGTGACCTTTACGATGCAGTTCCGATTGACGAGGAAGGAAAAGCCATGTTTTTTGAGAATGGTAATAATCAAGCTGTAGAAGTTGGTAATAAATAGATGCTTGTGTGTGAGGACAACACAACACCAGGAGATAATAAAACTGGGCACAGCTTTCCTGATTTTGTACCTTCTTTTCTCAAAAAGTTAGTAGAAGGAAAATCAGAAACGCAATCTTCTACCAAATTTGACGATGAAGAATGGATTACTAAGATACAAAGTAAAATTCTCACAGAGATTTGTCAACGATATTTGAATGAAAATACTTTAGAGAGTAGGACCACCAAAATAAATTCTACCATAAAAAGTCGGTTGGCTGACAAAAATCACCCTATTAAATGGAAATGTCACCAACATCTCTGATTATTTGAGGTTCGTCTCTTACTTAATAAAAAAAAAAACAGCGTCTAACTTCATTACCCACCTTAACCGCAACAGTGTTATTCTTGTACATAGCACTAATTGCTTCAATGTATTTGTCTGTTATACCAAAGAAGGATAAGACCTTGGCTAAAACTTTTCTATAAACAGAATCGAAGGCTTACTCATAATCTATAAAACTGAGCACTAAAGGTGTTTGATAACTCCTGCACTTTTCAATTATTAATATAAGAATCAAAATTTGTTCAACACATGTTCTACCCTTCCTGAAACCACTCTGTTCTTCTCTTATACCTTTGTCTACAGCATCTCCCAGTCTAAAAAGTATCATATTACCAAGTAATTTGCTACCTTCAGAGCCCAGGCCAATGCCTCTATATTTACCAAACTCACCCTTATTACCTATCTTATACAATGGTTTAATTAGGATTTTCCTAAAATCGTTAAGTATGCCCCAGGCAATTACCGAAGGTATTGTCTTCTCTGCAAGCTTTTCCACGGCATCTATTGGTTTTAGGCCTAAGAATTGCCATCACGCTATCAGAATTGCACAATTTAGAATATATTACCCCTAAAATAGAGAATTTTTTTTATAATAATTCAGTAAAATAAAAGATTAAATAAACAGGTAAGGTTTCTCACCTGTGTGCACTCTTTCGTGGATATTCAAATGGCTTGATTGAGAAAAGGTTTTCTTGCACACATCACACTTATATGGCTTCTCACCTGTATGTACTCTTTGGTGCTTAATCAAAGAGATTTGGTCACGAAAACTCTTTTTACATGAATCACATTTATATGGTTTCTCTCCTGTATGAACTCTTTGATGGGTAATCAACGTGCTTGATTGAGAAAAGGTTTTCTTGCACACATCACATTTATAGGGTTTCTCACCAGTATGAACTCTTTGATGGGTAATCAAAGTGCTTGATTGAGAAAAACTCTTTTGACATACATTACATTTATATGGCTTCTCACCAGTATGTTGTCTTTGATGCCCAATCAAATGGCTTGATTGAGAAAAGGTTTTCTTGCACACACCACACTTATATGGCTTCTCACCTGTATGTATTCTTTGGTGCTTAATCAAAGAGATTGAGCCACGAAAACTCTTTTTACATGAATCACATTTATATGGTTTCTCACCTGTATGAACTCTTTGATGGGTAATCAAAGTGCTTGATTGAGAAAAGGTTTTCTTGCACACATCACATTTATAGGGTTTCTCACCAGTATGAACTCTTTGATGGGTAATCAAAGTGCTTGATTGAGAGAATCTCTTTTGACATAAATTACATTGATATGGTTTCTCACCAGTATGTAGTCTCTGATGCACAATCAAATTTCTTGATTTAGAAAAAATCTTTTGACATATATTACATTTAAATGAGCTTCCCCTGTGCATTCTTTGATGGCTTTCCAATTTTGAATGGAAGTCAAATCTTCTGTCACGTATTTTACACTCGTAATCTTTTCTGGGCTTTTTAAACTGTAAACTACTAATCAAAGGTGTTTTCTGATTGTTCGAGTCTATTGTTGAAAAGTGTTCTGCATCAGACACGTTTGGTGAAAAGTGACCTTGTAAAATTAAATGTTGCCCCATATCATCAATGGGTTCTCGCAAGCAAATAAGACATCGTCTCGTCTCTCCTATTTTGTGTTCCATAAAGTGAGCAACATATTTCTTGTAATTACGAAATACAGCAAAACAGACATCGCACTCTATTATAGGAAGTTCTTCACAGCCAGTATCTGTATGAAGATTCAGCATCAACAATGATTTCTCTTTTTTTCCACAGGAGCGACAACACCAGATCCCAGCTTTTGCTTCTTCTATCACCTTCTCTGACAGTTTGTTAAGCACAACGATCGGTTTTGGACCAAACAATGCTTTATATCGTTGAGAATGTGCAGTATAAGGCGGCACCATATTTGTAACATTTTGAACGTCATTTTCTTTGTCAACAGCCTTGCATGCATCCAACATTATGCTATTTCTACCAGGAGACTTGAAGAGATTTTCTGTACCTATGTTTAATATTTCACTAGGAGTAAAAACTGTTTCGTATCCCGGAGAATGTACAGTAGACGTAGGTAACAACCCAACTTCACCCGTAGGAGCGCCAATGTCCTTGTCAATAGCCTCAAATACATTCATCCTTTGATATTTTTCCAGCCACGTTTCATCATATTTTCTTAAACTATCATCAGCATATATGGAGTAAACATTTTAAATCTCATCAGTTTTTTTTCTCTCTCAAACATCTGTCCTAATCTTACATTAAACAATATGTCATTTATAATACCATAAAAATAATGTGATATTATTTGTTATCTGCTACAACTAACAGATGAGAAGGCAGTTAATCAGCTTTTAAAATTTAAATAAGATACTTTTGCACCAAGCAGAAATTTGAAAATTGAAGAAATGATCATTGTTTCTCGTTGTGCAAATTATTTCCTACTAACTATGACTTCAGTAATCTAAACTTAGTTATGTTAAAAGACGATCAAATCATTGCATATATTGGACTTAGTTAGCTGCCTGGTTCTTTGAGGTTCTTCTTTAGGTGCGGGAGGGGGGAGGGGCAGTATACCCAATGTTGCAAGATTCATTCACGTGCCTCAAAAACTTTTAGATTAAGCGACTGTAATTCTACCAACACTCCAGAAATAGCAAGAACAACAAGCCTGGGAATAAAAGCACCCTGGTAGACAATCTATACCGACTTAGAATACCTTAGCGAATCTGCAAAATACGAATTCTGCGTACCTTAACTCGATTTCTATATGCAGATTTGGCCTCCTCCAACTTTGCCATGTTTTGTTTGACAACTGATAGTCCTTTTTCTGATAATTCTAAACCATTCATTTTTCCTTCTCGAATATATTTCTTCAACAATGCCTTCTCAGTGGGAGCTAAGTCTTCGTTCAACAGACTCTAAAAATAAAAACTTTAATCAAGCTTTATAAATATCCACATAACCTATTACAAAAAATAAAAGAAATAAACATCATGGATAGTGTGAGAGGAAAGTATGCTAATTAACTATAATTAATTAGGGATTCTAATTTGCTATCAGAACTACAAAGTTAAGACACGATGTAGGAACATTCAATTCATTACAGACAAATAGGCCAATATGGAAAAGATGAAACATATATTAAAGCATATGAGATATTATAAAAAATTATGACATCTAAGGAGGGTTTGGAGCCAGAGGCCTGATGTTTGATTAATCGTGTCAATAGAAGGGGGTATTCCCCCCCCTATATTTAAAAAGTAATTCTTTTTGGTATTTACATTAATAAAGCCTTTTTGTGGTATTTCCACAAACTGGAAAAAAAAACAGTTGGCAATTTCCCTTTATAAAATCAAGCTACGTATTATGGTACCGTAAACGAATGGTCATGTCTAACATTTTCATATTTCTAACAACATTACAGAACATTTATATTTTAAAAATGGAGTAAACTTTTCGCTCAAGATTTCAACAACCTACAAAATTTATTCTCTGGAATTCTCTCCGCAAGAATAAAAGTAGCAGCTAGTGGTTTCGATCCACCGACCTCTGGGTTATGGGCCCAGCGCGCTTCCGCTGCGCCAAGCTGCTCTTGAATGACAGATGGAACCAAGAGAGATATGCTGAATTAATTAGTTCGATCGTGGATTTGAACACGGACTACAAACATAAAGACTCATAATGATCTTTTTTTAAGAAATAGAGGCAGTGGCGTAATTTTGCCAAAATCCTGGGGTAGGGGGTGGGGGGAAGTTGGAGCCAATTTTCCAAAACCAAGTGAAAATGAGGTAAAATTCTACTTTAGCTACTTTTGACTATCTTGGAAAGCGGTTTGGTTAGGAAAATGAAACTTTGGTACTGTGCATTATCTGGTACACACCGCAATATGCTGTACAAGGAACTACTAATGGAAACCCGTCAAACGGGTATTTGCAAGAAATAAATGGATGGTAAAGCGTGATTGCTAATTGCGTTTACAATATTTAAACTGTTGTTTTTTGGGGTTTAGGGGGGGGGGAAAGGTACCTAGGTTACGTTAGGTTATGTATTTAATATATGCTATGCTTTACCCCGTACATCCCCCCTTGATGTGCAAATATATAGCCCAAATTTGTTTCTGAACTTTTATATATTCATCCTATTTTATTATATTTCATTAGCATTAAGCAAACTTGACTTCTTTCGTGTGTACCATATAATGCACAAGTAACGGAACTTTTAGGGATGGGTCTAGAGATTAATGTCCTGGGAAGGTATTTTGAAGTACCTGCCACCACTCCTTCTCCATCTAGAGAGTCCCAAAATTTGCCTATATGGCAGATCTATACCTATTGAAATTTTGACAAAACAACATTTGGTACTTATACATTATACGGGCCCAACGCTATATACCGTATTAGGAAACCAGACATGGAGACCCGTGAAACGGGTATTTGTTATCTAAATGTATTGCAAAGCGTGGTTTCTTATCGAGTTTACAATATTTAAACGACTGTTTTTTGGGTTTTAGAGGGGGGGGAGGTACTCCCCTGTTGAAGGCTATCCCATCAACAACCTGAAGCCTATCCTAGAATCCCTTGATCTCCCCAAAAAGGCTTGAATTATAGAATCTAGAGGGTGTATGGAATTCTAGCAGTGGTGAATTTTCTAAATTTTTGAAAGGAATTTCTGCACGAAATGACTGTTATATTTGGATACAGCATTGAATTCTGAATCGACTGGTGTGTTTACCACTTAGTTATCCTAGCCTATTTCATTATGGTCCTATATCCCGATTTATCCCTAAAATATCTGCTTGGCTGTGCCCTTTTAACCAATACCCATGACAACTAATAAGGGAACTTTCACCAACTTACTGATGGTCGAATTAAATAAAAGGGTTCTATCCCATTATTTGGGCCTCTCGGCTTAATCACTGTAGACTAGGCAATGATAAAACCCGTTTTTGTGAAGTCTTAACTGTTATAGAGCAGGCAATGATAGCAAGGTTTTCATTGCGTATACGACATTAAAATGTGTTTTTTTTGGATTTTAGGGGGGGGGGAGATACGTAACCTAGGTTAGGTTACGTATTTAATATATGCTATGCTTTACCCCCCCTCCCCCCCCCTAAGGTGCAAATATATAGCCCAAATTTGTTTCTAAACTATTACATGTTCATCCTATTTTATTTTATTTCAACAGTATTAACCAAACTTGAATTCTTTTGTCGGCCCGTATAATGCATAAGTACCCATCATTCTAACTTAATTTCTTTGTCTCTAGCTTTAGTTTCTGAAAATGCAATTCCTGTTATTTGAGTAGAATTTTAATCCATATCAATGTTCTTTTTCAAAATTTAGGAAATGTATTTGCACATCTTTAAAACCTTATAAATTGGAATTGAGCTAAGTTGTGAAGCTGATCTATTTCGCCAGGTTTTACTTTTATAACCCACAGATTGTTAAAGGTCATCAAAGGTCATGACCCTCTAGAGAGAGAAGGAGCGGAGGTAGGTACTTCAAAATACCTTCCTGGGATGTACTTTAGCTTGTAAACCCATCCCTGAAAGTTTCATTTTCCTAACCTTACCCATTTCCACATGGGCGCCCGCAGAGGGGGCGTCAGGAGGGCCATGCCTCCCCTGGAATTTAGACCAGAGTAGGAAGAAAATAGAAGTGTAACAACAAATCAAAGAAAAAGAATTTCTTATTTTTGTTTTGTCTTTTGAACTGCTATGAAACTTGTTTAGAATCAATTCAGAATTTAATTCAATTCTTAGATTAACTCAATATAGGTCATTATTTATCTATCTAAAAGAGACCGAAACCGGAACCCAATTTAGGGTGTAGAGTAAATACTCTCAAGGACATTCTTATCTGTGTTGCCACTTATACCGCATTTTGCGGTATAATACCGCAATTTCAAGGAAGATACCGCACAAATTTTTTTATGATACCGCATACCGCAAAATAGGTTCTATTACCGCATCCAGAGCAGTAATGTCCTCATTACTCACCATAAAAAGTCAAATTATCGCTTTTAATTTGAAATCATAGATGGCATTTCAACGCGGAATTTCGGCGAAATTCAAAACTAGCAAGTAATGGTGTTTAGAATCTACCCTTTGAAAAATCATAGCCAGTAAAGGAAGAAGCAAGTATTTGACATCTTAGTCACCTGCCTGAACAAAAGTAATTACCAGACATTACTATGGTAAATGTGCAGAGGTGCTGCCCAACAGAGTGAATAATATCCTGGAAGAAAATAAATTATCTTATTCTTATTACTTGCTTCTATTAGGCAGCACCTCTACACTTTTACAGCCCAATAAGCTGAATAGTATAGAGCATAAAATAAATTGTTATAAATCTGTGTGATGTGCCATTTGATCATGGCACTAAATCCAAAGCCATAAAATTATTTGTTTGAGTCAACAATAAGTTGAGCTATCACTAATTTGCAGTAAATGATACTAAGTATTGCTGTGTTAAGTTATGTTTTGTTGATAAAGGTGGAACCCTGATAAAAGTAACTTATTTCTTAGTGTATATTATTCAGTCAATTGGGGCTATATTTCTTACAACCACTCCAGGTCATAAGGAGACTTGTTAAGAAAACAATTCTTACTTCATAATATGCAAAATTATCCTAGTTAACATATTTTCCAGGGGAAGCACCTTTATCCTCACTATTTTCCTTGTTTTTCCAGTTTTTCAATTACATTTTTCATTTTTATGTCTATTCTTCAGGTCTTGAAAATTGTTTAAAAAAACAAATACCCAAGGGCCATCTAGTTAATCTAACCTAACTTAAATTAAATTTATCAAGATTTGCCTATTTGTATCTTTTTGGTGGATGGCAGTAATGGTGCTTAACTTTCATATATAGACTATTTACAAAACAGATAAATGCAGTCAAATTTGTTTATTTTTTTTAATTTTCTTAAAAAAATTGTACAACAGTTAAAATAGTGAGGATAAAGGTGTTCCCCTTGGAAAATATGTTAACTAGGATTATTATATATATTAAGAAGTAAGAATTGTTTTCATAACATGTCTCCTTATGGCTTGGAGTGGTTGTAAACTTATACCCAATTGGGTACCTTACACCAATTATTCAGTCAATTGGTGTAAGGTTGCAGAGATGGTACCCAGTAGAACAACTCATTTTTTAGTGTATATTCTGGTTCTATTGGGCAGTAACTCTGCGCGCTTTACTGCTGAGGTCCCTAATCTGCACATTTACCATTTTATCTCTTTCTCTTTTTTGCTTTCTTTTCTTATCAGTTTTTTTTTTGTGTAGAAGTCATCTTGTTCACTAAAACAAGGGTATAGTATAACAGAAGAAAAATGCAAGAGAAAAAGACACTTTTTAATGTTAAATGTGGTCACTGGCCTCCCCACCCCCAAATTTCTCCTAGGATTTTGCTTGCTGCATGTGTCCCAGTTTTTCCTGTATACTTTGTTAATCTATTTTAAGTGCCTCATAACAGTAAAGCTTCTCCTTTTTATAAATCTTCTCAACATAGGTTAATATCCCTTGTCAAGTGTATTTGCTTAATGACTAGGATGTTTGTTTGTAAGGACAAATCTTTAGAAAAATGTAGGTTTTAAAGAAAAATCCCCAAATAAACTGTGTTTCATGCCAGAAAACACTTTTCAATCCTAGACTCTCCCTTTTTTTTTACTAGCAAAAAAAAAAAAAAAAAAAAGAAAAAAAAAAAAAAAAAAAAAAAAAAAAAACAAGAAGAAGATATTTCCTAATGCTAACTTTTTTTTAAACTTAGGCTTTTAGTGTTTTACAGGCATTTGCTTCTCTAAAATAGTTGTCTAAAAGGCAAATATAAGGAATAGTGCACTTTTTAGTGATATACATCTTTGGATTTGCTACCTTCTTTTTACCTTAAAATTACCTTAAATCGCATGTCCAGCGAGATAAGGTGGTGTTGAGCCTCCTGTAGAAATCTCGCTGTTGGTGTTTCAAGGTTATGATTTGACATCCCAGTTCAGCCTCCATTTGGCATTGGCCCAGTCTTGATCAACTCCTTTCTTGAAGGCATCTAGAGTTTTAGATTGGACGGTGGCTTGGGATAGGCTGTTCCAGAGTGGGACGGAACGGACTGAGAAGAACTGTTGGCACTCTCGCTTGATGAAACGGGGGGCCTGCAGATTCTTGGTGTGTCCTCTTGTGGTAGTTGAGAAGGAAGGGGAAAAGACATGACTTAATAGGTCATTTTCTAGCAGCTTACGAGTTGCAATTATGTCTCCTCTTTTCCTACGGTATACTAAGGTAGGGAGTTTGAGTAAGGTGAGACGTTCCTCGTAAGATTTGTCTTGGAATGCAGAGATAAGCTTAGTTGCTCTTCTTTGGACACTCTCAAGCACTTTCACATCCATCTTATAGTACGGAGAGGCTAAGGTCATGCCAAATTCCAGGTGAGAACGGACCATGGCTTTGTACAGTTTTTTTGTAATCACTCCCGACTTCCTGGTGGTAAATGTTCGCTTTATGAGGCCAAGGGCTTGGTTTGCTTTTGCAACTTGAGCTCGTGTATGGCAGTGAAACTTCAGCTCACTGTCAACAATAACCCCCAGGTCCTTCTCCTCACTGACTGCCTCAAGCTGGGCGTCTCCTATGTGATATGCAAGTTTTGTATTATTGCGTCCAAGATGTAGAACTTTCATTTTAAGGCATTGAACTGTAGACACCAATCCGATGACCATCTAGATAGTCTGTCCAGATCTTCTTGCATAGTTGACAGATTTAGGTCATTCTGGGCCAGTCCTAGGAGCTTGCAGTCATCAGCATATAGCGTCAAAGGATTCTTCAGGTTCGTTGTACAGTCATTGATGTACATGCTGAATAATGTGGGCTCCAGGATGGTGCCCTGTGGCACTCCACTTGTGACTGGTAGCTGTTCAGAATAGACAGCATTGCCAATACAGTTGTACACCAACACCCTCTGAGTCCTGCCAGTTAGAAAGGCTTCTATCCAAGCTACTATATCTTCATGCACTCCAAATGCCTTTAGTTTCAAAGTTAGTAGTTGATGTTGAACTTTGTCAAAGGCTTTGGTTTGGTCGATGATCTATGGTGGTAATGAAATACAACAATTAGCTAAATTCGGCAACTATGCCGTATTTGGCAACTATGTAACCTCACTTATCCAGAAGAAACCGATACACAGATGGTTTTATTTATAACAGATAGGGAGGTCCAGGCCTCCCTGGGGGGGGGGGGGCTCCTTCTCAGAGTTTAAGAGGAAAGCCTTTGACATTGGACTCCCTCAAGGGGCTGTTCTAAGTCCACTTTTCTCAGTTTATTGTCATGATATAAGCCTGGAAAATGTTCTTGGAGCAGAGCTTTTTCTGTATGCTGATGATATTGCTGTTGCAGTTGTGGGGAGAGACCCTGTATGCTTACAGTCAGCCTCTCAAAAAGCTGTAGATATGCTATCAATTTGGGCAAAAAGTAATAATATGGTCTTCTCAAGCCATAAGTCAGTTAGTGTGTTTTTTCCACAAAATGCATAACCTGGATGCTTTCAAACCACTGGAGAAACTGAATGGACATGAGATTGTGGTTGCAAAACATGCACGTTTTTCTGGGAATTGTATTTGACCAAAAACTGACATGGAAACCCCATCTGGATGAGCTGATTGGCAGTCTCAAACAAAGACAAAACTTCATTAATGCTCTCTGTCTTGGAAGAAGAGGAGCCCCCACAGTCTTTGCTTCAACTATTGTCAAGTCAGTGGTGATATCCAAGATAGACTATGGATCAATTATACATGGATCCGCCAAGAAATGTCTCCTCAAGAAACTTGACACTACCCTCCATGAAATCTTACGAAGAGCCCTTGGCTGCCTAAAATCAACTCCTATTGCAGCTATGTACTGTGAAGTGGGGATCCAGTCCCTTCACTCCAGAAAAAAATATCTCCTTGCAAGATATTTTGCAAAGAAGATAAGACTCAAGGACCCCATTATCTACAAAGAATCATTAGCCACCACAACCCTGATGTCCGCTACAAACCAACAGAGATGCCCTCTTTTCAGAGATTCCTTTGCCTTCCTGGCATGGAAGAGTTCATAGAGAATGGCAGGCGACTGTTAATTTGGATGATGACTCTCCCAGCACCTCCAAAGGAATTGGGGAATTGATTATTCCTAAGATCAGCATTGAAAAAAAGGAGGACCGCCCCCAAGCAGTGATAAAAGTCATATTCCGGGGACAGTTGGCAGAATACCAGGACTACATCCAAGTTTACACAGATGGCTCAAAGACAGAAACAAAATACAGCTATGCAGTAGTTATACCCTCCCAGGGCCTGTCTCTTTCCTACCGTTTACCCCCCTACCTGACAATTTTCTCTGCAGAACTTATGGCAATTAAGTTTTCTCTTCAAGCCAAAGCAGGCCAAACAGAGACCAAACATCAGAAGTATATTCTCTGCACTGATTCACTGTCAGCTCTGGATTACCTTTCACACCAGCAACACCAAGCAAGAAATGTTGCCATGGAGATTGAAAATCTGACTACACAACTTGCAAGAAAGGGTATATCAGTCCTATTTATATGGGTCCCAGCACACTGTGGTATAAAAGGAAATGAATTAGCAGACCAGGCTGCAAAACAAGCCTCCCATCTGGGTCTGATCACTCAAACCCCTATTACTGGTCCTGAATTCCTGTCCTCAATCAGTTCAAAAATTTTGGAGGAAGAAGAGGCTTGGCTCCGTTCTTTCCATACCCAGCTCCTGGATCTGTATAATTACAAGCGGCCGTCAAGAGAAATGTACCTCTCATCTCTCATCCTTTCAACTTGTCTCTTTCGTCTTAGATGTGGTCATGCAAGGACTAAATCAACACTTTTCCATTGGAAAATGACCCCTTCCCCCAACTGCGACACATGTGGAGTGTACGAAGACATACGTCACATCATCTTCAACTATAGAAAATATGAAAAGGAGAGGGAAATACTAAGGAATTGCTGTGAAAGGGCATTTAAGGCATTCACAATGCGCTTTGTTTCTGAGACATTACACGTCTCCTCCTTGGGCTAGACAACTAAGCACAAACCTTTTAGGTAGATTTGTTAAGACTACTGGTTTGGTTCATTCCTTTAAGATTTTTTTTTTTTTTTTTTTTTTTTTTTTTTTTTTTTTTTTTTTTTTTTTTTTTTTTTACACCTTTATATTAGCTCATTTTAGAGTCATCACACTTAGTATATTTTTTTTTTTCCTTTTTTATGTATGTTCTATCATCTTATTTTTTTTTTTTTATAGTTGGCATATGTGACAGGAATGATGTATATTGGCATTATTTATTTAATTGTATCGCAATTGTATTTTAATTGTTTTATGACAAAGCAGTGCTGAATTACTCTGATTCTCGTTTTTCAACGCAGCCATTTGCTACAGGTGTTTGACCCCCTACCAATAGCACAATAAGTGATACCTGACCTGGCTCAATGAATATTGACTAAAGTGACACCCAAGCAAGCTAGTGATTACAGAAGGCACAGAATAATCGAGTGATACGAACGCATATGACCGATTGGTCGAAGGCGTCAAACCCCAAACAACAACAACAACAGATACACTTGGGTTTGTTTACAGAAAATGTAAAAAAAGGAGACAAAGGAATTAAAATTCCCAAGGGGTTTGAAACAAAAATTCACTTACTTCAAAGTCCAGATAAGTGAACAAAACACTAAGGAGGATCACTTAAATTGACAATAAAGGTAAAATTAAGTAGAAAATATCACACAATATGTAAGAAAATGTTTTTGTCTCATAAATAAGGCATATACTCCTGTTTTCAAATTTCACATAACCAGTTTCCAAAAGGAGAAGGGATAGATATTGCCTTGTCTACAACTAAGAGTGCTTGTGACAAGATTGCTCTTTTTGTTTCTCGCCAAGGCCTCCCCCCTCTTTTAACTGGAAATGTTGGATCAGCCACTATATTCAATGCTTTGTTTTTGCTTTCATAGCTTTTATAATGGTAGTCTTACCCCTTTCATTTTTGAATATCTGCAAAAATTTTCTGAAAATAAGAAAATAGAGTGATTCCACCAAATTGCTTAAATTCTGACTTGACTCTTCTTGTTTATAGGATGGACATGCTTCATTAAAATGGCTGAAGTGATAGATCCCAATCAAGGGTATGAGGATGGGGTTAAAGACTTGGATGATGAATCCTCCACAAGTTCTTCAAAAAAACAGAAGTTGGCAAGGAAGTCTTCAAATCAAAAATATAGGTGTGAGTGGGAAAGAGAATCTGACTTTCAAGGATGGTTAGAGAGGGGAAAGTTGCAGAACAACCAAAGCAGTGCATATATAGCTCACTGCCCCTAATGCAAAAAGGACTTTCTTTGTAAGAAGGGGAAATATGACCTGAAAAGACACAAACAGAGCAAAGTTCACGAAGTAAACGAAAAAGTCTGGATAGATTCGTCTTCCAAGACTATGCCATTAGACCATCACTTCTGCAGCGATTCCAGAAGCTAAAGAGTGGCTACTGTTGAAGCAAAGCTTGTCTCATTTCTTGTTGAACATTATCTACTCTATTCACTTTCTGACGACTTGCTGAAGCTCATAAAAAGTATGCCAGGCCCGGATTTGCTAAGCCATGCCAGTCTGGGTAGAACTAAAGCCGACAGGCACTGGCACCTTATTTTCACGGTAAGCTTCTTGACACCCTAAAGGCGAACCCTTTCTCGGTGGTTATTGACGAAACAACAGATCAGTCTGTAGCCAAACAACTTGCTGTTTGTGGCAGTTTGTGTCAGCGTCTGGTATACTCAACGAGCTTGTCAGAGTGATGGATGATGTCAAGAAGGCAGGCGTTCCTCTTCAGAATTAGATTGGATTTTGCTTTGACACAACCAATGCTATGATGGGCATAAACCATTCAGTCAAGACGCTTGTAGAAGGAAAATATCCATGGGTCACGGTTGTTAAATGTAGCTGCCATTTATGTGCCCTGGTTGCAAGCCATGCTTGTAAAAAACTTTCAAAGAGTCTGGAAGATTTATGCAGAATCGTTTGCAATCACTTTTGACACAGTCCAAAACAGCAAGATACACATAGGAAAGAATTTCAAGTTTTCATTCAAGTGGAACCACACAGATTCCTTGCTGTGGCTCCGACTTGTTGGCTTCCATTTCAAAACTGTGCGACACGTATTCTTCAGCAATGGGATACTCTTACATTGTATTGGGACTCTTTAATACTTGAAGACCCCTCACGAGCAAATGACCAGGTACGAATGACATTGAACAATCCATACTCAAGAGGTCAAATGTATTTTTGTTGAATATGTGTTAGGAGAAGTGAATCAATTGAATACTGTGTTTCAGGCACAAAAACCCTTATTTCACCTCTTGAAAAGCCAGGTACAAAAGCTCCTTCCTACTTTAGGTATGATTTTCATGAAACCTTCCTATATTCGAGTAACCAATCCTTTTGCCATCAACTCGTACGATGAAGCGAACTATCTTCCCGATAACAGCGTCTATATCGGAAATAAAGGACATGATTTCCTTATGGGACTGGAAACGAGGGAGGTCGTTGATGGCCGTTTTCTAGCCGAGAGTCTCCGAATTCGTTGCTCTGCAAGAGATTTTTACATTGAAGCTATCAAGCAAATTCTTGACCGTTTTCCCTTCTCTGACAAGATCTACAACTTCCTTCATTTCCTGACTCTAAGCTCTAGCTACGAGCTAACAGTTCCTAGTTTTCATCAATTCTTCGAGCACTATGACTCTGGTATTTGGAATAAGGTGAAGCTAGAGCAAGAATGGCGGTCGATATCAAATGTAACTTTATCTGAAGGTGTAAATCTTGCAAATTTGGACGAATTGGACATAGTGGTCTATTGGCGCAATATTCTTACAATGAAATCTCCTACAGGAGGGGTAATGTTTCTAAACGTCCTGAAAGTGATACAGTACTTTATTTCACTGCCTTTGTCAAATGTCATTGCCGAGCGCCTTAGTAGAAAGGCCTCATGAGCTCCGACGAGAACCACGTGGTTTATGGTTTTCTCACTGAGAATGAAAAAACAGGAATTATGTCACTTGAAAAAACATGAATTTTCTCACTATGATGGATGTTTTCTTGGATGGTTATGGGTGTTGGTCAATTTATTTGATGTTTTTCATGGATGTCAACAGCAATTCATGTCTGTTTTATGGTTCGTTGTCAGTGAGAATGAAAAAAAACAGGAACTTTCTCACATTTATGGATGTCAACAGCAATTTATGTCTGTTTTATGGTTCGTTGTCAGTGAGAATGGAAAAACATGAATTTTCTCACATTGATGGTTGTTTCTTGGATGGTTATGGGTGCTGGTCAATTTCTTTGATGTTTTTCATGGATGTCAACAGCAATTCATGTCTGTTTTATGGTTTTTGTCAGTGAAAATGAAAAAACAGGAACTTTCTCACTTTGATGGATGTTTTATGGTTCATTGTCAGTGAGAATGGAAAAACAGGAATTTTCTCACTTTGATGGATGTTTCAAGGTCGATTTATTAGTTGTTGTTTGTCCACGTGTAATGACATGAGGGGTGATTTACATAATCGGTAGGGGAATGTATTGGTTCACGAAGGGGAATTAAGAAACAAACATGGCTTCTTTGTTGTTTGGCTAGCCTAACCTGAGAAATTGATTTACATAATCGGCGGGGGAATGTATTGATTCACGAAGGGGGAATTAAGAAACAAACATGGCTTCTTTGATCTTTAGGCGAACCTAACCTGAGAAATTGATTTACATAATCGGCGGGGGAATGTATTGATTCACAAAGGGGGAATTAAGAAACATTATGGTTTCTTTGATCTTTAGCTAACCTAACCTGAGAAATTGATTTACATAATCTGCGGGGGAATTATTGGTTCACGAAAGGGGATTAAGAAACAAACATTATGGCTTCTTTAATCTTAGGTCTGAGGGATAAACGTTCTTTAGGTCAGAGAGAAAAATTAATATTCTATTTTTAAATACGGCTTCATTGATCTTTAGTGTCAGGAATTAGAAATGACATCACTTGTTATCTTGGAATTATGCGGGAGTCTAAAGAGATAGAAATTCTATTTTTAAATACGGCTTCACTGAGCTTTAAGTCGGAGAGATAAATTGATATTCTAACGAAACCTTAATAGTGTAGCTAGGAACATTTATGAGATGAAGAGATTAACGTAGGAAAGGGTTTCCTAGAAATTTGAAATGTGTCAGCGCAGAGATGCCAAAAACAAAAGGAACACGCTGAAATTACGTTTAGGGATGATTTGGGCGAAACCGTTTTAGACAGGTTATGGAATTATTTCGGCGAAACAGTTAGAGACATTTTAAAAGATGATTTAAAAGATGATTTTAGAAGAGGTTTTGAGTGTGGTCGTTATAATACACAAGTTCCATTTGAACAGTGTTGTGAGGTCCCCTACCACAACCCCAAAGGGTTCCGATCCCCCCACCCCAACCCCGAAGGAACCCCCCGGTCCTCAAAGGTTCTCTCCCGATTCCCAAAGGGCCCCCAGCGCCCCAAAGGCTCCTGAGCCACCATTTTAATACTTTTTTAAGGCTTTATTATATCTTTTCAGAACAAATTATTATTTTAGGGAATTATTTCGGCGAAACAGTTAGAGACATTTTAAAAGATGATTTTTGAAGAGATTTTAGAAGAGGATTTGAGGGTGAAACTCTGAGGTCGTTATAATACACAAGTTCCATTTGAACAGTGTCGTGAGGTCCTCTACCCCAACCCCAAAGGGTTCCGATCCCCCCACCCCAACCCCCGAAGGAAGCGCCCGTCCTCAAAGGTCCCCCCAAGCTCCCAAAGGACCACCCGGCCCCCAAGGGTCCCACAGACCCTCAAAGGCTCTCCCCGAGCCCCGTCTTTCGTTGATGAGTGTTGTCTGAAACTTATGATTTGGGATATGTAAATTACTATTTCGGACTTTTCTGAGCTAGATTTCTTAGTCTTTCGTTGGTGTGTGTTGTCTGAAACCTATGATTTGGGATGGATGGATTGCAATTTTTGACTTTTCTGAGCTGGATTTCTGAGCCGTTCATAGGTATGTGCTGTCAGAAAATTATGATTTGGGATGTGTAGTTTGCAAGTTGGACTTTTCAGAGCTATGATTCTTAGTCTCTCATAGGCGTTTGTTGTCTGAAATTTCTAGTTTGGGATGAATAGTTTGCTATTTCAGGCTTTTCTGAGCTAAGGTTTCCTAGTATTTCGTAGGTGAATGTTGTCTGAAACTTATGATTTGGGATATGTAAATTACTATTTCGGGCTTTTCTAAGCTAGATTTCTTAGTCTTTCGTTGGTGTGTGTTGTCTGAAACCTATGATTTGGGATGGGTGGATTGCTATTTTAGACTTTTCTGAGCTGGATTTCTTAGCCGTTCATAGGTGTGTGTTGTCTGAAACTTATGATTTGGGATGGTTAATTTGCTATTTTTGACTTTTCTGAGCTAGGTTTCTTAGCCTTTCATATGTGTGTGCTGTCAGAAAATTATGATTTGGGATTTCTAGTTTGCTTTTTGGACTTTTCAGAGCTAGGATTCTTAGTCCCTCATAGGCGTTTGTTGTCTGAAAACTATAGTTTGGGATGAGTAGTTTGCTATTTCAGGCTTTTCTGAGCTAAGGTTTCTTAGTATTTCGTAGGTGTGTGTTGACTGAAACCTATGATTTGGATTGTGTGGGTTGCTATTTTTTGACTTTTCATAGCCAGATTTCTTAGTCTTTCGTAGGTGTGTGTTGTCTGAAACCTATGATTTTGGATGGGTGGATTGTTATTTTTTGACTTTTCTGAGCTGGATTTCATAGCCTTTCATAGGTGTTTGTTGTCTGAAACCTATGATTTGGGATGAGTGGTTTGCTTTTTGGACTTTTCAGAGCTGGATTTCTTAGCCGTTCATAGGTGAGTGTTGTCTGAAACCTATGATTTGGGATATGTAAATTACTATTTTTGACTTTTCTGAGCTAGGTTTCTTAGCCTTTCATAGGTGTGTGTTGTCAGAAAATTATGATTTGGGATGTGTAGTTTGCTATTTCAGGCTTTTCTGAGCTAAGGTTTCCTAGTATTTCGTAGGTGAATGTTGTCTGAAACCAATAGTTTGGGATGAGTAGTTTGCTATTTCAGGCTTTTATGAGCTAGGTTTCTTAGCCTTTCGTAGGTGTGTGTTGACTGAAACTTATGATTTGGGATATGTAATTTGCTATTTCCGACTTTTCATAACCAGATTTCTTAGTCTTTCGTAGGTGTGTGGTGTCTGAAACCTATGATTTGGGATGTGTGGGTTGCTATTTTTTGACTTTTCTGAGCTGGATTTCTTATGCCTTTCGTAGGTGTGTGTTGACTGAAACCTATGATTTGGGATGGTTAATTTGCTATTTTTGACTTTTCTGAGCTAGATTTCTTAGCCTTTCATAGGTGTGTGCTTTCAGAAAATTATGATTTGGGAGGTGTAGTTTGCTTTTTGGACTTTTCAGAGCTAGGATTCTTAGTCACTCATAGGTGTTTGTTGTCTGAAACTTCGAGTCTGGGATGAGTAGTTTGGCTATTTCAGACTTTTCTGAGCTAAGGTTTCTTAGTATTTCGTAGGTGAATGTTGTCTGAAACTTATGATTTGGGATATGTAAATTACTATTTCGGGCTTTTCTGAGTTGGATTTCTTAGTCTTTCATAGGTGTGTGGTGTCTGAAACCTATGATTTGGGATGAGTGGTTTGCTTTTTGGACTTTTCTGAGCTATGATTCTTAGTCCATCATAGGCGTTTGTTGTCTGAAACTTCTAGTTTGGGATGAGTAGTTTGCTATTTCAGGCTTTTCTGAGCTAAGGTTTCTTAGTCTTTCATAGGTGAGTGTTGTCTGAAACCTATGATTTGGGATATGTAAATTACTATTTCGGGCTTTTCTAAGCTAGATTTCTTAGTCTTTCGTTGGTGTGTGTTGTCTGAAACCTATGATTTGGGATGGGTGGATTGCTACTTTTGACTTTTCTGAGCTGGATTTCTTAGCCTTTCATAGGTGTTTGTTGTCTGAAACCTATAGTTTGGGTATGACTAGTTTGCTATTTTTGACTTTTCTGAGCTAGGTTTCTTAGCCGTTCATAGGTGTGTGTTGTCTGAAACCTATGATTTGGGATATGAAAATTACTATTTCGGGCTTTTCTGAGTTGGATTTCTTAGTCTTTCATAGGTATGTGTTGTCTGAAACCTATGATTTGGGATGTATGGGTTGCTATTTTTTGACTTTTCCGAGCTGGATTTCTTAGCCGTTCATAGGTGAGTGCTGTCTGAAACTTATGATTTGGGATGGTTAATTTGCTATTTCCGGCTTTTATTAGCTAGGTTTCTTAGCCTTTCATAGGTGTGTGTGTTTTTTCAGAAAATTATGATTTGGGATGTGTAGTTTGCTATTTGGACTTTTCAGAGCTAGGATTCTTAGTCCATCATAGGTGTTTGTTGTCTGAAACCAATAGTTTGGGATGAGTAGTTTGCTATTTCAGGCTTTTCTGAGCTAGATTTCTTAGCCTTTCATTGGTGTGTGCTTTCAGAAAATTATGATTTGGGATATGTAAATTACTATTTCGGGCTTTTCTGAGTTGGGCACTTCTAAATTTTTCCGTAGAAGATAGGAGAAGTTATACTATGATTGTGATTATTTTCCATGAAGATAAAAAGTTTCACTTTAATTCTAAATTTTCTTAAATTCAATTCCGACCTTTCTCAAAGAGATGAAAAAATTAAAGTTCAATTCTAAATATTTTCCCGGAAGAAGAAAAGTTCAACTTCGATTCTGAATTTTCTCAATGAAAATGAAATAAGTTATTGATCAAATCCATTTTCCCAAAATAATATAAAAATTTCCACTTCAGTTCAGATTTTTTTCTCAAAGAGATGAAGAAATTTAAAGTTCTGTTCCAAATTTTTCATAGAAGATAGGAAAAGTTATACTTTGATCGTGAATATTCGAGTTCTATTCTGAATTTTACCAAAGAACACAATTCAATTCTAATTTCCCCAATAAAAAATTTAAAGTTCAATTCTAAATTTTTCGGTGGAAGATAGAAAAAGTAATACCATACGTGTGAATATTTTCCCGGAAGATAAAAAGTTCTAGTTCAATTTAAAATTTTCTCAACGAAGTGAAGAAGAATTCAAGTTCTCTTCTGAATTTTACCAAAGAACACAATTCAATTCTAATTTCACCAGTGAAAATAAAAATCTTCCACTTCAGTTCCTTATTTCACAAAGACATAAAGAAATTTAAAGTTCAATTCTAAATTTTTCGGTGGAAGATAGAAAAAGTAATACCATACTTGTGAATATTTTCCCGGAAGATAAAAGTTCTAGTTCAATTTAAAATTTTCTCAACGAAGTGAAGAAAAGTTCAAGTTCTCTTCTGAACTTTACCAAAGAACACACTTCAATTCTAATTTCTCCGGAGAAAACAAAAATCCTCCACTTCAGTTCTTTATTTCACAAAGACATAAAGAAATTTAAAGTTCAATTCTAATTTTTCGGTGGAAGATAGAAAAATTAATACCATACTTGTGATTATTTTCACGGAAGATAAAAAGTTCTAGTTCAATTTAAAATTTTCTCAATGAAGTGAAGAAAAGTTCAAGTTCTCTACTGAATTTTACCAAAGAACACAATTCAATTCTAATTTCTACAGAGAAAATAAAGATCTCCACTTCAGTTCTTTATTTCACAAAAGACATAAACAAATTTAAAGTTCAATTCTAAATTTTTCGGTGGAAGATAGAAAAAGTAATACCATACTTGTGAATATTTTCCCGGAAGATAAAAAGTTCTAGTTCAATTTAAAATTTTCTCAACGAAGTGAAGAAAAGTTCAAGTTCTCTTCTGAACTTTACCAAAGAACACACTTCAATTCTAATTTCTCCAGAGAAAATAAAAATCTTCCACTTCAGTTTTAAGTTCCCCAAAGAAATAAAGAAATTTAAAGTTCTATTCTAAATTTTTAGATGGAAGATAGAAAAAGTAATACTATGACTGCTATTTGTTTTCCATGAAGATCAAAAGTTTCACTTTATTTATAATTTTTCTTAAATTCAGTTCTGATTTTTCTCAAAGAGATGAAAAATTTAAAGTTCTGTTCCAAATTTTTCATAGAAGATAGAAAAAGTTATACATTGATTGTGAATATTCAACATGAAGATAAGGAACTCCACTTTAATTCTGAGTTTTCTCGAAGAAGTGCAAATTGTTCAAGTTCTCTTCTGAATTTTCTTAAAGAAGAGAAAAAAGTTAACTCAATTCTGAATTTTAACACCAATGAAAATGAAAAAACCTTCCACTTCAGTTCTTAATTTCTCAAAGACATAAAAAATTTAAAGTTCAGTTCTAAATTTTTCTGTAGAAGATAGGAAAAGTTATACTATGATTGTGATTATTTTCCAGTGAAGATAAAAAGTTTCACTTTAATTCTAATTTTCTTAAGTTCACTACCGATTTTTTGCCAAGAGATGAAAAGTTTAAAGTTCTGTTCCAAATTTTTCATAGAAGATAGAAAAAGTTATACATTGATTTGAATATTCGACATGAAGATAAGGAGCATCACTTTAATTCTGAGTTTTCTCGAAGAAGTGCAAAATGTTCAAGTTCTCTTCTGAATTTTCTTAAAGAAGTGAAAAAAGTTAGTTCAATTCTGAATTTTACCAATGAAAATGAAAAAAGCTTCCACTTCAGTTCTTAATTCCTCAAAGACATAAAAAATTCAAAGTTCTCTTCTAATTTTTCCAAGAAAATAAAAAGGCTCCACTTCAGTTCTGGTTTTTTTCTCAAAGAGATGAAAAATTTAAAGTTCTTTTCTAATTTTAAATTAAATTTTAGCTCCTTTGTCTTATGGATTTACCCAATCAAATTTTTAAATTAGAAAATGAGTGACTCGTTCTATTATTAAAGACAATCGTTCAAACTCGTTCATCTAACCTTCAAAACAATAGGTTAGGTTAGGTATAAATAAATATTAATAAATAAATAGAAACATTTCTACATGTTTAAGTTAGGTTAGGTTAACTTATCATGAGTGCTCATGATAAGTTAACCTAACCTTTTCCGGCGAGTATGGTTAGGTTAGGAATTGAACTTTAAATTTCTTTATGTCTTTTGTGAAATAAAGAACTGAAGTGGAGTATCTTTATTTTCTCTGTAGCAATTAGAATTGAATTGTGTTCTTTGGTAAAATTCAGTAGAGAACTTGAACTTTTCTTAACTTCATTGAGAAAATTTAAATTGAACTAGAAATTTTTATCTTCCGTGAAAATAATCACAAGTATGGTATTAATTTTTCTAACTTCCACCGAAAAATTAGAATTGAACTTTAAATTTCTTTATGTATTTGTGAAATAAAGAACTGAAGTGGAAGATTTTTGTTTTCTCTGGAGAAAATTAGAATTGAAGTGTGTTCTTTGGTAAAGTTCAGAAGAGAACTTGAACTTTTCTTCACTTCGTTGAGAAAATTTTAAATTGAACTAGAACTTTTTATCTTCCGGGAAAATATTCACAAGTATGGTATTACTTTTTCTATCTTCCACCGAAAAATTTAGAATTGAACTTTAAATTTCTTTATGTCTTTGTGAAATAAAGAACTGAAGTGGAAGATTTTTATTTTCTCTGGAGAAATTAGAATTGAATTGTGTTCTTTGGTAAAATTCCGAAGAGATCTTGAACTTTTTTATCTTCAGTGAAAAATTTGGAACAGTATTTTAAATTTTTCATCTCTTCGAGCCAGATCTGAACTAAAGTGGAAAATTTTTATATTATTTGGAAAAATAGAAATGATCAATGACTAATTTCTTTTTCATTGAGAAAATTCAGAAGAGAACTTGAACTTTCCTTCACTTCGTTGAGAAAATTTTAAATGAACTAGAACTTTTTATCTTCCATGAAAATATTCACAAGTATGGTATTACTTTTTCTATCTTCCACCGAAAAATTTAGAATTTAACTTTAAATTTCTTTATGTCTTTGTGAAATAAGGAACTGAAGTGGAAGATTTTTATTTTCACTGGTGAAATTAGAATTGAATTGTGTTCTTTGGTAAAATTCAGAAGATAACTTGAATTCTTCTTCACTTCGTTGAGAAAATTTTAAATTGAACTAGAACTTTTTATCTTCCGGGAAAATATTCACACGTATGGTATTACTTTTTCTATCTTCCACCGAAAAATTTAGAATTGAACTTTAAATTTTTTATTGGGGAAATTAGAATTGAATTGTGTTCTTTGGTAAAATTCAGAATAGAACTCGAATATTCACGATCAAAGTATAACTTTTCCTATCTTCTATGAAAAATTTGGAACAGAACTTTAAATTTCTTCATCTCTCTTTGAGAAAAAAATCTGAACTGAAGTGGAAATTTTTATATTATTTTGGGAAAATGGATTTGATCAATAACTTATTTCATTTTCATTGAGAAAATTCAGAATCGAAGTTGAACTTTTCTTCTTCCGGGAAAATATTTGGAATTGAACTTTAATTTTTTTTCATCTCTTTGAGAAAGGTCGGAATTGAATTTAAGAAAATTTAGAATTAAAGTGAAACTTTTTATCTTCATGGAAAATAATCACAATCATAGTATAACTTTTCCTATCTTCTACGGAAAAATTTAGAAGTGTCCAACTCAGAAAAGCCCGAAATAGTAATTTACATATCCCAAATCATAATTTTCTGAAAGCACACACCAATGAAAGGCTAAGAAATCTAGCTCAGAAAAGCCTGAAATAGCAAACTACTCATCCCAAACTATTGGTTTCAGACAACAAACACCTATGATGGACTAAGAATCCTAGCTCTGAAAAGTCCAAATAGCAAACTACACATCCCAAATCATAATTTTCTGACAACACACACCTATGAAAGGCTAAGAAACCTAGCTAATAAAAGCCGGAAATAGCAAATTAACCATCCCAAATCATAAGTTTCAGACAGCACTCACCTATGAACGGCTAAGAAATCCAGCTCGGAAAAGTCAAAAAATAGCAACCCATACATCCCAAATCATAGGTTTCAGACAACACATACCTATGAAAGACTAAGAAATCCAACTCAGAAAAGCCCGAAATAGTAATTTTCATATCCCAAATCATAGGTTCAGACAACACACACCTATGAACGGCTAAGAAACCTAGCTCAGAAAAGTCAAAAATAGCAAACTAGTCATCCCAAACTATAGGTTTCAGACAACAAACACCTATGAAAGGCTATGAAATCCAGCTCAGAAAAGTCAAAAGTAGCAATCCACCCATCCCAAATCATAGGTTTCAGACAACACACACCAACGAAAGACTAAGAAATCTAGCTTAGAAAAGCCCGAAATAGTAATTTACATATCCCAAATCATAGGTGTCAGACAACATTCACCTATGAAAGACTAAGAAACCTTAGCTCAGAAAAGCCTGAAATAGCAAACTACTCATCCCAAACTAGAAGTTTCAGACAACAAACGCCTATGATGGACTAAGAATCATAGCTCAGAAAAGTCCAAAAAGCAAACCACTCATCCCAAATCATAGGTTTCAGACACCACACACCTATGAAAGACTAAGAAATCCAACTCAGAAAAGCCCGAAATAGTAATTTACATATCCCAAATCATAAGTTTCAGACAACATTCACCTACGAAATCCTAAGAAACCTTAGCTCAGAAAAGTCTGAAATAGCCAACTACTCATCCCAAACTCGAAGTTTCAGACAACAAACACCTATGAGTGACTAAGAATCCTAGCTCTGAAAAGTCCAAAAAGCAAACTACACCTCCCAAATCATAATTTTCTGAAAGCACACACCTATGAAAGGCTAAGAAATCTAGCTCAGAAAAGTCAAAAATAGCAAATTAACCATCCCAAATCATAGGTTTCAGTCAACACACACCTACGAAAGGCTAAGAAATCCAGCTCAGAAAAGTCAAAAAATAACAACCCACACATCCCAAATCATAGGTTTCAGACACCACACACCTACGAAAGACTAAGAAATCTGGTTATGAAAAGTCGGAAATAGCAAATTACATATCCCAAATCATAAGTTTCAGTAAACACACACCTACTAAAGGCTAAGAAACCTAGCTCATAAAAGCCTGAAATAGCAAACTACTCATCCCAAACTATTGGTTTCAGACAACATTCACCTACGAAATACTAGGAAACCTTAGCTCAGAAAAGCCTGAAATAGCAAACTACACATCCCAAATCATAATTTTCTGACAACACACACCTATGAAAGGCTAAGAAACCTAGCTCAGAAAAGTCAAAAATAGTAATTTACATATCCCAAATCATAGGTTTCAGACAACACTCACCTATGAACGGCTAAGAAATCCAGCTCTGAAAAGTCCAAAAAGCAAACCACTCATCCCAAATCATAGGTTTCAGACAACAAAAACCTATGAAAGGCTATGAAATCCAGCTCAGAAAAGTAAAAAAAATAGCAATCCACCCATCCCAAATCATAGGTTTCAGACAACACACACCTACGAAAGACTAAGAAATCTGGCTATGAAAAGTCAAAAAATAGCAACCCACACAATCCAAATCATAGGTTTCAGTCAACACACACCTACGAAATACTAAGAAACATAGCTCAGAAAAGCCTGAAATAGCAAACTACTCATCCCAAACTATAGGCTTCAGACAACAAACGCCTATGAGGGACTAAGAATCCTAGCTCTGAAAAGTCCAAAAAGCAAACTAGAAATCCCAAATCATAATTTTCTGACAGCACACACATATGAAAGGCTAAGAAACCTAGCTCAGAAGTCAAAAATAGCAAATTAACCATCCCAAATCATAAGTTTCAGACAACACACACCTATGAACGGCTAAGAAATCCAGCTCAGAAAATTCTAAAATAGCAATCCACCCATCCCAAATCATAGGTTTCAGACAACACACACCACGAAAGACTAAGAAATCTAGCTTAGAAAAGCCCGAAATAGTAATTTACATATCCCAAATCATAAGTTTCAGACAACATTCACCTACGAAATACTAGGAAACCTTAGCTCAGAAAAAGCCTGAAATAGCAAACTATTCATCCCAAACTAGAAGTTTCAGACAACAAACGCCTATGAGAGACTAAGAATCATAGCTCTGAAAAGTCCAACTTGCAAACGTTGTCTAAGTTTCAGACAACACTCATCAACGAAAGACGGGGCTCGGGGAGAGCCTTTGAGGGTCTGTGGGACCCTTGAGGGCCGGGTGGTCCTTTGGGAGCTTGGGGGGACCTTTGAGGACCGGGCAATTCCTTCGGGGTTGGGGTGGGGGGATCGAAACCCTTTGGGGTTGGGGTAGAGGACCTCACGACACTGTTCAAATGGAACTTGTGTATTATAACGACCTCAGAGTTTCACCCTCAAATCCTCTTCTAAAATCTCTTCAAAAATCATCTTTTAAAATGTCTCTAACTGTTTCGCCGAAATAATTCCCTAAAATAATAATTTGTTCTGAAAAGATATAATAAAGCCTTAAAAAAGTATTAAAATGGTGGCTCAGGAGCCTTTGGGGCGCCGGGGGCCCTTTGGGAATCCGGAGAACCTTTGAGGACCGGGGGGTTCCTTCGGGGTTGGGGTGGGGGGATCGGAACCCTTTGGGGTTGTGGTAGGGGACCTCACAACACTGTTCAAATGGAACTTGTGTATTATAACGACCACACTCAAAACCTCTTCTAAAATCATCTTTTAAATCATCTTTTAAAATGTCTCTAACTGTTTCGCCGAAATAATTCCATAACCTGTCTAAAACGGTTTCGCCCAAATAATCCCTAAACGTAATTTCAGCGTGTTCCATTTGTTTTTGGGCATCTCTGCGCTGACACATTTCAAATTTCTAGGAAACCCTTTCCTACGTTAATCTCTTCATCTCATAAATGTTCCTAGCTACACTATTAAGGTTTCGTTAGAATATCAATTTATCTCTCCGACTTAAAGCTCAGTGAAGCCGTATTTAAAAATAGAATTTCTATCTCTTTAGACTCCCGCATAATTCCAAGATAACAAGTGATGTCATTTCTAATTCCTGACACTAAAGATCAATGAAGCCCTATTTAAAAATAGAATATTAATTTTTCTCTCTGACCTAAAGAACGTTTATCCCTCAGACCTAAGATTAAAGAAGCCATAATGTTTGTTTCTTAATTCCCCTTTCGTGAACCAATAATTCCCCCGCAGATTATGTAAATCAATTTCTCAGGTTAGGTTAGCCTAAAGATCAAAGAAACCATAATGTTTCTTAATTCCCCCTTTCGTGAATCAATACATTCCCCCGCCGATTATGTAAATCAATTTCTCAGGTTAGGTTCGCCTAAAGATCAAAGAAGCCATGTTTGTTTCTTAAATCCCCCTTCGTGAATCAATACATTCCCCCGCCGATTATGTAAATCAATTTTTCAGGTTAGGCTAGCCAAACAACAAAGAAGCCATGTTTGTTTCTTAATTCCCATCGTGAACCAATACATTCCCCTACCGATTATGTAAATCACCCCTCATGTCATTACACGTGGACAAACAACAACTAATAAATCGACCTTGAAACATCCATCAAAGTGAGAAAATTCCTGTTTTTCCATTCTCACTGACAATGAACCATAAAACATCCATCAAAGTGAGAAAGTTCCTGTTTTTTCATTCTCACTGACAAAAACCATAAAACAGACATGAATTGCTGTTGACATCCATGAAAAACATCAAAGAAATTGACCAGCACCCATAACCATCCAAGAAACAACCATCAATGTGAGAAAATTCATGTTTTTCCCTTCTCACTGACAACGAACCATTAAACAGACATAAATTGCTGTTGACATCCATAAATGTGAGAAAGTTCCTGTTTTTTTTTCATTCTCACTGACAACGAACCATAAAACAGACATGAATTGCTGTTGACATCCATGAAAAACATCAAATAAATTGACCAACACCCATAACCATCCAAGAAAACATCCATCATAGTGAGAAAATTCATGTTTTTTCAAGTGAGAAAATTATCCTGTTTTTTCATTCTCAGTGAGAAAACCATAAACCACGTGGTTCTCGTCGGAGCTCATGAGGCCTTTCTACTCGCCTTTTCAGTGTTATAAAGGAAGTGAATACTGACAAGGCGAAATCGCCTTAGCTCAGTAACTCTTTCGTCGACATGGGCAAACTGAGGTCTGGGAGGGGCAGTTACCCCCCCTGCCCCATATCAAATTACGCCCCTGGACAGAAGGTAAAGAAGATGTATTGGTTGTCAATTATTTATTGAAAAACACAGGCATAAATTAACAGAAACAACAAAGGGTAGTTTTTTTGGGTGGGTGGTGTTTTTGGAAATGTAGGCGGGGTAATTCTGTTTTTTTTTTCTATTTTTTCAATGACAACACCAAAAAGATATAGGTAGACTACTTATCTGCCAGCCAGTACGCACTCGAGAATTTGGATCTATAAAATTAGATATTAATCGGTTTATTGCTGCTTGTATACGGAGACAATTAGCTTTGGCTCAGAGGAAAACTACTTTGTAGCTATATTTTAATAATTATTTAGTTGGTATTTCAGTTAGGTTAGGTTACACTTTGCACGCAGCCCCGCTATATTTAACCTCCGACCCCCCCCCCCCCCCCCCAATTTTCAAATATACAACCCAAATTATATATATCCTATCTATCTTTCAAGCGTCTCAGTTGTTTCAACCCCGTACCTGTAGATCCCAATTCTCGAGTATGTACTGGCTAACAGGATATATTTCAACAAAAATACCCGAAAAGGTATTTTCCAAAATATAGGGGAGGGGAGAGTGACCAAAAAGATTGGAGGGCAAATAGCCCCCCTCCCCCCCCCCCCAACTATTCCTATAAAAAGTTTGAGATAGCTATTTTGTATAACATAGTTCAAAGGTCCAATATATATGGTTTTGATGATGATATGGCCCCACATAGTCCCTTGAGAAGGGCTGTATGTGGTATCGGGCGTGTCGATATCGCGCGTATCGGTATCGGGCGTATTGATATCGCATGTATCGTATCGGGAATATCGGTATCGGTATCCGCTGTTATTTTTTTTTTCAGTCATTTTCTAGGCTCATTTTTTAAAGCATGTCCCGGCAAAAAAAAAAAAAAATCATCTCCTTCAACTACCGACAAATGTATAATACAGAAGTAGATTTAGTGTTAAGACCTTTAAACGACGAAGCGACGATTTTGCCTAGGGGGCATTCAGTTCAGAGAGAGAAGACATTCTGATTCAGAGAGATCAGAGACAGAAGACAGTCTGATTATGATGATTAGTATTCAGTTTAGTTTATTAATATTGATAACTTGTGTCTTATGTTTCCCAAAATGTTTAAGATAGTTTATTTATATAAATAAAAAAAAGTTTGGTAAAATTCTACGGTACTGTTCTATTAGCTGTAACCCATGCAAGAAGTGACGTTCGGTTAATACTAATGAAGTAAAACAAAATAGGATAAAACAAAACAAAATAGGATAAAAATATAATAGTTTATACACAAATTTCGGCTATATTTTTGCACACTAGGGGGGGGGGGGGTAAGGCATAGCATATATTAAATACCTAACCAAACCTAGGTACCTTTTTTCCCCCTAAAACCCCCAAAAACAATAGTTAAAATATTGTAAACCCAATAACAAAACCACGCTTTACAATCTATTTGTCTATTGAAAGAAACCCGCATCTTCCCTATATAATATAGCGCGAGTGTTCCAGATAGTACACAAGTACCAAAGTATGTCCGGGAAGGTATTTTGAAGTACCTACCTCCACTCCTTCTCCATCTAGATTGTCCTTAAATTTTCCTACATGACAGGTCTATACTTATTGAAATTTTGACAAAACAAACATTTTGCCTTAATTTTCAGTTATCAGTTTCTTTTTCTCAAGGTTTAGTTCCGAAAATGAAATTCCTGTCATGTGAGTAGAATTTTAAGCCATGTCAATGTTTTTTTTCTTCAAAATTTCGGAAATGTATTTGCATATCTTTAAAACCTTATAAATTGGGATTGAGCAAAGTTGTGAAGCTGAAAACAATTTTGTTGTACTCAATCTAAGCAGAAGATCTATTTTGCCAAGTTTCAATTTTATAACACACAGATTTGATGAGGCGGCGAACAAGAGATTTGATGAGATCTGATGAGTAAGTCAAAGGTATTCAGAAAAGACAGGATTCGTGGCATTATTATTGCAACCGTTCAGCTCTGGAGGTAGAAAAAGGGGGGAAAAATCTTTCTTTAATTTGTGCCTCGCTTTGATTTCATCTTCATTTCAGGTCCGTGTGTCACTGTTTTCCTGATTGGAAGATATTTCTAACTCAAGTGTCTTCTGTAGGCCTGCTACTACGCCATTGTTTTTCTGATTTCCACCATAAAAAATGCAGCCGTTAAGGGGTGTCATATTATATGGGAGAAATTTTTTGTTGTAATTTTCTGTTCTTGTAAAATAAATGAGATTATTTTTTTTGGTATTTATTGATGCTTCAGTAAGAATAAAGGGAAACTGAATCCTGAGAACTAGATATTAGACTGTAGACCAAGGAAATTGAACAACGTTAGTGATGGAAATTCAATAAGAGAACGGAAAATCCAGCAAACAAGATGGAAATCCAATAAGGATCTTAAAATTCAACATGCTGTTTTGTCAACAAATTGAAAATTTAATTCGGGACAAAATTCAACATTTTGTTTCTCAACAAATTGGAAATTCCATAATGACCATGGAAATCCAAAAATGGTCTCCAATATTCAATTTCAGCTGTCGAAATTCCAATTTTGTTGTTGATAAACATTACAAACAATTTTTGGTGAATCTCAAACAATTTTTTTACAGTGTGGGGCTATTGGGGTAGCAGAAGTTATAAAAGTGATGTTTAATGACTCATTTGAAAGCTATTGCTCTTATACACGTGTTTTTTTTTTTTTCAATTTTACATTCGTAAGTGCGATATAGCACTAAAGCAAAACTTATGGTGCCGCTTCTGTTGCACCATAAGTTTAATGCTCTGAAGTACAAAACAGGTATCATTGTAATAGTTATGTTCCAGAACCCTTAACTGGAGGTTCACAAGAACCCCTCCCATACGCTCCCCTCCCAGCCCCCTTAGTAAGTTTCATAAATCGTCTGCTCATCAGTAAGCTACTGAAACATTAGTAGAGAGCTATCTTATACTCCTACTGGCACACCATATATGGGCATAGAGTCATTAGGGGGAATGATTGCGTAATCGGTCAATGACCTCTTTCTCCAGGTGTGTTTTTTTGGCACGCTCTTAGCGAATGTCAATGTTGTTATTGTTTTCGAGGCAAAATGCCAAGGTCAATGTTGTTATTGTTTTGAACAGAGTCATTAGAGAGAACACGTGGTTAATGGGATCAATGTTGTTGTCGTTTCCGAGCCAACTTTCTTTTCTGGTCAGTCTAGAGTTGGCAGTCATTAATCAAATTGTTTCCAGGGAGTGTCTGACAGATGACGTCAAGTTAATTAATGTCTTTGCATTTCCAAAGAGAATTGTCTCCGAGAAACAGTTAGATCACACATGATGTCATGATTGATTGATTGACACGAAAGGGGAAATTAATTTGTTGTTTCTAACAAGAGAATCGTTTCCGAGCAGACGTTTTGATCTTAGCGCGCGAAAAGGTTTCCAAATAATTTGAAATGCATTGGCGCAGACATGCCAAACAAAAGGAACATGCCAAAATTCCGTTTAGGGATAATTTCGGCGAAACCGTTTTAGCTATTTTATGGAACTATTTCGGCGAAACAGCTAGAGACATTTTAAAAGGTGATTTTTGAAGAGATTTTGGAAGAGAATTTGAGTGTGGTCGTTATAATACACAAGTTTCAATTGAACAGTGTTGTGAGGTCCTCTACCCCAACCCCAAAGGTTCCGATCCCCCTACCACAACCCCGAAGGAAGCCACCGGTCCTCAAAGGTTCTCTGGGCTTCCAAAGGACCCCCCCCCCGGACCCCCAAAGACCCTCACCCAGTCCCCCAAGGTCCCCAGGCACCCAAAGGGCCCAGACCCTAAAAAGGCCATACCCGAGCCCCAAAGGCCCTCCCGGTCCCCAAAGGTCCACCAGACCCCCAAAAGCCCTCCCCGGTCCCCAAAGGTCCACCAGAACCCCAAAAGCCCTCCCCCGGTCCCCAAAGGCCCTCCCCCGGTCCCAAAGGCCCTCCCCGGGCTCCCAGGGCTCCCAAAGGGCCCCGATTACTCTACCCCTACCCCGAAGGAAGCCTCCGGTCCTCAAAGGTCCCCCAGGCTCCCAAAGACCCTCACCCGGTCCCCAAAGGTCCACCGGGCTCCCAAAGGGACCCCAGACCCCCAACGGACCCAATCCGTGCCGGGACCCCAAAGGTCCTCCCCAGGTCCTCAAGGGTCGCCCCCCCCCGGACCCCCAAAGGTCCTCCACCAGTCCCCAAAGGCCCTCTCCCGGTCCCAAAGGTCCACCAGGCACCCAAAGGGCCCCAGACCCTAAAAAGACCACCATACCCGAGCCCCCCAAAGGCCCTCACCGGTCCCCAAAGGTCCACCAGACCCCCAAAAGCCCTCCACCGGTCCCCAAAGGCCCTCCCCGGGCTCCCAGGGCTCCCAAAGGGCCCCGATGGCTCTACCCCAACCCCGAAGGAAGCCTCCGGTCCTCAAAGGTCCCCCAGGCTCCCAAAGGACCCAGTGGACCCCCAAAGGCCCTCACCTGGTCCCCAAAGGTCCACCGGCTCCCAAAGGGACCACCGGACCCCCAAAGGGTCCCCCGGACCCCAAAGGGTCCTCCCCAGGTCCTCAAGGGTCGCCCAGACCCCCAACGGACCCACCGGGCCCCAAAGGGCCCAATCGGTGCTCAAGGGCTCCCCGGACCCCCAAAGGCCCTCACCCGGTCCTCAAAGGTCCACCGGGCTCCCAAAGGACCAGTCGGTCCTCAAGGACCCTCTCAGACGTGCAAAGACCCCCCCCCAGACCCCCAAAGGCTCATCCCGGTCCCCAAAGGTCCCCTCAGGCTCCCATATGACCACTCCACCCCTCAAGGGCCCCTGGATCCCCAAACGCCCTCCCCGGACCCCTCCAAAGAACCCCCTCTCCATTTTTAACACTTTTTATGGCTTTATTATATCCTTTTAGAACAAGTTCCTTTCATAATGTCCCTCCTAAACCCATTTTCCAACTTGAAGTACTTATCTTTTTCACCCACTTTCTCAATGAAAAAGAAATTAGTTTTTAATCAATTCTAATTTTCCAAATAATATAAAAATTTTCCACTTTAGTTCAGATCTGTCTCGAAGAGATGAAAAATTTAAAATACTGTTCCAAATTTTTCGCAGAAGATAAAAAAAGTTCAAGTTTTCTTCTGAATTTTACCAAAGAACGTGCTCCAATTCTAATTTCTCTCCAGAGAAAACAAAATCTTCCACTTCAGTTCTATATTTCACAAAGATATAAAGAAATTTAAAGTTCAAGTCTAAATTTTTCGGTGGAAGATAGAAAAAGTAATACCATACTTGTGAATATTTTCACGGAAAATAAAAAGTTCTAGTTCAATTTACAATTTCCTCAACGAAGTGAAGAAAGGTTCAAGTTCTCTTCTGAATTTTACTAAAGAACACGCTTCAATTCTAATTTTTTCAGAGAAAACAAAAATCTTCCACTTCAGTTCTTTATTTCACAAAGACATAAAGAAATTTAAAGTTCAATTCTAAATTTTTCGGTGGAAGATAGAAAAAGTAATACCATACTTGTGAATATTTTCCCGGAAGATAAAAAGTTCTAGTTCAATTTACAGTTTCCTCAATGAAGTCAAGGAAAGTTCAAGTTCTCTTCTGAATTTTACTAAAGAACACGCTTCAATTCTAATTTCACACCGGAGAAAATAAAAATCTTCCACTTCAGTTCTTTATTTCACAAAGACATAAAGAAATTTAAAGTTCAATTCTAAATTTTTCGGTGGAAGATAGAAAAAGTAATACCATACCTGTGAATATTTTCACGGAAGATAAAAGTTCTAGTTCAATTTAAAATTTTCTCAACGAAGTGAAGAAAAATTCAAGTTCTCTTCTGAAATTTTACCAAAGAATAAAATTCAATTCTAATTTCACCAAAGAAAACAAAATCTTCCACTTCAGATCTCTATTTCACAAAGACATAAAGAAATTTAAAGTTCAATTCTAAATTTTTTCGGTGGAAGATAGAAAAAGTAATACTATACTTGTGAATATTTTCCCGGAAGATAAAAAGTTCTAGTTCAATTTACAGTTTCCTCAATGAAGTCAAGGAAAGTTCAAGTTCTCTTCTGAATTTTACCAAAGAACAAAATTCAATTCTAATTTCACCAGAGAAAATAAAAATCTTCCACTTCAGTTTTCTATTTCACAAGACATAAAGAAATTTAAAGTTCAATTCTAAATTTTTCGGTGGAAGATAGAAAAAGTAATACCATACTTGTGAATATTTTCCCGGAAGATAAAAAGTTCTAGTTCAATTTACAGTTTCCTCAACGAAGTGAAGAAAAATTCAAGTTCTCTTCTGATTTTACCAAAGAAACAAAATTCAATTCTAATTTCACCAGAGAAAATAAAAATCTTCCACTTCAGTTCTTTATTTCACAAAGAAATAAAGAAATTTAAAGTTCAAGTCTAAATTTTTTCGGTGGAAGATAGAAAAAGCAATACCATACTTGTGAATATTTTCCCGGAAGATAAAAAGTTCTAGTTCAATTTAAAATTTTCTCAACGAAGTGAAGAAAAATTCAAGTTCTCTTCTGAATTTTACCAAAGAATAAAATTCAATTCTAATTTCACCAGAGAAAACAAAATCTTCCACTTCAGTTCTTTATTTCACAAAGACATAAAGAAATTTAAAGTTCAAGTCTAAATTTTTCGGTGGAAGATAGAAAAAGTAATACCATACTTGTGAATATTTTCCCGGAAGATAAAAAGTTCTAGTTCAATTTACAATTTCCTCAACGAAGTGAAGAAAGGTTCAAGTTCTCTTCTGAATTTTTACCAAAGAACAAAATTCAATTCTAATTTCACCAGAGAAAATAAAAATCTTCCACTTCAGTTCTCTATTTCACAAAGACATAAAGAAATTTAAAGTTCAATTCTAAATTTTTCGGTGGAAGATAGAAAAAGTAATACCATACTTGTGAATATTTTCACGGAAGATAAAAAGTTCTAGTTCAATTTACAGTTTCCTCAACGAAGTGAAGAAAAATTCAAGTTCTCTTCTGAATTTTACCAAAGAACAAAATTCAATTCTAATTTCACCAGAGAAAATAAAATCTTCCACTTCAGTTCTTTATTTCACAAAGAAATAAAGAAATTTAAAGTTCAAGTCTAAATTTTTCGGTGGAAGATAGAAAAAGCAATACCATACTTGTGAATATTTTCCCGGAAGATAAAAAGTTCTAGTTCAATTTACAGTTTCCTCAACGAAGTGAAGAAAAATTCAAGTTCTCTTCTGAATTTTACCAAAGAATAAAATTCAATTCTAATTTTTTCAGAGAAAACAAAAATCTTCCACTTCAGTTCTATATTTCACAAAGACATAAAGAAATTTAAAGTTCAATTCTAAATTTTTCGGTGGGTGATAGAAAAAGTAATACCATACTTGTGAATATTTTCCCGGAAGATAAAAAGTTCTAGTTCAATTCTAAATTTTTCGGTGGAAGATAGAAAAAGTAATACCATACCTGTGAATATTTTCACGGAAGATAAAAGTTCTAGTTCAATTTAAAATTTTCTCAACGAAGTGAAGAAAAATTCAAGTTCTCTTCTGAATTTTACCAAAGAATAAAATTCAATTCTAATTTCACCAGAGAAAACAAAATCTTCCACTTCAGTTCTTTATTTCACAAAGACATAAAGAAATTTAAAGTTCAAGTCTAAATTTTTCGGTGGAAGATAGAAAAAAGTAATACCATACTTGTGAATATTTTCCCGGAAGATAAAAAGTTCTAGTTCAATTACAGTTTCCTCAATGAAGTCAAGGAAAGTTCAAGTTCTCTTCTGAATTTTACCAAAGAACAAAATTCAATTCTAATTTCACAGAGAAAATAAAAAAAATCTTCCACTTCAGTTCTCTATTTCACAAAGACATAAAGAAATTTAAAGTTCAATTCTAAATTTTTCGGTGGAAGATAGAAAAAGTAATACCATACTTGTGAATATTTTCCCGGAAGATAAAAAGTTCTAGTTCAATTTACAGTTTCCTCAATGAAGTCAAGGAAAGTTCAAGTTCTCTTCTGAATTTTACCAAAGAACACGCTTCAATTCTAATTTTTTCAGAGAAAACAAAAATCTTCCACTTCAGTTCTTTATTTCACAAAGACATAAAGAAATTTAAAGTACAATTCTAATTTTTCGGTGGAAGATAGAAAAGCAATACCATACTTGTGAATATTTTCCCGGAAAATAAAAAGTTCTAGTTCAATTTACAATTTCTTCAACGAAGTGAAGAAAGGTTCAAGTTCTCTTCTGAATTTTACTAAAGAACAAAATTCAATTCTAATTTTTTTCAGAGAAAATAAAAATCTTCCACTTCAGTTCTCTATTTCACAAAGACATAAAGAAATTTAAAGTTCAATTCTAAATTTTTCGGTGGAAGATAGAAAAAGTAATACCATACCTGTGAATATATTCACGGAAGATAAAAAGTTCTAGTTCAATTTAAAATTTCCTCAACGAAGTGAAGAAAGGTTCAAGTTCTCTTCTGAATTTTACTAAAGAACAAAATTCAATTCTAATTTCACCAGAGAAAATAAAAATCTTCCACTTCAGTTCTTTATTTCACAAAGAAATAAAGAAATTTAAAGTTCAATTCTAAATTTTTCGATGGAAGATAGAAAAAGTAATACCATACCTGTGAATATTTTCCCGGAAGATAAAAAGTTCTAGTTCAATTTAAAATTTTCTCTCAACGAAGTCAAGGAAAGTTCAAGTTCTCTTCTGAACTTTACCAAAGAACACGCTTCAATTCTAATTTTTCAGAGAAAACAAAAATCTTCCACTTCAGTTCTTTATTTCACAAAGACATAAAGAAATTTAAAGTTCAATTCTAATTTTTCGGTGGGTGATAGAAAAATTAATGCCGTACTTGTGATTATTTTCACGGAAGATAAAAAGTTCCACTTCAATTTTAAATTTCCCCGGAAGATAAAAAGTTCTAGTTCAACTTGCTATTATCTTTGTGAAAACACACAAACTCAGAAAAAATGCTCAATTTTCCTTTAGTACCTATGCAATTAGACTAAAAATGAAGATATTTATACAGAGTTTCAACTCGCTATGGCTAAGTTTGCTAAAAAACAAAAGCTATTTTCTTGCGAAAACACACAAAATCAGAAAAAATGTTCAATGTTCCTTAAGCACCTACGCAATTAGGCTTAAATGAAGATATTTATGCGGAGTTTCAACTCGATATGGCTAAGTTTGCTAAAAACAAGCTATTTTCTTGCGAAAACACACGAAATCAGAAAAAATATTGTTAGGTTAGGTTAAGTTAGATTAGGTTAGGTTAGCCTACGTACGCGCGCATATAGGTTAAGTTAGGTTAGATTAAGTTAGATTAGGTTAAGTTAGGTTAGGTTAGGTTAGATTAAGTTAGGTTAGGCTAGGTTAGCCTACGTACGCGCGCGTACGTAGGCTAACCTAGCCTAACCTAACTTAATCTAACCTAACCTAACCTAACTTAACCTAATCTAACTTAATCTAACCTAACTTAACCTATATGCGCGCGTACGTAGGCTAACCTAACCTAATCTAACTTAACCTAACCTAACAATATTTTTTCTGATTTCGTGTGTTTTCGCAAGAAAATAGCTTGTTTTTAGCAAACTTAGCCATATCGAGTTGAAACTCCGCATAAATATCTTCATTTAAGCCTAATTGCGTAGGTGCTTAAGGAACATTGAACATTTTTTCTGATTTTGTGTGTTTTCGCAAGAAAATAGCTTGTTTTTAGCAAACTTAGCCATAGCGAGTTGAAACATTTTTGTTTTCTCTGAAAAATTAGAATTGAAGCGTGTTCTTTGGTAAAGTTTCAGAAGAGAACTTGAACTTTCCTTGACTTCGTTGAGAAAATTTTAAATTGAACTAGAACTTTTTATCTTCCGGGAAAATATTCACAGGTATGGTATTACTTTTTCTATCTCCATCGAAAAATTTAGAATTGAACTTTAAATTTCTTTATTTCTTTGTGAAATAAAGAACTGAAGTGGAAGATTTTTATTTTCTCTGGTGAAAATTAGAATTGAATTTTGTTCTTTAGTAAAATTCAGAAGAGAACTTGAACCTTTTTTCTTCACTTCGTTGAGGAAATTTTAAATTGAACTAGAACTTTTTATCTTCCGTGAATATATTCACAGGTATGGTATTACTTTTTCTATCTTCCACCGAAAAATTAGAATTGAACTTTAAATTTCTTTATGTCTTTGTGAAATAGAGAACTGAAGTGGAAGATTTTTATTTTCTCTGAAAAAAAATTAGAATTGAATTTTGTTCTTTAGTAAAATTCAGAAGAGAACTTGAACCTTTCTTCACTTCGTTGAAGAAATTGTAAATTGAACTAGAACTTTTTTTATTTTCCGGGAAAATATTCACAAGTATGGTATTGCTTTTTCTATCTTCCACCGAAAAATTAGAATTGTACTTTAAATTTCTTTATGTCTTTGTGAAATAAAGAACTGAAGTGGAAGATTTTTGTTTTCTCTGAAAAAATTAGAATTGAAGCGTGTTCTTTGGTAAAATTCAGAAGAGAACTTGAACTTTCCTTGACTTCATTGAGGAAACTGTAAATTGAACTAGAACTTTTTATCTTCCGGGAAAATATTCACAAGTATGGTATTACTTTTTCTATCTTCCACCGAAAAATTTAGAATTGAACTTTAAATTTCTTTATGTCTTTGTGAAATAGAGAACTGAAGTGGAAGATTTTTTATTTTCTCTGGTGAAATTAGAATTGAATTTTGTTCTTTGGTAAAATTCAGAAGAGAACTTGAACTTTCCTTGACTTCATTGAGGAAACTGTAAATTGAACTAGAACTTTTTATCTTCCGGGAAAATATTCACAAGTATGGTATTACTTTTTTCTATCTTCCACCGAAAAATTTAGACTTGAACTTTAAATTTCTTTATGTCTTTGTGAAATAAAGAACTGAAGTGGAAGATTTTGTTTTCTCTGGTGAAATTAGAATTGAATTTTATTCTTTGGTAAAATTCAGAAGAGAACTTGAATTTTTCTTCACTTCGTTGAGAAAATTTTAAATTGAACTAGAACTTTTATCTTCCGTGAAAATATTCACAGGTATGGTATTACTTTTTCTATCTTCCACCGAAAAATTTAGAATTGAACTAGAACTTTTTATCTTCCGGGAAAATATTCACAAGTATGGTATTACTTTTTCTATCACCCACCGAAAAATTTAGAATTGAACTTTAAATTTCTTTATGTCTTTGTGAAATATAGAACTGAAGTGGAAGATTTTGTTTTCTCTGAAAAAATTAGAATTGAATTTTATTCTTTGGTAAAATTCAGAAGAGAACTTGAATTTTTCTTCACTTCGTTGAGGAAACTGTAAATTGAACTAGAACTTTTTATCTTCCGGGAAAATTTCACAAGTATGGTATTGCTTTTTCTATCTTCCACCGAAAAATTTAGACTTGAACTTTAAATTTCTTTATTTCTTTGTGAAATAAAGAACTGAAGTGGAAGATTTTTATTTTCTCTGGTGAAATTAGAATTGAATTTTGTTCTTTGGTAAAATTCAGAAGAGAACTTGAATTTTTCTTCACTTCGTTGAGGAAACTGTAAATTGAACTAGAACTTTTTATCTTCCGTGAAAATATTCACAAGTATGGTATTACTTTTTCTATCTTCCACCGAAAAATTTAGAATTGAACTTTAAATTTCTTTATGTCTTTGTGAAATAGAGAACTGAAGTGGAAGATTTTTATTTTCTCTGGTGAAATTAGAATTGAATTTTGTTCTTTGGTAAAATTCAGAAGAGAACTTGAACCTTTCTTCACTTCGTTGAGGAAATTGTAAATTGAACTAGAACTTTTTATCTTCCGGGAAAATATTCACAAGTATGGTATTACTTTTTCTATCTTCCACCGAAAAATTTAGACTTGAACTTTAAATTTCTTTATGTCTTTGTGAAATAAAGAACTGAAGTGGAAGATTTTGTTTTCTCTGGTGAAATTAGAATTGAATTTTATTCTTTGGTAAAATTCAGAAGAGAACTTGAATTTTTCTTCACTTCGTTGAGAAAATTTTAAATTGAACTAGAACTTTTTATCTTCCGGGAAAATATTCACAAGTATGGTATTGCTTTTTCTATCTTCCACCGAAAAATTTAGACTTGAAACTTTAAATTTCTTTATTTCTTTGTGAAATAAAGAACTGAAGTGGAAGATTTTTATTTTCTCTGGTGAAATTAGAATTGAATTTTGTTCTTTGGTAAAATTCAGAAGAGAACTTGAATTTTTCTTCACTTCGTTGAGGAAACTGTAAATTGAACTAGAACTTTTTATCTTCCGGGAAAATATTCACAAGTATGGTATTACTTTTTCTATCTTCCACCGAAAAATTTAGAATTGAACTTTAAATTTCTTTATGTCTTTGTGAAATAGAGAACTGAAGTGGAAGATTTTTATTTTCTCTGGTGAAATTAGAATTGAATTTTGTTCTTTGGTAAATTCAGAAGAGAACTTGAACTTTCCTTGACTTCATTGAGGAAACTGTAAATTGAACTAGAACTTTTTATCTTCCGGGAAAATATTCACAAGTATAGTATTACTTTTTCTATCTTCCACCGAAAAATTTAGAATTGAACTTTAAATTTCTTTATGTCTTTGTGAAATAGAGAACTGAAGTGGAAGATTTTGTTTTCTCTGGTGAAATTAGAATTGAATTTTATTCTTTGGTAAAATTCAGAAGAGAACTTGAATTTTTCTTTCACTTCGTTGAGAAAATTTAAATTGAACTAGAACTTTTATCTTCCGTGAAAATATTCACAGGTATGGTATTACTTTTTCTATCTTCCACCGAAAAATTTAGAATTGAACTTTAAATTTCTTTATGTCTTTGTGAAATAAAGAACTGAAGTGGAAGATTTTTATTTTCTCCGGTGAAATTAGAATTGAAGCGTGTTCTTTAGTAAAATTCAGAAGAGAACTTGAACTTTCCTTGACTTCATTGAGGAAACTGTAAATTGAACTAGAACTTTTTATCTTCCGGGAAAATATTCACAAGTATGGTATTACTTTTTTCTATCTTCCACCGAAAATTTAGAATTGAACTTTAAATTTCTTTATGTCTTTGTGAAATAAAGAACTGAAGTGGAAGATTTTTTTTTTCTCTGAAAAAATTAGAATTGAAGCGTGTTCTTTAGTAAAATTCAGAAGAGAACTTGAACCTTTCTTCACTTCGTTGAGGAAATTGTAAATTGAACTAGAACTTTTTATTTTCCGTGAAAATATTCACAAGTATGGTATTACTTTTTCTATCTTCCACCGAAAAATTTAGACTTGAACTTTAAATTTCTTTATATCTTTGTGAAATATAGAACTGAAGTGGAAGATTTTGTTTTCTCTGGAGAAATTAGAATTGGAGCACGTTCTTTGGTAAAATTCAGAAGAAAACTTGAACTTTTTTTATCTTCTGCGAAAAATTTGGAACAGTATTTTAAATTTTTCATCTCTTCGAGACAGATCTGAACTAAAGTGGAAAATTTTTTATATATATTTGGAAAATTAGAATTGATTAAAAACTAATTTCTTTTTCATTGAGAAAGTGGGTGAAAAAGATAAGTACTTCAAGTTGGAAAATGGGTTTAGGAGGGACATTATGAAAGGAACTTGTTCTAAAAGGATATAATAAAGCCATAAAAAGTGTTAAAAATGGAGAGGGGGTTCTTTGGAGGGGTCCGGGGAGGGCGTTTGGGGATCCAGGGGCCCTTGAGGGTGGAGTGGTCATATGGGAGCCTGAGGGGACCTTTGGGGACCGGGGATGAGCCTTTGGGGGTCTGGGGGGGGGTCTTTGCACGTCTGAGAGGGTCCTTGAGGACCGACTGGTCCTTTGGGAGCCCGGTGGACCTTTGAGGACCGGGTGAGGGCCTTTGGGGGTCCGAGGAGCCCTTGAGCACCGATTGGGCCCTTTGGGGCCCGGTGGGTCCGTTGGGGTCTGGGCGACCCTTGAGGACCTGGGGAGGACCTTTGGGGTCCGGGGGACCCTTTGGGGGTCCGGTGGTCCCTTTGGGAGCCCGGTGGACCTTTGGGGACCAGGTGAGGGCTTTGGGGGTCCACTGGGTCCTTTGGGAGCCTGGGGGACCTTTGAGGACCGGAGGCTTCCTTCGGGGTTGGGGTAGAGCAATCGGGGCCCTTTGGGAGCCCTGGGAGCCCGGGGAGGGCCTTTGGGGACCGGTGGAGGGCTTTTGGGGGTCTGGTGGACCTTTGGGGACCGGTGAGGGCCTTTGGGGGGGCTCGGGTATGGTCTTTTTAGGGTCTGGGGCCCTTTGGGTGCCTGGTGGACCTTTGGGACCGGGGGGAGAGGGCCTTTGGGGACTGGTGGAGGACCTTTGGGGGTCCGGGGGGGCCCTTGAGCACGGATTGGGCCCTTTGTGTGCCTGGTGGACCTTTGGGACCGGGAGAGGGCCTTTGGGGACTGGTGGAGGACCTTTGGGGGTCCGGGGGGGGCGACCCTTGAGGACCTGGGGAGGACCTTTGGGGTCCGGTGGGTCCGTTGGGGGTCTGGGGTCCCTTTGGGAGCCCGGTGGACCTTTGGGACCGGGTGAGGGTCTTTGGGAGCCTGGGGGACCTTTGAGGACCGGAGGCTTCCTTCGGGGTAGGGGTAGAGTAATCGGGGCCCTTTGGGAGCCCTGGGAGCCCGGGGAGGGCCTTTGGGACCGGGGGAGGGCCTTTGGGGACCGGGGGGAGGGCTTTTGGGGTTCTGGTGGACCTTTGGGGACCGGGAGGGCTTTTGGGGGTCTGGTGGACCTTTGGGGACCGGGGAGGGCCTTTGGGGCTCGGGTATGGCCTTTTTAGGGTCTGGGGCCCTTTGGGTGCCTGGGGACCTTTGGGGACTGGGTGAGGGTCTTTGGGGGTCCGGGGGGGGGTCCTTTGGAAGCCCAGAGAACCTTTGAGGACCGGTGGCTTCCTTCGGGGTTGTGGTAGGGGGATCGGAACCTTGGGGTTGGGGTAGAGGACCTCACAACACTGTTCAATTGAAACTTGTGTATTATAACGACCACACTCAAATTCTCTTCCAAAATCTCTTCAAAAATCACCTTTTAAAATGTCTCTAGCTGTTTCGCCGAAATAGTTCCATAAAATAGCTAAAACGGTTTCGCCGAAATTATCCCTAAACGGAATTTTGGCATGTTCCTTTTGTTTGGCATGTCTGCGCCAATGCATTTCAAATTATTTGGAAACCTTTTCGCGCGCTAAGATCAAAACGTCTGCTCGGAAACGATTCTCTTGTTAGAAACAAACAAATTAATTTCCCCTTTCGTGTCAATCAATCAATCATGACATCATGTGTGATCTAACTGTTTCTCGGAGACAATTCTCTTTGGAAATGCAAAGACATTAATTAACTTGACGTCATCTGTCAGACACTCCCTGGAAACAATTTGATTAATGACTGCCAACTCTAGACTGACCAGAAAGAAAGTTGGCTCGGAAACGACAACAACATTGATCCCATTAACCACGTGTTCTCTCTAATGACTCTGTTCAAAACAATAACAACATTGACCTTGGCATTTTGCCTCGGAAACAATAACAACATTGACATTCGCTAAGAGCGTGCCAAAAACACACCTGGAGAAAGAGGTCATTGACCGATTACGCAATCATTCCCCCTAATGACTCTATGCCCATATATGGTGTGCCAGTAGGAGTATAAGATAGCTCTCTACTAACATTAGCAGGCTACCACACCGTCGTAGATAGATGTTTTAATAATGGCTCAATTATAAGTCATTGCTTATATTTACTAGGTTTTTAAAAATTCTACCATCTATTAGATTTCACAGATTTTAATTTTAACTAGTTTCTGAGGAGAATTTGCAATGAACTCTTTGGCATGGTTGAAGCATTAGCTGCAACATAGTAAAGAGCGAACCACAGCGCATAGTAGCTTAAAGTTAAAAATGTTAAAACGGTCGTTTTTTCTTCTTTATTCCAGGCCTAGCGGGTTACTAGAACATCATAGAGAGATGCTTAAGAGCTCATTCAAAAGCTATTTCTCATATGTGCGTGGTTTATATAAATTTCGCCGTGTGCAAGTGCAATATGGCATGAAAAAAAAGGCACTTTTTATGCCGTTTCTCGAGGGGTGGGGCTAGCGGTCTACCAGAACATCTTAGATAGATTTTTGATAGCTCATATAAAAAATACTGCTCATATTTATGTTCTTCCTATAAATTCCACTATCTGCAAGTTTCAAATAGCACTAAAAACAGCACTTTTGGTGCTATGTCTCAAGTGGAAAAGCTAGGGCGAGTGGGCTACTAGAACTTTTTAGAGTGATGTTGAGTGGCTCATTTGAAAACTTTTGCTCATATTTACGTGCTTTTTATCAATTCTACCATTCATAAGCGAGATATAGCACTGAAAACAACATTTTTGGTGCCACTTCTTAAGTGGAAAATCTTGGAAGTATAAAACAGTATCATTGTAATAATTACGGGCCAAAACCCTTAACTGGAGGCTTAAAAGAACACCTCCTGCAACTTCCTCCTCCAGTACCCCTTAATAAGCTATTCAATTAAGGTCCTACAATCACCAATATATTAAATTACATTATTAGAGGCGTGGTTCTGTCAGTAGAGAGCTAGATTTCAAATTAGATTATCATGCGTTCGATTCCAGCTTGGATTTTTTTTTTTCAATAATGGTTTGTCCATTCTTATGATTACTTTTCAGATAATCCACTATTTTTGTAAGCGTGATGCACTCATTTGATAAGGCATTTCCCGGGAAGGCAGATTTTAAACCTATTACTCATATCTACGTGCTTTTTATCAATTTTACCATCCGAAAAGTACCATATAGCACTGAAAACGGCACTTTTGGTACCGCTTCTTAGGTGGACGAATTTGGAAGCACAAAACCGTACCATTGCAATAATTATGGTCCAAAATTCTTAACTGGAGGTTTATAAGATCCCCTCACATATACTCCCCCTCCAGAACCTCTTAGTAAGTTTCATAAATCAACTAGTCATACTAAAAGTAGAAGATTATTTTGAAAACAAATTGACTAAAACTAAAAACTTTTCAACTAAACATCTACCAAAAATTAAGCTTAACTGATCAACAGTTTTGAATTGAACCTTCAAACTTCCCTCTGTGATGAAGTCTGTGTACTAGTCCTAACGGCGGTAATTGAGGGGAAGAGACGTCCTTGCCCCCTTAGTTATTGCTCTTGCCTAGGTTTTGAAATCACCTTTTTTGGGTCATTTCATTGGAAAAGGCACTTGTTTCATTTAAAAAGTTGGGGAGACAACCGAAAGTGCACTTTGTGGGAATGTGCTATTAAGTCAAATTTATAAAAAGCGGTTAAGCATAAATAAATATAAGCTTTTAAATGAGCCCTTAAACAGCTTTCTTTTTGTCTTCATTATGGCTTTTTCAGGCGAAGTCTGCCGAGTAAAAGAAGCTTTTTGCTCATCGAAATACAAACGTTCCTCAAAAACATGTATTGTTTTGTGAAGTATGGATAATGAACTTATGTTATAAACTGAAATTTTTTCTTAGCTGTCAAGGTTGTTCGCAGTATTTTTTAGAGCTGTCTTATCTCCCCTAGATCGGTAATAAATAGAATTTATACTAAAAATAAGTTTTCAACTGAAACTAAGAAGTGACATTAAAACTTGAAACGGACATCCATTATTCCGTCTAAATAAAAAAGATAATGGTAGCGTTGTTTCTGAAGTAAATTCTAATCAAAAACGAACAAAGATTAATTAAAAAAAAAATATGTTTTTCTAAGGGAAGTAAAGAGCAAAGTTGAAACTTAAAATGGACAAAAATTTACTTCACAGCCTTTTTAATATATATTAATATAACTAGTACAAATAAACCAACTAATTATGTTTCTCTATGCTTTTATGATTATACAAAACTAGCGCTTTACTGAAAACACAAAATAATATAGGAGTTTTGGTATAGTAAAAGTAAACCAATTAAGGACACTTTTTATAGAATAAAAATATTATCAATCCCTTTTAGGGTCAATCCCTTTTAAGATAAAGCAACAATCCATTTTAGGATTGTCTTTACTTTTTTACGCTTAATTTGGTATCACTTCTGCACAATGGCTCAGTTCAATGACTGGCTCTCGTTTTGGTTCTTAAAAGGACATGTCACGATTAGTTTGTACACAAGTTCGAAGTAAGGCCATCTTGATAGTATCGGGACTATAGACTAGCTTTAGAATTTGTATCATAGCTTGAAATTCACTCTTGTATCGACAGAAATAATCGGAGTTCCAGAGTTCATATTATGTCTTATTTGATCTTCATTTCAAGTGATACTAAAGCATATTTCTTACAATTTAAGACTGTATATTACCCACTATTGTATTATAGCTAGTGAGAGCAAAATGCTGCTTAATAAATCAATCCAATATTTATGTATGCTGTTCAATTACTTCGCGGTTATTAAAAAATAAATTAGTTTTAAGCTTATGTTTTTAAGATAATTTTAATTGTATACTGAAAGTTACTAATGTCACAAATGGTGTAAGACTATGAAAAGCTTTATAGATTCATTTAGTGTTGTCAAGCTACACACTCACTTTTGACTCTTAAACCAATAATCCTGTTTTTTATACTTGACTTTTGTGTTTTCAGCAAAGCGCTAGTTTTGTATAATCATAAAAGCATAGAGAAACATAATTAGCGCGTTTATTTGTGCTAGTTATATTAAAATATATTAAATATGCTGTGAAGTAATAATTTTTGTCCGTTTTAAGTTTCAACTTCGCTCTTTACTTCACTCCCTCAGAAAAACTTAGTTTTTTAAAATTTTTTCAAAGTAAGGTTGAACTGACTTAACTGCTGCTCCTTCCATTGAAAACATCGCAGCAAAGCATTTTTGGAAATTTTTTGCGATTTTAGGGAAAATCCAGAATAAAAACAAATCACTGGGCAAAACAAAATTAATTGGCATGAAATAAAAAGCCCTTATAATAGTGACAAATTACTAGGAATAGCAACCCTGTAGCTAAGAAAATTACTGTTTGGATTTTTTTTTTCTAAGCAGCAACCGAAGAAGAGACAATGTGTGAACAACAGGGGTATATTCAAGAGGAGGTTACTGGGTTTAACTTAAATGAAACATTCTATGTTTCATTTGTTCCCACAAAACAAATATTTCTCCGACTTATAAATTTCCCCCAAATTACTGGTAACACCTTGAGAACCATTATATTATAAAATCGAAATGGGTTGAAAACTGAAGAAACATGCAAACAGCTTTTCTTCAGAAATTTTGCTATTCATTTACTTAGAGAAACAAAATAAATGAAGGAAAAGAAGAACGTAAAAATCCTGACGGAAATCATTTAAGAGAAATTAATTGAAAACGGTAGTAAGTAACTTTAATCCTGATTTCACAGGAGGGTTAATATTATCCTGGAAGTCCGGAAGTGGTAACTTAGCAGCGACAATATAAATACTGAAGTAAAGAAAAATTACCCATTCTGTGATACTGAGGAGGATGGATTGGGCGATTTGCCCCTGAGGTACCGCAAGGTATCTCAAATTAGTGTAAATTGACTGGAGGAAAATTCTGATGAGCTACTTCTTGGCATTCTTACATCAACGATTCCACAATCGATTGTTATGATGAGAAATTTCGTGTTGAAAGCGATGGAAGTGAAGTTTCTTTAGTGATGCAGTAAATATAAAAAACTGCACAAAACATATTCATGGGAAGATATGTAGTCGAATCGCTTATGACCATACCACTGACCTCTAACTACTCAGGTACCCATGGATCTTCTGGGGCGTTTTTCAATCATGCTGGGCGTTGTCGTGCATAAACATGATGCTGGAAGCGAGCATTCCACAGCGTTATCTTCTGATTCTTCTTCTTTTTTCTTCACTTCCATTTTTAATTCGTTCGGTTCATCTTTCCGCATATCTTGTAACCGCATATTTCTTTGTCCTTCACTTTTGTTATTGACTCGTTTTATCCTCACTGTCGCTTATCTTATAACCAGATATTTCTTTGTTCTTCACTTTCAATTTTGACTCGTTGTAATTATCGTTGTCAAAAGTATTCTAACCCTATATTTCTTTGCTCTTCATTTTCGTTTATCACTACTTCAGAATTTTTTTCAACACCCTGTACCTTAGCTGCTCGGATTTGTTTCGTCACATTTGATGGTCTCTGTTATTCATTTGTCCTTTAGGCATTATGAAACTGCTTAAAACGCCTTCTGTAAATAGATTCATTACACTTGGTATTTTACTGCTCGTTTAAAGAGATTAGAATATCTGGATTTATGATACACCCAGGTATTTGCTGATATTTTTTCTTAACCCTGACGAGGATTGGCTGAGCATAAAAGGTATAAAAAGGTATAAAGAGGCTGGACTTTTTTTTAGCTGAAAAACTCTTTCTAGCTGAGTTGTCTTTTATAGGCTCCACATAGAAGTATAATGTCCGAAGGCATAAACATATGATGAGTTGGTGGTAATAGACAGGAGATTGCTTGTGCAGGATTTCGACTCTTATTGATAGAAGAGCATTATCAAAATTGGAAAACCATGTTGTGACAAAGATGGGCTCAGGATTACACAATGCCTAAATTCATACTGGAGGCTCTAAGGACTTTTTGCTGTCTGGTTCTAAGCTGACTTAAACACTTCGTACAGACTCGTTAATACTCTGTAATGCTCTTCGTAATACTCTATTATATATAGCTACTTAAAAAAGTTATGAAAGTGTTTTTAATTATCTTGTTGATCAAACTTACGTGCGAACTTACATTAAAAATCAAAGAGGTGAAACAACATTGGACCTTTTAGAAAAAAAAAATCAGACAACAGATAATAAGATTCTGAGACACATCGTTACTACAGAGCAACTTCAACTTCGATCCTTCTTATAGTCGCATCCTATAGCCGCTGCACTGTAGTAACTGTTAATTTAAGATGTATAATCATGTTTTAAAATTATAATATGTTCAGATATGGTCCATGTGGGTTATTACTTTTCATATTGCAAGCTTATAACTAAAATCTTACAACCTTTTAACTTTTTTTTTGTATCTGTGCGTTATCAGTAGCTAAAAGTCAATTTTAAAACTCTGTAATAAATATCAAAATTGAACAACCGTGACCGAGTTGTTAAGGCGTTGGACTTCGGGGTTTCCAACGGGGCCCCGTCGGAAACCGAACGGGGTTCCCCACGTAGCTGCCGGTCCCGATACTTTTTAGTCATCAAATAGCTGACAATTTTAAATATTCTATTTTAATTTTATAAAGTAGTCAGAAACTTAAAAACACTTAGACATTCAATTTTCTATTACAGTATAATATTCAATATTTTAATAAGGAATTAGATAATTTTCTGAGACCACACTGCCTTTCCATGACGATAAATAAAAGTTCAAATAGGGATAAAATCCTTTTAATAGACAGTGATGATGATAACAGTGATAGAAATTCACAACAATACCAGATATTTCGGTCACATATACAGTGACCGTCATCAGTAGTAAAAACTAAAAAAAAAAAAAAAAAAAAAAAAAAAAAAAAAAAAAAAAAAAGGCCGCACTAGTTTAGTTTTACTACTGATGACGGTAACTGTATATGTGACCGAAATATCTGGTATTTTTGTGAATTTCTATCACTGTTATCATCATCACTGTCAATTAAAAGGATTTTATCCCTATTTGAACTTTTATTTATTTAATAAGGAATTCTAAAGCAATTTGTGCAACTACTCATAAAATTGGGCAATGTGATATTTCATAGGCATAGATTATCGGAAGCATATAGAAAACTAGCGGATTTAGGGCGATTTTTACCAGTATTTTTGAGAAAAAAGACAAATTCGCATGCGTTGAAATTTTTCAACGCATACAAGAAAGCGTTCTTAGGAATAAACTGAATAGCTAATTGTTAAATGATCAGCTGCCTTGAAAAACTAATCATTGCTACAAAATTTGGCTGCAATTTTTCTGATTACTTCGTAGCAGAAAAGTTTAAAAGCAGCAAATAGATCAAAACTCATCAACTGTTGGAACAATAATAGAGCATGGCTCATGTCATCATTGTGAAGACAATGGCTATTATGACTATAAACCTATAGGTTAATTATTTGGGTGTTAAAGAAAGAATGATTCATTTAAAAATTTAGTGTGGGATGTTCCATCAAATAAGCAAATATAAACACCTGAGTTTCATTATATGAGCAAAAAAGTCTCATTGACTATACAAGAAAACACAATAAGAGTGAAGTTCATCTGTCCTGTAGGAAATGTAATCCACAACTATATTGTCATCGCTACTTAAGACACCCTTCGCAGTAATTTACTATAACGTCATTTATGGCTGCAACCTACTAGTATAACGTCATTCTTCATCTTATACAGAAGATGCAGTTTTAATTCGTTCAGAAGATGCAGATGCAGTTCTGAGCAGTTCTGAACGGTATTTTAAGTCTTTTAGGAGATTTAATCCTCAACTATATTGTCATCGCTACTCAAGAAACCCTTCACAGTAATTTACTATCACGCCATTTATGGCTATAACCTACTAGTATAACGTCATTCTTCATCTTGTACAGAAGATGCAGTTTTTTTGTAAAAAAATTGAATTTATTTAAAATAAGGCGTTTTTTAAATTACAAAACCGAGTAAATGTAGCAATTTCCTTCAAAATGAACCTTTTAGAAGCTCTCTATGATGTTCCAGTGCCCCAGTAGCAGTTGAAAAGGGAAAATTGAGGACACATGAGTGCTTCTTATACAAAGAAAAAGTAATTTTCCTTGTTTTTCAAGCCAGGGGATTGTAAATTTCATGTATAACATTCTCGATTAAGGAGGTCGGCCATGGCGATTCCAATGGTGTACTTTTTATTTTGATCTGATTTGGTTTCAAAATAATTAATTTTGGGGTTGCTATTGACCAAGTTTCGTAGTTTACTAGGTTACATCAACCGTGGCAACCACGTTGCGTAAATTTGTAAGTTTATAATACATTATATGGGTTTATAATACGGGCACGACTCGAGTTTCAATCAATAAAAAAAGGACACGGTAATTACTTTAGATTCATCACTATCATGATTCGGAGCAAAAATCCCTCAAATACTTCGTAATTTCAAAATTTAAATTATCTTTCAACAAGCAAGGGGTGCCAATTCACGAAAATAAAATGGGAAGAGAGGCAAGTTTTTTCCAAATTCTTCAAAAAAAGAGAAATAAATATATTTTTAAAAAAAAAAAGTCCTCATTGACTATAAATGTAGTGGGATGTGTTACAATTTTGTTACTCCAATTTTTAGATGAAGATACCAAAAAAGGCATTTTTCAAAATCTAAGCCACACCCCCCTCCCCCCCCCCGTAATCAATGAGCGACAGATCACAAAAAACAATTATTTCTTATATTACTTGCCTTAACTATTACTGTGTTTTCCTTAAAGTGTCTGCCCCCAGGACAAACGGTAAAGAGTAGGACGACGGCACAGGAAAATCAGAGAATTTATGATCTCAAAAAGAAACAAAAATTACTTAGACGTAAACCACTATTGACAAAAGATACAGTTGTTATTGTTCCATAATGTTTTTAACTGGTTTGGCTGATAAATAAAAAATATATTTTTTAATGTAAAAAAATTTTAGATGAAGTACAATTAAATTGGGCCATCTGAAGACAACAGCAAATTTTTTTCAGATTTATTGCTTTTCAAAGTCTGGGGGGGGGGGGGGGTGTTTCTTCTAAAACAATAATTATTTTAATGCTTCTATCAAACTCAAATTAATAATGGGCCTGTGTCTATAGATAATATAAATTAATTAAAAAGATAAATTATCGTAGATTACTGGGAATCGATTAGTGTAGAAATCAAGACGCAGTCCAAAAGTAAAATGACTTTCATACAGTGTTGCCATCATCGTTGATTAATTCTCGAACTAGGCGTCTTTATTCAGAATGTGCCAAAAATTGTAGTTAAGGGAATTTTTCCTAAGAAGCATCTTCCTAGGATCAATGTAGCATGCATTCCTCCATTTCAATGCAGCATTGCTAGGATCAATTCAGCTTAGAAATTTGAAAACTAATACGAAGCCGCATTCCTAGATATGGCTTGATTGGATTGATTAGATGAGACGCACCCAATCAATACCACATTCCTAGCATCAAAGCAGCTTAGAAATTTGCAGCAGCTTCATAATAAGATGCGGTAAATTAATGCCGCATTCCTAGGATCAGCGCAGCTTAGAAATTCATAGCGGCTCCATAATAAAATGCGGCAATCTTAGGATCAATGCAGCTTAGAAATTTGTATAGGCTTCATAGTAAGATGCGGCAAATCAATGCCACATTTCTAGAATCAAACAATACAGCTTAGAAATTAGCAGCAGCTTCATTATAAGATTCGGCAAATTAATGCCATATTCGTAGGATCAATACAGCTTAAAATTTTGCAGCAGCTCTACTCATAATAAGATGCGGCAAATCAGTTTCCCATTCCTAGGATCAACAGAGCTTAGAAATTTGCAGCAGATTAATAAAAAGATGCGGTAAATCAATTCCACATTCTCAAGATGAATGCAGTTTAGAAATTCGCAGCGGCTTCATAATAAGAAGCGGCCAATCAATAACCCATGCCTAGGATCAAGGCAGCTTAAAAATTTGCATCGATTCATAATAAGATACGGCAAGTCAATGCCCGTATTCCTAAGATGAATGTACCTTAGAAATTTGCAGCGGCTCCATAATAAGATGTGGCAAATCAATAACCTATTCATAGGATCAATGCAGCTTAGAAATATGCATCGGTTTCATAATGAGATACGGCAAATCAATGCTGCATTCCTAGAACCAACACAGTTTAGTAATTTGCAACAGCTTCATCAATAACCCATTCCTAGGATCAATGCAGCTTAGAAATATGCATGGGTTTCATAATAAGATACGGCAAAGCAATGCCGCATTCTTAAGATGAAGGCACCTTAGAAATTCGCAGCGGCTGCATAATAAGATACGGCAAATGAATAACCCATTCATAGGATTAATGTAGCTTAGAAATATGCATCGGTTTCATAATGAGATAAGGCAAATCAATGCTTCGTTTCTAGAATCAACACAGCTTAGAAATTTGCAACAGCTTCATCAAAACCATTCCTAGGATCAATGCAGCTTAGAAATATGCATCAGTTTCACAATAAGATATGGCAAATCAATGCCGCATTCTTAAGATGAATGCACCTTAAAATTTGCAGCGGCTCCATAATAAGATGTGGCAAATCCATAACCCATTCATAGGATCAATGCAACTTAGAAATACTAATTGGTTTCATAATGAGATACGGCAAATCAATGCTGCAATCCTAGAATCAACACAGCTTAGAAATTTGCAAAAGCTCCATCAATAACCCTTCCTAGGATCAATGCAGCTTAGAAATATGCATCGGTTTCATAATAAGATACGGCAAATCAGTGCCGTATACTTAAGATGAATGCACCTTAGAATTCACAGCGGCTCCATAATAAGATGCGGCAAATTAATAACCCATTCATAGAATCAATGCAGCTTAGAAATCTGCATCGGTTTCATAATGAGATACGGCTAATCAATGCTGCATTTCCTATAATCAATACATCTTAAAAATTTGCAGCAGCTTCATAAAAAGATTAGGTCAATCAATGCCGCATCTTTTTATGAAGATGCGGCGCAAAATGATGTGGCCAATTAATGTCGCATTCCTAGCATTAATGCAATTTACAAATTAGCAGCGGCTCCATAACAAAAATGCGGTAAATCAATGTCCCATTCCTAGGATCAATGCAGCTTAGCAATATGCGTCGGTTCCATAATAAGATGTGGCAAATCAATGCTGCACTCCTAGAATCAAGACAGCTTAGAAATTTGTAACAGCTTCATAATAAGATGTGGCAAATTAATGCCGCATTCCTAGGATTAGTGCAGCTTAGAAATTCGCGGCGGCTCCATGATAAGATGAGGCATCGGTTTCATAATGGGATACGGCAAATCAATGCTGCATTCCTAGAATCAACACAGCTTAGAAATTTGCAACAGCTTCATCAATAACCATTCCAAGGATCAATGCACAAGAAAAATATGCATCGGTTTCATAATAAAATACGGCAAATCAATGTCGCATTCTTAAGATGAATGCACCTAAGAAATTCGCAGCGGCTCCATAATAAGATACGGCAAATCAATAACCCATTCATAGGATCAATAAAGCTTAGAAATATGCATCGGTTTCATAATGAGATACGGCAAATCAATGCTGCATTTCTAGAATCAAACACAGCTTAGAAATTTGCAACAGCTTCATCAATAACCATTCCTAGGATCAATACAGCTTAGAAATATGCATCGGTTTCACAATAAGATACGGCAACTCAATGCCACAGTCTTAAGATAAATGCTTCTTAGAAATTCGCAGTCGCAGTGGCTCCATAATAAGATGTGGCAAATTCCATAACCCATTCATAGGATCAACAGAGCTTAGAAATATGAATCGGTTTCATAATGAGACACGGCAAAAATCAATGCTGCATTCCTAGAATCAACACAGCTTAGGAATTTGCAAGAGCTTCATCAATAACCCTTCCTAGAAAACAACGCTCCGAGATCAATGCAACTTAGAAATATGCATCAGTTTCATAATAAGATACGGCAAATCAATGCCGTATACTTAAGATGAATGCACCTTAGAAATTCGCAGCGGCTCCATAATAAGATGGGGCAAATCAATAACCTATTCATAGGATCAATGCAGCTTAGAAATATGCATCGGTTCCATAATGAGATACGGCAAATCAATGCTGCATTCCTAGAACCAATACATCTTAGAAATTTGTAGCAGCTTCATAAAAAGATGCAGCCAATCAATGCCGCATCTTTTTTACGAAGATGAGGCGCAAAATGATGCAGCCAATTAATTTCGCATTCCGAGCATGAATGCAGCTTAGAAATTCATAGCAGCTCGATAATAAAATGCGGTAAATCAATGTTCCATTCCTAGGATCAATGCAGCTTAGCAATATGCGTCGGTTCCATAATAAGATACGGCAAATCAATGCTGCATTCCTAGAATCTAGACAGCTTAGAAATTTGCGACAGCTTCATAATAAAGATGTGGCAAATTGCTGCCGCATTCCTAGGATTAATGCAGTTTAGAAATTCGCTGCGGCTCCATAATAAGATGAGGCAAATCAATGTCCCATTCCTAAGATCAGTACAGCTTAAAAATTTTTGCAGCACCTTCATAATAAGACGCGGCAAATTAATCCCGCGTTCCTAGGATTAATGCAGCTTCGAAATTCGAGATGGTTCCATAATAAGACGCGGTAAATCAATATCCTATTCCTAGGATCAGTACAACTTAGAAAATTACATCGGTTTCAATTATAAGACGCGGCAAATCAATGCCGCATTCCTAGAATTAATACATCTTAGAAATTTGCAGCAGCTTCATAAAAAGATGCGGCCAATCAATGCCGCATTCATAGGACGAAACAGCCTAGAAATTCACAGCGGCTCCATAATAAGATGAGGCAAATCAATTTCCCATTCCTAGTATCAATACACCTTTGAAGTTAGCAGCAGCTTCATAAAAAGATGCGGCAAAGTCAATGCCACATTCATAGATGAATACAGCTGAGAAATTGGTAGCGACTAGATGCGGCAAATTAATACCGTATTCGTAGGATCAATGCAGTTCAGAAACTGGAAACTAATAAGAAGCAAAGGATTAACACATATTTTTGTTACTAATTAGTCGATCTTTCTCCAGCATTTTTATTATTTGTCTGTGCTGAGTGTAAATTCGTCGTTGTTGGCGGCAACCTTGCAGCTAGATTACTTGTAGTACTCAAAGTTACAACCATTCTTGAAACCTTCATGATTTAATTTTGCAGCACTAGAGTGTCTGTCGCAACGATGGTAAACGTTATCTATAGCAGCCGTGTTAAAGTGCTAGTAAGAGTAGGCTTTTGCGGAAAATATATTGGTAGTTCTATATATGCATGCACATGATTAGATTTCCTTCTTCCATACTTGTCTTTTTGTGTGCCTCCTGAACAGTAAGCTAAACTACTAAAGCTAGAAATATGAATATTTTAAAAAATAATGATGGAACCATGGGCATTGCTGGAGATACCCCTCCAACTTGTAAGATCAAAAGGACAAAAGATTACACATTTTTATTGAGGAACATTAATTTCTAAGGTAAAACTTGGTTATCTCAGTGGCGTTGACAATTCTTGTCGTCCTCGAAACGTTTCATGTCGTTTCTTGCTGCGCACTATCTTTTCCTTAAGAATCAATCATTTCCGGCAATGCTTTCAAATTTTTACCTGAAACCTTATCATGTACCTTGTATTCTTTCGTACAGATTTGCTCTTTCTTAAAAGCCAAAAATCAGACTAATTATTTTCTATTTGACACACTATAGACCCCTCCATTCGATAATACCTTTACTGGTAAATACAATCGCCAGGGTACTCGAAAACTGGTGTTGATGCCATATCTACGTGAAGACTTAAAATAAAAAAATTTGCTGAAGAAGAAAAGTATCCCTAATGAAATGCTTGACATGGATATGACAGAATACATCCCTACATTTTTTGGAAAAAGGGGCCTAAAGGAGCAAGTACCATAAGGCCTTTATTTCAAAGATTTTTTTGGCTTTAGATGAAAAATTCTGGCAAACTCAGCTTCCTATCCCTCAAGTCAGATACTGGTCTTCTGCGAGACTTCTTTGATCTTTTTACGAATTGTATTTTTCTTCTTCACAGATTGTTCTTTCTCACAAAACTTGAACAATTAGGTTTTTCGCATGAAAATATATTTTTGCTTTAATGAATTTTTGTGCTTTCCAAGCACGAGAAAATAAAATAAAGAAAAAAAGACTACCTTGCATGTCGCATGCAATGGTCGACTTTGAAATTTTGAGCCTTTAGCTTTTCTGACCTTCGACTGAATCTTCTGAAATACTTCAGAGTCCATTTCAGGAGCGTTAACAATTCTCGTCGTTCTCGAAAAACGTTCCATGCCGTCTCTAGCTGCGCACCGTCTTTTTCTAAGGAATCAAACATTTCCGGCAGTGCTTTCAAATTTTCGACTACAAATAAAAAAAGAAGTTGTTATCATCATTACTAAAAGTTATTATTAAAAGAATTATTATTATTAAGCCATCTTTATGGAACATCAGGCACCAGGTGAGGATGGCATACTGAGCCCATATAGAGTTACCTATGTTTTTCTGAAATATTAAATGTCTTCTATGCCTGCAGGAAAGCTTCTTGGCCACAAAGTGAATATCCATTGGCTCATGCGCTACAGTTCCCTGCTTATTAGACTAAAAAAAGAGCAAGTTTGAATTAGCTGTCAACGTGAATAATTTAAAGATTCCTCACGCTAGATTCACATCCATCAAGGATTTTGCTACATGCTCCAGTGTTGCTAGTAGACTTTGTACGAGCGATCTAGAATTTAAATCAGCCAACCTAGACAAAATCGTAGGAATTTAAGATATATGTTTCTTTGAATATATGTTTATATGTTCTTTGATATATTAATATGTGGCTTAGATATTTGAATATATGTTTCGTATGAATATATAATTGTTTCTTAATATTATACATATAAATATATAATTGTTTCTTAATATTATATATATAAATATATAATTGTTTTCTTAACACAAATTGTTTATTTGCAAAAAATAGTTAAAATTACTTTCTGAATTAATTATATTTCTGTTAATTTTGTCGTTGCTTCATTCAGTTGCGTTTTGTCGTTTGGGTAGACTCATTTCTATGCTCCTAACAATCGTTGATGACGCAGAAAAACGCATTGCTTGTAGAGAAAACGCTACTGCGTGTCGCTAAAACATATTATTGTTTGTGAAATCATATCAGTCTCACCTTTGGATTAGCAACCCAAATCAGAAGATATATTTCGATAAAGTAGACTTACCATTAGAGAAAGAAGATAATTACCGACAGTGGTATTACAACCTATCAGTACTATCAAGTTTGTCAAGGCTGTATCCAGGGGGGGGGGGGTAACCATTTTCCCCTCCCCCCCCCCGAAATTTTTTTACCGAGTCGAAAATTAGTAAAACCTTAGTAAAAATTAGTAAAAGTAGTTGAAAACCGAGTCGAAAATTAGTAACCCCCCCCCCCGAACAAAAATCGTGGATCCGCTCTTGAAGTTTGTGTCCACCTTTTAATGTACACTCAGAAATTAGAAATTAATCAGTCGAGAAACATGCCACTAGAACCAAAAACTAGAATGTTCTTTTGAAACAAGAGCTATCAAGAAATAATTAAAAGAAAAAGAAAATAGCTGCTGGACTGATATTGTAGAAGAAGATATTGCCAATTACAATCACAATTACAAATGTGTACCAATTAACTAAGAAGAAGAAGGAAATTAACAACAGTGGTATTCGACTCAAAAGTAAGTGTTATGTATCTAATGGAAGACAAAACTATTCTCTATAAATCCGAAGCCAATTGAAGATTTACGTTTTAGGAAGCAAAACGTTTTAGAACGGATATCTTTCTTATATTTTTTAAAATATTTGATTATTTCTAAACAATACAAAACAAACAGGAGCTTTGTTACTTTTGCAATTTTGCAATAATACCTGTTGCTACCACTATTACTAACAATTCATTGAAGCCTTAAACTGCCTGAGGCCAACACGGTATCGTACACTCCATCCCCATCCAGATACAACCCATAAATCAAATTGTCGTTTAATAGGCTAAAATTTCTTCGCAAGGGTACCACTGCTCAAAGTCACACATCAATACTAAATAGAGTTAAAATTCTGGTTATGCAAATTCGTGAAAAATTCATCCCGACACAACAATGTGGCCCCTTTTCAGGGATAGGGATATAGGATAAGCTTGCATAAATATCCTGACGCAAAAAAAATCCATTTTTCCCTCTTCCGTGAGAAGAAACTAAGAGATCCCATGAGGAGAAGGACTTTCCCTCTTAGGCACCTAAATAGCAAGTCACAAAAAAACAAGTATTTCTTTCTGCGGCTACTGAAAGAGAACAAAGCCTCCATAAATCCCTAAGTAAGGAGCTATTGAGAAATTCAAAGATGAGGACAGATTGGCAGCAATACATCTAAAAAGCATTGTGTGAAATTTGTGTAAAGATAAGATCCGAAACTCAAACCCCTAAAACTAAAAAAAAATTGTATAAGCGGATCCATGTGGATCCTTTTTATTTGCTCCTAAATATATTTCAAGCTTTCATTTTAATTAAAATGTGTAATATCCTTTTTATCGTATTGAATAAAGAACTTCTGACATACCCATTGTACGAACAACCTTTTGTTGTCGCTGTTGTCGTTTTATAGTAGTAACCGTCAATGCATTGAAAATATACATTCAGATATACGCCTTAGGCATGGGTATGTGTGTATATTTTAAACGAATTGGGGTTACCAAGGTCATTTGCCTATTACAATGAACTCTACATGGGTTGATAGACATGTTTTCTATTATGACACCCATTTTTGGAGGACAACCAGAGAGAGAGAGCGACGGTCACACTAACTACTTGATTAGTAGTTGGATTCGGATATAAGGAGTAATTTTCATTGTATTTCATATTAGTAAGAGAATTGAATTCAAAGAGAATAGTTTATTTGCAAGGATATTAGTGGAAAAAAAAAAAATGAGTGGTGCATTTACACTATTGGAGATTAATGATGGAACCGACAGCAGCAGCAGCAGCGATATACGAGTACCTAATGTAGCTGTGGAAATAACCGCTGGCTGTAGACTATGTCTTGAATGGGACATTATGTATGCGAGATACGTGATATCATTAAGCAAATTTAAGCAGGAGGAGCAGCTGTGTTTTGCTGGAAAAGTGAATATTCTCCATATAAATAAACTTCGGTCAGCATTAGATGTCCTATCGAAATATATTGATGAGAACAAATGCATCAGTGCATATTACTATTGTAATTATGTTCATAAAAATGTTTCTAAATCAATGGTATTTTTTTTTTTCTTTCTATAGTAGACATGCGTATATTTCATAGAGTAGAAAAAAGAAATTCTGTTTAGTCTGAAGTTGGTTGTGAGAGAGTTAGGACTAAAAAAAAAATGGATAGATTCGAGAAAGATCGAGTCATGAGGAATCTAGTTCATATGGAAAAACATTTAATTCTAGATGATGATTTTCTAGAGTTGTCTATTCAAAGGAAGATATTTTTCTCGAGGAATGCTTGTCGATATAATGAAAACTGATTCTCCATCATTAGACTATTGTATGAAGCTTCTACATCGTGGTCCAAATGCATTTACACAATTTATTGATATATTGATCACGACACGACAAAATGATATTGTGGATATGCTTTTAAAACATTAGTTTAGAAATTTAGGACTTTTTTTCATAAGAAGATGGTGCTCAAGGATGATTTACTCCTCTCTCTCTCTCAGACATTATTTTTTGTTGCTAGCTCAGTTCATTGTGGCAGTGAGAGCGTTAACACTTGACAAAATGTTTCCATACATGTCCGTTATGTATGTACACACAGGGCAGCTGGTCATCATGTGAGAATTGCACAATGATTGAGGAGTATGATGAAAAGTGTAGATTATGCAACCCGTGTAAATTGCACAGAGGATATGCTGTACAAATTAAAGGTTGTAATTCCTGTCTTGAAGAGGTGTGTGACTCTCATCCTAGAGGTCACCTATGCTCCAATTGTCATTATGATAAGTGCAAGCAGTGGGAGAGTACATATCCCGGTATGATTGGAAAGAATCCTAACCGTGATTTTAGTTTATTGCTACGAGATTGGTATCGTCGTGGTTTTAGATTGTTCTGGGAGGAGGAACCGGGTCAACGATTCAACTGTTGGAACAACAAAAGAATATGGTTTCTACGTCATCGTTGTGAAGACACTGGGTGTTATGATTATAAGCCCACTGATTTTTATTTGGCTGTGACGGAATGTGATTCGACACTTGAGGACACTGTTTGTGAAATTGCTTCAAATAGGCAAATTGAAACATGTGAATTCTATAGAATGAATGAGAATAGTATCATTGACTATACAAAGAGATATGACAAGAGTGAAGTCACGCTCTACTGTAGAAAATGTGACCCTGACATTGCACTACATCAGGATCAGTACACTGTGAATTCAGATAATCTACCTGCACTAGTTGTTGTCGACAAATACCTAGTAGTGGATGAAATCTAAAGAGTAGAAAAGTCGTTTTTATCATGTATATAATTTTTTTTTTTATTAATAAACAATTTCACATACATCTTTAGAACATTTTATTCTTAGGGCACTAAAATCAATATTAAATACACTTGTAAGTATATTCTCCACTAGAAAGTCGTTCAATTGAGGTAAGTCAACGTAGATGTTGAGAAACTGCTTGTAGGTGTAGCCACGACATCTGAACATGAAAAAGAGTAGTGCATGAAAGCCACATGTCTTAGTCGCTAAATCCTGTACTCTTCGTTGATTTTGAATAATGGTTTTCCCACTGCTTTCAATAAAGTTGCTGATGTATGGAGCGTAGAATTTATACGATAGGCCAAGAGGATCAAAAAATTCAATATTCTTCGCTGTTTGAAAGATGCTTAGCCAATGACCGGTCTTCAAAGTCGACGGACTGCTATTAACAATGATCAGGGTATTGTTAACACTTGGAATTTTTTCAATGAAGTCCGAAGGTATGCAATAGGACTTGTACTGGGACATGTATGGATCCATACTAAATACGTTGATTATTTGGTTTGTGTTCATGGTGCTAGGTCTAGTAGAACACTGCCGTCGGGCGTGATTTCCCAATAGGTTTCAAATTGACTCAGTGATATTAGCGTGATACTCTCAGTCAGAGCATTGGCAAATGTACACTCTAAACGTACATTCCCTGTTCGTACTATGCTCATATCCTGTGTGCCTGACAAATCCAAAACAATAACCCCATGATTTTTTTGAAAACATTGAATCGGTTATTCCATTTTCAAATAGTTGAGAGTCATGATCTAGGGATTGCATGGTCAACTCGTACAGAGTTCTAGGATTTTTTGTCAAATGATAGAGTGTACAGTGGAATACCATTCACTTTGCACACAAGGCTAGATAGACGAAAAAAATTAAAATCATGGGGGGATTCAGTCCAGGATCCAACGGCACTCCCACTCTTCACAAAGGCCAAAGCCAATTTTGATGGGATTTCTCCATTGATAAATGATGAATCGCTATAGCTACGAGAGCCGGTGGCAATGTGACGTTGATTGGTGATTGTATGGGGGACAAGAAGTTTAATGTTGTTGCCATTGGCTCTTAGCTTTTCCACTGCCAATGCAACAGAGCTCATAACCTGTTGTTTTCGGACGTGGAGAATTGCCGATGTGATAATGACATTTGCATCGGGTGCTGCAGGAAGTGTTTTTCTCAAAATAAAATTCGATGGTGCCATCTGTAACTTTATGTCAATCTTGACATTGGGGGGTAGCCATTGGGATATATTGAATATCTCATGATTTAATTTTCCAACTAGATGATACTCCTGGGTCACTGCAGTAGTCAACTCACCGTCAGTATCAACACCTGTTCGATATTCATAGCCCAGCGATTGTCCTCTCATCTCCTTGTATGCCTTTGGCGTCATCATCATAAATTGTATGTAGCTTGCATAGTTGGATAAATTATTGCTAGTGCTCACCAATGTTCCATTAATAAATACATTAATTTGTTTGAATAGGTTGTGTAGAATACAGTTTTCATAGGAGAGACCATCGCCGGCATTTGGAGTTGTATTATCTGACTTTTTCTTCACCACAACATTTAAATCAATAAATGTTGACGACAAATCAATGAAATATTCTTCATTGGAAAATATTTGAAAGTGTATATTTTCCGAGAGGGGTTTGTTGAGGGTGAAATTGTTCATAGTAGCCATACTTGACGCTGACATCAACATTTTCAGCATTGAATAGATTCAATGAGGAACTGATTGATGGATATGATTCCTTGTGGGGAGATAAGTCATCTTAAGAGAAGAAATCCTTCTTTGATCTAACAATCTTTTTCTTTTTCTTCTTCTTCTGTTGCTTATTTGACTTCGTTGTTTTATTCCTCAAAGTCCTTGTTGATGTCCTTTGCTTCCTGCCTGGGTGGAGACTGATGAGTGAATGACGCGAACGCATCCTTTTCAATCCCTCCCCATTTTGTCTAGATTTTAATTGTTCACCAACGGCTCTTGCTGAAGATCTAATATTTTCCTTAACACTCTCCTTGAAATTCTTGCCCGACCCCCAGTCCTGTAGTGTGGAGGCAGCAAAATTTGATGCAGCAGGTACAAGATATTTTCTGGCAAGGGGTAGTGCAGAAACGAAATAGCCTAGCAAACCAGCTACCAAGACCATAGCCAGACATTGTAGTACGCCCCTTGTAGTAGTCCAATCCATTGCCTATTTGACGTGGACTCAAAGCACCAACATAACAGTCAATATCGGGACAGACAAATGGAATTCTTCTATTGTTCATTTTTTAGGTTATTTTACCGTCCTTGTCGTTGACAATGGGTCGAAAATGACATGTAATCACTGCTAAGCCTTTGAAATTGCTATTGGATCACCTAATTCAGTTCTTAGTGTTAACTGACAGAGTTCCAAATAGGAAGTGTTTACGGGAATATTCTGAAGAAGATGCTTTATATTGTAGTGGTGAACATGTTCTTGATTGGTTTTTCGTTCAAGAACTCGTAGGAGGGGGGGAACATTTGAATTACCAACCCGAGATGTTTCCACAAATGAAGCGTAGAGAAATATACAAGTGTCCGTGGAGAAGCTGGGTGCATAGTCTGCATAGATAACATGGTCCACTACCGCTGAAATTTTCTGTCTTAATAATACGGTTTTTAAAACCAAGAACCTCACGTAAATTCTCATTGAGGAAAATTCTTTCATTCTCATATGGATTGGTAATATAAATTCTCCTTTGTTCCGTCGAGTAATTGAAAGTGAAACCACCTTTTTTTCGACTTGCAATTTTTTTGTTGATAACTCGACACAGTTTCATGCATGTTTTTTGTATTCCCTGTAGGGGATGTTAGCAATAGGGTACTGATTAGAGTCAAAAGTTGCCATTGCACCTTCATCACCGAATTCAAACGGTCGTATTTTTTTATTTTCATATTTACGATCCTTTCTCAGGATGTCATAGGTATTTTTGAGAATACAGTCGACAAGAGCCACTTCATATGCACCGTCAAATTTGATGGCGGGGGAGAGTTTTTGTCCAAAATCACTTGTCGTATTCAAGTTCATTGTAGAGAGGATCGGAAACGTTGGACATGAAAGTTACATAGAAATCATTGGACATTGTCAATATCTTCAACACCGATCCAAGAATCAAAATCAGAGTTGTATCCTAGCCATCGAACAAGTAACTGTTTTCTTACCCCCGCGAGTACGTGTCTTTAATATCTTTTCAATTTGATAGATTTCACTGGCATTTTTAACTTTTTGTAGTTCATAGTCATAAAAGCCGCCGAGAATCTCTTCATCTTTGGTATCACGCAAACGATAAGTATGGGTTTAGTGTCTAGGATTTTTGCCACTTTAAAAAGTTCGGTGGACCATAAGTAATTCCCCTTTTTCAAAAACATTAGTTGTTCTATTAATTCGAACAGTATCACCACATTGAATTTATTTTTCTTCTTCTTGACAGCCGACGATTCATTGGAATACTGTTTAAGAAAGGTGTCAATTGTATCATGATCAGAATGATGAACTTCCGTTGGCGTAGAGTTGGACAATGATCGATGAGGTCGTTGATTATAAATCAACATGATTTTTATCAAGATCACGAATAAAAGCCGATGTATTTTTCAATGTACAATATCTTGAAATTAAAAGTCGAATAGTTCTTATCAATCGTTCGGCCATGCAGCCTTTATAGGACTGTGACTATGATAGAGCAGTGTACTATATTTTTCTAGTACTTTTGCAACATGAGGATTAACAAATTCACTACCACGATCCGTTTGAATTTTTTTTATATGAAATCCTGTTGGAGAATACTTTCAATGGCCTGAGCAACTTCAACACCTCTCTTTGATCGCAATGGAATTGCATATGCATAACGACTATAAACACTGATTGCAAGTAGAATGTACTTGTACGGTGTATTGTGAGGTCTTTGAAGCTCATCTAGAGTCAGGAGATCTGCTTGCATTATATGCAATGGGTAAAAGGCTTTAGTTTTCGATATTGATTGGCACGAAGTCTATGATTTCTATGCAGAGTGTAACTTGATTCATTTTGTAGATAGTCTTGTACATTTTTAGTGGGAACACCAGTGACTTTGGAAAGAGTTGTGGGGGAACTTAAACTCCCCACATCACCAATATTTTCATAAACACCTTTCAGATATTCAACCATTTAGAACGTAAACACGTTGTGTAACGTCCCGCTACCCTTTTGTATACTGGCCGTGTGGTGATGGTGGTGATGATGACCTGATACGTCTTCGCTTTTGTCTAGCTATCAGCGGTGTGCTAGTATTTTCCAAAACTGATTTAAAATCTTCTTCTTCAAGTTCATTTTTTTAATGGTGTCAATGTTGTTGTTGTTGTTGTTGTTGATGATGATGACGCATGTTCATTTAATTTTTTTAGAATTTGTCTATTGCCAATAAGACTTTTGGGAAGTTTAATGTATTTAGAAAAGTTGTATAGATGAGTGTCAAATGATAATAGTCCTTTACGATTTGTAACCATATCATAGATTAAATCAAGTAGATTATAGCTCTTGCCCTGAATTATAATCCCTGTTCCATTGCTCTCAACTTGAATGTGATCACTTTCCAAGAGATAGGCTAGGAGTCGTTTTACTTTGTTCACGATATGAGTGGGGCATTAGATTTCCAATTTTCAATACAATCGATCCAATTCCTCCTTCCTCAATTGTGTTCCAGCAGCAGCAGCAGAATGCCGAGGAGATGATTCCTTTTTGGGGTCAGCAGCAGCAGCAGTGGGCTTCGACCGATAGGACTTGTGTTTGTCCACTCGACGAAGTGCATCTTGAAGTAAAAGCAGTTTTTTATCATCCTCAATATTTTCATTGTCAAGGAATTTACTCAGATTGTTCTCAAAGTGTTCGACGGTGAGAGAGCGAGTTCTATTGGAGTCAATTTATAGGTTTTTTGCCATTCTCTCTCTCTCTTTTAGAGAAACTGTTTACAAGTCCTGCAATTATTGGCAGTAAAAGTGTGAAAAAGCTACCGCCCGCCTGAAGAAGTCGTTTCCTTTTGAAATTCTTTCCTTTCTTTTTAGATGCCAATGTACGTACAATGGAACGATGTTGCTTTGCCTGTTGCTTAACTACTTCTGGCACTTGACCATTACCCTCGATCAAATTTAAACAAAGTTCGGATATTAGATTAATGAAATCGTTGTCAATACCGTGTTTGAGTATTGCTTTCCTAAGCGGAGGTTTTGAAGTGCTTAGAACTGAAAACAAATGTCTATTTTCATGTAGTTTCTTCAGTGTCATGATAGCAACTAATAGGTCTTTTTAGTGTTCACGGGGAGATATACTGTAATTTCATTGTCAAAAATATCTGTGACTACACGTAGATCCTCGGGTGTATTTTGATTAAGATCCAATAGGATGTAGCCGTAGGGGTTTATTAGTTGCCTGATTGTATGCTGAGAGCAGAAATTTGGGGGCTCCCGGATAGATTTGTTTATTGAGAGTTATTAGCGAGCTAGAATCACGAACAACTCTGTAGATGATATAGTATGGTGCAGTTCAATGCAAGGGTATTCGCATACACTTGCTCTGATGAAAGAGATTGTGTAGAACCAGAGTAACGGAAATCTGTTCGTGATGAGAGCGAACAGTGAACAGTTTTGTAGCATTTCCTGGGACCATTGTTCAATAGGATTCAGCCAGATCGTCAATGATCAACCAAGAGTTTTGTTCAATAATGCTGAAAACATCAAGTCCCTGTATGAATTGTATCTGCACCAACCCTGTCGTGGCAGCAATTGCTTTTATTTTATCATATGACTCCTGCCAAATACTATAGCAATAGTAGATTTTTTCGGCTTTTCCACAAACATTTTATCACAATTTTTAATTATTTTAGTTAAGAGTGTTGTTTTGCCCGACATTGACGGTCCACACAGAAACGATCTGAATGGTGTTTTAAATTGATACATGTTCCCTTCAACAGTTCACCTGGACAACTAACTGTAGACTATGGCCGTCTAATGACTAAATAATTTCCCTATTACTACTACTCCGCTCAAGAATAATAGCGAGAAGAAGAAGAGAAGAATAAAGAATAATATTTTCTTTTATTATATACATAAAAAAAGGTGACAATACTTTAAAAAATATACTACATTGAAAAAGGCACATTAAACATGAATAAAAAAAAATACACTTGTTTTAAATTTATTTATAATAAAAAAAAAATACAACATTTACATAACCACTAGAAAAAAAAACAAACACTTAAATAAATACACTTTTTTTTTTTCTGTTTATTTTTTTTTATAAAAAATACAACATTTATTGGAATAATGCGCACTTGAGATATCACTTTTACTTACAACATTTTAAATTTTGGGGTCCCCCCCCCCCCCGGGGGCGGCCGCTGCGGCGCGCCGGGGGCGGGAAGCGCCGGGCGCCGGGGGCCCGCTGCGGCGGGCCCGGGCCGGGGGGGCTGGCATTAAATACTGGAATTGATCTGCCTTGCAAACACACACACACACACACACACACACACACACACACATTGAAAATTGATTGTGATAGAAAAAAAGAATTAGAAAAAAAAACCTAATTACCCAAAAAAAAAAAACCTCCCACCCAATTTATACTTTTTTTTAGTGAATTTAAGTTAATTTTTTTAGACCGAGTTGTTTTCTGTACTCTGTACATTCAACTCGGTCTGAAATTAAATAATGACCGTGTGGCAATACCTTCACACCATCCTCAAGTACATAGACTTTGTCCGATATGGTAGACATGGCGTTTTTCTCAACTCTAACTGTGTAGTTTTTAAATTGTAAAGAGCGAATCGCCATGACTTTCGCCCTTGGCACTAAACTAACGTTCCACACAGTTTCTATACACACTCATGTCGAAATTATTTTTTACAAAGTGTGTAGTACCCCCTTGCAAACTTGTTTGATATCCTTGCCGTGCGTTTCACACAGTATACCTTCGGTCCAGGAAACACACCACTGGATATCAGATCGCTACCCGTTTCAGATTTTAACATTAACAATTGATTTGGGGCCTGGCGTTTCACTAGCTCTGGGTAGAGGGATTCGTTCCAGTTAGTGTAGTCCATTCGTGAGCTAATGTACTCGCCATTTTCCAAATCATTCAATAGATTTTCAGTTTTGACTTTTAACAGGAGTGAATCAGTGTCCCCGTAGTACACTTGAACTTGTCCCTCAATCGGCCACTGTACCCTACATACATTATAATAAAATGACAACATGAGTTTCTTGGATATTTCAGTTTATTGCACTTCCGCCTGCAATATTTTTATTTAATACAATGTTTCTTTTCTTGCGATGTAGGAGAACCATATTGGAGTCTATGATTGTGAACGATGTGAAGTTTGGATCCGCAATGATTCGAGCACAATCTTTGGGGTTGGTTACAATGTCACATCGACTTCTGTGTCGTACGCTCTCGCACATTTTACCGAAAGCTGAGTTCAAAATGAGTTTATAGACTTCTTTTTCAACTTTCGTTTTCGCTTGTGAACGCTTACTGACAAAGGTGTCAATAAACGTTTTCATGTAAGGCTTTTGATCAAATTGGAGGGCTCTATGAATCTTTGTGACCTTGAAACCATTGGACACCATCCATTTCAATAGCACGTGATGAACAACGATATTCTGTTTCGGGTTGAGATCGGCAATTAGTTTTTTGTTTTGAAGGTACCCAGTGCATACTCCCGTCCTCTACTAAAGATAAATTGTAGGGGCTACAGAGAGTCCCTCCCACCGGTCTATTTATGCACGAAAAAACAAAGTCTTTTACCGAGTCATGGATTTCCATGGGTATTTCACCGTCAATTTCAAAAAACCATCCCTGTGCCCCATTCTCCCTCAACACTGGCAATGTCGGGAAATTCGAAGCACAGGGATGTCAAGCCATTTATAATTGCCACACGGCAAACAGTAGTGAGACATTGCCGATGGGTAAAGAGAATTCATATCCAAAAAAACTGCGTCCGACTTTTCATCGGTGTGCTGTCCACTCGGATCAGTTTTTCATGATACGATCCCGTGAAAAACATACCCACCCCATCATTGATCTCTCTACAAACAGATGCTGATCCACATCGGCGATCAGACCTATTTCTTCTTTGCTGATTTTAAGTATCAAGTCCATCACCAAATGGGGAGTGGAAAAATAATAACTAAATCCAACCCAAATTCCCCCCCATAGGATTTTATCCGTATTTTTGCACACAATATCCAGAAGAGTGAGTACGTCACTGGCCAAGTAAAGTTTACAATAATCCCACCCATTTTTACATCCGCCCTTTGCCCAAACCCTCTTAGCAAATTCGTAGTCGCTAGTGGTGCACTCACTCTCAGTAAGAATTGTAAAAAGCTTCATGGCGGTAGTGACACCTCATCTAGCCTCGAGCCAGAGTTGTAATAATCATATGGATATATACCCTTACACGTTAATAATCATACATTTCATCATCGGGGAAGCGCTGTTTGAGGAGGGGGAAGCTATCAAAATTGTCACTTTTCTGCACCTGAATCAATTGACTTAAAGATTTGGGGAAGAAGCTGAAAGAGTCTAAAAACGGAATTTATTCAGGCACGTGTTACCCTTGTCACTGTTTTCCACATGAATTCTAGCAGCAGTAGCTTCTCCGATGATTTGGGTATGATATTATATGAAAAAGAACCATCTATCCATGCGTCATCTACAACTCCCCCCTTGGCAATGGCGGGCCAACGCCGGAAGAACAAACTTTAAATCGTAATTGGAATTGTGTATAAAAACAGTACGAAATATTGTTGTCTAACGTTTAAATTGCATGACTGATGGGCTACCCCTCTAAAGTTACTCCCTCCCGATGTAATTTCCTGCCACAAATGATCATGGTCGATCACCTTCCTCCTCTCCCCATTCCCAACACCATCATCAAATTCTCCCTTGCAAACCCAACACATTTTTTACGATTTTTAATGGCCACTATGTCATCTGTGATGATAGGACCATAGGATAGTTTGTATAACGAAGGCGCGAAATTGCACCGTTCGCTGTTTTGACTAGACTGACCAATGCCGAGCGCATGCAGTCTTCACCGTCACTCAACATCTCAACTACCTCCAGCACTTGCATGGTATTATTGGAATCTCGTTGCGCGTGAGCGTAAGAGACCCCTATGGCTTCATGTATTTTAACATGATTTGAATTTGACGGATCACACACGTCTGTCAGCTTAGCCTCGCAAGTCCAAAGGCGATCTTATTGCTCTGCAGGAGCGTGTTTTGAAAATTTTTAAAAACGTAAGATCGCTCTATCTCTCCGCTTACCGTCTCCACAGCCTGGTATCCATGACGTTTACAGTGTTTCATGTGATGCTTTAACTTTAAATCAGAGCGAAATCTTGAGAGGCATGTTGGACAGTAATAGCATGCACCCCCACGCCCCCCCCTTTTTACCCTCACTTAGAACCCTACTAATATCCGTAATCGGATTGAAATGACCATTGAATCGGAGTCGGTGTGGGTGGGTGTATAGAAGCCACACCCAATATTCTACTGATTCAATTGAAGGAGCCCGCACTGGAAATAATACACCCTTCTTATCGGAACGCTGACCCTCTTCAAATTCTGTTTCATACTGTAGCACCGTGACACCAATCTTTAAATGTGCATTAGCCCGCTCAAAAATATCTATTCCTTTTAGTGTCACGGGATATTGACCATTTAAACAATTAAAATTTACTTTGGGGAACTTTGAACCCCTCCCTACCATTAACTGCCATTTTATCCAACTTTTTCTTAGTGGTATCATTGCGCAGAGGTCTGTATGCCGCAATAAAAACGCATACTTGAAACCTGCAGCCTCGTATCGAAACAGATTCGTTGTATCCCCCTACACCCCCTCTAATCTGAATGATATTTTAATTCAATGCCCTCTCCCCATGCCCACCTCTTACAATAAAATCCTTTTTAAACCTACAAATGTTAACATTTAAACTTTCTATAAATAAAACCACAGATCCACTACCCCCCTCGTTATAATTTTCCCACTTACTTGAAATACTATTGGCCCAATTTAGAAAAACCTCCCCATAATTTGATAAATGGCGGGTGTATTGTCAACATCTCTGTATGCAAGTATTTCGAATACATCTCACCCGCACTTTCATTTAAAAAAATATTTTTAGTGCTATTGATGCTTTTAAACTGACCCCCACTCCCCACACGGACCCCCATTTGTTTCTTCAAGAATGGTTCGAATCTTATCAGTATATGAATGTGTAATGGCCAGGGATCTGTTATTATATCCCCCGACACTAGAGAGTTGAAAGGGTCACCGAATTTGGCGCTGTAGACCAATGTGTGATGCAAGGCAGAGTTGGAGAGAAAAAAATCCGGAAGAGGGGATACTGTTGCTGTTGTATTACTACTACTTCTATCTATAGCATTAAGTGGAGTGGTGGGGCGGGTGACAGAGAATTGTCAATAACACCACTCCCAGTCTGTTCAATCACATTGGGGGGGATGTGGCATGAGTCCCCTAGCACATATTCCAAGGTGTTTGGGGACAATTGGTCGAGCCAGCCTGTATTGTCCTCTGATGGAATTTCGTTTATGAAGGACCCGGTTCAGATTTACTTGTAACATCATCATCTAAATATTCACGCATGAAACTATCTGTCCACACCGGATCCTCAAGCATGTCAATATCACAGCTTAAGTCATCCAGGCTGACCATTTCCCCAAAAACATCGTTAAGAAGCCACTTTCCCACTCCATATTCTCTAGGACCAGTGTAGCTTCATCCCTGAACTCTGCTGGTGGTGACAGAATTGGTCCTGTAAATATAGTTGCTTCATCACTCAATGGTGTCGCTGGTGGTGGTGCTATATTTTTAATCTGTAGAAAAAAAAGTTTTATTTTTGATGTAAATTTTTTTATAGTTAATAAACTTTGTCAATTTCTCATAGCCATTGTCCCACTATCACTACCATCACCACCTGAACAATTAAAAGAAGAAGAAAAAAAAGTTACATTGCCTTATGTCTTTCATAATGTCAACTGACATGTTAAAAAATATATATTTTTTTTTTTTTTTAGTCGGGAAAATGTAGTCTTATTCTTAGAAAAAATTAATGGTTTTATTCCAAAAATTTTTTTTTTTTTAAACAAAAATGCAAAATATGAGTCCAATTCGATTGTTTGAGCCTCTTCATTATAAGTGTCAATGAGATTTGACCATTGTTCAACTGACGCAGTATGCTGTACGAACAATTGCTCCTCGGCTTCAGTTAATGGACACGAATCCCATATGTCGGGGGTTGTGGTGCTGCTACTTTTTCAATAATCCGTATTTTCCTGTTTCTTTTGCAACGGATTTGTTTGACCTGGGCTAAATAAATTCGAATATTGAATTTTTTTTAAAAGTATAAATGCCACAAAAAGGTATTTTTCAAAAATAGGGGGCAATTGCTCCTTATATCTCAATTGTCACCACTACTATCCTAAGCTCCTGCTGGAGCTAGCTTCGAATATTGAATTTTTTTAAAAAGTATAAATGCCACGAAAAGGTATTTTTTTTTCAAAAATATGGGGGCAATTGCTCCTTATATCTCAATTGTCACCACTACTATCCTAAGCTCCTGCTGAAGATAGCTTCGAATATTGAACTTTGTATTTTTTAAAAGTATAAATGCCAAAAAAAGGTATTTTTTTTTTCAAAAATAGGGGGGGCAATTGCTCCTTATATCTCAATTGTCCCCGCTACTATCCTAAGCTCCTGCTGAAGCTAGCTTCAAATATTGAACTTTGTATCTTTAAAAAGTATAAATGCCACAAAAAGGTATTTTTTCAAAAATAGGGGGCAATTGCTCCTTATATCTAAATTGTCACCACTACTATCCTAAGCTCCTGCTGAAGCTAGTTTCGAATATTGAACTTTGTATTTTTTAAAAGTATAAACCCCATATGTCGGTGGTTGATGATGCTACCTTCTCATAATCCGTATTTTTCCTGTGTCTTTTGCCAACGGATTTGTTTGAAGTTGACCTGGGGCTAAATAAATGCTTGTAAGAGAGAGAAGAACTCTTTTCTCCATCCATATCAACAATTAAAGTGCAATTAAAATGTTGGATGGTCCTTTTTTAGAACCCTCCCTCCCCTCCCCCTCTCCCGGGGAGGATCCTTGGGAACCGGGAGCTTCCTTCGATGTAGGAGGATCGATACCCTTTCGAGTTAGGGGGTGGGGTATTGGACTTCACAACACTGTTCAAATAGAACAACCTCAAATTCTTTCTCGAAACACCTAAGTGTTTCAATGAAATGATCAAAAACGGCTTCACCCAAATAATGTTTCTTAACATTGCTGCGATGACATATTTGGAAATTATCAAAAAACCTTTTTCGGAGGGTCCTGTGTAAATTGCTTATTGAAGATATACATCTTGCTATTTAAAGTCCGCTTTGCATGCGACCCGACTTAGAATTCAAATTATACCTGTCGGGCGGATTTAAAATTCAGGTGTGCTGATGGACATTTGATAAGAGCGCCGGATGCGTGCGAAAGCTTAGTGCAAAAACATATACCAGTTTAAGAATGATTGCCAACTGTGAAATAGTGAATTATTTTTTTTTTTATATATAGTTTAGTTTGTCTAAAAGGAATATTGGAATTTTTGCATTAGAACGCATCTTGGATAGAAGTTACGAGGTAAGTTTTTTTTTCGTTATAGAAATGCATGATAATCATTTCCTTTATACATATACCAGCTAATTTGGTTAATGAAAGAAAATGAAATAGTTTTTTTTAGAAACAATTTTAAGTTTTACTCATCAAAAAGCTATGCCCCTGAGAAAATTACCTTATTTTTGAAAATAGGGATAGAAACAAAAAAATTATGTATATACTTACAAATTCTGACTGGACTTCTATATCTGAACTCCTTGGCAAAACTTGAGGGGGGTTAAGGTCACAATCTTCAGTAGGTTGAGCTGAGGCATTATATAAGGCAGTCCACTCCCTTTTCAAGTTCCTTCCAGCTGATATGGAGCTAACACGGGGGTCAGAGGTCCCTGTCATTAAAAGATTCGCAAGGCATTGGCTGGTCTTGTGTAGTTCTAGTAGCGATTTGATAACTGAAGGTCTTGTAGCTTGCATAATATACCTTCGCTATATCGTGCCCTCTTTTCAGAAGGGGGGTATTGCATGTGTCCACTTCCTTGAAAAAAAAATGCATTTTAGGTTTGGGAAATAATTCAGTTATGTTTAGGCATTTAAAGTAGTGCAAAACACTTTTTTTTTTTTCAATAGAGCTAAGCACTTTTTTTTTTTTTTTTTTCAAAAACATTCCTAAAAAGGTTAACTGATCATGATAAAAATCACACCGTAAATGCAGACTGGCCTGGAAGTATTTTCAAAAACATACCTAAAAAAAAAAAAAAAAAAAAGCCGCCGTAAGCTTCAACCTATAGGAGAATTATTTAGAGGTTTCAGCTCCTAAAAACAATAGGCTTCTAAGTTATATAAGTACCCTTAGTTCTAGTGTATGGAAAGAATTTCTTCCTTAACTTAATGATAAGATAATTTCTTTTTTTATTATAATAATGAGAAAAATTTTTACTCACCAGAAATTGCTTTGAATTATCCATTTTCTATGTAAATGCTTACAAAAAATGTCAGTTGTGTTATGTTCAATAAACTATTCCAAACTGTTGAGGTATCTAATTTGAAACTTGAATATATACAAAAAATAATTAGCTTCTAAAAAGAGATACACTGGTTTTTCCAACACGGATGTAACCTAAAAAAAAAACTTGTTTATCATGAAATAGAAATTCAGTTAATTGTGCCAGAAAAAACTTGAAGCAGAACAGATTATAACCAACCTGTTTGGTACGGGCACGTACGCAAAGTATATACCTTCAAGCAAATTCCATATGATATTTCAAATTACTATACCTTCTATAGAAATGCTACCTCTTTGCTAATGACCCTGGTAACCCCAATTCGTTTAAAATATACACACATACCCATGCCTAAGGCGTATATCTGAATGTATATTTTCAATGCATTGTACGGTTACTACTTTTTATGCTGTTGTCATTGTGATTTGCTATGTTGTGTTTGTCATGTTTTGTTTACGTTTGTTATGCTACATTATGTTTTAATCTTTAATGCTGTTGTCGTTGATTTGTTAACATAAAGTTTCATTTTTTTTTTTTTTTTTTCATTTATTCTCCGTCCTTTTTATGTTTTGATGGACGGATGTTCAACTAAGTTCAAAATTAAACTTTAAAAAAGCAAATAACATCAACTAATTCCAAAATTTTTAGTTTTTCTGCTCTCATCTAAAATTTCCGTTACGCCATATATCAACTTTTAAATTATATCTTTTGAACATAACACCTTTAGAATTGAACTAAAGTTTATGTGATGTTGTAAAAAAAATTGTGCTGCTCCCTAAAATTTGGAATTCAACTTTTAACAAAAAAAACTTCTATGTGTAGTTCTGCGGAGTCCTAATTGGTTAACTGGAATCTTACAAAACCATATATATCTAAAAATTTGGAAGAATTAGGAATCCAATTTTGATGAAAATATTCCATTCAAAAATTCAATCTTAATAGCAAGTTATGCAGTTTCTGGTATTAGTGGGAGTTAAATTTAATAATAACCAACGCGTTTAATCAGCATTAAACGAGCTAAAAATATATTCAGGTTCCAAACAGCTTTAGAAGGTGTAGATTTCCTCTGAAAGCGTAGTTGTCATTGAGAACCGATAGGCTATTGAATTTTTTATGGATATTTGAATAAGATGGAAAGTACTGTCAAGCTTAACAAATTAGTTCTACTTATCTATTTTTATGGTTCAACGCGGCAACATTTACTAAATTAGAGTACTACCCAAAAAACTTCATAATTTTGAAGCACTCAAAACAAAATTTTTAGAAAATCACGGTTTTCAAGAATGAACAGGCCAAAGATTGGTCCAGGGCGCAAATTTTTGTTTTTGTTTTGATGACATTGGTACTTGAGAATTTGTTCCTAAGATCTCCTCTCACCTTATCCAACGACGTCCTTCTTTACGCTGAGTCATTTTAAAGGATCAGAGTGGTATCCAAAATAATTCATTTCTTTGTTGTTATTCTTAAAGAAAGCCTAAGGGATGAAATAAAAAAAAACGTGAAATCCATCGTTTCCATTTTCAAACCCTGGTGTTTAATTACTGTTTTGAAATAGACGCCAATGCATCAGAGGCGCCAGAGTACGAAAATTTAGAGGAAGAGCAAGGATCTTCGCCATTTTTATGCAGACACATACAATTTATTAAGCAAAATAAAGAAGGGGGAGGGGCACTTTTTAAATTTTTATTAACGAAAATTAAAAAAAAAATATTTTTCAAAATGCAGGAGAAGGGGATGAATCGACCACCACTACCCCACCTCCCTCCAAACTGGTGCCCCTGAAATATTTCCTGACCTTTAATTTGAAAGAGAAAATCGCAAGAAAAGAAAAATATGGCTTTTAATTAAAAGATTGTAAGTGATGAAAAATCACTCACAAGGTTGAGCGAAAGATTGAAACTTAGAAAAACGTCCTAAATGAGCATTAATTTTATGTTAGGTTTACAAACAAAATGAAGAGACACTGCAAGATGATAACTAGTAACTGGTAACAAGATGGCAACTGATAAGATAATAACTGGATAACTGGATTCTTTGCGGCATCCTAGTTGACTATCAAGATCACTTAACTGTTTTGTAAAATTTATAGGGAGAAGCCCCATTATACAAGAAAAGACCCAAAATTGCTCGCAATTATGGAACTTAACAAATTTGGAATTCAGAAAAATTTACTAGTTAATGCAGCTAGAGGAATTATTTTTGACAAACGAGGATGAAATATTTTTCTGAAATTGTGTTTAGGAACTTCATTAATATTTTTTTGAGTTCCTTATTCTCTTTTCTTTCATAATATTAATGAAGAGACTGGGCTTTCTTAGTTAGCCAAACTTGGTAAGAGATCTGACGTTCAGCTTGAAACTGAAAAGAAGCACAACGTCATAATTTGAATTGGAAACCAAAATGTATCAATTTATACATCCTTTAGACTTTCTGTGGGGTGGCCCTCCCCTATTGACAACCTTTTATTAATGCAGTTGCTAACAGTCATTACTCCGCAAGTTTGTTCAACTCATTCAATTAAATATAAAAAAAACAAGTTTTTTTCCACTGAAAGTAAGAAGAAACATTAAAACTTAAAAACGAACAGCAATATTCCGTATATGAGTCTCTTTTAACACTGAAGTCTCTTAAGAACATTTTAAAGAAGGTTCTGAGCGTAGTACACGGCCTTTGTGTAATTGAAACAAAAGGTTGAACTTTATCGTAAAAAGCACGTATTGCGGAGGAGGCAGCCCCCCCCTAACATACAGAATAATTTTTATTAGTAGTTGTAAGTTTTAATGTTGCTCAATACTTTCAGTAGAAAAAATCTCGTTTTTCTTTTATGTAGTTTCTGATAGTTTTCCAAACAATCAAAGGAAATATGCCCCCCCCCCTGTGTGGAAAACCTCCCACAACAAATTCCTCCATAGAAAGTTCTTCTCATGTAAAATTCTTCCTCCGGAAAATTATCCCCAGACAATTCCATCCTTGCTACGAAATCCCCCCCCCCCCCGATTTTTATTTTCATTTTTGTTACGATTCCACCTGAAAGACACTCCTTGGCTTACTTACATTTGAACTAAGAGTTGTTTTTATTTAATTTCTGATATTTTTTTTAAGGTCATGGGGCAATCCCCCCGTGCAAAAATATTTCCGGAAAATCCCGCCAACCCCTTCCCCCAATAGAAATTTTTTTGTCACTTCAAAAGGCACTAGAATATATATATATATATATATATATACATATATATATATATATATATATATATATATATATATATATATATATATATATATATATATATATATATATATATATATATATATATATATATATATATATATATATATATATATATATATATATATATATATATATATATATATATATATATATATATATATATATATATATATATATATAATATATAATATATATATATATATATATATATATATATATATGCGCATCCATGATCCACATACCACATTTTGCAGATAGGAGCTTGGAACCTCTACAAAAGGATTCTCTGATATTCTGTTTCCGATGCTGCGATTTTCATTAAGATTTATTATTTTTTAGGGGGTGTTTACACCTTTTTTCGAAAATCCGGCAAATATTATCAGGATTGTAGCCTTTGATGGAGAGTAACCACCAGTCATCCAGATGGCTTTCCACGTTTGCGTCTTGCCACAGCACTAAAAACAATATGGTATTTACCGCAAGACACAAAATTCATACCGTAATCAAGTAAAAGATACTCTTGCAAAATCGAAGTATCATATTTTATAAGTTTTCCTTAATACTACGATCTTTGTTTTTAATCCCATTTACATTGAATGAGCATAAAGAAATTTTCTTATCTGTCATTTATTGGATTGATTTGCAGCCCGACGTTTCCAAATTTCTAGTGATTTCGGACAGCGGCAACTGACACATGATTCTCATTACAATTGGCACACTTAGGATCATTTGAACAGAAGAGATCTCAAGTCATAATATGAGGACCAGAACACCCAGCACATTTAAGAACAGGACTTGGGCAATTACCTTGATTACGATTCGGCGACTGGCATTTGTGGTAACAACGGGGAATCTTTTTAAACTCGAAATATGCGTATGATTTCGCATTTAAATTTTAGCCCATATTTGACAGCTGACGAAAGGGTTGCTGGTCTTCACAAGCAATTTTGATGCTATGAGAATTTCCAATGCGCATAGCATCACAATTACCCTTGAGAAGTGTTGAATCAAAATCATTCCCAAGTCCTTTGGCAATCACAAAGGTCTCAATGACTTTTGCTTCAGAAACGGTGATCGAGCTGATTTAAAAAAGATCATTTACGGCCACCTTATCAACTTTCACAATTAGCTTGTCACCGGAGGGCCACAATTGCGCAATGCATTCATGACTTCTGATTTTTCTCTATAAAGTCTTTCCATTTATATGGATTATCTTTGTCTTGTGGAATGTTTGAAATAAGCACAGTAGGTTGATTTGAAATGGAATAGACAGGTAGATTGAGTAAAGCAGGATAATGCAGATCAGATGCGGTGAATTTTTCGTTGATTACTCGGAGTTTTTCGATACTTGTGTGTTATTTCGTACACGCTCTAGAAGTGAAGTTAGCTTAATCCTAATGAAATATACAAAAATATGATGAAAATACATTACTTTAGCAACAAAATTATGAAAACTACAACAAAGAATCATGGTAGGGCGTCCGCACAGAACCCATTATATTAAATGCCTAACCTAACCAAACCAAGTCACCATCTCTATATATTAAATACTTAATAAAAACTATACGTACAACGTAGATTTCAAATGAGCCTAAGCTAATTTTCTTCCAATACTGACAGGTATAAACCGGTTATTGTCTGATCTGTAGATCCAAATTCTCGAGTGTGTACCATATAATACACAAGAACCGTTTTTTTTCTATTCGATTAACTTTAGCAGAGACGGGAATAAGCAACAGCAGGTATGACCGGAACGTCTGTAGGTGAACAGATAACGAAAGCATATGTCTTTGATAGTTGCTCGTTACCCCAAGGATAATCTTAAGATTGTGAGATGGAACGTTAGTCTCTTTTCATAGCCTCTTTTTAGCTTCAATAATGTCTTGAGGCTGAAAGAACTCAACCACAGTGTTCACAACAATATCATCTCCGATTCCACTAAAAGGGTTAAACTGCAGGAGATTTAGAACAGGGCAGATAACTAATTTTCAGTTGGTCCAGATCCAGAATCAGGTTACGAAAAAACAGTTTACCAGAATCCAAAAGAGCATTGTGCAAATCAAACCACAAAATCAGTTAACCAGACTTCAATAGCATTATCAAATATAAGTAAATGTCCAGTTCATAAAGAAAAAACTGCCACACAGGATTATTAATAGGCTAGTGTTTATTGCAATAATCCAGTGTTTACTGTAAGAAACCCAAAGTCATGCCCAATCTAGTTCTTTTTTTCACACTGGAAAATGTTAGGATGCCAATTTTCAGAAAAAGTTGGGATGCCAATTTTCAGAAAAAAAATAGTGCCGTTTCGGGAAAAATGTATATACACATATATACGTGCATAAACAAGTACATACAATTATTGCTCGTTTAATTAGGTGATTCGGCTTCCTCAGAGGTTGTGACAAATTTGAAAAAAATACAGACAGTATTATCTTATCTATTTTATAATGCTTCTGGTTAAAAAGAAAAGTGCTAATTTTCTTTTTCTTACTTGCGGAAATTGTTTGGAAACAGGATCTTGAGTAGGGAATATACATTTGTATCTTCAAGGCCTTAAATAGTTTAATTGTGCAAAATATTCGTTTGTTACTAACAGTTGAAAGCCTTATTCGTAAAATTCAGGTTTATACCTCCACAGCAAATTTATGGCGTGAGATATATCGTATTTTTAGCTACAATAACCAAGAAAATTAACCAATTTTCAAGCTCTGATACTGGTACGCTATCTACATCTATATGGTCACTGTGAAGTCTAACGTAAATGGTACACGTTTCGAATAGAGTTCATTAGAAGCGATTTTAAAATAATGAATTAAAAATTAGGATTTCTGACATAGTTTGAAATTTTACTATTTTTTATAACACTGAATGAATAAAACAAAAGTTTTATTTTAGGAAGAGCCAGTGATTTTCTTTTCATTTAAATAAATTGTCGAAACAAATTATAGAGGAGACAATTGCGGAAGAGGGGTGGGGGATCAACTGTCCCTCCCCTCCCCTTTTTGGTACATTTGCTAGAAAATAAATTAAAAAAAAAACAAATCCTCTCCACCACTAGATTTTGGTAAATATTTTTATATGTCTCCATAATAAAATACTTTGCCCCTTCTTCACCCTGTACATTTTTGCTAAAGAGCACCATTGAAAACAATAATAAAACAACATATTCTTAAAACGCAAATGATGGATTTCAAACTATTTTTCTGTTCCGGAAATATTCGACTTTCCTTATAGCCTAAAAAAACCTTCCGTCTGGTAAGGCACCAGATGATAGACAGATTGTTATATTTCTATACTATTGCGGATATAAGATAACTGCTTGTATATCTGCCTACATAAAATAGGCTTATGCTTTTATCTATCTATCCTTCCAATGAATTTGTAGCTAAACTATTCAAGCTAGAAACAAAAAATTATCGAAATAATTTTATAACCATAAGATTGCATATTACTACTCCTACTAACAACTATTTCTAGCACCAAGCCGCCTGACGTTAACACGGCTGCGAAGACTCTTCATCCGCCCCAATCTATTCAAAGCCTCCCTCTTTACACCCTCCCAGGAAATGCCAAATTCCTTTAAATCCTGTATTATGATCGTTTTCCACACCATTGGGGCTGCCTGCTTTTCGTTTCACCTCAGATGGATGGCTGAAAAGCCCAAAGTTTCACAATCTGTCATCTTTCATTCGTAAAACATGACCTAGCCATCGTAACTTTCTCAATACCCCTAGGAAGGTGGATGAACCTCTAGAAAGTGGCCTAGAATCGTAACTTTCCCTATAGCCCTAGAAAGTGGGATTAATTCACAATTTTCACAGAGCTTATTGTTTAATAGGCGGTCAGTCAAAACGATTACCTAGGACTATACTTAGAGAGTTCCTCTGGAAAACATCTAACATATCTTCCTCAACCTTTCAAAGCACCCCCTTAAGCACACAGCTTGTTTTTTTTGAAAAACGGTCAGTCAAGCGATTACCTAGAACTATACTTAGACAGTTCTTCTGGAAAACATCTAAGATATCTTCTCAACATTTCAAAGCCCCCCCCCCCCACCGTAAGCACCCAGCTTATTGTTTGATAAACGGTCAGTCAAACGATTACCTAGAAATATACTTAAACAATTCCTCTGGAAAAAATCTAACATATCTTTCTCAACCTTTCAAAGCACCCCCCTTAAGCACCCAGCGTGTTGTTTGATAAAAGTCAGTCAAAACGATTACCTAGAAGTATACTTAGACAGTTCCTCTGGAAAACATCTAACATCTAACAAAAATAGGGAACCAACATCTAACATCTAGCCTTTCGAAGCATCGCGTTATTGTTTAGCACCCCCGTAAGCACCCAATTTATTGTTTGATATACAGTCAGTCAAACGATTACCTAGAACTATACTTAGACAGTTTCTCTGGAAAACATCTAACATATCTTCTCAACCTTTCAGAGCACCCCAATTATTATTTAGCACCCCCGTAAGTACCCAGCTTATTGCTTGATAAACGATCAGTCAAAAGATTACCTAGAACTATACTTAGCCAGTTCATCTGGATAACATCTAAAATGTCTTCTCAATCTTCCAAAACACCCTGTGATTGTTTAGCACCCCCGTGAGCACCACTTATTGTTTGACAAACGTCAGTCAAACGATTACCTAGAACTATACTTAGACAGTTCTTCTGGAAAACATCTAAGATATCTTCTCAACATTTCAAAGCCCCCCCCCCCCCCCACCGTAAGCACCCAGCTTATTGTTTGATAAACGGTCAGTCAACGATTACCTAGAAATATACTTTAAACAATTCCTCTGGAAAAAATCTAACATATCTTTCTCAACCTTTCAAAGCACCCCCCTTAAGCACCCAGCGTGTTGTTTGATAAAAGGTCAGTCAAACGATTACCTAGAAGTATACTTAGACAGTTCCTCTGGAAAACATCTAACATCTAACAAAACTAGGGAACCAACATCTAACATCTAGCCTTTCGAAGCATCGCGTTATTGTTTAGCACCCCGTAAGCACCCAATTTATTGTTTGATATACAGTCAGTCAAACGATTACCTAGAACTATACTTAGACAGTTTCTCTGGAAAACATCTAACATATCTTCCTCAACCTTTCAGAGCACCCAATTATTATTTAGCACCCCCGTAAGTACCCAGCTTATTGCTTGATAAACGATCAAGTCAAAAGATTACCTAGAACTATACTTAGCCATTTCATAAGACTGGATAACATCTAAAATGTTTCTCAATCTTTTTCCAAAACACCCTGTGATTGTTTAGCACCCCCGTGAGCACCACTTATTGTTTGACAAAAACGTCAGTCAAACGATTACCTAGAAACTATACTTATACAGTTCCTCTGGACAACATCTAACATATCTTCCTCAACCTTTCAAATCACTCCAGTTTCAGAACCCTACTTGATCACTATCATTGCCATGGCTTCCGATGTTCTAACCTTTGTGCGACGACGGATATACCTATTTTTCCAAGCTTTTTCCAACTGAAAAAAACACATAAGACTCATTGACCATTATACTATTTACATTATCATTAGATCCATCATCTTCACTATCTCTTTCTTTTCAAATTTTGTAAGAAGTTCCCTTTCTGGTATAACAGACCCCTTCCAAAATTAATTATTGAGTGCGTGTCTTACCCTCTATGTATGATTATATTTTATGACTAAAGTAATCTAATGAAAGTTGAATTAGCCCTGCCATCAGGGCTGAGGCAAACGAAGATAATTCGTCGCAAAATCACCTGTACTGAATAGTTTCAGGTGAAAAACTTTCAAGCAGGAATTTTAACCAAAAAAGCACCTAGCAATCAGTAGTAAATAGTGACGAAGACCACACTGCCTTCCCATCCTAAACACAAGCAACAAGTAGACCAGCAGGGATACTTTATTTCGTAAGACAGTGGAACTTTAACCTTAAATGAATATTTCAACCCTATATCCAATTTCGACCGTATTATTTTATATTTTCATTTGTTCTTTTGTTGAGGACGGTCCTTGGATATAGGAAAAAAACATTCATTTAAGGTTGTTCCATTGTCTTACGAAAAAATTTCCTATTGTTCAACTTGCTGTTTGTGTTTAAAGCAATCAGTAGTCGCACAGAACACTGCTCCAGCAGAAGTAATCCACACTAAGTTATTCTTCTTCCGCTTAAAGAAGAGTGAGCTGTTTTTGTTGTGGTTAAAAGTGTGATTCCAAAGACCGACTACATATTGTATTCACAAGATTTTTTTTTTCTTTTTTACAGGTATCTAAATAGATTCATTACTTATTTCTCTTTTTTTACAAGCTTTTTAGGATTCGATTTTTTTAAGCAGAAAACTTTTTAGTTTTATCAGATTTTTAATTATATATTACTATTTCTTTTCCTGCCTGTGAGAAGTTAATTACAAGAAAAGATACACAGAATTGAGGCAAAAGTGATAATTTACTCACCATGCATTGGTTGCTCTAGCTTTATTACAGTAGTGGGACTCGTTTTCAATAGCTAATTTCGACACGGCATTGAAGCAGTGCGATGCTGATACCTTTTCGTAGTCAACTGGACCATTTTTGCAGAGAACAGGGTTCGTTTCTTCAGTGTCATTTGGCAGCTCTGGCAACCTATATAGAAATATTTTTTTTTTTTTTAAATAAAGTTTGTTACCAATGGCATTCAATTTTAGTAAATCTTCATGTACATGGATAATTTTTAGTTGAAAAATCCTAAGGCCACACAAGAAAGTTACAGAATAAACTACGAGCTTCGGTGCCATTTATTCGTTCGTTAAAAACGGATGATCGCTCACGTCAGCCGGCAAAAAATGCTATACAGGACAAATATAGAGGGAAAAATGAAATTGAATAGAAGTCAGAAGTGATTCGCAAAGTATAAAATAATTAATATATAAAAATATAACATAAGTTAATATTAAGTCCATGATATATTGAATATAATTAAATCATTATAATTAATATATAATATAAATAATGAATGTATAAAGTAATCCCCAAAGAATAAAAAGGATAACAGCTACCAGAGATGACACCGCTTCAAAAGAGCGTCTCCTTGGGATGAAATATTTCCTCGTCAATTTTTTATCTCGTCATGTTTTAGACAGTTCGGCCGTAGAAACTATGTCAATTCCACCAATAACATCAGGCAAGAATTAAAACGCAAATGAAGAGGCGGAAAAGAAAATTATCCATCGCTGAGCTCAAAGTTGGAACATGAGAGGAAATCCTCTGACTCGTCACTCTTTCCAGAGTTTAATAAATGACAAGCAGAATCGACATAGCCCTATATTTAGCCATAACAATTGGATCCTCTATTTCCAGATAATGGAATAATATCTTCTATTTTTATTGGTTCAGGATAAGCTCCCGAGGAGTTGATTCCCGCGCCAAGGATTTTTTTTTTTTTTGTTAATGTTTTCCTCTCTTTGAAAGTTTTGGTATGTTAATTTTTTTCTGTTCTCGTACCGGTTTTACTATATGGCATACATGATTAGAACTTTATTATTTTTTTGCTGAGTAACCTCTTCGTAGCTATGCTTTTTACTACGGATTGCCTCCCATTGGAGTATAATATTCGCAGACATTCATATATAATGGATAGGAGGTAATTAGCTTGAGATTGCTTGTGGGTTTTTTTTTTTAGGAGGATTGCTATGTGGGAGAAGATAGAATCAGCACAGCTGTGCTGGCCTCAGGCGGATTAGTCCTGCAATGAGTTGTTAGCAGTAGCAGTTGTTTGCTTCGACTTTGAAAATGCTGCTGCTTTATCTAGAGGGAGATTTTTCCTCTTACGTTTACAAGAGAAAACTGAACATATTTATTACGATTCTGGTCTAATCAAGAACGAAAGACATCATATTATTTCATTAGTAACAAATGTGTGCTAGGAGGAACAGGAAATTAAATGACAACGTAGTAGCTATGATTATTCAGACGATTGATGCTGAATTGATGCTGGGGGTTGGGACGCCCCAACCCCCACGACTAATTTCAGCCACGATTTGACGCTGCCAAAATTTTTTTGTTCCGTTAAACAAAAACCAGAAAATACTGACATGTCATCTAGAGAATCTCGAATTTTGTCGGTAAACCTAGCAGTAATTACCGACTCATGCCGTGATCTTACGAATGGTGCATAATTTTCCATTTGGTTAAATAAAGAGCATGAAGATACTGACGTGACATATACCGAAATATCTATCTCGGTCGGTAAATGCAGCGGTTTTACCGACTCGTGCAGTGATTTCACGGTTGGTGCCACAGTTTTCCATTCGGTTAAAGAACATGAAAATACGGATATGACATCTAATGAAATCTCAATCTAGGTTGGTAAATGTAGCGGTTTTACCGACTTGTGTCGTGAATTTACGGACGGTGCCAAAATTTTTCTTTCGGTTAAACAAAGGACATGAAAATACTGGTATGATGTGTACCATAATTTCAATCTCGGTCGGTAAATCTAGCGGTTATACCAACTCGTGCAGAGATTTCACGGACGCTGCCGCTATTCTATGTATGTATGTATAAATTTATTGCCCATCATAAATATAAAATACAACACTGATGGAGTATAAAGAAAGAAATGGAAAAAAAAAAATTCTGACAAATACAAACAGAACCAAAACAGAGAAGAACAGACAAGAAGAGAAAAAAAAATTACAAATAGGGGCAATTATATGTAAGAACAAACATCCTATTATCAAATACGGACAATTTCAGAGGCGCTTTCACCAATAATCTGCCTCCGAAATCTCTCATTTCTTTTCTGTACCGCGGACACTGGACTTGCAACTCCATACCGCAAGGATAGTGAGCTGTTATTAGTCCAGAGAGGCAGCCTTAGCAAATATTTCGCATACTTGTAGGAACACTTCCGTATATCCCTAATATCTGAAGCAGTAAGAAGAGACCAAAATGGTGCAAGGGCAAGTAGATGTGGAACAGCAAATGCATTATACAACGCTAGCTAAGATACGGCGGTTAAAGTTAAACTTTAACGCAACTAGTAAGC
>CM051259.1:26388154-26704932 GCA_027921565.1 Artemia sinica | reverse complement strand
AACTTACACACACACACAAAAACTTACACACACACACAAAAACTTACACACACACACACACACAAAAACTTACAAACAGACAAAAACTTACACACAAACACAAAAACTTACACACACACAAAAACTTACACACACACAAAAACTTACACACACACAAAAACTTACACACACACACAAACACACACACACACACACAAAAACTTACACACACACACAAAGTCACACACACACACAAAAACTTACACACACACAAAAACTCACACACACACACAAAAACTTACACACACAAAAAAACTTACACACACACAAAAACTTACACACACACACACACAAACTTGCACACACACACAAAACTTACACACACACACAAAAACTTGCACACACACAAAAACTTACACACACACAAAAACTTACACACACACAAAAACTTACAAACACCCAAAAACTTACACACACAAAAAAACTTACACACACACACAAAACTTACACACACACAAAAACTTACACACACACACAAAAACTTACACACAAACACAAAAACTTACACACACACACAAAAACTTACACACACACACAAAAACTTACACACACACAAAAACTTACACACACACAAAAAAACTTACACACACACAAAAAGTTACACACACACACACACACACAAAAACTTACACACACACACACAAAAAAAAACTTACACACACACAAAAACTTACACACACACACACAAAAAAAACTTACACACAAAAACTTACACACAGACAAAAACTTACACACACACAAAAACTCACACACACACACACACAAACTTACACACACACACACACAAAAACTTACACCCACACACAAAAACTTACACACACACAAAAACTTACACACACACACACACACACAAAAACTTACACACACACAAAAACTTACACACACACAAAAAAACTTACACACACACAAAAACTTACACACACACACACACAAAAACTTACACACACACACAAAAACTTACACACACACAAAAAAACTTACACACACACAAAAACTTACACACACAAAAAAAAACTTACACACAAAAACTTACACACAGACAAAAACTTACACACACACAAAAACTTACACACACGCACAAAAACTTACACAAACACACAAACTTACACACACACACACACACACACAAAAACTTACACACACACAAAAACCACACATACAAACACACAAAGTGTGTTTTCTAAGTGATGGGGTTTCCATGGATGGGGGGGGGCGGGTAAACGCCTAGACCTGTAGAGAGTGACATGGTCAAGGGGGTACGTATTTTCTGGGACCCCCCCCCCCCGCCTCATAAAATAAGTGAGAGAGATATGCAAAAAGCTGGGTTAATCTAGGTTCACTTAGAGTGGCGCGCCCCTCTAAGTGAACCTAGATTAACCCAGCTTTTTGCATATCTCTCTCACTTATTTTATGAGGCGGGGGGGGGGGTCCCAGAAAATAGGTGCCCCCTTCACCATGTCACTTTCTACAGGTCTAGGCGTTTACCCGCCCCCCCCCATCCATGGAAACCCCATCACTTGAAAAACACACTTTGTGTGTTTGTATGTGTGGTTTTTGTGTGTGTGTGTAAGTTTTTGTGTGTGTGTGTAAGTTTGTGTGTGTGTGTGTAAATTTTGTTGTGTGTGTGTAGGTTTTTGTGTGGGTGTAAGTTTTGTGTGTGGGTGTGTAAGTTTTTGTGTGTGTGTGTAAGTTTTTGTGTGTCTGTAAGTTTTTGTCTGTGTGTAAGTTTTTGTGTGTAAGTTTTTTTGTGTGTGTTTGTAAGTTTTTGTGTGTGTGTAAGTTTTTGTGTGTGTGTGTAAGTTTTTTTTGTGTGTGTAAGTTTTTGTGTGTGTGTGTAAGTTTTTGTGTGTGTGTAAGTTTTTTTGTGTGTGTGTAAGTTTTTGTGTGTGTGTAAGTTTTTGTGTGTGTGTGTAAGTTTTTGTGTGTGTGTAAGTTTTTGTGTGTGTGTGTAAGTTTTTGTGTGTGTGTAAGTTTTTTTGTGTGTGTACGTTTTTGTGTGTGTGTAAGTTTTTTTTGTTTGTGTAAGTTTTTGTGTGTGTTTAAGTTTTTGTTTGTGTGTAAGTTTGTGTGTGTGTGTGTAAGTTTTTGGGTTTTTGTAAGTTTTTGTGTGTGTGTAAGTTTTTGTGTGTGTGTGTAAGTTTTTGTGTGTGTGCAAGTTTTTGTGTGTGTGTGTAAGTTTTTTTGTGTGTGTGCAAGTTTTTGTGTGTGTGTGTAAGTTTTTGTGTGTGTGTAAGTTTTTGTGTGTGTGTAAGTTTTTGTGTGTGTGTGTGTGTGTGTGAGTTTTTGTGTGTGTGTAAGTTTATGTGTGAGTGTGTGAGTTTTTGTGTGTGTGTAAGTTTTTGTGAGTGTGTAAGTATTTGTGTGTGTGTAAGCTTTTGTCTGTGTGTAAGTTTTTGTAAGTGTGTGTAAGTTTTTGTGTGTGTGTAAGTTTTTGTGTGTGTGTAAGTTTTTGTGTGTGTGTGTGTAAGTTTTTGTGTGTGTGTGTAAGTTTTTGTGTGTGTGTGTGTGTAAGTTTTTGTGTGTGTTTGTAAGTTTTTTTTTGTGTGTGTGTGTGTAAGTTTTTTTTGTGTGTGTGTGTAAGTTTTTGTGTGTGTGTAAGTTTTTTTTTTGTGTGTAAGTTTTTGTGTGTGTGTGTAAGTTTGTGTGTGTGTAAGTTTTTGTGTGTGTGTGTAAGTTTTTTTGTGTGTGTAAGTTTTTGTGTGTGTGTGTGTAAGTTTTTGTGTGTGTGTAAGTTTTTGTGTGTGTGTGTGTGTGTGAGTTTTTGTGTATGTGTAAGTTTTTGTGTGTGTGTGTAAGTTTTTTTGTGTGTGTAAGTTTGTGTGTGTGTGTAAGTTTTTGTGTGTGTGTGTAAGTTTTTGTGTGTGTGTAAGTTTTTGTGTGTGTGTAAGTTTTTGTGTGCGTGTGTATTTAAGTTTTTGTATGTGTAAGTTTTTTGTGTGTGTGTGTAAGTTTTTGTGTGTGTGTAAGTTTTTGTGTGTGTGTAAGTTTTTGTGTGTGTGTGTGAGTTTTTGTGTGTGTGTAAGTTTTTTTGTGTGTGTAAGTTTTTGTGTGTGTGTAAGTTTTTTTGTGTGTGTAAGTTTTTGTGTTTGTGTAAGTTTTTTTGTGTGTGTAAGTTTTTGTGTGTGTGTGTAAGTTTTTGTGTGTGTGTAAGTTTTTGTGTGTGTGTAAGTTTTTGTGTGTGTGTAAGTTTTTGTGTGTGTGTAAGTTTTTTTGTGTGTGTAAGTTTTGTGTGTGTGTGTAAGTTTTTGTGTGTGTGTAAGTTTTTGTGTGTGTGTAAGTTTTTGTGTGTGTGTGTGAGTTTTTGTGTGTGTGTAAGTTTTTTTGTGTGTGTAAGTTTTTGTGTGTGTGTAAGTTTTTTTGTGTGTGTAAGTTTTTGTGTGTGTGTGCAAGTTTCTGTGTGTGTGTGCAAGTTTCTGTGTGTGTGTGTAAGTTTTTGTGTGTGTGTAAGTTTTCTGTGTGTGTGTGTAAGTTTTTGTGTGTGTGTGTAAGTTTTTGTGTGTGTAAGTTTTTGTGTGTGTGTGTGTAAGTTTTTGTGTGTGTGTAAGTTTTTGTGTGTGTGTGTGTGTGAGTTTTTGTGTGTGTGTAAGTTTCTGTGTGTGTGTGCAAGTTTCTGTGTGTGTGTGCAAGTTTTTGTGTGTGTGTGCAAGTTTTTGTGTGTGTGTGTAAGTTTATGTTAGTGTGTAAGTTTTTGTGTGTGTGTAAGTTTTTGTGTGTGTATGTATGTAAGTTTTTGTGTGTGTGTGTAAGTTTTTGTGTGTGTAAGTTTTTTGTGTGTGTGTAAGTTTTTTTGTGTGTGTGTAAGTTTTTTGTGTGTGTGTAAGTTTTTGTGTGTATGTGTGTAAGTTTTTGTGTGTGTGTTTAAGTTTTTGTGTGTGTGTGTGTAAGTTTTTGTGTGTGGATAAGTTTGTTTTGTGTGTGTAAGTTTTTGTGTGTGTGTAAGTTTTTGTGTGTGTGTGTGTAAGTTTTTGTATGTGTATAAGTTTTTGTGTGTGTGTGTGTAAGTTTTTGTGTGTGTGTAAGTTTTTTTGTGTGTAAGTTTTTTTGTGTGTGTAAGTTTTTGTGTGTGTGTGTAAGTTTTTGGAAGTGTGTAAGTTTTTGTGTGTGTGTAAGTTTTTGTGTGTGTGTGAGTTTTTGTGTGTGTGTATAAGTTTTTGTGTGTGTGTGTGTATGTAAGTTTTCGTGTGTGTGTGTAAGTTTTTTTGTGTGTGTAAGTTTTTTTTGTGTTTGTAAGTTTTTGGAGCTTTGAAAGATCAAGAGAATGTAACTGTGACAAGGTAAACCACGACAACGAAATATTCCAACTCTTGCATTTCAACGAAAGAAATCCAAAATGAACTTTGAAAAATCAAGAGAATGTAACTGTGACAAGGTAAACCACGACAAAAACACTACTGAAATATTCCAACTCTTGCATTTCAACGAAAGAAATCCAAAATGAACTTTGAAAAATCAAGAGAATGTAACTGTGACAAGGTAAACCACGACAAGGCACTACTAAAATATTCCAACTGTTGCACTTCAATGAAAGAAATTCAAAATGAACTTTGAAAAATTAAGAGAATCTAACTGTGACAAGGTAAAGCACAACAAGACACTACTGAAATATTCCAACTCTTGCATTTCAACGAAAGAAATTCAAAATGAACTTTGAAAAATTAAGAGAATGTAACTGTGACAAGGTAAAGCACAACAAGACACTACTGAGATATTCCAATTCTTGCATTTCAACGAAAGAAATTCAAAATGAACTTTGAAAAATCAAGAGAATGTAACCGTGACAAGGTAAAGCACAACAAAACACTACTGAAATATTCCAACTCTTGCATTTCAACGAAAGAAATTCAAAATGAACTTTGAAAAATTAAGAGAATGTAACTGTGACAAGGTAAACCATGACAAAACACAACTGAAATATTCCAACTCTTGCATTTCAAGGAAAGAAATACAAAATGAACTTTGAAAAATCAAGAGAATGTAACTGCGACAAGGTAAACCACAACAATCCACTACTGAAATATTCCAACTCTTGCATTTCAATGAAAGAAATTCAAAATGAACTTTAAAAAATCATGAGAATGTAACTGTGACAAGGTAAACCACGACAAAACACTACTGAAATATTCCAACTCTTGCATTTCAATGAAAAAAAATCCAAAATGAACTTTGAAAAATCAAGAGAATGTAACTGTGACAAGGTAAAGTACAATAAAACACTGCTGAAATATTCCAACTCTGGCATTTCAACGAAAGAAATTCAAAATGAACTTTGAAAAATTAAGAGAATGTAACTGTGTCAAGGTAAACCACGACAAAAACACTACTGAAATATTGCAACTCTTGCATTTCAAGGAAAGAAATCCAAAATGAACTTTGAAAAATCAAGAGAATGTAACTGTGACAAGGTAAACCACAACAATCCACTACTAAAACATTCTAACTCTTGCATTTCAATGAAAGAAATTCAAAATGAACTTTGAAAAATCAAGAGAATGTAACTGTGACAAGGTAAAGCACAACAAAACACTACTGAAACATTCCAACTCTTGCATTTCAATGAAAGAAATCCAAAAATGAACTTTGAAAAATCAAGAGAATGTAACTGTGACAAGGTATACCACGACAAGACACTACTGAAATATTCCAATTCTTGCATTTCAACGAAAGATATTCAAAATGAACTTTGAAAAATCAAGAGTATGTAAAAATCCAAAATGAACTTTGAAAAATCAAGAGCATGTAACTTTGACAAGGTAAACCACGACAAAACACTGCTGAAATATTCCAACTCTTGCATTTCAAGGAAAGAAATCTAAAATGAACTTTGAAAAATTAAGAGAATGCAACAGTGACAAGGTAAAGCACAACAAGACACTACTGAAATATTCCAACTCTTGCATTTCAACGAAAGAAATTCAAAAATGAACTTTGAAAAATCATGAGAATGTAAAAATCCAAAATGAGCTTTGAAAAATCAAGAGAATGTAACTGTGACAAGGTAAACCATGACAAAACACTACTGAAATATTCCAACTCTTGCATTTCAATGAAAGAAATTCAAAATGAACTTTGAAAAATCATGAGAATGTAACTGTGAAAAGGTAAACCACGACAAAACACTACTGAAATATTCCAACTCTTGCATTTCAATGAAAGAAATCCAAAAATGAACATTGAAAAATCAAGAGAATGTATCTGTGACAAGGTAAACCATGACAAAACACTACTGAAATATTCCAACTCTTGCATTTCAACGAAAGAAATCCAAAATGAACTTTGAAAAATCAAGAGAATGTAACTGTGACATGGTGAACCATGACATAACACTACTGAAATATTCCAACTCTTGCATTTCAACGAAAAAAATCCAAAATGAACTTTGAAAAATCAAGAGAATGTAACTATGAAATGGTAAAGCACAACAAAACACTACTGAAATATTCCACCTCTTGCATTTCAACGAAAGAAATTCAAAATGAACTTTGAGAAATTAAGAGAATGTAACTGTGACAAGGTAAACCATGACAAAACACTACTGAAATATTCCAAGTCTTGCATTTCAACGAAAGAAATCCAAAATGAAGTTTGAAAAATCAAGAGAATGTAAGTGTGACAAGGTAAACCACAACAAAACACTACTGAAATAATCCAACTCTTGCATTTCAATGAAAGAAATTCAAAATGAACTTTGAAAAATAAGCCTTTAGGATAATTTAGGCCTTTAGGATAATAAGTTACATAGTGAAAAAAACTGAAATTATTTTTTGATTCCAGGACACTGGTATTCAAACAACAACCCAAAAGCGATCGAAGATGGATGCCGGGATGGTTAGCACAGACAAAATCATGAATTCCATGAGGGATACTGTGATCCACTTCGCACCCCATCAAAACAGGACAGTTTCTACCGACCTAGCTGTTATTTTTGATATAAGTGCAAATAGATATTCCGAAACTATTATAATAGTTTATTAAATCAATTCCTTCTATGATTGAGGTCAATAGGACTCTTTCGAGTTTGACTTGTCAATAATATGCAATGCAGTGAAACCTGACTTGAGGCACTTGGCAATAAAATCTATTTAGTGATTATTTTAATTATACAAACTCAACGAAAGGGGCACTGCTTACTCGAGTAGTAATAATAATTTTGAATCAGCTACTTATAAATGTTAATGTATTTTCTCAAGGGGCTAATTATTGTAGAAAAAAAGAGTGTGGAGGAGTGGGGTGAAAAAAATTTATAAGACATTTGCAATTTCGCATATGAAAATAGATCACGAACGATGAATGAGTGCCAACCTAAAGGTTAGACACTCTTTTTTTTATTTTTTATGTTATAGCATTCAGCAATTCTTCTTTTCACTCTTAATAATTTAAAATCAGCCAGTTGCATGTATTAAGTCATAGGGATCGTTATAGAAAAAGAGGGATGGTGGGGGGATAGTTCAATTGTCGATAAGGAAGGCCAAAAAGTTCTTTTTCTTACAATGATTTATTTATTCCAGGTTTACTACTACCACCTCCACCATCTCCATCACGAAGCCACAGAAGAAAATACGTATTATTGAAAAAAAACCTAGACCACCACCACCATCCGATATATGGGCTACATCACCATTAACCGGGGATGAAGAGGTATGTTTTATAGAGCAAACCGCCTCGGTTGAAAGATGGATGAGTTTTGTGCAGAATTATTATCAGGAGGCACAAACATTGGAGTTAGATCCCTATTTTGGATTTTTATTCTGAATGTTATACATGATCTGAATAAAACCATTAACTTTAGACATCATTCTTTTATTCTAACTTAAGCTGTAAAAATAAAGCTTCAGTTCCCTGACTAAACCATTTTATGCAACTCTACAAAAACTTCTTAATTTGACATCACTTTTCTGTTGTCATTATGAAAGACATAATCCATGTAACTTTGTTTCTTTTAATTACTCAGGAGGTGGGACAAAAAACGTCTGTTATTCCAGCGATTTATATAGTCCAGGTTTTAGTCAATATAATGCTAGGAGGGTAATTAAGTTTTGATGGGGGTGAAAAAATTGACATTCTTTTAACTTCATAAAATAATGGATATTTCGAAAGGAAAATAAACCCTGTTTTTATAGATTGGTGAATTAGCACCACCATAAAGTCATGAACCACCTACACCACTACCACAGTTTTAGTGGACCTACACCAGCCATTCCACCGTCAGTGGAGTCTAGGGATGAGAATACTCTAGTTGTTGATAATATGGAGTGGCATAAGGGGTTTTTAAATGATTGTTTTGGGGACAAGACCAGTATAGGTTACTTAACTTGTGACATAGACATGATGAAGGACCCAGAATGGACAGATAGATTTATGAATAAGTATTTGGGATAAGCTAGTGCAACTACATCTAAACCGCGTCCTCATAAAGAAATTCTGTCACAAGACAATACAGGCTGGCTTGATGAGATCCCCAAATACTCTGGAGGGCATACTAAGTGACCTGGGCGATTTCACACAAGGCCCAACTAATGCAATTGAACAGACTGGGAGTGGTGCTATTGACGATTCTACGCCAACCCCCGTCCCCCCATTGAGGTTAATGATACTACAAGTAACGAAGCAACACCTACACAAGCATTTACAATTCCAGATTTTTTTTCGTTCTAACTCTGCCTGCACCATAAAAAAGTCTAAAGCGCCAAATTTGGTGACCCCTTTAACTCTCTGGTGTCAGGGGATATAATAACAAATCCCCTGGACATTACCCATTTATATGTTAACAAGATTCGAGCACTTCTAGACCAACAGATGGGGGTGTGGGTGCGAAGGGACAGCTTAGAAGCCTCAATAGCACTAAAAAATTTTTAAAGAAAATGCGAGCGAGCTACATTCGAAATACTTGCATACAGAGATTTTAGCAATTCACCCGCATTTATCAAATTCGAGGTTTTTTTTTAGATTGGGTAAGTAGCATTGTAAGTAAACTGAATAATTATAACGAGGGGTAGCGGGTCGGTGGTTTTATTTATTAGGAGTCTAAACATTAATATTTGTAAATTTAAAGAGCATTTTATTTTAAGAGGTGGGCATGGGGAGAGGGCTATAGTTTTAAAATATCATTCAGATTCAGAGGGTTGTCAGGGGGTACTACGAATCTTTTTCGATACAAGGCTATAGCGTTTCAATTATGCATTTTACTTGCTGCCTATAGACCCCTATTGAAGGATGCCTCCAAGAAAAAGTTGGAAGAATTAGCAGTTAATGGGATGGAGGAATCAAAGTTTCCAATAGTAAATTTTAAGTGTTTAAATGATCAATGTCCCGTGACATTAGAAGGAATAGACATTTTTGAGCGGGCTACTGCACATTTAAAGATTGGTGTCACGGTGTTGCAGTATGAAACAGAATTTGAGCAGGGTCGAGGGTCACCGTTCCGATAAGAAGGGAGTATTATTTCCAGTGAGGGCTCCGTCCATTGAGTCAGTGGAGCATTGGGTTTGGCTTCTATACACGCCAACCACAGAGCCTGATTCAAATGGGCATTTTAATCCAATTACAGATATTAGTAGGGTTTTATGTGAGAGTAAACATCGGGGTGGTGTATGCTATTATTGTCCGACATAACTCTAAAAATTTCGCTCTGATTTAAAGTTAAAGCATCACATGAGACACTGTAAATGTCACGGATAGGAGGCTGTGGAAACGGTAAGCGGAGATAGAAAGATCTTACTTTTTAAGAATTTCCAGACTTAAGACTTAGTCTTAAGTCTTACGTTTTAAGACTTAGGGCTACACGAATATGATTTTTGTTTGTAAAAAAAAATAGTACAATTTTTAGTGCAGTTTTAAGAAAATTCAGATTTTTTCAACAAATTTCTAGCAAAAAAGCTAAAAAATCGAAATTTTTCAAGATAAACAATTTTCTTATAATCAAAAAGAAAACCTACGAAAAAAAGTTTAAATTATTGTGTCTGAGGGTTCCACAACCTTTTTAGCGAGTTTACCCGATAATAGGAATTTTACTCAGTAGCCTGCTACCTAGCGGGAAGATTTTTCATTATGCGACAGCAGGTAGAATTGATCATTCCTGGACAGATAGAAAGTCATTGGTCCTGAAGTGATGATTTAATACTGGTAAAGTAAAGGTAAACGCCAGCTAATTAGTGTTATTTGGACAGATAAACAGTTTGTTAGAACTCTGATCGGTTTGTTAGAACTAGTGGCTCTAAACATCGACAAGGGTGTAGTTTTCAGGCTCTTGGGTGTCAGTACCAGATAGCAAGCGATCTTGGTATCACAACGATTCAGATAATTCGCTTACGTTACTCTACGCCTCATTTTGGTCAATTCATTTAGGACATTTCGTAAAGGTGGTCCGCCACACAAACTCTGAGGTGATAAAGATAACTTTACGTGAGATAACCATGAAAATTGGTCAATATGACACACGGTGATTATCAGAGTGTTCACAATCATGTTCGACAATGCAAAACGGATACGTCAACTATATTTTATTAGTCCCTTTTCGTCCCTTCTTGGCTAGAGTCCTCTTCAGGCTCATTCTATGTCAATGCAATACTGTGGTAAGAAATCATACAATCAGATATTTAAGGCAGCATCTTCAATTCATTTTACAGCTCGAGCCTGGAGAGGAACCTTGCAAAGAAGCGCAGGAATACAGCTGTAGTAAAATGTAGCTGACGTCATCAGTTTTGGAGAGTCCAATGATTCATGATTTACATACTTTATCTTTCATCCACTCTTTTATTTTACAGACTCTGTGAAATTGCTAGAGGACATCTTACAAAATATGCAGCGGCTGCCATTTGAGCTGAAACCAAGTGAAAAAATTTAGACTATTATTCAACCATAGCAAGGGTGTGATTTGCCACGATGGGACAGAAGATTCCCTCTGCAGGGTGAAGAAATTTCGCGATTGTTTTGTCATTCTGGTGGTTTTTGGACAGGAAGTCCATGTTTCAAATATATTAAATATTTAATAATATAATAAATATTACCTCATCTTCTCTAATCCATTTTGCTAACATCCTCATTGCTTCTTTTGGTTCTGAAAAGTCTTTAACAACATATAATATGCAAGACACGCCAAGTCCCATAGCTAAAATAAAAAACAAATTAACTTCGATTTCATAAGTGAATGTGTTTCGGGAAATAATGGGCGTGGAAGAGGTGTTAGTTTCCTTCCGATCACTTTCAACTTAATAGTCGAAAGTGACTATTAAGGGCACAAGCCACTCGAATTTCCAATGAATGAGCCCTTTTCGAAGTTTTTACGACAACTTTTTTGATACAAACTGCCCTCGTCTAAAGGAAAAAAAATAATAAATAATACATTGTGCGAACATCGTTCTTATATGCCCCTGGGCATTAGTTAGAGCCCTTGTCCTGAGGGCTGATGGAGAGTGTCCGCCTAAAATACATAATTTATATCTTTAAATCAACTACACTGAACAAAATGGCTATCTCAAAATTTTGATTGGATGTGTTTGGGGAAACGGTGGGGGTGGAAGGGGTGTTAGCTGCCTTCCAACCACTTTTGACTATTAAAAATAGCACAAACCACTCCAATTTTCAATTGAATGAGCCCTTTTTCGAAGTTTCTACGACAACTTTTTCGATAAAAAGTACCCTGGTCTAAAGAAAAAAATTTATAAATAATAGTAGTATGTTACCTTATACTTCTATAGAAGCTACAGTAATTACCATGTTATTCTATAGAGGCCATAGGAAGACGTTTCTATAGAAGCTCTACACCTTTTCAAAGAAATTCAGAGCTCCCTCACATGGCATTATACTTTGGGTAGACTATGTTCCATCATTGTAGCTATGGAATCAGGTTAATAACCTGTAGCTTAAAGGTATCTGAGATCTTGCCCCAGTATCGCATACACTATTAGAGATATCAAAATGATATCTCATTTGCATTAAGCTAACTCAATTTGCGAAAAGGTATTCCATTTGCACAACTCTGCTCTGATTGAATTGTCGCCGACAATGGGTCGAAAACGACATGTAATCAATGCTAAGCCTTTTGTTATTGCTAGGGGATTACTCAATTCACTTCTTAGTGTTAACTGACAGAGTTCCAAATACGAACATTTTGAAAAGCAGACAGCTTTTTTTTGTTTAGCATTTGCAAAAAAGGGGTAATTACTGATTGGATAATTTTTTAATGCTTTTACAATCGGAAATGTTTGATTAACCTTTGCAAAAAAGGAGTAATGGGATTTGCGAATTGGAGGAGATGGGGTGATTGTGTACTGTATAATACACAAGTGATGTTTTGGAGAGTATTGTCAATTTAAAATAGTTTATAAATAAAAAAAAATTAACAAGAAATGGCTGAAAAGTGTTTTGAGGGAGATGGGTTGCATGGAGGGTTGAGTTGCACGAGGGTTTAGTTAAATGGGGCCGAGTTGCACGAGGGTTCAGTAGCACGAGGGTTCAGTAGCACGGGGGTTCAGTTGTACAGGGTTTCGGTTATACAGGGGTTCAGTTACATGGGGGTTCAGTTGCACGGGGGTTTAGTTAAATGGGGCTTGAGTTGCACGGGAGTTGAGTTACACGAGGGTTCAGTTGCACGGGGGTTCAGTTACATACGGATTCAGTTACACGAGGATTAGTTAAATGCGGTTGAGTTGCATAGTCTCGTTGGAAAAAATTGGAGTTCATACTTAAACAGTTCTATTAAGAGCTATTGCTATGGAAATGGCTCATTTTTGAATCGAAACTATGCTTTTCTGACTGAAGATACACATTTGAATCAGAAAAAGTGAAAATGTACACAATTGAAACGGAAAAGTGTGTTTTGACGATATTTTCTATAATTTCGTCTGAAAAATGGGAGTTCACGCTTAAAAAGTTCTATCAAGAGCTATTTTTATGGAAATAGTTCATTTTTGAACCAAAACTACGCTTTTCTGACTGAAAATATACATTATAATCAGAGAATTGTGTATTGATAGTATTTTCTATAGTCTCGCTGGAAAAAATTGGAGTTCATACTTAAACAGTTCTAGTAAGAGCTATTGCTATGGAAATGGCTCATTTTTGAATCAAAACTATGCTTTTCTTACTGAAGATACACATTTGAATCAGAAAAAGTGAAAATGTACACAATTGAAACGGAGAAGTGTGTTTTGACGATATTTTCTATAATTTCGTCTGAAAAATAGGAGTTCACGCTTAAAAAGTTCTATCAAGAGCTATTTTTATGGAAATAGTTCATTTTTGAACCAAAACTACGCTTTTCTGACTGAATATATACATTACAATCAGAGAAATATGTTTTGATAGTAATTTCTATATTTTCATTGGAAAAAATTGGAGTTCATACTTAAACAGTTCTATTAAGAGCTATTGCTATGGAAATGGCTCATTTTTTGAATCGAAACTACGCTTTTCTGACTGAAGATATACATTATAATCAGAAAAATGTGTTTTGATTGTATTTTCTATATTTTCGTTGGAAAAAATTGGAGTTCATACTTAAACAGTTCCATTAAGAGGTATTGCTATGGAAACGGCTCATTTTTGAATAGAAACTACGCTTTTCTGACTGAAGATACACATTTGAATCAGAAAAAGTGAAAATGTACACATCTGAAACAGAGAAGTGTGTTTTGACCGTATTTTCTATAATTTCGTCTGAAAAATAGGAATTCACGCTTAAAAAGTTCTATTAAGAGCTATTTTTATGGAAATGGTTCATTTTTGAACCAAAACTACGCTTTTCTGACTGAAGATATACATTACAATCAGAGAAATGTGTTTTGATAGTATTTTCTATATTTTCATTGGAAAAAATTGGAGTTCATACTTAAACAGTTCTATTAAGACTTATTGCTATGGAAATAGCTCATTTTTTTGAATCTAAACTACGCTTTTCTGACTGAAGATATACATTATAATCAGAGAAATGTGTTTTGATAGTATTTTCTATATTTTCGTTGGAAAAAATTGGAGTTCATGCTTAAACAGTTCTAGTAAGAGCTATTGCTATGGAAATGGCTCATTTTTGAATCGGAACTACGCTTTTCTGACTGAAGATACACATTTGAATCAGAAAAACTGAAAATGTACACATCTGAAACAGAGAAATGTGTTTTGACCGTATTTTCTATAATTTCGTCTGAAAAATAGGAGTTCACACTCAAAAAGTTCTATTAAGAGCTATTTTTATGAAAATGGTTCATTTTTGAACCAAAATAACGCTCTTCTGACTTAAGATATACATTTGAATCAGAAAAAGTGAAAATGTACACAACTGAAATAGAGAAGTGTGTTTTGACCGTATTTTCTATAATTCCGTCTGAAAAATAGGAGTTCACACTTAAAAAGTTCTATTATGAGCTATTTTTATGGAAATGGCTCATTTTTGAACCAAAACTACGCTTTTCTGACTGAAGATATACATTACAATCAGAGAAATGTGTTTTGATAGAATTTTCTATATTTTCATTTGAAAAAATTGGAGTTAATACTTAAACAGTTCTATTAAGAGCTATTGCGATGGAAATGGCTCATTTTTTTTTGAATCGAAACTACACTTTTCTGACTGAAGATATAGATTATAATAAGAGAAATGTATTTTGATAGTATTTTCTATATTTTCATTGAAAAAAATTGGAGTTCATACTTGAACAGTTCTATTAAGACCTTTCTTAGTCGTATGTTTACCCGAATATTTAACAAGTACCATTTTTCCACACCAGCCACAAAACTCAATTCCTCCTAGAACTATTTAAACTAAATACTTACCCCCGCCCTAGTTTTAAGGGGGTAAAAATGTCAGTTATTTAGTACCCGGTAAACAGGTGATTTGAAATGCTGCATTAGAAATAGTTTATTGCTAATGATACATCCTCGACAGATATTTTTTTTATTGTATTTTATAGCTATTAGCCAAACGTTGCTCTGTGTTTGTCACACCAACTAGTAAATATTTATCGGGGTTTAATTTTTTCTGTTCAATTATTTTCAGTGTAAGCCAATATAATTACCTCATTCTTTTACTCTAACTTAACTTGTAGGAATAGGACTTCTAGAATAAGGATTCATTCCCTCGACTAAATCAGTTTATTCATGTAAAATGGCGAACAAAAGACTATTATTTTCCGTTCTTTCTTGAAGTCACCTCTTGGATACACAATGCAGAAATTTCATTAAAGAAATTATGAAAAAATTGTAAGCAAGTAACAAACTCTTTCCTGAAGTCACCTCTTAGATATACAATGTAGAAACTTCATTTAAAAAACTATGAAAAAATTGTAAGTACGTAAGTAACAAATTCTTTCTTGAAGTCACCTCTTGGATACACGATGCAGAAATTTCATTAAAGAAATTATGAAAAAATTGTAAGTAAGTAGCAAACTCTTTCCTGAAGTCACCTCTTGGATACACAATGTAGAAACTTCATTTAAGAAACTATGAAAAAATTATAAGCAAGTAAGTAACAAATTCTTTCTAGAAGTCACCTCTTGGATACACAATACAGAAATTTCATTAAAGAAATTATGAAAAAATTGTAAGTAAGTAGCAAATTCTTTCTTGAATTCACCTGCTGGATGAACAAAAAGACATTTCGTTCAAAAAATTATGACAAAATTTTAAGTAAGTAACAAACCCTTTAATGTTTTCACCTGCTGGATAAACAAAAAGACATTTCGTTCAAAAAATTATGACAAAATTCTAAGTAAGTAACAAAATTTTTCTTGAAGTTACCTCTTGGATACACAATGCAGAAATTTCATTTAAGAAATTATGAAAAAATTGTAAGCAAGTAACAAACTCTTTCCTGAAGTCACCTCTTGGATGCACAATGCAGAAATTTCATTTAAGAAACTATGAAAAAATCGTAAGTAAGTAAGTAACAAATTCTTTCTTGAAGTCACCTCTTGGATACACAATACAGAAATTTCATTAAAGAAATTAAGAAAAAATTGTAAGCAAGTAGCAGATTCTGTCTTGAATTCACCTGCTGGATAAACAAAAAGACATTTCATTCAAGAAATTATGACTAAATTCTAAGTAAGTAACAAACTCTTTAATGTTTTCACGACTTAGATACATGATGTAGAAATTTAATTCAAGAAATTATGAAAAAATTCTCAGTAAGTACATCGCGGACATCGCGTGATGTCCATGTGAAACAATTCTTCATTGCAGTAATGCTTAAGAACGTTGTCGTCCAATCTTGATACAGCACTGGAAGAAAAGAAGAATTTATTTGAAGATCGAGTAAGTGATTCAAAAGGGGCTTTGTCTATACAATACTGATTGGAGAAATTCTTCTCAGCAAAGTGTTCAAACACGTAAATGTATGATAAACCCCCTACCGATCAAGTTGTTCATTCTTTGACGCATTATAGAGCCGGGTATTTCGTTAGTTTCATTCAGCTTAGCGTGAGACAAGACAAAGAGAAGCGACAGAATACATGAAAAATATATAATCTGGGCTACATTTGTGCACATAAGGGGGGAGGGGTAAAGAATTTGGACAGTGAGAAGTTAGAAAACAATTCTTATTACATAATTTGCAGAATAATTGTGCCTAACACATTAAGCATGCAGACCCGTTTTACTTTACCTCTCCCCCCCCCCCCCTAATGTGCAAATATATAGCCCAAATGTGTTTCTAAAGCATTATATTTTTATCACAATTAGGTATATTTCATTAGGATTGAGCGTCAGAGAAACATATTACAAGAATATTAGGTAGGGTGTATATCATACAAGTATCTTAAAACATACACTGTTCCACCAATTTTACCCATAAAAATTCAAACATTAGCGACCTGTCGGGACCCGAAGAACACTACACCTCAAAGTAAAATTACACCTCCTTAAGCTATTTGGTGCAGTAGGTTTTTTTTTTTTTTTTTTTTTTTGTTTTTTTTTTGCTCGTGTTTCCCAAATTTGGAAAAGAAGTTTCCTAAATTTGCCATTAGAAGAAAAGAAGGATTTATGAGTAGATTAACTGAGCAATTCAAAAGGTGCTTTGTCCAAACAAAACTAATCAAAAAATTATAATACTGAAACACTGAAATATTTTACGGGTTCTCACGGACGAGAGAAATTTAAAAACTCATTTGAGAGGAAATTGCTATATCTAATGCCTTTTTGTAATCTATTAATAAAGGAGAAATAGGTCTCTTCCATTCTTCTTCTATCTAGTAATAAAGACACAAACAAAGGGGGGAAAGCATAGTTTCTTCTGATCATAATAAGGATTAATAAAGGGCTAATAAGAACTAATAAAAGCTAAAAGTAATAAGGGCTATAAAGGGGGGGGGAATAGTCTCTTCTAGTCGTTTTATACTTGATTTAAGGCAAAGTCTGCTCAATTAATTTTCTGTATGAACCTTATTAAGGTGTAAAATTCTAATGACAATTATCACATCTTATGACATTATTAGCTTTATTATCCTTATAATATTAATTTTTTAAGCCTAATCAGTTGTAAAACCCATATGACATTTATCCCCCTCGTGACAAAGCTTTAAAACATTAAGACAAAGCTTTAAAACATTGTTTTTACAAAACAACTGGATCAACTCGAAGTTGAGTCAACTGAATCGTATTAAAAGAAGAAAACATCGAGTAGAAAAGGTACCAACATGTCGTTTTCCACTTAAACTCAAGCATTTTTTTCACCCCTCCCCTCCCCCTCTTAACCAGTAAAGAAACCCCATACATCCCATTCTCCACCTAATACCCTTTTTACGCCAAATCCCCAACCATATATTTTATTAGGCAAATCACTGGTTATTCGAGCAGCTAACCACACAACTAAGGGTATCTATAGAGGGTGTGCGAAAAAGTACGTATACCCAGGGTCGGTTTTGGGGGAGGAACAGAGGGGGTGCATGCCCCGGGTGCAAAAATTTCAGGTGCGAAAAATTTCAAATGAATAATCTAACGGTTATAACCATTTTGTAATTTTTAATTTTATTTTTATTAAAATAAAGTAGAGGGCGCATTTAATAATGAAAATAATTAATAAAGCATTAATCAATTGTTGAAAAAAATAGTTTAATAGTCATTAAAATGATTGAATTAAAATAATTAATAATAATTAAATAATTCAAACAGTGAATTGAAAAATAATAAACAATAAATTATTAATGAATTGATAATTTGAAAACAACGTGGTTAATAAATGAAAATTTTTATTAAAACTGCCTGAAAATTTTATGGGAGACAGGAGGAGGGGCTAATTAATGTTTTGCTCCAGGTGAAAGAAAGGCCAGGATTGTCACTGCAGATACCCTCTACTGAAAGTACGAGAAAAGAGTATCGAGAAGTCTCCTGTGGAATTTGTTTTAGTGGTGGTAAAAGACCCCATTTGAATAACCACAGTCAAGATGACGGTGACGTAGCAATGGGGGATCAGGGGGATATATTGGCGCAGAAAAATTGCAATTACATTTTTTTTTCCTAAGATGGATAAGGTGATAATCTTGAAAAACATCCTGAGGATAGCGTGGCACAGGTCCTGTCAAAAATATTGCTGGAAAATAAAAATAATAAAGCAGGAAGGAGGAGACGTCTTTATGGAGGAGACGAGCTTAAGTACCATCTTCATCATTATTTTGGAAAGATAGATTTACCCTAGAGAAATATATTTATTCATTCATAACAAGTAACATGACTACAGAGGATTGGGATGAATTGAACCTGAGAACTTTTCACGTACTTTTGTTTGCACGAACTTAAATAAGAAATTATTTTGTTAGAAAAAACAAAATCGAAGAATTTGTCAAAGGGGCAACCTGAAGCAACAAAATTACTTCTTTTTTGTATGAAAATCGAACGGTTTATTCCTGAATGATAAACAACGAAACTAAGGCAGACTGGGGGAGGGTTGGATTGACCTCTGAGAAAATATTAATTTCTTTAGTTATTGATGAGTGAGTAAATTCATTATTTAACTTAAAGAAGTACTGGAAGCAAAAGAAACATTCAGATATAAAAAAAACAATAAATAAAAAAATAATATTACTAATTATATTAAGAATAATATTAAAAAAATAAAATAATATTAATATTGAAAAAAACAAATAATACAATTAGTACATAAAACTACAAAGAAATGACAACAAAGATGTCGAACCATGAAAATAGAATTTAATGTAAAAATATTTCTAAGATTCATATAAGGAATAAAATATATCACAAGAATGCAAGGGCGAATATCGACTCCTGAAAACGTAACAAAACGTATATTAACAAATCTTTTATGCTTTTTTAAAGTTTTCTCCCCTCCCCCCCTCTCCTAACAAAAATTCTGGCTACGACCCTACAAGCAAGTAAACAAAGTACATAATTATCAAAGTTCTTACATGCAAATGGTTTTCTAACTAAAAAAGTTTAACAGGTTAGCTTCTCTCTTATATGGAATTTTGAGGATAAAAATAGCAAAAAGAAAAAAGTGAACAAAAGTGCGAAATGTCGTGATTCTATATTTCCTACAAGATATAATTATTTTACCATTGTCCCCATAATTTTTAATAAATTAATGCAAACATTACCCCCCCTCCCCCCTGCAAGTAATAATAATTATTTGCACGGAATATCCTGAATACCCCACTACCTGATAGTACAACAAAATCAATTTTAAGAGTAACTTACCCATTAATCCTATTCTTTCTGTATAGGCCTCGAATGGTTTCAGCTGACATTTTGTACTTTTCGACAATCTATAAAAAAGTGAAATAAATCATACAGAAACATACAACTTTATATAATTTGTGAATGTCCGTAACTGCCAGCGAATCTTTAATCTGAAAACAATCGCGATATGTTATACAAGGGACGACTGATTTGTTTCCGGAAATATAGCAATGACACCTGAAGAGTCAATAGGTTTTGATCCTCACAAAAGAGCATATTTTTATTTTGAAGCCTCAAGGCTGAAAGTCAGCGAGTATTCCTCACTGTGGAAATTCTATAAAGTGGCTCATTAACTAGCATATCGCAAAAAATATTCATAAAGTGAAAAATATCCATAAAGGAAAAAATCAGAAAAGATATATATCACATGCACATACTTTTTATACAGCCTTTTTTTCATTTCCATAAAGAAATATAAATAACACAAAAAATACATGATAGATATAAAAATGTAAAATGCAAAAATGAAATGTGATCTTTTACGTGTTTTCTCTTTTAATATTTTTATTTTAAGGAGATAAAAAGGTTAAAAGCAGAATGTCCATAATTACAAAAATGGGTATGTTCAGTTGTGTAGGCTACCTGAGTGGCTCTATTCCGGAAACTTTATCGTAGTAGTACTTTTTATGCTGGTGCAGCTTTCAACTGATTTTCTCGGCCCTGACAACCCTGACAAGAGAGTATACGCTATGCTTGCTGTGCGTAATGGACATCTATATGTAACCAAAGGTATTGAAACATAACCATAGAATGTATCTACTATATCTGTATCTACTGTAGAATGTATCTACTGTATGGTAATTACATAGAATGTATCTACTATACAGAATGCAAACAAGTCTAAGCCACATTTAACAAAAGCTTTGGTCCTTCCATGATCCTAAGACCTGAGCCTTTTGTTTAGGCAGCTTAACCCACTTTGTACTCTAATAGCTTAAATAAGCAGTTTTAGGAGCAATTTTGGGGCTCAGCAAGGGAATTTTCTAGGAGAAAGATTTTTCCAAATCAAGTGAAAATGGCAATGAAAACAGAAAAATGAGTCATACAGTACCATAAAAGAAAATGATATACTAAAAAAACTGACCCGTTTCTATGGATGTTTGAATTATGCATGCTTATGTTAGTTTTGACAAGATTTTCGAAACAACTATTTTAGCTGGGGGCAAATTGAGGTCTGGGTGGCGGGGGGGGGGGGTTTAACCGAGGTATGAGAGGGCTAGTTGCCCCCTGCCCCATAGTGAATTATGTCCCTGGTCTGAACCTAAAAAAAAAACACAGTTAACAAAACCTACCACTGCAAACAACTCAAAGATAAATTATAACGCAAAGTTGGAAATCATTTTCTGTGCACGGGGACCCCACAAGGAGAGGGGGCGACCACCCTATATACCTGGAATACTATAAAAACAGAATTTTGCGGAATTCGAAGGGAAAATACTTTTATTTCTGGAAGTGTTTTAGACGGGCGCCCTTCTCCATTCAGATTTATTTAGGCTGGCCCAGTCATATACGCAAGGGCGGAATTTCAGGCATATCCCTCTTACGAAATCCTTTTTTTAGGTGTTCCCAACCCTTGACAAGACAGTCTAGCCCGCTTATCTTAGTGTTGACAAAATTCCTGAAGAAACTATATTTTTGCTGGGGGGGGGGGGCAAATGAAATATGATATTTATATATTTTTTTCCTTTTAATATTTTCGTTTCTTCGTATCCAAAAGACGAAAAAAAGGTTAAAAGGTGGTCAATGACATTACATAAATTAAATTTATTTACATTCAATCTACCAATTATTTGTTTTGTCGTTTGTGCCCTCCCACCAGGCAAATTCTTACAAACGTACCTAGGCTTACACCCCCTCTGGAGAAATTATGACGGGTGCTCAAGCTGTAAGATACAAGCTTAAAGACCACCTTAAATCAAAGCAATAAATAATGGCGATACAATCTTAAACAGACAAGAATTGAAGACATGTAAAAACCATTTGTCTTGACCGATAAAAAGTGCACATACATACAAGACACCAATTAAAGTTTAATTGCGACAATGTATAAAGTCTGACTCTGTAATGCTGCTAAAGTTGTCAAGGTACTTTTTATCTTCTAAATTTAAAATGAATATCTAATTATTTTTGTCAATGACATAACATAAATTAAATAAATAAAAATAAAAAGGGCTACCGAAGCAGGTGGACTCAAGCCCAAAAATATTTGGGGATATTACATGCCTTACTGATTAAAATAGAAAATACGAAAAGTTCCCAAAAAGCTGAAGAAACATTTCCATTTTTTTTGTGAATTATTGAGTGAGATACGCCATTTGGCTTGAGCACGACTCAAAACATTTTTTTCTTAGACCCACATAAACCTTTATAAACCTTTTAGCACTATATACTCTATGGGGTTTAAAATATGTTTATATATAAGCATCGAGGTGAACCAAATGACGCTTTGTGTTGCAAGGTGGTCAAAATACTATATCTGATACACCAAATGAAAGAACGGGGAAAAAAAATACAAATTCAATATTGGAGGGAGGGGGAAGAAAGTGAGTCCCCGCCAAAAATGAATGTTAATATGCTATCATGATGTTCACATGCTATAAAATAGATGTTGCAGATACGCTATTTTGATAACCTGGATACACAGAGTGTGTTTCGATTAAACTCTACACCTTCCCGTCAAGTCGGAATTCGAAGTCCACAGTGTTCCAAGAAATAGACTTAAACGGAGTGACAGTCTAGGGAAAAGGGCAGGCATGCTTACCGCTCCCACAAGGCCTTGAACGGTAGGCGGTGCTACATAAAGTGACGTGAATATATCTTCTCCATCTTGACGGACATGAATCAGTATAGCTTCATATTCAGGCGGCCGGAGTCGTCGTCGTTCCACCACGGCACCCCCTGAGTACAAATGAGGTGAACTAACCAAATCCGAATCTGATGGAAACTCAATCTGTCTTCTTCTACAAAAGAAATAATTAGAGTTCTCAACTTAGAAGACTAGTGTACTGTTTTTTTTGGGGGGGGAGGTTGGGTCTTATTTTTTTTGGAATTATATAAGGTACTTTTATGATATAGCACTGACCACTCAAGTTGTTCATCCATTGACGCACTGTAAATCGCCTTCTGTCAGCTTAGCGTTAGAAAAGGCAAAAACAGGTAACATAGTAGATGGAAATATATAATTTGGGCTATATATTTGCACATTAGGGGGGAGGCGGGGCTAAAGTATTTGGACAATGTGAAGTCAGAAAACAATTCTTACCTCATAATACGCAGAATAATTGTAGCCAACACATTTTGCATGCAGACGCGCTATGCTTTACCCCCACCCCTTAATATGGAAATATATAGCCCACATTTGTTTCTAAAGTATTATATTTTTATCATACTTGGGAATATTTCATTAGGTTTAACCTAACTTTACTTCTTGAGTGTTCGGCGCTATATAATACAAGTAGCTTGCATAAAAGCAATATAATAAGTTTTGCTTTTTTCAATTCTGTTGAATACTTTTCGGCTTTTATCGGAGGGCTCAGTCTCAATTGCAGGAGTTGGGGACAAATTAGGCTCCAGATCTCCTTAAATTGGCTACGATTCCCAACCAAAAATATTGCCACTTTTTTCTTTCAAGTAGAGGAATTCATTACATAACTTTCAAAGTTATTAAACATTTTTACAACAGTTTTCCACAAACGACTAGTGATGAAGTCAAGATCATATCCTAGAAAGAAGAAAAATAAAGAGTATCAAATCCACAATTAAGCAAGTTTTTTTTTTGTATTTTATGTTTTTATTTTCTAAAACGAACATTAAAAAAACTTCAATTCAATCACTTTACTAAAGAATCAAAATTAAAACATATATGGGTAGAATTGAACACAGCAAGCTACATAGAAATCTACACCAAGTAAATAAATTCGTACCCAATATCAGGATCTGGAGAAACTTCTGTTGCTGCTGTAGCTGCAACTTGTCGAGGCAATCCACGAAGTCTAGAAATGATCGCACTTAAGTATTTTCTCATTATTTTATTTTCACTTATTTTAGGATTAGGCCTACCTGTGTTTTTTATTATTTATAAATAATAAATTGATTATTAATTATTGTTAATTATTATTAATAAATTAATTAATAATAAATTAATAAATAAATAATAATCAATTACTAAACAATAATAAATAAATTAATAATAAATTAATAATAACAATATTTATTATTAATAAATTAATAATAAAATAAATTATTTATAGATACATTTTGATGAAGTAGGAGCGTACGTAGCTGTTTTGGTTCAGAAGCAGCTGTTGTTGTAATTGGGGGATGGGGGAGAGGGGCAGAAAGGGTATTTTCCCATGCACAGATTTTAGGGGCGTAAAATTTCTGATAAATAATTTAACGGTTATAATCTCTTTGTAATTTTTGAAATTTTCTTTTTATTAATATGAAGTAGAGGGTGTAGTTAATAAATGAAAATATCTAATAGATTATTCATTAATTAATACTTCAATTAATAAATTGAAAATAGTTTTGTTTGTAAATGAAAATTTGGTTTAAAATTTTTTTCAGAAACAAGAGAGGGGGATGCTAATCAAGATTTTTTCCCCAGACGCAAGAGGCCAAGAACGCCACTGCGCTGGCCTCTGGCGGCTTAGTGCTGAATGAAGTTGTTAGTAGTAATAGAAGTATTTTATTTTTCATGTTATTTAATTGTGTTTCCAATTTTATTTTATTTCACCTATAGGATTACAAATATGTATTAATTTTTTTATTTAAATTAGATAATTTTTTTATTCTATTATTTATCAGGATTAGTCATTTATTGTTTTGATTTATTATTTATTTAGGATTCAACAAAAAAGGATGTTGATTGATCAATCAGTACTTGTTAACTAAACGAAACACAATCAAGAATTACGCTTAGGTTGGATCTCAAACTAAAGGTTATATGAAGGTAATATTTCATTAGGATTAACCTAACCACTTCTGGGTGTGTTCCGTTTAATTAACAAGAGCCGATCGGTCTAATCAGATTGTCAGTATCGTTTGGTGCAAAGAGCACGGGGAAATTATAAAAGCGGACAGTGGCGCTAGAGGGGAAAAGAAAATCACCAAAAGCAGGTAGCGTTAGGGGATTATGTTCCTATTTTTTTAGTTTAGTCTGAACTGCAATATACTCGCCTTTTCAGCTTCTTCAAAATACAAGGAAATTAATAAAGTAGAATTATGTCACTAGTAGGCCTACTAGCTTAAAATCAAATAGCCTATCAAACCTACCATAATTTTCTCAAGCTTATATATGCGTATTTTGTGCCGACTGATTTTGGGTTAAAATAATTCTTGAAAGAAAAAATATTTAATTATAATAATAATAATAATTTATTTTTGATCCACTAACAATTATAAAAAGTGGAGTAACAAAAGAAAATAAAAAGTAAAGACATACAAAAACAAAACACATGCAAAACAATATCAATATAAAAACTACAAATCAAAACAATCGCACAAGAGGATGAAAAGGACCCAACCGCTTGCAGGCCTCATTTTTTAACTTGGAGTCCAACTTGTTATATGACGTCAATATATCAGTTGCATTAAACATTCGAATAATCTTACGGTTTCTATACCCACGAGGCAAATACAAAAGATATTTACAATGTTCAATGTTCATAGAATTCTTCTACTTTTTTTTATGTTGCCAGACGCTACAGTGTCAGTGGCGCTAGTAGTCCTCATATCCTTTCTTACGAGAATTTTATTAGTGTTATATTATTATTATACTATATCATTTTATATTGTTTTGTCAAATCGCCGAAGATCCAACTCTTATAAATTTCCCCATTTGATTAAGTCTTTAAGAGAACACTGAATTTTTGCTATTTGCCTCCATTGGGTATCACTTTTTTCTCGTTTGTACTTCCAAAAAAGAAAGTGATACCGGATAAGTTTTACAGTGCCTTAAAGGGCTAATGCTCGCCAGCGACCGGTTGTCAAAAATAAAAAAAAATTGTTAATCTTTTTATAAAAAAAAAGTATCTAAAAAAAATTGAATACAAAGTTGCATAATGACGTTCGTGATAATTTTCTGTTTTCTTTATGATCTCAATAGTTACATAAAAGAATGAATTGATTATATCTGGTTTCGAAAACAGTCTACCTGTCTCAATCCGAGTATATGTCGAATTTGAGAATAAAAGTGGAAAAATTGATAAACTGATGTCCACTGAATCATCTGTGTGTAACAACTTTGTAGACAAAAATCACCTAGGGCCTGAAAGTTAATCCATTGACAATATTCGAAATTTCAGTTAAAAAGTAATCTTTTTTACTGAAGTTTTTTTTTTGTGGCCACTGTTGCCACGATGTTGCCACTATTCTGTGGCAACATCGTTTGTTATATCTCGTGTTCTCTCACTAACATGTTTTATTAATAAAGCATAAAGCCTCATTTCAATTCATCCCTTAATTTTTATGTTTTATTTAGGAATTATGTCAACTTTAGATTACTAAAGTAGGCAAACTTATATAGGTTATTAAAAGTAAAAAAAAAAACAGGCCCTTTCCTTCTCGTAATTCACGCCTTTGAATTACCATTGCCCATTTAGCCACTGAATGGCACAAATAGCCCTTTTTCAACTACAATCTGTTTCTTTAAGCAGTACCAAGCTGATCAACGCTTACTGAGAGCTAAGCGAGAGAATACCAGCTACGTTGAACAGTGTTGCCATCTATAGCACGAAAGTACTATTTTAGCACTATTTCATTATGTCTAGCACGTGCTTCAGGTTCCCACCTGCAGCATGAAAGTGCTATTTTAGCACCATTACAGTCAATTGTTTTTACTGTAGCACCGAACATTACTGTGTAACACGCAAATTTGGGCAATTCTAGCACTTTAGGAACTGACCGTGGTGGCAACCCTGGTTTTGCCACAGAAAATAGGCTTTGATTCTTCAGGAATTTCAATGGACAATGAGCATTTAACAGCTCAATTAGCAATGTTGAACTACAAGTCTGTTTCTTCGAGTTGACATTTAGCTAAAGGACTTTTTTATTAGGAGAACAGTATTCCAGTTCATTTCTCGGTTTCTACGTTTCATTAATGAATGGCAATGTTCTAATTGGAAATCTTAAAGGGTTCATTGACCTTAGAACATCAAATATGCATCAGAAAAAAAACTTTTATTACTTATTTTTCACTATTTAGAGCCCAAAATGCCTCCAGTGAGTCTTTAACGAAAAAATTACGGATTGGATGTCCGTGACAACTCTGACGCTGATGCACAAAACGCACGAGGAATGCCACTCGTTACAGATTCTCATGGCGTTTGCAGTAAACCTGCTCCTGGAAGCGTAATGAAAAGGCCTAAAATGCCAAATAACCTTAAAAGGACTTTCACAAAACAAAATACGTTTCAAATATAAATATCCTGCACAAGTAAACAAATTCGTACCCAAGTTCAGGATCTGGCGAAGCTTCTATTACTGGTGCTGGTGTAACTTGTCGAGGCAATCCACAGAGTCTAAAAATGATTTTGGTTTAAGTACATATGTATAACACATTTTTTTTTATTTAGTGTTATTTTTGGAGAGTTTCGCCAAAAAAATAAAGGAGTTTCTGAGAAAACTGAGCAGATTCCCTTATCCAAATTAATTCTTAACTGATCACACTGTGAAGACCAGAATATGAAATAGATAGCTATCCTAATCGAAAAACATTTGAGTGAATAAAAGGATTAAAATTCCGAAATTACTGGATACTTGAACTGTCATCTGAGAAATTTATTCAACCGAATTTTTTCTTTTCAACAACACGTTTTTTTTGATTTTTCGGGGGTAGTCAATCACTCCCCTTGCGAGTAAGTCTCGTTTAATGATGTTATAAAAAAAAAATGAGTTCGGGCATATCGCTAAATTATATAATGAATATTCCAGTATCCCAAGACAAGTTTGACCAAGCTAATGAGCTCCAAAACGAAAAATTAGACCGACTACTTAGTAAGCAGGTGATTTAATAACTGGCGTTAACAATAGTAGAATGCATCTATTGAATTCTATAGAAGCTATAGGAAAACATTTCTATAGAAGCTCTACACCTTTTCAAAGAGTGTGAGTAGCCCCTCGCATCTAGGTAATACTTCTATAGAAGCTCTACACCTTTTCAAAGAGATTCAGAGCTCCCTCAGATGGCATTCCATTTCACCTATTTTTTAAGACTTTTAACGACCTTGAACAAAAAAGCTATTTAAAAATTTAGTTTGGATGCGTTTGGGGAAAAGGTGGGCGTGAGAGGGGGGTTATTTGTCCTCAAATCACTTTCGACTATTAAAAAGGGCACTAGCCCTTTCAATTTCCAATTGAATGAGCCCTTTTATAGTTTCTACGACAACACTTTTAATAAAAGCCTTATATGCACCCAGGGCATAACTTACAACCCTTGCCCTGAGGCCCGGGGGGGGGGGTATCATCCTGAAAGACCTAATTTCCAGAACTTTTAACTACGCTGAAGAAAATTGCTATCTCAAAATTTTTATTGGATTTGTTTGGGGAAATGGAAGGCGTGAGAGGGGCGTTAGTTGCCTTCCAATCACTTCTGACTATTAAAAAGGGCAGTAGCCCTTTCAGTTTCCAATCGAATTAGCCCTTTTTGAAGTTTCTATGACAGCGCTTTCTATATAAACCTTATATGCCCCAGGGCATAACTTACAACCTTTGACTTGAGGAGCTCTGAGGGGGTAGTCTTCCTCAAAGACCTAATTTCCAGAACTTTCGACTACGTTGAACAAAATGGATATCTCAAAGTTTTGATGGGATGTGTTTGGGGAAATGGTGGGCTTGAGAGGTTACTTGCCATCCAATCAATTTCGACTATTAAAAAGAGCACTAGCCGTTTCAATTTCCAATCAAATGATTCCGTTTTGAAGTTTCTACGATAACACTTTCTGTAAAAAAAAACCTTTTACGCCCCCAGGGCATAACTTACAACCCTTTTCCTGAGGGCTGTGGGGGGAATGTCATCCTCAAAACATAATTTCCGGACATTTCAACTACTTTGAACAAAATGGCTATCTCAAAATTTTGATTGGATGTCTTTGGATAAATGGAGGGCCTGGAAGGGGTGTTAGTTACCTTCCAATCACTTTCGACTATTAAAAGGGATACTAGCCATTTCAATTTCCAGTCAAATAAGCCCTTTTTGAAGTTTCTACGACAACGCTTTCTATAAACAGCTTATATTTCCCCAGGTTATAAATTACAACCCTTACCCTGAGGTCTGTAAGGGGGTTGTCATCCTCAAAGATCTAATTTTCAGAACTTCCAACTACGTTAAAGAAAATGGCTATCTCAAAATTTTGATTGGATTTGTTTGGGGAAATGGGGGACGTGAGAGAGGCTTTAGTTGCTTTCCAATCACTTCCGACTATTAAAAAGGGCACTAGCCCTTTCAGTTTCCAACTGAATGAACCCTTTTTGAAGTTTTTACGACCACGCTTTCTATAAAAACCTTATATGCCCCAGGGCATAACTTACAACCTTTGACCTGAGGGGCTTTTGAAGTTTCTACGACAACGCTTTCTATAAACAGCTTATATTTCCCCAGGTTATAAATTACAACCCTTACCCTGAGGTCTGTAAGGGGGTTGTCATCCTCAAAGATCTAATTTCAGAACTTCCAACTACGTTAAAGAAAATGGCTATCTTAAAATTTTGATTGGATTTGTTTGGGGAAATGGGGGACGTGAGAGAGGCTTTAGTTGCTTTCCAATCACTTCCGACTATTAAAAAGGGCACTAGCCCTTTCAGTTTCCAACTGAATGAACCCTTTTGAAGTTTTTACGACCACGCTTTCTATAAAAACCTTATATGCCCCAGGGCATAACTTACAACCTTTGACCTGAGGGGCTGTGAGGGGGTTGTCATCCTCAAAGACATAATTTTCGGACCTTTCAACTACATTGAACAAAATGGCTATATCAAAGTTTTGATTGGATGGTTGTGGGGAAATGGTGGGCATGAGAGGAGGTTACTTGCCATCCAATCAATTTTGACTATTAATAAGGGCACTAGCCGTTTCAATTTCCTATCAAATGATTCCGTTTCGAAGTTTATATGACAAATCTTTCTATGAAAAAAAACTTATACGCCCCAGGGGCATAACTTACAACCCTTGCCCCGAGGGCTGTGGGGGGGGGAATTTCATCCTCAAAACATAATTTCCGGACATTTCAACTACTTTGAATAAAATGGCTATCTCAAAATTTTGATTGGATGTCTTTGGATATATGGTGGGCCTGGAAGGGGTGTTAGTTACCTTCCAATCACTTTCGACTATTAAAAGGTGTACTAGCCATTTCAATTTCCAGTCAAATAAGCCTTTTTTGAAGTTTCTACGACAACGCTTTCAATAAACAGATTAAATTTTCCCAGGTTATAAATTACAACCCTTACCCTGAGGTCTGTAAGGGGGTTGTCTTCCTCAAAGATCTAATTTCCAGAACTTCCAACTACGTTAAAGAAAATGGCTATCTCAAAATTTTGATTGGATGTGTTTGGGGAAATGGGGGGCGTGAGAGAGGCGTTAGTTGCTCTCCAATCACTTTCAACCATTAAAAAAGGCACTAGCCCTTTCAATTTCCAATCGAAAGAGCCCTTTTGAAGTTTCTATGACAACACTTTCAATAAAAACCTTATATTCCCCCAGGGCAAAACTTACAACCCTTGCCCTGAGGGCTGGGGGGGTCGTCATCTTGAAAGACCTAATTTCCAGAACTTTCAACTACGTTGAAGAAAATTACTATCTTAAAATTTTGATTGGATGTGTTTGGGGAAATAGTGGGCATCAGAAGGGGGCTACTTGCCATTCAATCACTTTTGACTATTAAAAAGGGCACTAGCCGTTTGAATTTCCAATCGAATGATTCCTTTTTGAAGTTTCTACGACGACGTTTTCTATAAAAAAAATAACCTTATATACCTCAAAGGCATAACTTGCAACCCTTGCTCTGAGGGCTGTTGGGGGTGTATCATCCTCAAAAACCCAATTTCCAGACTTTTTAACTACGTCGAACAAAATGATTTACTCAAAACTTTGATTGGATGTGCTAGGGGAAATGATGGGTGTGAGAGGGGTTTTAGCTATCCTACAATCACTTATGACTATTTAAAAGGGAACAAGCCCTTCTCATTTCCAATCGAATGAGCTCTTTTTGAAGTTTCTACAACATCACTATTTATAAAAACCTTATATGCCCCCAGGGAATAACTTACAACCGTTGCCCAGAGGGCTCTAACTGGGTTCTCATTCTCAAAGACCTAATTTCTAAAACTTTTAACTACGTTGAACAAAGTAGCTATCTAAAAATTTTGATTGGATGTGTTTGGGGAAAAGGTGAGCGTGAGAGGGGGACTAGTTGCCCTCAAATCACTTTCGACTAATAAAAAGGGCACTAGCCATTTTAATTTCCAATTGAATGAGCCCTTTTTTAAAGATTCTACGACAAAGCTTTCAATAAAAACCTTATATGCCCCCAGGGCATAACTTACAACCCTTACATTGAGGGCTGTGGGGGGAGTGTCACCCTCTTAGATATAATTTTTGGACCTTTCAACTACTTTGAACAAAATGACTATCTCAAAATTTTGATTGGATGTGTTTGGATAAATGGTGGGCGTGGAAGGGGTGTTAGTAGTAACCATCTATTGAATTCTGCTACTCCTATGTACCAAACAGGTTTTTCTGGTAGATAAACATTTCTACAGGGGCATTACACCTTTCAAAGAGATTTACGCAATACCGGTCCTATGGATGAACATTTCTACAAGGCATTACACCTTTTCAAAGAGGAACGAGTATAACTTGATTGGTGATTGGGATTTGCATAAAAGGAATAGTTTTCTTTACAATTCATATTAGTAAGAGAATTGAATTCAAAGAGAATAGTTTATTTGTGAGGATATTAGTAGAGGAAAAAATGAGTAGTGCATTTACATTATTGGAGATTAATGATGGAGCTGACAACAGTGATGCACGAGTACCTAATGTGGCTGTGGAAATAACTGCTGGTTGTAGACTATGTCTTGAATGGGACACTATGTATGCTAGATACGTGATATCATTAAGCAAATTTAAGCAGGAGGAGCAGCTATGTTTTGCTGGAAAAGTGAATATTCTCCATATAAATAAACTTCGGTCAGCATTAGATGTCCTGTCGAAATATATTGATGAGAACAAAATGCATCAGTGAATATTATTATTGTAATTATGTTCAATAAAACTGTTTCTAAATCAATGGTATTTTTTTTCTTTCTATAGTAGACTAGCGTATATTTTTTAGAGTACAAAAAAGAAATTCTGGTTAGTCTGAAGTTGGTTGTGAGAGAGTTAGGACTCTAAAAAAATGGATAGGTTCGAGAAAGATCGAATCATGAGGAATCTAGTTCTTATGGAAAAACGTTTAATTCTAGACGATGATTTTCTAGAGTTGTCTATTCAAAGGAAGATATTTTCTCGGGGAATGCTTGTCGATATAATGAAAACTGATTCTCCATCATTAGACTATTGCATGAAGCTTCTACATTGTGGTCCAAATGCATTTACACAATTTATTGATATATTGATCACGACACGACAAAATGATATCGTGGATATGCTTTTAAACATTAGTTAGAGAAATTTAGGACTTTTTTTTCATGAGAAAAGATGGTGCTCAAGTAGTAGGGTAAGAGGTACCATTTTGCGTACTGCCATAGCAATTTCTGTTATTTGCGTACTGCCATAGGACTATGCTATTTGCGTACTGCCCTAGCAATTTCTATGTTATTTGCGTACTGCCATAGGACTATGCTATTTGCGTACTGCCCTAGCAATTTCTATGTTATTTGCGTACTGCCATAGGACTATGCTATTTGCGTACTGCCCTAGCAATTTCTATGTTATTTGCGTACTGCCATAGGACTATGCTATTTGCGTACTGCCCTAGCAATTTCTATGTTATTTGCGTACTGCCATAGGACTATGCTATTTGCGTACTGCCCTAGCAATTTCTATGTTATTTGCGTACTGCCATAGGACTATGCTATTTGCGTACTGCCCTAGCAATTTCTATGTTATTTGCGGACTGCCATAGGACTATGCTATTTGCGTACTGCCCTAGCAATTTCTATGTTATTTGCATACTGCCATAGGACTATGCTATTTGCGTACTGCCCTAGCAATTTCTATGTTATTTGCGTACTGCCATAGCAATTTCAATGTTATTCTATAGAAGCCCTTCACCTTTTCAAAGAGATTCAGAGCTCCCTCACATGACCTTCTGGATTTGCGTACTGCCCTAGTAATTTCTATGTTATTTGCGTACTGCCATAGGACTATGCTATTTGCGTACTGCCCTAGCATTTTCTATGTTATCTGCGTACTGCCATAGCAATTTCAGCATTATCCTATAGAAGCTTGAGCTCTTTCTTTACTTGGTGCCTATTAAAACGAAATTTTTGTGTTAAATAAGTAGTTTTTGTATCTGTTAAAAGAGCTTTAAGGGGTTTGAGAGACTCAGTTGCCTGATTCCGTGTGGTTTTTCTTTACTTAGTGCTCATTAAAAACGAAGTTTTTGTTTTAAATAAGTAGTTTTTGTATCTGTTAAAAGAGCTTTAAGGGGTTTGAGAGACTCTGTTGCATGATTCCGTGTGGTTTTTCTTTACTTAGTGCTCATTAAAAACAAAGTTTTTGTTTTAAATAAGTAGTTTTTGTATCTGTTATAAGAGCATTTTTTTTGTTTTAAATAAGTAGTTTTTGTATCTGTTAAAAGAGCTTTAAGGGGTTTGAGAGACTCTGTTGCCTGATTCCGTGTGGTTTTTCTTAACTTGGTGCCCATTAAAAACGAAATTTTTGTGTTAAATAAGTAGTTCTTGTATCTTTTAAAAGAGCTTTACGGGGTTTGAGAGACTCTGTTGCCTGATTCCGTGTGGTTTTTCTTTACTTGATACCCATTAAAAACGAAATTTTTGTGTTAAATAAGTAGTTCTTGTATCTTTTAAAAGAGCTTTAAGGGGTTTGAGAGACTCTGTTGCCTGATTCCGTGTGGTTTTTCTTTACTTAGTGCTCATTAAAAACGAAATTTTTGTTGTAAATAAGTAGTTCTTGTATCTTTTAAAAGAGCTTTACGGGGTTTGAGAGACTCTGTTGCCTGATTCCGTGTGGTTTTTCTTTACTTGATACCCATTAAAAACGAAATTTTTGTGTTAAATAAGTAGTTCTTGTATCTTTTAAAAGAGCTTTAAGGGGTTTGAGAGACTCTGTTGCCTGATTCCGTGTGGTTTTTCTTTACTTAGTGCTCATTAAAAACGAAATTTTTGTTGTAAATAAGTAGTTCTTGTATCTTTTAAAAGAGCTTTACGGGGTTTGAGAGACTCTGTTGCCTGATTCCATGTGGTTTTTCTTTACTTGATACCTATTAAAAACAAAATTTAGGATTTCTGTTAAATAAATAATTCTTATACATTTTAAAATAGCTTTACGGGATTTGAGAGACTCTGTAATGCAGTAGTTTTTCAGTAAGGACACTCGATATCCTAAAAGTGTTTAATTCAAACTTTTTTAAAACTTCGAAATTTTTCAACTTTATTTATTTTTTTTCTTTTTGTACATATCTTAAAATGTCAAAATATGCTTACAGTTCTAACAATTGCGCTCTGTGATTGGTCAGAGACACGATGTGACTTTCCCACTGGTATTCTATGACCGGTTATTGACACTACCTAATCTATTGCATGTATTAAATCAGTATTTTTTACGCAGTGGAACGATAAACACATAAGTCATATCCTTAAAAAAAAAAGTGAAGATGGAGAATTTTAATAAAGTGTGTCTACATAACAAGGTTATTGTAGCATTGAATGCCGACAAAGAGAAGTATTTAAACTTTGAAACAAGTACAGGTGGTAGCACTATTGGAAGTGTATGCATGCATTGTAATGACAGTAAGGAATTAAATTTCTTTGGAATACCGAAAAAATTCAACTCTTGTGTTGGTGGTTATGCGAGAGTGAGATCTCCAGAGATGATTGCACTCAAAGAGAATGCCAACATAAAAATAATCATTGATGATAGAGGACAACTCCTTGCTACTGTTGCAGGTAACACATTACCTACTGATACATCCAATCGTCACCTTTTGTTATTAGCATTCAAAGCAAGATCAATAAAAGAAAGGCCTATTCTTATACTAATATCATAAACCATATCTTGTCTACGTCCCGAAACTGTTACCTGTGTAAAAATAATGTGATAATAGACAGTGAAATTGCCAGAAAAATAAAAAGGGCATTGTCAGAAAATATCACTATGGAATATAAAGATGAATCGATGAAAAACAAAGCACCAGCAAACGTTACTGCCATTGATCAAACAGTCATTGAACCAAATAATACCAAAGACGAAAAGCATATTGAGCCTGTTGATGAGACACCAGTAAAAATTGTGTATGACTCAAAATGGAATAATGATTATTCTACTGATTACGAACTAAGAGAAGACAATAGCTATAATATCAAGAGAGAACATGGTGAACTATTTTATGGAACAGATTCAAAATGTCCAAAGTTAATCATTGATATTAATAATGTATCATAATATATTTTTTGTATTAATATTCTACATAGCATTATTTAATTAAAAATATATTATGCATTACATTGTTATGTGTTCATTATTTTTAGAGTAAGCTAGCATATCAAACGTTTAGAATGTCTAATAAAACGTCGGAGATGTAAGAAAAGGAATTTGCATACATCTATTGTCAGACACATGGGATAACATTGACAAAATCTTGGTATCAGAATGAATAAATTATTTATCAACATCCGTTTACGGATATGTCATTATGAAAAAATTGTAAGTAAGTAAGTAACAAACTCTTTCTTGAATTCACCTCTTTGTTACACAATACAGAAATTTAATTAAAAAGATTATGAAAAAAAAATTGTAAGTAAGTAACAAACTCTTTCTTGAAGTCACCTCTTGGATACACCATGCAGAAATTTCATTTAAGAAATTATCAAAAATTGTAAGTAAGTAGCAAATTCTTTCTTGAATTCACCTCCTGGATAAATAAAAAAGACATTTCATTCAAGAAATTATGACAAAATTCATAGTAAGTAACAAACTCTTTCTTGAAGTCACCTCTTGGATACACAATGCAGAAATTTCATTTAAGAAATTATCAAAAATTGTAAGCAAGTAACAAATTCTTTCCTGAAGTCACCTCTTGGATATACAATGCAGAAACTTCATTTAAGAAACTATAAACAAAATTGTAAGTAAGTAAGTAACAAATTCTTTCTTGAAGTCACCTCTTGGATAAACAATACAGAAATTTGATTAAGGAAATCATGGAAAATTGTAAGTAAGTAGCAAATTGTTTCTTGAATTCGCCTGCTGGATAAAAAAAAGACATTTCGTTCAAGAAATTATGACAAAATTCTAAGTAAGTAACAAACTCTTTACTGTTTTCACGTCTTAGATACACGATGTAGAAATTTCATTCAAGAAATTATGAAAAAATTCTCAGTAAGTAACAATTTCTTTCTTGAAGTCCCCTCTTGGATACACAATACGGAAATTTCATTCAAGAATCTATGAAAATATTTGTAAGTAAGTAACAAACTCTTTATTGATTTCACCTCTTGGATACACAATACAGATACTTCATTCAAGAAACTATGAAAAAATTGCAAGTAAGTAAAAAACTCTTTATTGTTTTCACCTCTTGGACATACAATACGGAAATTTCATTCAATAAATTATGAAAAAATTGCAAGCAAGTAACAAACTCTTTCCTGAAGTCACCTATTGGATACACAATGTAGAAACTTCATTTAAGAAACTATGAAAAAATTGTAAGTAAGTAAGTAACAAATTCTTTCTTGAATTCGCCTCTTGGATAAACAAAAAAGTCATTTCATTCAAGAAATTATGAGAAAATTCTAAGTAAGTAACAAACCCTTTCTTGAATTCACCATTGGGATGCACAATGCAGAAATTTAATTCAGGAAATTATGAAAAACATTGCAAACAAATTCTTTCTTGAACTCGCTTCCTAGACAGACAATACAGAAATTTCTCTCAAGAAATTATGAAAAAATTGTAAGAAATTATCAAAAATTGTAAGTAAGTAGCAAATTCTTTCTTGAATTCACCTCCTGGATAAATAAAAAAGACATTTCATTCAAGAAATTATGACAAAATTCATAGTAAGTACCAAACTCTTTCTTGAAGTCACCTCTTGGATACACAATGCAGAAATTTCATTTAAGAAATTAAAAAAAAATTTAAGCAAGTAACAAACTCTTTCCTGAAGTCACCTCTTGGATACACAATGCAGAAACTTCATTTAAGAAACTATATAAAAATTGTAAGTAAGTAAGTAACAAATTCTTTCTTGAAGTCACCTCTTGGATACACAATACAGAAATTTCATTAAAGAAATCATGAAAAAATTGTAAGTAAGTAGCAAATTGTTTCTTGAATTCGCATGCTGGATAAACAAAAAGACATTTCGTTCAAGAAATTATGACAAAATTCTAAGTAAGTAACAAACTCTTTATTGTTTTCACGTCTTAGATACATGATGTAGAAATTTCATTCAAGAAATTATGAAAAAATTCTCAGTAAGTACCAATTTCTTTCTTGAAGTCAACTCTTGGATACACAATACGGAAACTTCATTCAAGAAATTATGAAAATATTTGTAAGTAACAAACTCTTTATTGATTTCACTTCTTGGATACACAATACAGATACTTCATTCAAGAAACTATGAAAAAATTGCAAGTAAGTAAAAAACTCTTTATTGTTTTCACCTCTTGGACATACAATACGGAAATTTCATTCAATAAATTATGAAAAAATTGCAAGCAAGTAACAAACTCTTTCCTGAAGTCACCTCTTGGGTACACAATGTAGAAATTTCTTGAAGACACCTCTTGGATACACAATACGGAAATTTCATTCAAGAAATTATGAGAAAATTCCAGGTAAGTAACAATCTCTTTCTTGAAGTCCCCTCTTGGATACACAATACGGATATTTTATTCAAGAAATCAAAAATAAAATTGAAGTCACCTCTTGGATACACAATGCAGAAACTTCATTTAAGAAACTATATAAAAATTGTAAGTAAGTAAGTAACAAATTCTTTCTTGAAGTCACCTCTTGGATACACAATACAGAAATTTCATTAAAGAAATCATGAAAAAATTGTTAGTAAGTAGCAAATTGTTTCTTGAATTCGCATGCTGGATAAACAAAAAGACATTTCGTTCAAGAAATTATGACAAAATTCTAAGTAAGTAACAAACTCTTTATTGTTTTCACGTCTTAGATACACGATGTAGAAATTTCATTCAAGAAATTATGAAAAAATTCTCAGTAAGTAACAATTTCTTTCTTGAAGTCCCCTCTTGGATACACAATACGGAAACTTCATTCAAGAAATTATGAAAATATTTGTAAGTAACAAACGACACACAAACAGAGTCATAGTGAGAGAGATATCCAAAAAGTTGGGTTGATCTAGGTTCACTTAGAGTGGCACGCCACTCTAAGTGAACCTAGATCAACCCAACTTTTTTGGATATCTCTCTCACTATGACTCTGTTTGTGTGTCGTGTCTGTGCGTGTCTCGTCTCTATGTGTGTGTCATATCTGTGGGTGTGTCGTCTCTGTTTTTGTGTCTTCTCTGTATGTTTATTTAATACTCCGGTAAACATTTGACTTGAAATGCTTACCAAAGGTCGACTGCTCACTTTTTTGCAATGTGTAGGAACCAGTGGGGAGTCCCCGCTCTTTTGGAAAGGTACCAAGGAAAAGGCAAGAAAATAGTATGTAGTTTCAAAACGTGTTTAATCACGTATAGAGGTCCCATAGAATGAAATTTCTGTATTGTGTATGCAAACGGCAAATTCAAGAATGAGTTTGTTACTTACTTAGAATTTGTCATAATTTTTTGAATGAAATGTCTTTTTTTTGTATCCAAGAGGTGAAATCAATAAAGAGTTTGTTACTTACTTTCAATTTTTTTTTAATTTCTTGAATGAAATTTCCGTATTGTGTATCCAAGAGGGGATTTCAAGAAAGATATTGTTACTTACCTTGAATTTTCTCATAATTTCTTGAATGAAATTTCCGTATTGTATTGCGTATCCAAGAGAGGACTTCAAGAAATTTCTACATTATGTATCCAAGAGGTGACTTCAGGAAAGAGTTTGTTACTTGCTTGCAATTTTTTCATAATTTATTGAATGAAATTTCCGTATTGTATATCCAAGAGGTGAAAACAATAAAGAGTGTTTTACTTACTTGCGATTTTTTCATAGTTTCTTGAATGAAGTATCTGTATTGTGTATCCAAGAGGTGAAATCAATAAAGAGTTTGTTACTTACAAATATTTTCATAATTTCTTGAATGAAGTTTCCGTATTGTGTATCCAAGAGGGGACTTCAAGAAAGAAATTGTTACTTACTGAGAATTTTTTCATAATCTCTTGAATGAAATTTCTACATCGTGTATCTAAGACGTGAAAACAATAAAGAGTTTGTTACTTACTTAGAATTTTGTCATAATTTCTTGAACGAAATGTCTTTTTCTTTATCCAGCATGCGAATTCAAGAAACAATTTGCTACTTACTTACAATTTTTTCATGATTTCTTTAATGAAATTTCTGTATTGTGTATCCAAGAGGTGACTTCAAGAAAGAATTTGTTACTTACTTACTTACAATTTTTATATAGTTTCTTAAATGAAGTTTCTGCTTTGTGTATCCAAGAGGTGACTTCAATTTTTTTTTTTAATTTCTTGAATGAAATTTCCGTATTGTGTATCCAAGAGGGGATTTCAAGAAAGATATTGTTACTTACCTTGAATTTTCTCATAATTTCTTGAATGAAATTTCCGTATTGTATTGCGTATCCAAGAGGGGACTTCAAGAAATTTCTACATTGTGTATCCAAGAGGTGACTTCAGGAAAGAGTTTGTTACTTGCTTGCAATTTTTTCATAATTTATTCAATGAAATTTCCGTATTGTATATCCAAGAGGTGAAAACAATAAAGAGTTTTTTACTTACTTGCGTTTTTTTCATAGTTTCTTGAATGAAGTATCTGTATTGTGTATCCAAGAGGTGAAATCAATAAAGAGTTTGTTACTTACAAATATTTTCATAATTTCTTGAATGAAGTTTCCGTATTGTGTATCCAAGAGGGGACTTCAAGAAAGAAATTGTTACTTACTGAGAATTTTTTCATAATTTCTTGAATGAAATTTGTACATCATGTATCTAAGACGTGAAAACAATAAAGAGTTTGTTATTTACTTAGAATTTTGTCATAATTTCTTGAACGAAATGTCTTTTTGTTTATCCAGCATGCGAATTCAAGAAACAATTTGCTACTTACTTACAATTTTTTCATGATTTCTTTAATGAAATTTCTGTATTGTGTATCCAAGAGGTGACTTCAAGAAAGAATTTGTTACTTACTTACTTACAATTTTTATATAGTTTCTTAAATGAAATTTCTGCATTGTGTATCCAAGAGGTGACTTCAAGAAAGAGTTTGTTACTTACTATGAATTTTGTCATAATTTCTTGAATGAAATGTCTTTTTTATTTATCCAGGAGGTGAATTCAAGAAAGAATTTGCTACTTACTTAAAATTTTTGATAATTTCTTAAATGAAATTTCTGCATTGTGTATCCAAGAGGTGACTTCAAGAAAGAGTTTGTTACTTACTTACAATTTTTTTTCATAATTTTCTTAATTAAATTTCTGGATTGTGTAACAAAGAGGTGAATTCAAGAAAGAGTTTGTTACTTACTTACTTACAATTTTTTCATGATGACATATCCGTAAACGGATGTTGATAAATAATTTATTCATTCTGATACCAAGATTTTGTCAATGTTATCCCATGTGTCTGACAATAGATGTATGCAAATTCCTTTTCTTACATCTCCGACGTTTTATTAGACATTCTAAACGTTTGATATGCTAGCTTACTCTAAAAATAATGAACACATAACAATGTAATGCATAATATATTTTTAATTAAATAATGCTATGTAGAATATTAATACAAAAAATATATTATGATACATTATTAATATCAATGATTAACTTTGGACATTTTGAATCTGTTCCATAAAATAGTTCACCATGTTCTCTCTTGATATTATAGCTATTGTCTTCTCTTAGTTCGTAATCAGTCGAATAATCATTATTCCATTTTGAGTCATACACAATTTTTACTGGTGTCTCATCAACAGGCTCAATATGCTTTTCGTCTTTGGTATTATTTGGTTCAATGACTGTTTGATCAATGGCAGTAACGTTTGCTGGTGCTTTGTTTTTCATCGATTCATCTTTATATTCCATAGTGATATTTTCTGACAATGCCCTTTTTATTTTTCTGGCAATTTCGCTGTCTATTATCACATTATTTTTACACAGGTAACAGTTTCGGGACGTAGACAAGATATGGTTTACGATATTAGTAGAAGAGTAGGCCTTTCTTTTATTGATCTTCCGTTGAATGCTAATACCCGAAAGGTGACGATTGGATGTATCAGTAGGTAATGTGTTACCTGCAACAGTAGCAAGGAGTTGTCCTCTATCATCAATGATTATTTTTATGTTGGCATTCTCTTTGAGTGCAATCATCTCTGGAGATCTCAATCTCGCATAACCACCAACATAAGAGTTGAATTTTTTCGGTATTCCAAAGAAATTTAATTCCTTACTGTCATGACAATGCATGCATACATTTCCAATAGTGCTACCACCTGTACTTGTTTCAAAGTTTAAATATTTCTCTTTGTCGGCATTCAATGCTACAATAACCTTGTTATGTAGACACACTTTATTAAAATGCTCCATCTTCACTTTTTTTTAAAGATATGACTTATGTGTTTATCGTTCCACTGCGTAAAAAATACTGATTTAATACATGCAATAGATTAGGTAGTGTCAATAACCGGTCATAGAATACCAGTGGGAAAGTCACATCGTGTCTCTGACCAATCACAGAGCGCAATTGTTAGAACTGTAAGCATATTTTGACATTTTAAGATATGTCCAAAAAGAAAAAAAATAAATAAAGTTGAAAAATTTCGAAGTTTTAAAAAAGTTTGAATTAAACACTTTTAGGATATCGAGTGTCCTTACTGAAAAACTACTGCATTACAGAGTCTCTCAAATCCCGTAAAGCTATTTTAAAATGTATAAGAATTATTTATTTAACAGAAATCCTAAATTTTGTTTTTAATAGGTATCAAGTAAAGAAAAACCACACGGAATCAGGCAACAGAGTCTCTCAAACCCCGTAAAGCTCTTTTAAAAGATACAAGAACTACTTATTTACAACAAAAATTTCGTTTTTAATGAGCACCAAGTAAAGAAAAACCACACGGAATCAGGCAACAGAGTCTCTCAAACCCCTTAAAGCTCTTTTAAAAGATACAAGAACTACTTATTTAACACAAAAATTTCGTTTTTAATGGGTATCAAGTAAAGAAAAACCACACGGAATCAGGCAACAGAGTCTCTCAAACCCCATAAAGCTCCTTTAAAAGATACAAGAACTACTTATTTACAACAAAAATTTCGTTTTTAATGAGCACTAAGTAAAGAAAAACCACACGGAATCAGGCAACAGAGTCTCTCAAACCCCTTAAAGCTCTTTTAAAAGATACAAGAACTACTTATTTAACACAAAAATTTCGTTTTTAATGGGTATCAAGTAAAGAAAAACCACACGGAATCAGGCAACAGAGTCTCTCAAACCCCGTAAAGCTCTTTTAAAAGATACAAGAACTACTTATTTAACACAAAAATTTCGTTTTTAATGGGCACCAAGTTAAGAAAAACCACACGGAATCAGGCAACAGAGTCTCTCAAACCCCTTAAAGCTCTTTTAACAGATACAAAAACTACTTATTTAAAACAAAAAAAATGCTCTTATAACAGATACAAAAACTACTTATTTAAAACAAAAACTTCGTTTTTAATGAGCACTAAGTAAAGAAAAACCACACGGAATCATGCAACAGAGTCTCTCAAACCCCTTAAAGCTCTTTTAACAGATACAAAAACTACTTATTTAAAACAAAAACTTCGTTTTTAATGAGCACTAAGTAAAGAAAAACCACACGGAATCAGGCAACTGAGTCTCTCAAACCCCTTAAAGCTCTTTTAAAAGATACAAAAACTACTTATTTAACACAAAAATTTCGTTTTAATAGGCACCAAGTAAAGAAAGAGCTCAAGCTTCTATAGGATAATGCTGAAATTGCTGTGGCAGTACGCAAATAACATAGAAAATGCTAGGGCAGTACGCAAATAGCATAGTCCTATGGCAGTACGCAAATAACATAGAAATTGCTAGGGCAGTACGCAAATCCAGAAGGTCATGTGAGGGAGCTCTGAATCTCTTTGAAAAGGTGAAGGGCTTCTATAGAATAACATAGAAATTGCTATGGCAGTACGCAAATAACATAGAAATTGCTAGGGTAGTACGCAAATAGCATAGTCCTATGGCAGTACGCAAATAACATAGAAATTGCTAGGGCAGTACGCAAATAGCATAGTCCTATGGCAGTACGCAAATAACATAGAAATTGCTAGGGCAGTACGCAAATAGCATAGTCCTATGGCAGTACGCAAATAACATAGAAATTGCTAGGGCAGTACGCAAATAGCATAGTCCTATGTCAGTACGCAAATAACATAGAAATTGCTAGGGCAGTACGCAAATAGCATAGTCCTATGGCAGTACGCAAATAACATAGAAATTGCTAGGGCAGTACGCAAATAGCATAGTCCTATAGCAGTACGCAAATAACACAGAAATTGCTACGGCAGTACGCAAATAGCATAGTCCTATGGCAGTACGCAAATAACATAGAAATTGCTAGGGCAGTACGCAAATAGCATAGTCCTATGGCAGTACGCAAATAACATAGAAATTGCTATGGCAGTACGCAAAATGGTACCTCTTACCCTACTACTTGAGCACCATCTTTTCTCATGAAAAAAAAGTCCTAAATTTCTCTAACTAATGTTTAAAAGCATATCCACGATATCATTTTGTCGTGTCGTGATCAATATATCAATAAATTGTGTAAATGCATTTGGACCACAATGTAGAAGCTTCATGCAATAGTCTAATGATGGAGAATCAGTTTTCATTATATCGACAAGCATTCCCCGAGAAAATATCTTCCTTTGAATAGACAACTCTAGAAAATCATCGTCTAGAATTAAACGTTTTTCCATAAGAACTAGATTCCTCATGATTCGATCTTTCTCGAATCTATCCATTTTTTTAGAGTCCTAACTCTCTCACAACCAACTTCAGACTAACCAGAATTTCTTTTTTGTACTCTAAAAATATACGCTAGTCTACTATAGAAAGAAAAAAAAATACCATTGATTTAGAAACAGTTTTATTGAACATAATTACAATAATAATATTCACTGATGCATTTTGTTCTCATCAATATATTTCGATAGGACATCTAATGCTGACCGAAGTTTATTTATATGGAGAATATTCACTTTTCCAGCAAAACATAGCTGCTCCTCCTGCTTAAATTTGCTTAATGATATCACGTATCTAGCATACATAGTGTCCCATTCAAGACATAGTCTACAACCAGCAGTTATTTCCACAGCCAAATTAGGTACTCGTGCATCACTGTTGTCAGCTCCATCATTAATCTCCAATAATGTAAATGCACTACTCATTTTTTCCTCTACTAATATCCTCACAAATAAACTATTCTCTTTGAATTCAATTCTCTTACTAATTTGAATTGTAAAGAAAACTATTCTTTTATTCAAATCCCAATCACCAATCAAGTTATACTCGTTCCTCTTTGAAAAGGTGTAATGCCTTGTAGAAATGTTCATCCATAGGACCGGTATTGCGTAAATCTCTTTGAAAGGTGTAATGCCCCTGTAGAAATGTTTATCTACCAGAAAAACCTGTTTGGTACATAGGAGTAGCAGAATTCAATAAATGGTTACTACTGGTGTTAGTTGCCTTTCAATCACTTTCGACTATTAAAAAGGCCACTAGCCATTTCAAATTCCAATCAAATGAGCATTTTTTGAAGTTTCTACGACAACGCTTTCTGTAAAAAACCTTATATGCTCCCAGGGCATAACTTACAACCCTTGCCCTGAGGGCTGTGGGGGGGGGGTTGTCATCCTCAAAGACATAATTTCTAGAATTTTCAACTAGGTTAAACAAAATGGCTATCTCAAAATTTTGATTTGATGTGTTTGGGGAAAAGGTGGGCGTAAGAGGGGGGGTTAGTTGCCCTCTAATCTCTATCGACTATTAAAATAGGGGACTAGCCTTTTGAATTTTCAATTGAAAGAGTCTTTTTTGAAGTTTCAAATTCTCAAAATTTTGATTGGATGTGTTTGGGGAAATGGTTGGCGTGGAAGGGGTGTTAGTTGCCTTCCAATCACTTTCAATCATTAAAAATGGCACAAGCCACTCCAATTTCCAATAGAATGAGCCCTTTTTGAAGTTTCTACGACAACTCCTTCGACACGAAGTGGCCTGGTCTAAGTCCAAGAAAAAAGTTTTTTTCTGGTCTAACACTAGAAAAAAATAAGTAATACATTGTGTCAACATCGTTCTTTACTTTGGCAGCGCTATTGCACTGCCTATGATCAAAATGTCAAGCCTTCCAATCCCTTTCGACTATTAAAAAGGGCAGTAGCCCTTTCAATTTTCAGTCGAATTAGCCCTTTTTGAGTTTCTATGACAACGCTTTTTATATACGCCTTATATGCTCCCAGGGTATAAATTAAAACCCTTGCCCTAAGGGCTGTGAGGAAGTTGTCATCCTCAAAGACCTAATTTACAGAACTTTCAACTACGTTAAACAAAATGACTACCTCAAAATTTTGATTGGATGTTTTTGGGGAAGTGGTGGGCGTAAGAGGGGCGTTAGTTGCTCTCCAATCACTTTCAACTATTAAAAAAAGGCACTAGCCCTTTCAATTTCCAATCGAATTGAGCCCTTTTGAAGTTTCTACGACAACGCTTTCAATAAAAACCTTATATGCCCCCAGGGCATAAGTAGTAATGATAGTGCTGATTTCAACCCTACATTCAACCCTACAAGAATATGCTCAAAAGTGTGATAGATATGAAACTTACATGGAAACTTACATTGAATTTCACAAAAAAGTAGTCTAACCGGTGCATTGACTTACCAAGGACAGTGATATATAGGTCAATTACACATGGAATTACATAGAAATATGGAGTGCAGTATAACCGGTACATTAAGTTACCAAGGACAGTCACACCTTAAGTGGACAAGCATGTTTTGAAACTAGTCCAGGCTTTATAAGATAATTAGAGTGGTTTTTGTTATTGATATGAATTGCACAAGAATGTGTCGTTTGACGTAGACATTTTAAAAAGCGATCGTTAGCTATAAAGTGGGCAAGCATGTTTCTCTACACCTTTTCAATGAGAGTGAGTATCTTCTCACATGGCCTTCCAATGTTATTCTATGGGACCTCTACACGTGGTTAATTGCCTTAACTCGAGAGTAGTTTGTTATTAAAAAGAATTGGATGTTACAATCAGAATTGTTTGATTGACATTTGCAAAAAGGGGTAAGGGATTCGTGAAATGGACTATACGAACGATCTTATTTGAATAATAGGGAAAAAGAGCTAGATAACATTTGCGAATAGAAGATAGAGAAAAAAAAAAGAAAAAAAGGGTTAAAGTGATTAGCAGTTAAGGTAACCCTGAAGAGCATGTTAATTCATACCTTATTTATTATAAATTTGGAACAATATCAATCTTTGGAAACGGTTAACGATGATAAAATGGTCTTATGTTTTGACCTAGCTTCAGCAGAAGCTTAGGATAGTAGCGGTGACAATTGAGAGATAAGGAGCAATTGCCCCCTATTTTTGAAAAATACCTTTTTGTGGCATTTATACTTTTAAAAAATACTAAGTTCAATATTCGAAGCTACCTTCAGCAGGAGCTTAGGTCAAAAGCGGCGACAATTGAGAGATAGAGATTATTTGCACCCTAGTTTTTGAAAAACACCTTTTTGTGGTATTTTACTTTTAAAAAGTTCAATATTCGAAGCTAGCTTCAGCAAGAGCTTAGGATAGTAGCGGTGACATTTGAGATATAAGGAGCAATTGCCCCCTATTTTTGAAAAAATACCTTTTTGTGGCATTTATACTTTTAAAAAATACAAAGTTCAATATTCGAAGCTATCTTCAGCAGGAGCTTAGGACAAAAGCGGTGACAATTGAGAGATAGAGATTAATTGCCACCCTAGTTTTTGAAAAATACCTTTTTGTGATATTTTTACTTTTAAAAAGTTCAATATTCTAAGCTAGCTTCAACAGGAGCTTAGGATGGCAGCGGTGACAATTGAAAGATAGAGATTAATTGCCCCCTAGTTTTTGAAAAATACCTTTTTTGTGATATTTTACTTTTAAAAAGTTCAATATTCGAAGCTAGCTTCAGCAGGAGCTTAGGACGGCAGCGGTGAAAATTGAGAGATAGAGATTAATTACCCCCTAGTTTTTGAAAAATACCTTTTTGTGATATTTTTACTTTTAAAAAGTTCAATATTCGAAGCTATCTTCAGCAGGAGCTTAGGACGGCAGCGGTGACAATTGAGAGATAGAGATTAATTGCCCCCTAGTTTTTGAAAAATACCTTTTTGTGATATTTTACTTTTAAAAAGTTCAATATTTGAAGCTAGCTACAGTAGGAGCTTAGGACGGCAGCGGTGACAACTGAGAGATAGAGATTAATTGCCCCTAGTTTTTGAAAAATACCTTTTGTGATATTTTACTTTTAAAAAGTAATATTCGAAGCTAGCCACAGTAGGAGCTTAGGACGGCAGCGGTGACAATTAAGAGATAGAGATTAATTGCCCTCTGGTTTTTGAAAAATACCTTTTTGTGATATTTGATGACAGAGTGGATGTCTTAGACTAGTTATAATGCTGTACTCTGGCATGAATTGCTTGCGAAAACTCGGATGAATTACTTGAAAATAAAGTTTTGACAAGAAATGTCTGAAAAGTGTTTCTGGGGAGATGGGGCGATGACAGAAGCGTGTCTTAGAGTAGTTATAGTTCTGTACTGTGGCACGAATTGCTTGTGAAAAACCCAAATGAATGACTTGAAAAAAAAGTTTTAACAAGAAATGTCTGAAAAGTGTTTTTGGTGAGATGGGGCGAGGACAGCAGCGTGTCTTAGAGTAGTTATAGTTCTGTACCGTGGCACGAATTCCTTTTGAAAAACCCAAATGAATGACTTGAAATAAAATTTTTAACGAGAAATGTCTGAAAATTGTTTTTTGGGGGGGGATGGAGCGATGACAGATTGGATGTCTCAGACTAGTGATAGTGCTGTACTGTGGCACGAATTGCTTGTGAAAAACCCAAATGAATGACTTGAAATAAAATTTTTAACAAGAAATGTCTGAAAAGTATTTTTTTGGGAGATGGGGCGATGACCGAGTGGATGTCTTAGACTAGTTATAGTGCTGTACTCTGGCATGAATTGCTTTTCGAAAACCCGGGTGAATTAGTTGAAAATAAAGTTTTAACAAGAAATGTCTGAAAAGTGTTTTTGGGGAGATGGGGTGATGACAGAAGGGTGTCTTAGACCAGTTATAGTTCAGTACTGTTGCACGAATTGCTTTCGAAAACCCAAATGAATGACTTGAAACAGAATTTTTAACGAGAAATGTCTAAAAATTGTTTTTGGGGAGATGGGGCGATGACAGAAGCGTGTCTTAGAGTAGTTTTAGTTCTGTACTGTGGCACGAATTGATTGTGAGAAACCCAAATGAATGACTTGAAATAAAATTTATAACAAGAAATGTCTGAAAATTGTTTTTTTTTTTGGGGGGGGGGTGGGGGTTGGGCGATGAGAGATTGGATGTCTTAGACTAGTGATAGTGCTGTACTGTGACACGAGTTGCTTTCGAAAACCCAAATGAATGACTTGAAATAAAAATTTTAACGAGAAAGGTCTGAAAAGTGTTTTTGGGGAGAATGGGGCGATGACAGAAGAGTGTCTTAGGGTAGTTACATTTCTGTACTGTGGTACGAATTGATCGTGAAAACCCCAAATGAATGACTTGAAATAAAATTTTTAACAAGAAATGCCTGAATAGTGTTTTTAGGGGGATGGGGCGATGACAGAGTGGATGTCTTAGACTAGTTATAATGCTGTACTCTGGCATGAATTGCTTGCGAAAACCCGGATGAATTACTTGAAAATAAAGTTTTAACAAGAAATGTCTGAAAAGTGTTTCTGGGGAGACGGGGCGATGACAGAAGCGTGTCTTAGAGTAGTTATAGTTCTGTACTGTGGCACGAATTGCTTGTGAAAAACCCAAATGAAAGACTTGAAAATAAAGTTTTAACAAGAAATGCCTGAAAAGTGTTTTTGGGGGGATGGGGCGAGGACAGCAGCGTGTCTTAGAGTAGCTATAGTTCTTTACTGTGGCACGAATTACTTTTGAAAAACCCAAATGAATGACTTGAAATAAAATTTTTAACGAGAAATGTCTGAAAATGGTTTTTGGGGGGATGGAGTGATGACAGATTGGATGTCTCAGACTAGTGATAGTGCTGTACTGTGGCACGAATTGCTTGCGAAAAACCCAAATGAATGACTTGAAATAACATTTTTAACAAGAAATGTCTGAAAAGTATTTTTTGGGAGATGGGGCGATGACAGAGTGGATGTCTTAGACTAGTTATAGTGCTGTACTCTGGCATGAATTGCTTTTCGAAAACCCGGGTGAATTAGTTGAAAATAAAGTTTTAACAAGAAATGTCTGAAAAGTGTTTTTGGGGAGATGGGGTAATGACAGAAGGGTGTCTTAGACTAGTTATAGTTCAGTACTGTGGCACGAATTGCTTGTGAAAAACCCAAATGAATGACTTGAAATAAAATTTTTAACGAGAAATGTCTGAAAAGCGCTTTTGGGGAGATGGGGCGATGACAAAAGCGTGTCTTAGAGTAGTTATAGTTCTGTACTGTGGCACGAATTGATTGTGAAAACCCAAATGAATGACTTGAAATAAAATTTATAACAAGACATGTCTGAAAAGTATTTTTGGGGAGATGAGGCGATGAAAGAGTGGATGTCTTAGACTAGTTATAGTGCTGTACTCTGGCATGAATTGCTTTCGAAAACCCGGATGAATTACTCGAAAATAAGTTTTTAACAAGAAATGTCTGAAAACTGTTTTTGGGGAGATGGGGCGATGACAGAAGCGTGTCCACACACAGATACGAAACACACATAGAGACGTAACACGCATAGAGACAACACACACACAGAGAGACGACACCCACACAGAGACGACACACACACAGAGACGACACACACACAGAGACAACACACTCAAAGTGACGACTTACACATAGAGACGACACTCGCACAAAGACGACTCACACACAGAGACGACACACATAGAGAGACGACACACACACAGAGACGACAAACACACAGAGACAACACACACAAAGAGACGACACACAAACACAGATACGAAACACACAAAGAGACGACAGATGCACAGAGACGACACACACACAGAGTCGACTCAAACACAGAGAGGACAAACACACAGAGACGACAGACACAAAGAGACGACTCACACACAAAGAGGACAAGCACATAGAAACAACACACACACACACACAGAGACGACACACATATAGAGACAACACAGACACAGAGACGACAGACACACAGAGACGAAACACACCCAGAGACGACACATACACAGATACGACACACACCCACAGAGACGACACACACACACAGTTACGAAACACACATAGAGACGACACACACATAGAGACAGCACACACACAGAGACGACACCCACACAGAGACGACACACACATAGCGACGACACCCACACAGAAACGACACACACAAAGTGACGACTTAGACATAGAGACGACACACGCACAGAGACGAGAAACACACAGAGACGACACGCATAGAGGGACAACACACACACAGAGACGACAAACAAGCACAGACAACACACACACACAAAGAGACGACACACACAGATACGAAACACACATAGAAACGACACACGCATAGAGACGACACACACACACACAGACGACAGCCACACAGAGACGACACACACACACAGAGACGACACACTCAAAGTGACGACTTACACATAGAGACGACACACGCACAGAGACGACTCACACACAGAGACGACACACATAGAGAGACGACACACACACACACAGGGACGACAAATACACAGAGACAACACACACAAAAAGACGACACACACACACAGATACGAAACACACAAAGAGACGACACATACACAGAGGCGACACACACATAGAGACGACAAACATACAGAGAAGACACAAAAACAGAGACGACACACACACACAAAGACAACAGACACAGAGACAACATACGCACAGAGACGACACACGCACAGAGACGACACACACACACAGATACGAAACACACATAGAGACGATACACGCACAGAGACGACACACACACAAAGACAACAAGCACAGAGACAACACGCAAACAGAGACAACACACACACACACACACACACAGAGACGACACACACATAGCAACGACTCACGCACAGAGACGACACACACACAGAGACGACAACACACAGAGAGAAGACACACACACAGAGACGACACGCACACAGAGACAACACACACACACAGAGATGACACACACATAGCGACGACACACGCACAGAGACGACACACACACAGAGACGACAACACACAGAGAGAAGACACACGAACAGAGACGACAAACACACACAGAGACGACACACACACAGAGATGACACACACACAGAGACGAAACACACACAGAGACGACACACGCACAGAGACGACACACACACAGAGACGACACACACACAGAGACGACACACACACAGAGACGACACACACACAGAGAAGACACACGCACAGAGACGACACACACACAGAGACAACACACACACAGAGACGACACACACATAGCGACGACACACGCACAGAGACGACACCCACACAGAGACGACACACACACAGAGAGAGAGAGAAGACACACGCACAGAGACGACACACACACACACAGAGACGACACACACACAGAGATGACACACACACAGAGATGAGACACACACATAGAGGAAACACACATAGAGACGACACACGCACAGAGACGATACACACACACAGAGACAACACACACAGAGAGACGAGACACACACACAGAAACGAGAAACACACATTGAGACGACACACGCAAAGAGACGACACACACAGACAACACACACACACAGAGACGACACACTCAAAGTGACGACTTACACATAGAGACGACACACGCACAGAGACGAGAAACACACAGAGACGACACACACAGAGAGACGACACACACACACACACACAGACGACAAACACACAGAGAAAACACACACAAAGAGACGACACACACACACGGATACGAAACACACAAAGACACGACACACGCACAGAGATGACAAACGTACAGAGAAGACACAAAAACAGAGACGACACATCCACAGAGATGACACACACATAGAGACGACACACGCGCAGACACGACACACCAACAGAGTCATAGTGAGAGAGATATCCAGAGATATGTCATCTCTGTGGGTGTGTCGTCTCTGTTTTTGTGTCTTCTCTGTATGTTTGTCGTCTCTGTGCGTGTGTCGTCTCTGTGTGTGTTTCGTATCCGTGTGTGTGTGTCGTCTCTTTGTGTGTGTTGTCTCTGTGTGTTTGTCGTCTCTGTGTGTGTGTGTGTCGTCTCTCTATGTGTGTCGTCTCTGACACATGCACAGACACGACAGAGATGTGTGTCGAGACGACACACGCACAGTCACGACACACAAACAGAGCCATAGTGAGAGAGATATCCACAGAGATATGTCATCTCTGTGGGTGTGTCGTCTCTGTTTTTGTGTCTTCTATGTATGTTTGTCGTCTCTGTGTATGTGTCGTCTCTTTGTGTGTTTCGTATCCGCGTGTGTGTCGTCTCTTTGTGTGTGTTGTCTCTGTGTGTTTGTCGTCTCTGTGTATGTGTGTCTTCTCTCTATGTGTGTCGTCTCTGTGTGTTAGTCGTCTTTGCGCGTGTGTCGTCTCTATGTGTAAGTCGTCACTTTGAGGGTGTCGTCTCTGTGTGTGTGTGTCGTCTGTGTGTGTCGTCTCTTTTTGTGTGTCGTCTCTATGTGTGTTTGTCGTTTCTGTGTGTGTGTCTCGTCTCTCTCTGTGTGTTGTCTCTGTGTGTGTGTATCGTCTCTGTGCGTGTGTCGTCTCTATGTGTGTTTCGTCTCTGTGTGTGTGTGTCATCTCTGTGTGTGTGTCGTCTCTGTGTGTGTGTCGTCTCTGTGTGTGTGTGTGTCGTCTCTGTGCGTGTGTCTTCTCTGTGTGTGTGTGTGTGTGTGTCGTCTCTGTGCGTGTGTCGTCGCTATGTGTGTGTCGTATCTGTGTGTGTTGTCTATCTGCGTGTGTGTCGTCTCTGTGCGTGTGTCTTCTCTGTGTGTGTCGTCTCTGTGTGTGTATCGTCTCTGTGCGTGTGTCGTCCTATATATCACTGTCCTTGGTAAGTCAATGCACCGGTTAGGCTACTTTTTTGTGAAATTCAATGTAAGTTTCCATGTAAGTTTCGTATCTATTACACTTTTGAGCATATTCTTGTAGGGTTGAATGTAGGGTTGAAATCAGCACTATCAATACTACTGGCAAATTACAACCCTTGCCCTGAGGGCTGGGGAGGGGGGTTGTCATCCTCAAAGATCTAATTTCCAGAACTTTCAACTACGTTGAAGAAAATTGCTATCTCAAAGTTTTGATTGTATGTGTTTGGGGAAATGATGAGCGTGAGAGGAGGGTTAGTTTGCCTTCCAATCACTTCCTGCATTAAAAAGGGCACTATCCCTTTCAATTCCCAATTGAATGAGCCCTTTTTGAAGTTTCGATGACAATGTTTTATATAAAAACCTTATATGCCCCAGGGCATAACTTATAACCTTTGACTTAAGGGCTGTGAGGGGTTCGTCATCCTCAATGGAGTGAATGGTGTCAATGGTTTGTCATCCTCATCCTCAGTGGTGGGCGTGAGAGGGGGTTAGTTGCCATCTAATCACTTTCGACTATTAAAAAGGGCACTAGCCGTTTCAATTTCCAATCGAATTATTCCTATTTGAAGTTTCTACGATAACGCTTTCTAGAAAACAAAAACTTATATGCCCCCAGGGCATAACTTCCAACCCTTGCCCTGAGGGCTGTGGGGGAGTGTCATCATCAAAAACATAATTTCCATACTTTTTAACTACGTCGAACAAATTTGTTGTCTCAAAATTTTGATTGGATGTGTTTGGGGAACTGGTGGGTGTGAGAGGGGTGTGTTATCCTCCAATCACTTTCGACTATTAAAAAGGGCACTAGCCCTTCAAATTTCCAATCGAATGATCCCTTTTTGAAGTTTCCACAACATCACTATCTATAAAAACCTTAAAGGCCCCGAGGACATAACATACGACCATTGCCCAGAGGGCTCTGAGGGGTTATCATCCTCAAAGACCTATTTTCTAAGACTTTGAACTACGTTGAACAAAATGGATATCTAAAACCTTTGATTTGGTGTATTTGGACAAACAGTGGGTTTGAGAGAGGGGGCTAGTCACCCTCAAATCACTTTCGACAATTACAAAGGGCACTAGCCCTTTGAATTTACAATCGAATGAGCCTTTATTCACGTTTCTATGACAGAGCTTTCAACAAAAAACCTTATATGCTCTCAGGGCATAACTTACAACCTTTATCCTGAGAGCTGTGGGGGGAATGTCATCCTCTTAGATATAATATCCGGACCTTTCAACAACTTTGAACAAAATGTCTATCTCAAAATTTTGATTGGATGTGTTTGGATAAACGGTGGGCGTGGAAGATAAGTTAGTTAAGTTCCAATCACTTTCGACTATTAAAAAGGGCACTAGTCGTTGCAATGTCCAATCAAATGAGCCCTTTTTGAAGTTTCTACGACAACACTTTCTATAAAAAAAAACCTTATACGCCCCCAGGGCATAACTTACAACCCTTGCCCTGAGGGCTGTTGGGGAGTTGTCATCCTCAAAGGCCTAATTTCCAGAACTTTCAACTACGTTGAACAGAATGGCTATCTCAAAATTTTGATTTGATATGTTTGGGGAAAAGGTGGGTGTGAGAGGGGGGCCAGTTGTCCTCCAATCACTTTCGACCATTAAAAGGGCACTAGCCCTTTGAATTTTCAATCGAACGAGCCTTTTTTAAAGTTTTTACGACAACGCTTTCTATGAGAACCTTATTTGCCCCCAGGGCATAGCTTACAACCCTTGCCCTGAGGGCTCTGGGGGAGTGTCCTCCTCAAAGGCATAATTTCTATTTGTAATTCAACTACGCTGAGCAAAATGGCTTTCTCAAAATTTTGATTGGATATGTTTGGGGAAATGGTGGGCTTGGAAGGGGTGTTATTTGCCTTCCAATCACTTTCGACTATTAAAAAGATCACAAGCAACTCCAATTTCCAATCAAATGAGCCCTTTTCGAAGTTTCTTTGACAACTCCTTCGATACGAAGTGCCCTGTTATGGAAAACAAAACATAAACAAAAAATAATGCATTGTGCCAACATCGTTCTTTACTTAGGCAGCGCTATTGCGCTGCCTAGGATTTGCCATAAAACATCCACTTCTTTTTGTTTGATTAATCAAAAAAACTTTTTGCACAAAATAAGTTTTTCAAAAAAAAGTAAAGAACTTCATTAAACCAAAAATGAACAACAATAGAATCAAATAATCTACCAAGTATTTAACTACCACAAATCAGTATCATTAAATAAATGAAACCCAAAACAAACAGAAATTGAAATAAGTCAAACTCAAAACAAAGCAGAAATTAATCTAAGTAGGGTTTTAAACCCTATGCTTTCTAAAAACCAGAATATAATTTGTACTTTACTGAACAAATATTCGGTACTTGGGTACTAGATGGGCCTTTACAAGGAAACCAGTCACAAAAAACCTGTCTTTCAAGGTTTAATTCAAGGGACTGCTATTGAGTAATGCAATGTAGGGGAGACTGGGGTACCTCCGCACACGGGGCACCTCCAGACATCGAACCTGTTGGCTTTGCTATCTAGCGGAAAAATTGGAAAAAAATCACAAAGATGTGCCATTTTACTGTTCATCTTGGAGGCAAGATGGCACTTCCATCAAATAGCATAGCAGTGAGTCAGTCGGTAATAAGACTTTAAAGATACAGCTGCCAATTGTTTCGCGTGATGATAAAAGTGAAATAGAGAGGTAAGTTTTATAGATACATTTAATGTAATGTTCTAGGAACAAGCAAAACGAACCCAAATATGCTTCCTCTACATAAGATTGACGTAACTCTAGGTGTTCTTTGGTTATGACTCTTTTCTTCTGAAAGGCTCCTTAGGGGCACCTCCGGACAATTTTTTTGGGGCAGGTTTGGACACTGTCCGGAGGTGCCCCGATGATTTGAGCAGCCATTGGTGTTTTTTTCTTTCATTTTTAAAAGGAAAGGAAGGATTGATGATATAATTAGATGTATGAAAGAAGCTGAAAAAATTGCGGTTCCCGAAGAGCGTATTCGTATTAAAACGCGAAAATCTATATGGGCTGCCGATCCTGAATTAAAGAATTATAAAAATAAGGCAAAACGTTGGTTGCGAATTTGGGTTGATTGTGGTAGACCTGCGTCGGGGTCTGTTGCGGATATAAAGCAGAAAACAAAGAATGAATATAAAAAGTACCTTAAATCCATTCGTTATAAGGGTATGGAATTTCCAACATCTAAGAATGATTGGTCTAAATTGATTAATTCTGAGAAGCTGGATAAAAGTGATCTTCATAAAAGTGATTCGATTTCTAGTTCAGCTTGGTATGATTATTATTCGTCAATTTTTTCCAAAATTAACTTTTTCGTGCAGTCACATTATTCTCGGTTACTTTCTAAAATTCTTCCGCCTTCGCTTCATCAGGGCCATATTATTCCAGTATCAGTAGCTGCTGTTGAAAGTGCAATTAAGCAACTGAAATCTTCATCCGTTGATATTGATGGTATTAGTGCAAATAATATAAATCCAAAGTGTGTTGTTCTTTTATTTCATTTGCAGTTGTTGTTCCAAATGTGTTTAACATCTTCGCTGGTTCCGGATAGCTTTCTTTGTGGAACTGTCACCTCAATATTAAAACGAGGAAAACTCCCTTCTCATTGTTCATCTTATCGCCCTATAACCACTGCGTGTAACTTGAGTAAAATCCTCGAATATATTTTACTTCCTCATTTAAATGAAAATATAAATTTCGGATCGAATCAATTTGGGTTTCAATCTGGTATTGGTTGTCAACATGCACACCGTGTTCTTTCTTCCGCCCTTAAGAATAGCCTGGCTGAGGGGTCGCCACTTTATATGTGCACTTTGGACCTTTCTAAAGCTTTTGACAGTGTAGTCCATAGTCAAGCTTTTTTCTCCTTTTTTAATAATGGTGTAAATCTTTCAGTTATTTTTCTTCTTCGTTTTTGGTATGAGAATTCTTTCCTCCGAATTAATAAATCTGGACCTCCGTTTGTCCGTGTACGTCGGGGTGTGAAACAGGGAGGGGTTTTATCACCTAGTATATTCAAAATGTGTATTTCTGGTATATTAGATGAAATTAGATCAAAATATTTCATTGGACTTTCAGATGTTTCTTATCTTGCTTATGCGGATGATCTTCTACTTTTATGTAAAACTAAGCAAGGTCTCTCTTTTATGGTCTCAAAAGTTTCACGTTTATTTTCTAAAATTGGTCTTTCTCTTAATGTTGAGAAATGCGAGTTTCTAGTTTTTAATGGTCCGACTTCCTCTAATGTTCCCTTAGTTTGTCGCGGTTTTTCTATACCCTCTGTTTCCGCCTTTCGGTGGTTGGGTATTACTGTTACTAATTCAATTTCTAGCTTACGGCAGTGCACTGTTCGTGATGTTCAAAAGAAAATTCAAATGGGATATTCTAAGATTGTTGCCAATCGAGGGAAGTATAATAGACGTGCATTGGGTAGGCTATATTCTACATTCTGTGATCATTCTGTCCTTTATCTTTCTGGTCTTTATCCCCTTCTTAAGAAAAAAGATGTTAAGCAGATCCGGTCTTTTTACTTCAGATATTGTAAATTTTTACTTTATCTCCCCCCCTGGCATAGTAATGGTAAGATAACTCGTAAGTTTGAAGTCCCTGATATAACAGCAAAGTTGGCCGTGCTGCATGGAAGGCTGTCGGATTCAGCTTTTTGTCGTTTTTCGCCTCATCATCCTTTGGTCCGTCTGTTCGGTTAATTTCATTGTAGTGTACTTTATTTCATTTTCTCTTTTGTCTTTTTTTTTTTCTTGTGTTACTCCACAAGTGTCATAACTTGTTATGACGCGGGTTAAAAATAAATTATTATTATTATAGCACCTAGTAAGTGCTTAATAACTGAGTTTTACTGAAGGCAGCATTTTTCTTTCCAGAAATGGTGCGAAATTATATCCCTACTAAGTCCGAGCCAAACGAAGAAGCTATCAAACAAGGGCTAAAAGCCATACAAGATGGAGATTCGGTCAGAAAAGCGGCCAAGACCCATGGAATAGCTGCTTCAACATTATTTGATCGCTTGAAGAAGTCAAAATCAGCCAACGAGACTAGTGTGGATGAAGGAATAGCCAGATCAGCCAATTTGAAACGAGGAAAGTATTCCACCCGTCAGGTTTTCACTGACGATCAAGAGGAAAAACTTAAGACTTACCTTCTTCGTTCCTGCGAACTTCACTATGGTTTGACTTTAGCACAAACTCAGAAGCTGGCATATCAATATGCAGTGAAGCTGAGGGTCTCTTATCCCAAGAACTGGGATGAAAAGTGTGCCGCCACATATGACTGGTCATATGGATTTATGAAGCGTCATCCAGAGCTGAGTCTTCGGAAACCTGAGAACACCAGCCTGGCCAGGGCTTCAGGATTCAATCCCTTCAATGTAAACTCGTTCATGAATAATCTTGAAGCTTTATACAATCGGCACCGCTTCACACCTGAACGAGTGTACAACCTAGACGAAACCGGAGTAACAACTGTCATGGATAGCCCTAAAGTCATAGCGAAATCTGGTATAAAGCAAGTGGGCAAGGCCGTTGCTGCTGAGCGGGGGGAGTTAGTTACAGTGTGTTGCATCGTTAATGCCATCGGGAACACCGTCCCCCCAGCGTTTGTGTTCCCACGCGTGCACTTCAGAGAACACATGCTCCATGGAGCACCACCTGGTAGCCTTGGGTTAGCTTTCCAGTCTGGTTGGATGACTGGACCGAACTTCTTAGAAGTTATGAAGCACTTCGTCAAGCACACTCGATGCGACAAGGAGAATCCGGTGTTGCTCATCCTCGATAACCATGAAAGCCATATTTATTTGGAGGCAGTTCTATATGCAAAAGAGAATGGAGTAGTGCTTCTCACATTTCCGCCACACTGCAGCCACAAAATGCAGCCCTTAGATATATCTGTCTATGGCCCGTTCAAGGCGTATCTGAGGGCTAAGTTCGGCGAGTGGCAAACAAACCATCCACACGAAAGATTTCAAATAACTCACACCGCAAACCTAGTTGGTCAAGCTTATCCCCTAGCGTTTACTCCGAACAACATCACATCGGGCTTTTCAAAACCAGGAATATGGCCATTCTCAAGATCAGCGTTCACTGATGCAGACTTCATCGCCGCTAAGGTCTCAGACAGACCAAACACCGCTGGAGAAGTAACTGATAGGGTAGAGTCTAGGAATACTTTGGAAGCAGTTGCTGACCCTGTCCTGAATTCCTCGGCCTTAGAGCAACCACCAGGGCCCAAACATGATGTCAATCCAGAAGACATTTTTCCATTCCCGAAGGCTAAACCAAGAAAGCTAACTGTGAATAGGGCTCGAGTTGGCAAAACGAGAATTTTAACGGATACGCCAGAGAAAGAAGATCTGGAGAAAAGAGCACAAGCAAAGTCAGCAAAGAAGACTGGTAGGAAAAGAGTAAAACTGGCAAAGAGCAAGGAGCAAGAGTTGTCAACGATAAGAGAACCTTCCTCCCCTTCGGAAATCTCTTTCCATGACTCTTCAGATGAAAGCCTCCATGCAGGGTCAGACTGTGAAATACCTGAAACTGAAAGTGAAGTTTCATTCATTCCAGAAGAGATCAAGGTTGACGAATTTGTGCTAGTGAGGTTTCAGCTTAAGAAAGATTTTGTTCTTTATGCAGCAAAGATCTTGGAGACTGATATTATGAACAGGGAGTTTCAGGTTTCTTTTCTACGGAGAAAGAAAGACTCTGATCGATTTCACTTTCCTGATATTGAAGACAAGGCATCGGTGTCGTTTGAAGATGTCGTGAAGAAGCTGGAGGTGACTCGACACGGTGGAACTGCTCGGGTCCAAGCTACTTATGTTTTTGCAGGTCTTTGGTTGGATCATATCCGCTGAGTGATTTAAGTTTGATAACTATGAACCTTTTTTCTTTTCTATTTACTTTTGTATCCTATATCTGAAGAATACAGTATCTGAAAGCATGTCCGGAGCTACCCCCACACCTGTGCAAAGCTGCCCCTATATAGGGGCAGTTTCGGACATTTTGTGGACCCAGGGAAAACGTCAACTACTTAGCAGCGCTTGCATATTTTCGCTTTAACTCTGTCCAGGCTCTGTCCAAGTGGCTAAGCTATGCTGGTGCCAAATAAGAAGTCCCGATAGCGCGCACAAGCCGAAGCAGGTAACTTTGATTAAAAAGTGCACGGAGGTGCCCCAGTCTCCCCTATAGCGTGGTTTTCATTGCGCATACGATGTTTAAACTGTTGTTTTCTAGGGTTTAGGGGATGGAAAAGGTACCTAGGTTAGGTTAGGTTACGTATTTAATATATGCTACGCTTTACCCCCACCCCCCTAATGTGCAAATATATAGCCCAAATTTGTTTATATACTATTATATATTCATCCTATTTTTTTTATTTCATTAGCATTAACCGAACTTGACTTTTTAGAAAGGTCCATATAATACCGAAGTACCAATAATTCTTTTAATTGTTTTCGCTTATAACTTTAAGAAAACAAAAATTATATAAGTTTTTAAGTAATAAATATCAGCATATGTATATTAAAGTACAATGTACATTTTTATCAGTAAATTCATTTGAAATATTTTCAGTAAAGTACAAAGTATATTCTGGGTTTTAGAAAGCATAAGGCTTAGAACCCTACTCAGATTAATTTCTGCTCGTTTTGAGTTTGACTTGTTTTAATTTCTGATTGTTTTGGGTTTCATTCATTTATTGATACTGATTTGTGGTAGTTGTATGCTTGGTAGATTATTTGATTATTTTTTTTGTTCATTTTTGGTTTAACGGAGTTCTTTACTTTTTTTTTGAAAAAATTATTTTGTACACAAATTTTTTTTGATTAATTAAGCTAAAAAGTGGCAATTATAATTCTACTGTCGAAAGTAAATGGAGAGCTTTATGGAAGATTCATGATTTCGAATAGCTTGCGATAACGCAGTGGACGAAGCTGCGCTTCCTAATGTCATGTTTAACGGTTTGATCCCGCTTGTCGCAAGGAAGCTATAATTACTATGTTTATTGTATAACTTTTTTTTCACTATTGTTCGAATTACATTATTTTAAAACAGCTTTTTCAGCAAAAGTACTTTTTCACAGGTAAGTAAAGAACTATATTAAACGAAAGAGGAATAAAAATAAAGTCAAATAACATTTCAAGCGTAAAACGACCATAAATCACCGTCAATAAGCAAATGAAACTCAAAACAAGCAGAAATTACAATAAATAACGAAGTCAAACTTAAAATGAATAGAAACTACAAAAAATATGAGTAGCGCTAACACCTTTTGTGCCTTCTGAAGACCAGAACGTAAGTTGCACTTTTAAGAAAACAACTATTTCGAACAATACGTTTCATTTCTCGAACCATAAAAAAAAAACACCATAATAATCATATTAACCAAGATTACTGAAAAGAACAAATGAATTTGGATCGGCAGTCTTGATAGTTTTGGATTGATTAAAGTTCAAAAAGAAAAAAACTTTTTCAAATGTATCTTGTTTACAGTAAAGTGCAAATTACGGTCTGACCTTTAGTAGACACAAGGCACATTACCCCTACTTCTCTTTGTGATTTTTTCTGATCGTTCTTTATGGCACCTGAATTTTATAGCACCAGATGGCTAAATGTTTATGAATTTGTCATTTAGAAAATTGGTTCCAAGCAGCAGGTTTTTACCTCTTTCATAGAAGCATTTTCTTGTTTGGTAACGCTTCTAATCAGTTTTTAAGGATTGAAAAGGAGCCTTGGCGCCCTTGGTCTATCCCCCTCTACAAATAACGTCCCTGACTCTAATCAGCATAAAAATCCGATTCATTTTCTTGTTTGGTAACGCTTCTAATCAGTTTTTAAGGATTGAAAAGGAGCCTTGGCGCCCTTGGTCTATCCCCCTCTACAAATAACGTCCCTGACTCTAATCAGCATAAAAATCCGATTCTCATAGAAGCATTTTCTATGAGATTTCATAGAAGCATTTTATAGAAGCATTTCATAGAAGCATTTTCTTGTTTGGTAACGCTTCTAATCAGTTTTTAAGGATTGAAAAGGAGCCTTGGCGCCCTTGGTCTATCCCCCTCTACAAATAACGTCCCTGACTCTAATCAGCATAAAAATCCGATTCATTTTCTTGTTTGGTAACGCTTCTAATCAGTTTTTAAGGATTGAAAAGGAGCCTTGGCGCCCTTGGTCTATCCCCCTCTACAAATAACGTCCCTGACTCTAATCAGCATAAAAATCCGATTCATTTTCTTGTTTGGTAACGCTTCTAATCAGTTTTTAAGGATTGAAAAGGAGCCTTGGCGCCCTTGGTCTATCCCCCTCTACAAATAACGTCCCTGACTCTAATCAGCATAAAAATCCGATTCTCATAGAAGCATTTTCTATGAGATTTCATAGAAGCATTTTATAGAAGCATTTCATAGAAGCATTTTCTTGTTTGGTAACGCTTCTAATCAGTTTTTAAGGATTGAAAAGGAGCCTTGGCGCCCTTGGTCTATCCCCCTCTACAAATAACGTCCCTGACTCTAATCAGCATAAAAATCCGATTCATTTTCTTGTTTGGTAACGCTTCTAATCAGTTTTTAAGGATTGAAAAGGAGCCTTGGCGCCCTTGGTCTATCCCCCTCTACAAATAACGTCCCTGACTCTAATCAGCATAAAAATCCGATTCATTTTCTTGTTTGGTAACGCTTCTAATCAGTTTTTAAGGATTGAAAAGGAGCCTTGGCGCCCTTGGTCTATCCCCCTCTACAAATAACGTCCCTGACTCTAATCAGCATAAAAATCCGATTCTCATAGAAGCATTTTCTATGAGATTTCATAGAAGCATTTTATAGAAGCATTTCATAGAAGCATTTTCTTGTTTGGTAACGCTTCTAATCAGTTTTTAAGGATTGAAAAGGAGCCTTGGCGCCCTTGGTCTATCCCCCTCTACAAATAACGTCCCTGACTCTAATCACCATAAAAATCCGATTCTTTTGATGTATCTATTTGATGAGATATGATGAAATATACATTTATTAAAAAAGAAAACAAACACTACTCGCCTTTCGCCTGCCACGAAAGGCAATAAGCTTGAAAGGGCAAGCGAGGTTATCACTCTCAGCTAATTAAAACAATATTCATACCTTGCTACTCAACACACAAGAAACTTATCTGATGAAGGAATAAAGGAAAAAAGAGAGAAAGAGGAAAAGACAAGAAGTAGATAGAAAAAAAAGCAAAAAAAAAGCAAAGTAAATCGGGGAAATATCTTAAATAGAATGACAACCTGGAGTGGGCTTAACACCAAATTCACTCACGAGATAAAAGAAACTTCTTTGCCCGTGACTTGAATACCGGAAGACTAGGCGCATTTTTCACACACTCGGGCAATATATTCCAAACATGGCGACCATAATGGCGAATCACAAAAGATGCCCGAGTGGTGCTCCTAAACTCATGAGTTAAGTCGTCAGCTTTTCTTGTATTATGATCATGACGGTCTCTATTAAAAGTAAAAAGATTTTCAAAAGCAGGGGTGAGCAGCTGATTCAAAGATTTATACGAGAAAATCGCGACTTGGTAATCTCGAATTTGGGATACATCCATTAACTTATTCTTTTTAAAATGCTTATGAGCAGGAACCTCATCAGAATCATCAAATTCAGATAATAATTTTACAGCTCTATTCTGAAGTTTTTGTACTCTTTTGAAACATGTTACAAAATTACTTGCCCATATAGAGCATCCGTAGCTAATATATGGGTAAAATATAGAATAATAAATCATTTTCAGGATCTTTTTTGGGACTAGCTTTTTAATTCTTTGCATCACCCCAAGGCCTCTGCTTAATTTTTCAGCTATTGCACTGCAATGGTTTTTCCACGACAGGTTTTCATCAATTAAAAACCCCAAATACTTCGTTGTTGCTACTCTCTTTATCACATTTTCTTGAACCGTGATATGGTCATTTCCAGCAATAGACGAAAGTCTAGAAAATATCATGAAAAAAGTTTTAGAAAAGTTTAGGGTTAACATATTTTGCTGAGAAAAAGTTAGAAATTCAGAAACTGCATTATGAATTTTATTATATAAAACATCAAATGAAGGCACTGCCAGAAAGAGCAAAGTGTCATCTGCAAACAGGATGACACCAGCCTCTGACAGGTAGTGTTTCACTCGATCAATGAAAATAATGAAAAGTAGAGGTCCCAAGATTGACCTTTGTGGGACCCCACACTCTATTTTCTTTTTTGAAGATAAAAATGACCCATTCTGAACTATCTGATACCGATTGTGTAGATACGATGAAAACCACTCCAGACTTGAACCCTTCACCCCAATCGAGTCAAGAGCTTGAATAAGCTCTGAGTGGTCCACAGTATCGAACGCTTTTTTCATATCCAAAAACACAGCTGTGGGTATGAGACCAGCTTCAAATGCATCACTAATCCAATCAACCAATTTCAGAACTGCTATATCCGTAGATAGCCCTTTTCTGAACCCAAATTAATTTTCCATTAGAATTTTATTCTTTTCAATATAATAACTTAACTGGGCATGTACCACTTTCTCATATAACTTAGAGAAAAATGGGAGAATAGATATAGGTCTTCGATTCGATGGGTCATCTTTTTTCCCTCCTTTATGAAGAGGAACCACTGTTGCAATCTTTAGTGCTTCCGGGAAGACTCCAAGATCTAGAGAAAGGTTGATGAGGTGCGTCAACACAGGTATCAAATTGGTATCAAAATTCCGTTTTTTAGAGTTTCGGTTACTATTGAGCCGGGTTGCTCTTACTATACAGTTCGTTACCACGAACTGTTTGATTATATTAAAAATTATTTTTGTTAATAACAAAAGGTACAGCATAATATACAGCAATTTCCTTTAAAATGAGCCATTACACAGCTCTCTTTTATGATGGATAAATACCTGCGATTATGACGTCATTCATCAATCTTGACCATGAAAATGCAGTTTTTTTCGTCAAAAAAAATCATTTTTATAAAAAAAAAGTTTTTTTTAGTTACAAAAGATTCTTAACCCGATCGATTTCCTTTAAAATGAGCCATTAAACAGCTCTCTACAACGTTCCAGTGCCCCGCTATCTGAGAAAAAAAAAAAAATGCCGTATATGCAGAATATCGTGGTTTTAACCACTTTTCTTGATTTTAAAGCCAGTATATTTCCCTTGTTGTTAAAGCCAAGGAACAAAAACTTTTCTATATAGGGGATTTGGACAAGGCGGTTCTAATAGTGTACTTCGTTTTTTGATCTGATTCTAGTTTTAGAAGTAATGACATATTTCATTTTTTATTATGGGGCGCGATTGTCTCTTACTGGGTTACTAGCTGCAACCCGGATATAGAACAGTTTATATTGCCGATGCCTCAGATAAAAGATCCTATGTAACCGTTTGAAAAATTACAGAAGTTCATTTTTCTGCTACTCAACCCTCCGATCCAGTGCCGTAAATAGGGGTGTCCACACCCCTAGATTTAAGAAACATCTTTCTTTTGGTAATTTATGGGAAAATGTTTTTCTTGTAGCCTACATTCATTAAAACAAAACAGCAAAATACTGAAAAATACTGAAAAATATTTTTGCCCCCCCCCAAACATTTCGTGAATTGGCACCACTGCAACGATCTAAATTGCGAAATGCTAACTTCCTCCTTTCGCTTGAAAATTTTCAAAGCAAAGCAGTGTCCAAAAAAGAGAAAATGCAATATTTTTGGGTGTGCGTATAAATGAACCCCGTGCCACAGAACCCCCGTGCAACTAAGCCCCAGTGCAACTAAATTTCCGTGCAACTAAACCCTCGTGTAACTGAACCCACGTGCAACTGAGCCTCATTTATTTGGGCCAAGGTGCAACTGAACTCCCATGCAACTCACCCAATTTAACAGAGCCCTGTGAAACTGAACCCCCGTGTAAAACACCCCCCGTATAACTGAACATCAGTGTAGCTGATCCCTAGTGCAAATGAGAACCATTTAACTAAACGCTCGTGCAACTGAACCCCATTTAAAGGGACCTAGGTGCAACTGAACCCCCGTGTAAATGAGCCCCTGTATAACTGAACCCTCGTGCAACTAAACAACCCTACTCAGTTTTTCAGCATTCTACAAATATCAGGCAAGATCATGGGGTAAAAAACAAGTTAGAATCTTTTCATGTTCTACCTTGGTGTCATCGTTTATTTTTTATAGCCATAGAATAAGTGCCTGGCAAGATCATTCATAAAAAAAGCTCTGTTTTGTTTTCGTAAAAAATTTGAAAATCAGACGTCACAAGCCATTAAAGCCAGATTTATTTTTTCTTTTTCATGTCTGTTAATGGAGTTCCCTTGGCCCTGTCCCTGTCTACATACTGTGAGGTTTTTTTTTTATCACTTTTTATCACCCGCCAGCAGCCCCGGGGCTGCTGGTGGGGTTGTTAACCCCGGAGGCATGGTTATTTGACCTTTGGACTCATTTTGAACAAAATGGCTATTTCATTATTTTGATCGGATACATTTGAGGAAAAAAAGGCACGCAAGGAGGGGGGGCTGGTTGCCCTCTGTTTATTTCTGATTCTTAAAAATTGATCTAGAACTTTCGATTTCCAATCGAGCAAAGCTGTTCCAAAGTTTATACGACCATACCTTAGATAAAAACCCTAAATTTTAACAATGGGCAAATTAAATTCACCCCTTGCCCTGGAGGTTGTGGGGGGGGGGGGGCTCGTCAATCCCGAAGGTATTGTTGTTTTTTTTTTTGCTTTCGGACCATATTGATGGCTTTTTGGTAAAAGAAGCGTGGGGGTTGCTCCCTGATCACTTTTGACTCTAAAAAAGGGCACTAGAACATTCAATTTGCAATCAAATGAGCCATCTCCGACGTTTATGCGGCCACCCCTTCCATATGAAGTGCGTATGGGAAAAATTATAATGAATAATAAATCATTGAAGCCTAATGGCTCTTTAGCACAGGCAAAGCAGTAGCCTTGCATCAGATAGAATTCTGTTCCATGTACTTACTACTACGTTGGTTTTTTTTTTTTTTTGGTGTTTTTTGAGTAGTTAAAACTTAAACAGGGAGCTAGGAATAAGTTAGTTTTGCATCGTTAATAAGTTCTAATTACCGCAGCTTGAATTCATCTTATTTTTCCACCAATGAAGAGACGTAAAACAAAGTGAAATAGGGCAACCAGCTCCCCTCCCATACTCTTTTTAGCTGCAATCTCCCCAAAGACATCTGATCTAAATTTTGGTATAGGCGCCTTGTTCAAAATAGTCAAAAAGTCAAATAACTACTTTTCCAGGGATGACAAAACCCCAAATGACCCACGTTTTCTTTTTCCACAAAACTTCCATGTTTTACATGATCGTTTATTTTAATTAGTCAAAAAAACTTTTTGCACAAAATAAGTTTTTCAAAAAAGTAGAGAACTCCATTATTATACCAAAAATGAACAAAAATAGAATCAAATAATCTATCAAGCATACAACTACGACAAATCAGTATCAATAAATAAATGAAACCCAAAACAAACAGAAATTAAATAAGTCAAACTCAAAACGAGCAGAAATTAATTTGAGTAGGGTTCTAAAACCTATGCAATATAATAACAATATAATTTGTACTTTATTGAAATGTTTTTATTGAAAAAAATGTGCATTGTCAGTTTAATATACATATGCTGATATTTATTCCTTAAAATTTTAATTAATTTTGGTTTTCTTAAAGTTACAAGTGAAAACATTTAAACGAATTTTTTTTCAGTAAAGTACAAATTATATTCTGGTTTTTAGAAAGCATATGGTTTAGAACCCTACTCAGATTAATTTCTGCTCGTTTTGAGTTTGACTTATTTTAATTTCTGTTTGTTTTTGGGTTTCATTTATTTATTGATACTGATTTGTGGTAGTTTTATCCTTGGTAGATTATTTGATTCTATTTTTGTTCATTTTTGGTTTATTGGAGTTCTTTACCTTTTTTTCAAAAGCTTATTTTGTGCAAAAAGTTTTTTTGATTAATTTCTGTTCGTTTTATATTGACATAGTCATTTTCAGGGAGAAAGACTGAGCCTCTTCTGAAGTTAAACAACCATTCCTTCCATAACAACCTTTAATACCCCCTGGTTATTGGAGACAAACAAATGGAGACACATCAATGAAGAAGAGCAAAAAGCACAGTCCACTGCATTTGCTAGGAGGCCATTTATGGAAAATGGTGCAATAATGAAAATTATTTCATTTAAAAAATATTATATCCTGACAAAGATATACTGAAAGAAAAAAATTCCATATCATGAAAAAACTTCAAATGAATTTACTGAAAATAATGTACATTGTCAGTTTAATATACATATGCTGATATTTTTATCCTTAAAATCTTAATTAATGTTTGTTTTCTTAAGGTTATAAGAGAAAACATTCAAAAGAATTTTTTCAGTAAAGTACAAATTATAGAACAGAAATTAATCATAATTGTGCAAAAAGTTTTTTGATTAACTTCTGTTCGTTTTATTTTGACATAGTCTTTTTCTGGGAGAAAGACTGAGCCTCTTCTGAAGTTAAACAACCATCCCTTGCATAAAAACCTTTAATACCCCGTGGGCATACCTTACAACCGTGGCCCGTAATCTCTGGGGTTTGTTTCAACCCCAAAAGCCTTGTTATATGATATTTAGACTATTTTGAATAGAATGGCTATCTCAAAATTTCTATTAGACGCATTTCGAGACAATATGACGTGTGTATAGGGGTGAAAGTGTAGCTGCCCTCTGATCATGTTGACTCTTAAATGGAGCACTAGAGCGTCTGATTACCAATCCAATCAGCCCCCTTTGAAGTTTATATCACCACACTTTCTATAAAAAACACTATATGTCCCGAGGTCACAACTTACAACCCTTGCCCCGAGTGCTTGGAGGATCTGTATCCTCAAAGACTTAATTCCCAGACCTTTCTGATAGGCTTAACAAAATGGCTATATCAAAACTTTGATTGGAAGCCTTTGGGCAAATGATAGGCGTGGAGGGAGACATTTGCCCTCTGATCACTTTCGACTAATAAAAAGGCACTAGTCCTCTCAATTTCAAATCGAATGAGCCCTTTTTGAAGCTTCTACGACACAGCTTTCTATAAAAACGTTATATGCCCCAAGGGCATAACTTCCGCCCTTGTCATGACGGCTATGGGGAGAGGGTTGTCATGCTCAAAGACATAATTTCCAAACCTTTCAACTACGTTTAACAAAATGGCCATATCGAAATATTGATTGGAAGTGTTTCGGAAAATGATGGGTGTTAGGGGGGGGGGCGATTCTCCCTCTGATTACTTTCGACTATTAAAAAGGGCAATAGCCCTCTCAATTTCCAACCGGTAACGGACCACAGGCAGTATAGATACAATATTCTGACTATTGTTTCATGCAATTTTTTTTTTTTTAGTTCAACAATATCTAAAAGTTGGAGATAGAAATTTACTGCATTTCCAAAAAAGAGCTATAACCCCTCACATGGCTTTTGGTCTAATTTAGTACAGGTTTTACTTTGAAATATTCCAAAAACCCTTCATTTTAAAGCTTCCTTTAGGTAGATTGCAACCATCCAACTCCTTTCTACTTTAGAAGTCTTTGTTTCCTTCTATTTGCCAAAATACATCGACTTCTTTTTGGGTGATTAATCAAAAAAACTTTTTGCAAAAAATAAGTTTTTCAAAAATGTAAAGAACTCCATTAAACCAAAAATGAAAACAAAAAAATAGAATCAAATAATCTACCAAGCATGTAACTACCACAAATCAGTATCAATAAATAAATGAAACCCAAAACAAAATGAAATTAAAATAAGTCAAACTCAAAACGAGAAGAAATTAATCTGAGTTGGATTCTAAACCCTATGCATTCTAAAAGCCAGAATATAATTTGTAATTTACTAAAAAAAAATTCTTTTAAATGTTTTCACTTATAACTTTGAGAAAACAAAAATTAATTAAGATTTTAAGGAATAAATATCAGTATATGTATATTAAAGTACAATGCACATTTTTTTCAGTAAATTCATTTGATTTTTTTTCAGTAAAGTACAAATTATATTCTGGCTTTTAGAAAGCATAAGGTTTTTAGAACCCTACTCAGATTCATTTCTGCTCGTTTTGAGTTTGACTTATTTTAATTTCTGATTGTTTCGGGTTTTATTCATTTATTGATACTGATTTGTGGTAGTTGTAGGCTTGGTAGATTATTTGATTTTATTTTTGTTCGTTAAATGGAGTTCTTTACTTTTTTTTTAAAAAACTTATTTTGTGCATAAAGTTTTTTTGATTAATTGCGCTAAAAAGTGGCTGCGCATCAGCCATTATAATTCTACTGTTGAAAGTAAATGGAGAGCTTCATGGAAGATTCATGATTTCAAATACCTTACTATAACGCAGTGGACGAAGCTGCTCACAGGTTTGACGGTTCGATTCCGCGTGACGCAAGGAAGCTATAATTGCATTGTTTATTGTATAATTTTTTTCACTATTGTGCGAATTACATTATTTTTAAATAGCTTTTTCAGCAAAAGTAGTTTTTCAGCAAAAGTAGTTTTTCACAGGAAAGCAAAGAACTACATTATACGAAAGAGGAGTAAAAATAAAGTCAAATAACATCAAGCGTAAAACGACCATAAATCACCATCAATAAGTAAATGAAACTCAAAACAAGCAATTACAATAAATAACGAAGTCAAACTTAAAATGAACAGAAACTACAAAAAAACATGAGTAGCGCTAACACCCCTTGTGCCTTCTGAAGCCATAAAAAAACAACAACATAATAACCACAGTCCACTGCATTTGCTAGGAGGCCATTTATGGAAAATTGTGCAATAATGAAAATTATTTCGTTTAAAAAAAAATATATCCTGCAAAGATATACTCAAAAAAAATTCCATACCATGAAAAAAATTCAAATGAATTTACTGACAAAAATGTGCATTGTCAGTTTAATATACATATGCTGATATTTATTCCTGAAAATCTTAATTAATTTTTGTTTTCTTAAAGTTATAAGAGAAAACATTTAAAAGATTTTTTTCATTACAGTACAAATTACATTCTGGCTTTTAGAAAGCATAGATTTTAGACTACTAACAACTCACCGCAGAACCAAGCCGCCTGAGGCCAACACAGCTACGCACGGTCCTCCTCCATCCCAATCTATGCAAAACCTCTCTTTTTACACCCTCCCACGAAGTTCCTTTTTCTTTTAAATATTTCTTTATAACGTCCTCCCACCACAGACGAGAACGACCTGCTTTCTGTTTAGCCCTAGACGGTTGGTCGAAAAGAACAATCTTCGGCAATCTGTCATCCTTCATATGCACAACGTCCCCTAGCCATCTCAACCTTTCTTTCATTATAGCCCTAGAGAGCGGTATTGAATCATATTTTTCGTACAGCCTATTGTTTGAAATACGGTCAGTCATCTGGGTACCCAGAACAATCCTCAAGCAATTTCTCTGGACAACATCCAGCAAATCTTCATCCGCTTTTCGAAGCACCCATGCTTCAGAGCCATATTTGACTACTCTCATCACTGTAGCTTCTAATATTCTAATCTTGGTTTACAGACCTATCTTCCTATTCTTCCAAACTTTTTTTTAATTGTGAAAAAACACCCTGAGCCTTGGCTATTCTACTTTAAGATCTTCACTGCTCCCACTATCTTTACTAACAATACTACCAAGGTAAGTGAAGCTGCCCACTTGATCAATCTTTTTATCACCCAACGTCACCTTTTCATTTTCACTTATTCCTAGCCTTATTGACTTAGTCTTCTTAAGATTAATTTTCAAACCTATTCTAGCACCCTGAACACGCAAAACTTCTAAAAGTTCATTCATTTTGCTCACACTTTCCTCTAGGATGTTTAAATCATCAGCATAATCTAAGTCCAGGAGACTTTTTCCTCCCCATTTGATTCCGTGGTTTCCCATCGCCTTTCCTGTGCTCCTTAATACAAAATCCATGAAAATAATCCATATAAAGGAAGATAGAACACAGCCCTGCTTAACTCCTGATTTAATACAAAACCAGCTGCTAACCTCAGTTTCTACCTTAGTTGCAGCCGTGTTATTCTTGTACATAGCACTAATCACTTTAATGTATTTGTCTGGTATACCATACAAGGATAAAGCCTTTGCTATAGCTCTTCTACCAACAGAATTTAACACTTGCTCATAATCCATAAAACTAAAGACCAAAGGTGTTTGACAACTCGGCACTTCTCAATTATTAACCTATGAGTGAATATTTGGTCGACGCATCCTCTACCTTTTCTAAAACAGCACTGTTCTTCTCTTAAAACTTTGTCTACAGCATCTCTCAGTCTAAAAAGTATCATATTGCTAAGTCATTTGCTACCTACAGAGATCAGACTAATGCCTCGATAATTACTACACTTACTTTTATCACCTTTCTTATAAAGAGGCTTAATTAAGGTTTTCCTAAAATAATTTGGTACTTCCCCTTTTTCAAAAATCATATTCATAGTCTTCAGTAGCTTGTTTCTAACCTCACAGCCACTATATTTGAGAAACTCATTTGCTATTCTATCAGTACCTGGAGCTTTATTATTTTTTAGTCCTTTTAGTCATTAATTCTTCCTCGCAAAACAAATCTTCCCTCACATCCAAAGTATCACAAACATTTCATTTTCCTCTATATCTTTACCTGCAACTATATCTCGGCTTAACAAATTCTCAAAATGTTCTGCCCATCTCTCTTTAATTCTTTCCTTATCGCTAATTATGGCCCCATTTCTATCTTTAACTGGGCCAAGTCCGGATTGACTACTCCCTCTCAATTTATTGACATGCCAGTACAATATTTTACTATTATGCCGTCTAGCTGCATCTTCCAGATCCCCGGCAATTTTATCCATGGCCTCCACTTCACACCTCCTTAGTTCATATTTTAATGCTTTCTCCACTCTCTTTACATTACTTTTGTTTTCATATGATCTATCACTAAGATAATTCTTGTACAGGTCCTTTCTCCTTTCTATTAAACATAAGCCTTTTTCACTAATATTCTTAGCTGCAGTCCTAGCTTTCTTCCCTACGACACCTTCAGTAACTTCACAAATGATTTTTCAAAAAATTATTCCAACCATCTTCCACATTATCAAATTTTAAGCTCTTAAGTTTAGTATTCAACTGTCCCTGGAAAGTTTCTCTCAAATTCTCATCCTGGAGTCTACTAACATCATAACTTCCCGGAAGGTAGTTACCCATCCGAAATTTGAGCTTTAAATTAACCCTTGACACAACCAGATGGTGATATTTACTTTCAACATCAATAACATCACTCCTATATACCCTAACATCCTGTATTGATCCTGCCAGTCTTCGGTTTACCATAACATAATCAATAAGGTTTGCTGTCTTACCATCACGTGAATACCATGTAAATTTATGAGCCATTTTATGACCATACACCGTTTTGGATATAACTAGATTGTTTTACCTACAAAATTACAAAAGTCTGTATCCATTGCTGTTTTCTTTTCCTACACCAAGTTTACCTAGGCTAGGATACCATCTATCCCTATTTCTACCGATCTGGGCGTTAAAATCTCCTAGTAAAAATAACATACTTCTGCCTGGGACCCTCTCTATTTGCTCCGAATTGTAAGCAAAATTCATCTGAGTCACCATCGCCATCATCGCCATCGCCATCAGTCGGTTCTACAGGGGCATATACTACTATAACTGATACCTTGAACTTTTTAGTCATAAAATGAACAATTAGTATTCTATTATTAATACCTTCCCAGCCTAAACAAGACTTAGCAGCTTATTTAATCATCATGAGCCCTACTCCCTGTCTATGTACCCCATCCTTCCTGCCTGAGTAAACAAATTCTATATCACCTAATTTCAGGCTTCCTACCCCTGAGATATGAGTTTCTGAAACTCCTAAGAAGTCCAGTTCGAATCGTCTGAATTCGTCAGTCAAAATGTTGATACGATGGTCATTTTTTAATGTTGTAACATCCCAAGTTCCAATTTTCATGTTCTTTAAATCATTGAAATTAGTTTGGCCTCAGGAAAAGTGATGATCCCGGATACCACTGCAGGACGGGGATCACATATCTTCTCAAGTCTACGCCAAAGTGCTTAAGCCGGCTTAGAACTGGACAGCAAGAAGTCCCTGGGACCTCCATGAATGGAGGCTTTGTGCATTCCTGGGCCCATCTTGATCACAACATGGTTTTCAGCATTTGGCGATGCTCTTCTATCAACAAGAGTCAAAATCCTGCACAAACAATCTCAAGCCTATTACCTCTGACTCATTATATATTCATGCCTACAAATATTATGCTACTACGGGGAGGCAGTCAGTAGTAGATAAATTAGCTAGGAAGAGGTTTTTCAGCCCGAAGATGCCCTTCAAAAAATACAAAGCCCAGAAGAATTATCCATTGATCAGAATCCCGTGTGAATGCTGTGTCGTTTACTAGGCTATAATTTCCTCAAGGGGCGCCACTCCTCAAGTGGAATTAGAATTGACCGCAAGGTCCCCAGTCTTGCAGGTACCCCGAAAGGGTTGAGGCACCCCTTCGCAGAGGTCGTTGTCTAAATATCTGGATCTTACGCCCTGCCACAGTTGTCCTCCTAAGTTGTCCTCCAATCACTTTCGACTATTAAAAAGGGCACTAGCCTTTTCAATTTCCATTTGAATGAGCCCTTTTTTGAAGTTTTTACGAAAATGCTTTCTATAAAAACCTTATATGCCCCCGGGGCATAACTTACAACCCTTTCCCTGATGGCTGTGGGGGGTTATCATCCTCAAAGACATAATTTCTATAACTTTCAACTACGTTGAAAAAAAATGCTGTCTCAAAATTTTGATTGTATGAGTTTGGGAAAATGGTGGGCGTGAGAGGGGGTTAGTTGCCCTCCAATGACTTTCTACTATTAAAAAGGTCACTAGCCATTTCAATTTCTAATGGAATGAGCCCTTTTTGAAGTTTCTACGACCACACTTTCTATAAAAACCTTATATGCCCACAGGGCATAACCTACAACCCTTGCCCTGAAGGCTCTGGGGGGGGGCTGTCATCGTTAAACCCCTAATTTCCAAAACTTTCAACTACGTTGAACACAATAACTATCTAAAAATTTTGATTGTATGTGTTTGGGGAAAAGACGGGCGTGAAAGGGGGGTTAGTTGCCTTCCAATCCCTTTCGACTATCAAAAAGCGCACTAGCCATGTCAATTTCCAATCGAATGAGCCCGTTTTGAAGTTTCTACGACAACGCTTTCTATGTAAACCTAATATTCCCCCAGAGCATAACTCATAACCCTTGCCCTGAGGGCTGTGGGGGGGGGTGTCTTCCTCAAAGACCTAATTTTCAGAACTTTCAACTACGTTGAACAAAATGAATGGCTATCTCAAAATTTTGATTGGATGTGTTTGGGGAAATGGTGGGCGTGGAAGTGGTGTTTGTTGCCTTCCAATCACTTTCGACTATTAAAAAGGGCTCTAGCCACTCCAATTTCCAATCGAATGAGCGGTTTTTCCAAGTTTCTACGACAACTCCTTCAATACGAAGTGCCCTGGTCTAAAGTAAAAGAAACAATAATAATACATTGTGCTAACATCGTTCTTTACTTAGGCAGCGCGATTGCGCTGCCTATGATGGCCATCAAACAAGTTAGGTTCTTCATCAAAATAGCCAGAATGATGCCTCATTTGAAAGGTATCTTAAGCTGGATTGCCACCTTTCCACCTCTTTTCCATTTTAGATGTCTTTTTTTTCCTTTAATTTGCCAAAAGGGTACACTTTTTACCAATCATCAACTTCTTAATGTAGAATTCCTACTTTTTCTGTTGGATGCCCATCACAAAACTTAGTTTTTGTTTCAAAATATCCTGTGTAAACTCAATTGAAGGTTTTATTAATTTGAATTGTAGCCATCCACCTCGTTTCTATTTTAGAAATCTTTGTTTCTTTCCATTTGCTAAAAACCTTCTATTTATTTTTGAGTGATGCCTATTAATTTTTGTTATCCTCATCACACAAGTTAGGGTTGTCTTTAAAATATCTCCGGTATTACCTTATTTGAACAGTCCCTTAATCTGGATTGTAGCAGTCCACCTCTTTGTTTTATTTTAAGTGTTTGTTTCCATCTATTTGCCAAAAACGTACAATTTGAAAACCATCTGCCAATCTCTTTTGGGTGATATATCATGTCAAACATAAGTTTGCACTCTAAAACATGTCAAGTAATGCCTCATTTTAAAACATTGCACAATTGGGTTGCAGCAATGAATTGCGGAGAAGGGATTGGGGAGTTGGTCACAAGTTTGTGTGGCCCAGGGAAGTGTCACGGGCCATGGGTATGATAGATACAATCGTTCGGTTAAATTTCAATTTTTTTTCAAAATGATTTATTTTTAGTTTGACATTATTTTCAAGTAAAAAAATAAATTTAAACAGCCTGTGTTTTCAAAACGGAGCCAATAACCCCTCAAATTGCCTCTGATAAACTTTGAATAAGGATGTAATCTGAAATATCACAAATAACCCATCATTGTAAAACTATTTTAAGATAGATTGCAGTTAATTATCTCTTTTCTGTTTCAGAAGTTAGTGACCTTCAATTTGCCAAAAACAAGTAAGTTTTAACTCATCGTCCATTTCCCTTTCCGTAATGGCTATTGATTTTTTGTAATGACAATCATACGAGTTAAGTTTATTTCAAAATGTTTCTGGTAATACCTCATTTGAATAGTCTCTTAAGTTGAATTGCAGCAGTCAATTCTTTTTTTTTAAGTAGTCTTCTATTTGCCAAACACATAAAATTATTATGCCATCGTCCGTTTCTCATTATGTGATGGCTACTTGTTTTGAGTGATTAATTTTAAAAAGCAGTTTTTTCTGATGTACGTAAAGCGCAAAGATAAAACTTAAAAAGAACAAAAATTATTGCTTCGTAGTTTATGCAACATATATCTGTGACACCGGTTCGAATAAACTGACTCGTCATATTTTTCTATATTTGCAGAATTCTGAAAAACTAGCGCTTTACTGAAAACAGAAAATCGACGCAATAACACACGATTATGAGCAGAATAGTCCTTAAGTACCGTACAGAAAATAAAAGAATAATTTTTAAGGCTCTCAATAGTATTTCACCGGCCATGAAATCAGCCATGAACAACAGCAGCAACATTTTAAGAAATTTAAAATAAATTTCTGGTGAACTATTATCTCAATTAATCAGTAGTTTTACCGAACCAATCCTGCTCAAATCATCCTCAGGGCCATACTGTGGTGTTTCTTTTGATCCTGAAATTTTCCCCATAGTACAGTGCAGAGGGTTTGTTATCATTGTATTATCCTTTCTTGTTTTAGTTTTGTTTTAGTTTAAAGCTTTTTCCAAAAGGCAATGATTAGAAGTCCTCCAAAAAAAAAGTCCCCCCAGATCCCACCCCAAATACCAGTGAAACTGAAACCCATCCTGGCTGGTCAAGCGCACTATCTCAAAGTTCACATGATAGCTCCAATTCTGAGAATAGGACAATGATCAGTGTAGGGGCAAATGTCACTATAAATGATGATAATGGGTTTCAAGAGGTCCTTTCTAGAAGCTCTAAAAAAAGGAAAAAACTCCCCAATCAAAAGCATTTCCCCTCTCCCTACCCAAGATCCTCCCTCCCAAAACTTAGGAATTTACCTTAAAATTTCCCCTATTACCCCCTTTGAAATAAAAAAGATTACTGCAATAAGAGTTGCAATTTTCAAATTGCTAAAATCAATGTTCTCTCTTAATATTCACCGTGATGGATCTCTGCTAATAGCTGTCCAAGATGAGAAATCAGCAGACACAATAATCAACCTAAATCCCTTCTGAATACCCCAATTAATACATCTAAATGGAACCCAAAACAATCCCCAACAAAAATAGTAGTTTATAATATTCCCCCAGAAATACTTATTCAGGAGTTAAAAGAAGGGCTCTCAGATAAGGCTGGAAACACAATCCCAGTTGAAGATGTTACCCAACTTGGTAAACCTAACTCTAATGGCCTAAAAACAAGTAGATCCTTCTTATTTACACTGAAGGAAAAAATTAACATCCCAGAAAAGTTATTCCTATTTGGGCAAATGAAATCACACAAGGAATACAAACCAAAGCCTATCCAGTGTCAGAAGTGTCTCAAACTGGGACACACAACAAACAAATGCAATGAAATTCTTCTAGAGTGTAGTAATTGTAATTCATTCCATCCTAAAGAGTTGACAACTTGCAACAACACTCAGCCTACATGCATCAATCGCAAAGGCCCACATGAATCTACCAATAAATCACTATGCCCTGCATATAAGAAAAGAGCACTAACACTCCAAATAGCAACAGAGAAGGCCATCCCATACCCCTTTGCAGCAATGGAAGCAAATACTGCCCAACAGTACCAAATAAAGCCAGTAATGAAACCAACAAAAACCCTCAAGTCAAATGCCCCCAATGCATCAAGTATCCCGTATAAAACACCATCCTCTAAGCCCCCTAGTTCACATCCCTATCAGAAGGAATCACCAAGTCAACAAGCCTCCTTGTCCGGTGAGATGAGGTCAGCCTGGCCCCCCCTCCCAAGAAGAACCAAACCAGAAACACTACCAGGAATTAATCCCTTAACTGACAAATAGGATGCACAACCAAACATACAATCCACAAATATATGCTTATTCATTCTAAACTGTAATGCAGTTCAGGCCATGAACATACATCAACCACAGAAAACAAAAATCATTGCAGAATTGGCAAAAATCTACATCCATGATGATATGCTCATTCAAGCAAAAAAAGATCTTGCTTTACCTTTAAACAAGCTGAACATTGATACACAGTCATATGAAAAATAAATCAACAACACAACACATATCAATACTCCAGTGGAACGTAAGATCACTCACAGAAAATAAGCTAAATGAACTAATATCTTTTATGAATAATAATTCCATTAATATTGCTTGCCTCCAGGAAACTCATTTAACCCAAAATCAACAAATAAAGTCTCTGGGATATACTATCCTGAGAAAGGAAAGATCATCAGAGAGAAAAGGAGATGGAGTAACTTTATTAGTTAAAAATAATATAAAATTATGTGGCATCAATTTTCCAGATTTTGCAAATGATGTTGATGCAATTGCTATCAGTGTTAGGTTGAATAATACAAAAACCAACATAATAAGCTTTTATAACCCTAATGGCCAAACTACAGATGCCATGGATTTCTTTCATTATATAAATAATTCTAATATGTTAAAAAATATTATTATTTGTGGAGATTCCAATGCCCACAGCCTTTTGTGGGGGAATAAACCAGCAAATAAAGCTGGTAAATTGATTGACCATATGACTTCAAATAATAATGAATTAGCTGTTGCTACCCCTCCAAACCTGAATACATATTTCAACCCCAAAAGTGGCAGATTCTCCACAATTGACCTACAAATTGTGTCATTAAATATTTTGAATAAAATTTATATAAATAAAATTGATAGTCTATGTACTGACCACTTTGCTATACTTTGCTCCCTAAATGAACCTGCTGAAACTCTTTCACATACCTCCAAATATATCAACACTAAAGCAAATTGGTCTATGTTCCAAAATAAGCTAAATTATGAAATTACAAGTTTCACCCAAAATTCATGCATTTCAAACCCAACAGTTGACACACATGCTGAAGTCTTGACATCTTTACTAATAAATACAGCTAATCATGCTATCCCCAGGACAACAACCAAGAAAACTTTCCCTAAACACATTCCTAAAGCATGGTGGACAAATGAGTGCCAAAATAAATGGAGAATAAAAAAGGCAGCTAGGACAGAATTCATAAAAAAAAAACCATCACCTACTACATATTTAAAAAAATTACAAGCAGAATCTAATCTAAAAAGGACTATAATAGATTCTAAATATAAATACTGGAATAATTTTGCAAATAATCTCTCCAGAGAAACACATCAGCCAATTATACATAAAGTTACAAGCCACATCTGTGGGAAAAAGACTTCCCCCAACCCACTCCTGTATGAGCTTATGCATAATAATACCCATTATGACAATGATAATGAAAAAGCTAAGCTATTTGCAACTCTTTTTGTTAATAAGCTAACATCAAATAATCGAAGCAAAATGTCCCCAATTCCTATGAGCCCAAGTTACCAACCACGCCCAGGATCCGAGTATATAACTAGTCCATTTTCAATCCAGGAAATGAATAATGCAATACATCATATTAGGACCAAGACTAGCGGCAGCTATGACAATATACACCCTACATGGATAAAGAATCTCACCCCTTCATACAAACAAGAACTGCTAAAATGTTATAATCACGCTTGGGCATCTTCTATGTTCCCCAATATATGGAAATGTTCGTCCCTCCTACCAATCCTAAAGAAAAATAAACCCAAAGATAACCCTGGGTCCTATACCCTGTTTACCTGATAACCCTGATTACTCCTGTGATGGGGAAAATAATCGAGAAAATGATCTATTACAGACTCCTCTGGTTTGTTGAAAAAAATAATATGATCCCTCATACTCAAACTGGATTCAGGAAACACCACTCCTCAACAGATGCTTTCATTTTGCTAACAAATGCAATAAACGAATCATTCTCAAAAAATAATGTCCTAGTTGCAGCTTTCCTAGCTTTTGAAGGGGCATATGACAATGTGAACCACCAAATCCTTTTAAACAAACTTGCAAACCTTGGACTACCCCCAAAGCTTGTATCTTTTATAAAATTCTTCATAGAAGTGTGAAGTTCCATTGTTTGTGTTGGTTCAGCCTCTTCACCCCAAAAGACAATAACCAAAGGCCTACCTCAGGGAGCAGTCCTCAGTTGCCTCCTCTTTGCCCTATATCTCTGGGACATGAACCTACCCCACACGAATCTAAAATATGCTGACGATCTGGTGCTATGGTCATCTGGCAACACCTTTGAGATAGCACAGTCAAATCTGCAAAAGTCACTTTTCCAATTTGAAAAATTCTCTCAACATTCAGATTTACCCATTGCACCTACCAAGTCAATAATAATCCAATTTCACCGAAAGCGAAACCATGTTAATGCAAAACTAACTCTAAATAAAACAACTATTCCAGAAGATAATCATATTAATTACCTAGGTCTCATGCTTGACCAAAAACTTAATTTCCACCTCCACATTTCAAACACAATACAAAAATGCTATAGAAAAACAAATATACTAAAAAGACTTCTTTCCACAACCTGGGGATGTAAGGAGAAAACCTTACTCCAGTTTTATAAATCACATATAAGACCCCACATTGACTACGGGCTCATCATCTATGTTACATGTGCAAAGACCCAGATGCAAAAAACTGAAACAACACAAAATGATATATTATGTCTCATATTTGGTCTTGGGAAACCCACAAGCATCAAGTTTCTGCTTATGGAGAGTGGATTAACAGCAATAAGGGAGAGACGTAGCTTTCTCTTGACAAAACATCTTACAAAAATTGAATCATATAGCTCACACACCCTACATAATTGGTTAAGAAATCCAGCCATGTATAGAGGCATTGCAGATGAGTATGCCAATATTCAGAAGAAGTTCACCGTACCAGCAAAGTCTATTGTACCCACTTTCCCCCAATCCCCTCCATGGAATTGGTCAAGTCCCATAATAAATACTGATTTCTCAAAGTGGAATAAAGATTTAACCCCCATTGCTTTTGTCCAGAAAAAATTTGCTGAACTTAATACAATTACCTATAAAGGTCACTTCCAAATATTTGTTGATGGGTCAAAAATGAATGAGAAGGTAGCAAGTGGTGCTTTCCTTCCTCACCTGAAAATTGCAATGGGCGAGAGATTATACAATAATTTATCTATAATGTCTGCTGAGTTAAATGCCATAATCATGGCATTAGAACACCTTAAGGAAAATCAACGTTTGATTGCAAATTCAAATAATATTATTGTATATTCCGACTCTTTATCAAGCCTTGAGTGGCTGGCCTCAGCTCCTCAGTATAAGTTCGACATTGACACTTATCATTGTCTCAGTATTATAGATAATCTTGCTTCAAGTGGCATAAGAACTTATTTTCAGTATATTCCTAGCCACTCTGGCATAAGTGGTAATCATCAGGTTGATGAAATAGCAAAAAATGCTATAAATATTGACCAGCCAAGTGGGAGATCAATCTCGATTAGAGATATTTACCGATGGAGGCTATCAGATATTAATTTTAATAAGATTAATCCTATCCTTTCCCCCTTTCCACATAAGTATCTTTCTAAACATAAGTATCTTCCCTATTTAAAGAAGTATTATTATTTAACTTAAGTTTAAGTTTCTATTGCCTCTCGAATAACTTGTTTAATACCCAAGTCATTACTAATGAGGGAGGTGTTTTCAAAAGATATTGCATAGCAAGGGTTTTCAGAAACACGGCTGCTTAGAGCAGAACCAAAAGAACTAGGAGTACTCTTAGATTTAAACCCTTGGTTATATCATCCTTTTGCTGTTTTAGGCGTTTTCCCAAATTTTGGTGGGTTCTACCCACATAATAATTTCCGCAACCACATGGTATTTGATACCCTGTCATTGACGAGTACCTGAAGTGTTACCTTTATTTTTATTTTAGTTTTAATGATCACGCATTTTATTTTAAGACTTATTTTATTTTTATGTGTGCTTAGCAAAGGCCGGCCCTTGCATTTAAAACCTAAATATTCATTTAGAACCGAAAAAAACATTTCATCGTCTTAAATTCATTCCTCATTTTGTACTTGTTGTTTTTTTGTACGATAGAAAGGTAGTTTGGTCTCCGTTATTATTTAACATAAATGGTCATTGTTGCATCCCTCCTGGTCAAAAGGAGAATAAAAAACTTCAAAAATTTCAAATTTTACGTTTTTTTTCGCTCTTCTATCATCAATATTCAAATTTTCGGGGTACTATATCAGCTTGGTACAGCTTGACAGAAGATCCATTGCCATCCATGTACCTTCAGTACTGAACCATTGTAATAATGGGTTGAACAGCCATTGGAAAAGGGTTGGGTAAAAGAATTCAAGAAATAAGCGGAAGAATAGTCGTGCTAATGCAATAATAACAATAATTTAATCTAATCTTCTTTAAAAACATAAAAAAATGCTTTTGTAGAGCAGTAAATTAGAAAATCATGCCTGACCCTGGCCACAAGCACTGGTAAACTCTTCCTTTTCTTCCGCTTTAATTATTGCAGGCCTCAAAAATAGAACAAATATTTTTGAAGGAGTTTTTTGACAAAATAATTTTACACATTTTTTTATTCAACATTTACAGAAAGGTAGTCTTTTCTGTAATATCTAGGATAAAATTATTTTTGACACCCTTCGTAAGAAGTTGAATCAGTGAATGACAAAAATAATAACCATTGATAATTGTTTACCCCCCCCCCCCTCCAAAGCCGTAAACATCCCTGCCCTGTCCGTTCCCGTAATATAACAAACCCGCAGTTTTTGAAAACATATCTTGATTTAGTTCAACATTCCTCTCAATATTCCCTGAAAGTTTTAACTTAATACCAACTGCTGTTGTACATATAGTGCAGATACGCCCTTTGGACAATATGCATTTGCATAATGTATTTTGATTAGTTCAACATGCCCCTCAACAGTCCTTTAAAATTTTCAGCTTGTTGCCCTCTGTTGTTTCTGAGATAATTCAGATATGCCATTTTCCAAACCTATATGCATATAGTATCTTTTGATTTTGTTCATTATCCCAAAATTCCTTGGAGCTTTGACTTATTGCCTTTAGGCATTCCTGAGAAATTTTAATTTTCACTCTAATACATGTCAACTCACCCCTCATTTTATATTTCTGCTTTGTTGGGTTGCAGCAATCATAGTGGTAAAAAGAAGTGGGGGTTACGGGTATATGCGACCAAGAGAACGAGTCATGAGCTATTGGCATGATGGACATAATTTTTAGATTACTTTTATGTTTTCAAAATTATTGAATACTCTTTTTGTTAGTTTAACAGTAATCTAAGTTGAAAAAACAAATTTGTGTATATATCAGAAAAAGAGCGTATAACCCCTAAATGAGTTGTCGAATATTTCAAGTAACACCTTATTTTGAAGTCTCTGTTCTGTTGGATTGTAGCAATCAATGGGATATTAGAAGATGGGGTGTCATGGGTATTTGTGACCTTGGGAAGGGTCGCGGGCGAAAGTCATGATAAAGATAATTTTCGAATGCTTGTATCTTTTCATAAAGGTTAACCTTTATTTTGATAAGCTTAACAGTAATTTGATTTTGTAAATTGAGCTAAAAAACAGTATTAAGTTAGGAGAAATAATACTGAAAAATTAAAAGTAATCCGAAAATTGAATATATCATGCCTCTGATTTTTCTGCCGCTTCAAATATTGTTGATTGCCCTTCTTTCCTGCTTTAACTACCGCAATCTTATAAAGAAGAATATTTGTTAATAGTAGAATTTTACATATTGTTTTTATATAAGTTTTCCAGCAAGGCTGTTTTTAAGAATGGAGGTTCCTAGGGCAAACATTTCCTGGCACCCCTGTAAGGAAGCCATCTAGCGAATCGCAGAAATAATTGTCTTTAAATAATTTTGAACCTTTCCCCTATTAATACATTTTATAACAGAATATTCATCAGAACATACATTTTTAGAAGAATTTGGAACGCTAATCATATATTTTCTTGTGAATAATTTTTACATTCATGCTTTCAATGTCGCTTTTTTAGCCCAAAATAAATTTGTTGATTTAGCAGTAGTGTACATATCCCAACATTTTCAAAAATTTCACATGCTTCCATTTCATAGGTCTACAATTTAGGTCATTCAATAAATATTTTAATTATTTGTTTGCTTTAGAAGATGAAAAATTGTAACACTAAACTTTTCTGATTAATATCTCAAACGTTTCAGTAAGAGATCAGTCTTTTTTATGAGGTTTCACACATCAAGTGTAGTAGGATAAATGCATTTTTTGAAAATCCACAGGATTAAATAATGGATAAACATCCTGGTCCTGATAGAATAGAAGCTAGGTTGATTAAAATAGGGGCAGAAGAAATAGCAGAGCAACTTACCCATTTATTTAAATACCAAAATAATAGGCTAGAAGGAACAGTGCCCATTTCATGGAAGGATGCTAAGGTAGTGTCAATATTCATAAAGGTCAATACAAATATCACATGAAACTATTTAACATTTAGCATTGCAGCCTAAATTAGCAATCTTATAAAAATATGGGTAGCCTACACAACAAAATCATGAAGTATAAAGCTGAAGATAAGCTGTGTGCAGTTCAGATTACTTTCAAGAAGCAATGGTGCAAACCAGCTTATAGAAGCATAAGATGAATAGACAAAAGTCATAGAAATTTGGTTAAATGTCCTTCTTGTCCTATTAGGGTAAAGTTCTACGAAATCATATTATTGAGTTAGGACTAAAGTGAATACACCATTTGATGCTTTTTTTATGCTGATTACAAATATAATAAGCATTTCTACCAGAAATGAATTTCAGCCCCCCCCCCCCTATATAGGCTATACCTAACCTAACCCTGAATTGGCATATATAGGGGGGGGGGGCTGAAATTCATTTCCAATAGAAATGCTTATTATATTTGTAATCAGCATAAAAAAAAGGTATTGAATGGTGTATTCACTTTAGTCCTTACTCAATAGGCTAATATGATTTCATAGAACTTTACCCCTATTAGATGTAGAAAAGGCATTTAACCCTTTCTGGCACAAATTATGAAATTGTCAGAAAATTTTGCTTTTTTTTATGTTTCCTGTGTCCCTGGGCTTAGAAACTGACAAATATTGAACTAAAAAAAATTTATTCCAACTATGAAATGAAATAAAAGGTGGTTTCTGGTAGAGACCACTTTGAAACATGGGCAGAAAAAACCTCACTTCTAGTGAAAAGAACTAAAGCAGTTCTTTGTGTAATTCATGCACAATAGAACTTTACAAACTGAACATTGCTATTTTGTGTGATGAGGCTCAATCTTTGTACTGCATTGAGCACATCTTTTTGAAGTAGCTTGAACAGGTAAGTGTTTTTTATTGATCCAATCTCTTTTATGGAGGAAGGTAAGGCTTGAATTTGGGGAAAACTTTCAATTTTCTGGATGCCCAACCACTTTTCACCCTTGCACAAATAACTTCCAACCAATCCAGTAACAATGCAACATCTAAAGTCTTTCAACATCATCTTGTTAGCATCTGGTATAGTGGACAACTTGAACAAGACAAAGGCATTGATTGTTGTAATGTCTATGAAGTGCCACAGTAGGCGGTGCCACCACTTTCTGCTTTTTCTGTCAATCCCATTGAGACTTCAACATATCAGCTTTGTCAATGCATCCCATAAACTTGTTGTACTCGACAACCATGTTTGGGCATGTAACTTGGGCAATAAATCCATCTTTCTCCTTCCTACCAATCTGTGTCACTTCTCTTCCTTTATGAATTGTCAAAAGAAGTTGTACACATCGTTTGTCCTTCCAGTATACACAAAAATTCCATCTGAGCTCACAGCATAGTCTGAATCACCTCGTCTCAGCTCTTTTTCAGCTTTGAGTTTGGGTAGACCTTTACAGTTTGCCCAAACTGCACCACAGCAGTAGAGCTTGTTGTTCTTCCTTTTTTCCATGAGGTTTACTGAACTGAAGAAATTGTCACAATAAATGTGATAATTTTTGCCTTCCAATCCCATGGTAAGATTGATAACTACTTGTTCTCTAAGTCCAAACTCTCTATTGTCAGATAACTTCCTGGTGTGGACCTAAAAATCACAAACAAAACCGTGAGTGTCTGCTCTGACCCAGATCTTGTAGCCTTGTTTTATGGGCTTCATAGGCATATACTGTTTGAAAGCAATGTGTCCTTTGAATTTGAGCATGTTTTCATCAACGGCCTGCTCTTTGATAGGCTTTTAAATCTTTCAAAGGCTTGAGCATAGTTCTTCAATCAGAGCCCTGATCTTGTAGAGTTTGTCATAGTTGTCACTTCCTTTCTGAGGTAAGATCAAATTGCTATTGAGATGAACATGAGCAAGAAGCCAGCTGAAATGGCTTATATTCATCAGTCCAGAGATACAATTATCTTTGAGTTCATTGTGACTTGACCAGAAATCTTGATAAGATGGTACTGTCTGACACCCATAAGCATACTTATTGCTAAAAAAAAACTTTCATTTCATCTTGAGTAATTGGGGTGAACAAAACACCTTTCTGAGTAGCTTAGAAGTTTGTTTAAAATACAATGTGGTCAATCAGATCAAGAATTTAGAATTAAAAAATAAAAATGAGCAAATTTATTTTAAGATTCTAGATGCTAGACTCAGTTTTGTGGAAGTTGCTTGAGTTTCATTTTTTTGTTGAGCTGCTGAAGTGGTCTCAAGCTCAAACCATGCAAAAATAAAAACTTTTTAGCATATGCTGCAAGGTGGTCATTGGAGATGACCAGCTTCTCATGTCCAATATCTCCTTATTGTGCTTCATATCTGAAACTGTGATGCTACTAACTTGTACTCTACTACACAAACAACAAATTGACAGGAAAACAATATTAAAGATACTACTATTCCCAAGTATTTTAAACTTTCTTACTTTTTATTAAAAAACAGCATGTGGTCCAATCTAAATACTAGGTGTCAATTAGGCTGCCCATAAAATTTTGCCCGTCAGATAGTACTGCTAGGCATATGCTAGACCAGTGGTTTATTATTTTTTACCACATACGGATCATGGTTAAAAAAATATAAAAAGGTGGTTTCACATTGGAACCACTTTGTCAGAAAGGGTTAACCAAGTACCACATAACATTTTAATACACACACTAGCCTACAAACTTGTAGCTTTCCAAAACATCACTTGCTTTTATACTATCCTTCATTAAGAACAGAAGTCAAAAAGTACTTGTTGAGAGATCTTTGTCTTCTATTGAGTTGGTGACAAGCAGAGTAGCTTAGTCTAGAGTAGTTTTCTTTGGACAACTGTTATTTTTACTTGACATTGATAATATCAGCCATCATGTCCTAAATACAATTATACTACTTGCACATGACACCAAGCTTTATAGACCAATTGTGATGCAGGAAGATGTATAAGTTCTGAAATTTTAATGCAAGTAAGTGTAAAGTAATATAGATTGGTAATCCCTTTGAGAATATTAATGATTCACTTACCATTAAGCCAGGTAACACCCAAGTGGAATAAAAAAAAAAAAAAAACAGACTTGATGTCAAACATAAACTTGATAAGGCAAGATTAAAAGATATATTTTTCCTTAAATTACCTTAAATTACCTTAAATCGCACTAGCCAGCGATAAGGACGAATCCTGTAGACGCCGGTCAATGATGATGGTGGCTCAGCTCATCGGGCGCATCCCAAACTGTGCGCCATGGCTTGCTGCACCAATCTCTGTCAACAGCTGACTTGAAGGCTTCAGTATTAGGGGACATGACTGCATTCTGGCTAAGGGAATTCCATAAGCCAACCACACGGTTGGAGAAAAATTTGTTTCGCAGCCTGGTATTAGCGCGTTTCCGGTAGAGCTTTAGGGGGTGCCCTCTTGTTCTTGACGAACTATCTAACTGGAATAAGTCAGGGATGATATCGTGGTTGCAGATCAATTTGAATGTCATCAATACATCTCCTCGCTTACGTCGGTATGTGAGAGATGGTATTTTGAGCCTCTGGAGTCTGGTAGAATATGGCAAATTTTGAAAACCCCTTATGCATTTCGTTGCTCTCCGCTGCACCGATTTTCAATGCCAACATATTCATCAACTAATGGCACTCCTCTAAAATTACAAAAGAAACATCTCAACCCTATCCTAAAGTATCATATTGATCAGTGTAGATGATGAGAATAGTCTGCCAGATGAGACAGTAGAAGTCCTCTTGTTGAAAGTTTCCAAAGGGAGACTAGATAGGCATTGAGAACATAAACTTTACTCATTAGAAAAGTGACATATAGCCCTTAAGCTCATGTCATATAGCTGAAAATCTTAAGAGTTCTTTGCCAGGGTAACACACTACAGAAAAGGTTATTTTACTGTAAGTTTATCATGCAAATTTTTAAGTTTATGATAATTTCAGGCCAGTAAGAAGCTGTTTGCTATTGTAGCTAAGATAAATAAAATATTTAGGGTAACCTACACTCTAATTCTAGATCAGTACCTATTTTGGTCTACTTTGGTTTGCTTCTCCTAGTATTCTAAATTTTTATGAAATTAGAAAAATGTTAGGTTAATAGGCTACTCACAGAGCTTGAATAATGCCAAATCTTGGACAAATATTTTGATTAAGATGTATATTTTGTACACAAGAAAAGTAGGTTCCTAATTTTGGGTACTTTTAGGGACAAGGTGAACACACTACTTCATGCCCTTTCTATACTCTTCCAATATGTGTGATAATCATTTCACTTGCAAATAGAATTTAAAGCTATTAAATATAACACTTAATTCCTGTAACTACTCAGTGAGAATGATCAGTGCAAACAATGTGAGAGTATTGACAATAAAAGTAGTACCATTACTTTCTGCATTTTATGCTCCTTTTCAATAGCCCATAATAGTCCCAATCTTTCCCCTATTGGTCCCAAAAAACCACTCTGTCTTAATGACTTCAATAGAATATTTGCAATTAGGTGTGTCTTTAGGGTTCATTGAATGAATTAAGATTTGATTTTCAATTGAAATGATTATTATAATTAGAAAAAGCATGAAAAAGGCATCCAGTACTGTGTCCAACCTGTCCTTATATAAGTAATGGAATCACCTCTAAATTTACCACTTTAAGATCCCATGCCCAAGATTGAGCAGCATATCCAAGTTTAGGCTCAAACTTAAAGAATGTGTCTACAAATAGACTCCACTATGGACTATCAGTACATCTAAAATTGCTAGTGGTGCTGGGGTTCAAATATCAAGCTAATAACACACTTAATAAGAAAATTTGGTAAAATTCCAGTTAAAGGACATCTTGCTATCTTGGAAAGTTGTTGAGTTATATGAATAAAACTTTCAGGGCAGAAAGTACAACCTAGGACGGTATTTTTCAAAGCTACTGTCTCTAACCTTTGCTTATTTCTAGCACTTAGAAGATTCCATGGATGACCTATCAAAATTTATTGACCATAATGCTTAGCCTTAATTTTGGGTTTTAAGTCTTTTTTTCATTGGCTATGGCTTTGAAAATATAGTTGCTGTTGTTTCAGCTGGATTCTAAGATCAAGGCTTTTCATCTAAATTTAATAAATAAATTTGCAAATCTTTAAAGCCTTATGAATTAGGATTCATCAAATGTATGAGTTTCAAAACATTTCCCTTGCACCTCATTTCAACATTAGATCAATTTCTTGATGTTTTACTTGGTCAGTGCTTTCTAGAGGTGGAAGAGGTAGGTATTTCAAGATACCTTCCCTGGGAATCATTGAGGCTCTGGGTTCATTCTGGAGAGTTCTATTCACCTAATTCAACTGCTTTTCAAGATAGACAAAGTCCTCTTAACTACTGGGTATTATACCATATGATAACTGATTAACATATGAAAAATCAATATCCAGGCCTAATAAGAGAATTGAAAGGTGGTCTGAATCTCTAGACAAAACAAGAACTATTTTTTGTTTGTTTGGAAGTTTCTAAGAAAATAGGCTCCTAAAAATTCAAACTTGCCTTAGAATCCTGCTGGAAATCACCTTTCTAAGTCCTATATTCTGCAGGCTAAGTTAATTAGACTTAGAAAACAAACAAATTACAAAGTTCTGTCTTTGTGCATTACCAGTAAAACATGGTGGTAATAACCTGCTGTTGATAGTCTTGCTGGTGGTGATGCTTCAGCTTCAGTTTGTTTTTGGGTGAACTTTTAGATAATTTGATAATTTGCTAGCTAAATAGATAAAATTAAGGTTGTTTTCCATTGCTTAGCTAGGTAGAAGTTGAACACACAACTGAATGCATCTTTTTATGCTTTTTCCAAATATACTAATTTCATCCACTACAAATTTTATTTTGATTCCTTAACAGGGCCCTGGAAGTAATACCTTGCTTTTATTAGAAAAATTCTGAAAACTGCTTGTACTACTTTTAAAAACTGGCTTCCAGAAGTTCTGAAAACTACTTTCAGACAGTTATAAATAGCTTACTTGGTTATCTCATTCCTAAGAGTGTAATGCTTCACTATACCCCCAACACCCCCTCTCTCCCTCCCTGATGAATGAATATAGAGCCCACTATGAATATTTATGCTATTTTTTTTTAAATGGCATATCCCTTCTCATCTTTATTGTTTTAGATCAAATGCTGATAAATTAGTTGGAAGAAAAGAGTCACGTTATTCTAAAAATCAGTGTGAATATTTATAGTGGGCTGCATTTTCATCTGTCAGGTGGGGGGGGGGGGGGTTAAGTGAAGCAGTGAACATAAATGAATGAGGAAAATAAGAACTTACAATTATTTTAAAGTATGGTAGATTTCGAGTTTTTGGTGACTATTTTCTACTTGTAAATAATAAGTCAGAGGGTGTTACTTTAAGATTCCCTTTAAGGGCTTAAAATTAAATTTGTAAAGGACCCAACTAGTATATTTAAAAAACCATAAAAAGACACATTGAGTGGTGTGTTCACATTCTACCTAGCCAAGTATTGGGGAAAAACTTTAATTTATCAAAAGCTGAATAAATATATAGATTCACCTTTGTAACACATTCTGGAAACATTAATTTCTACCCTTTCAAATGCAGCCCAATCCCCCTCTAATGGGGCCAGGTATAGCTCTAGGCTATTTACAAAACTTCAATGATTTTTTTTTTCTTTTCAGATTGGCATCTTTTAGCCTTATAAACCCATTGCTGATGAGAAATAACCACAAAAATTGTGTAAACAGAAATAGAATCATCAAAACTCTGTATATAGTATAAGCTCGCCTACATCTGCCCCCATATCACCAACAGAGCATGGTTGTGAAAATAATACTAGCCAAGAATAGAAGGCCAAATAAGACCAAAATAGGAGACTGGGGCATATTTGCAAGGGTAGCAATTAGCACATTTGAAATCAGACTGTAAAGGTGCATTGAGTGATATATTCATCTTTTTGTTTGTGAATTAATCAAATATCCAGAGACATACCTTTGGGTCTGACTACAGCTTCCAGTCTACACTGACCTAATCTTTGTTGGAATGTGCTTTGAAAGAATGACTGATTTTGCTGCTTTATCTGTCAACCCTTCTGTAGTAGCACAACTCACACTGGAAAGAAGCCCTGCCTGTTCCTTCTTTGGGACCACAGTAAAGGGAGTTTTAGTTGGGGTCTCTTGTGGTGCATCAGAGCAAGGTTGTAAATCCTCAGCTGGTTTTCAGCAATTTTTGAATTGTTATTACATTACACCTCTTTTGTCAACACATCGAGATTGGCAACTTTTGGGCTCCTAGTTGTTTTTCATATAGATTTTCCTGAAGGCCAAGGAAAAGTTTTGTTGCTCTTCTTTGGATACTTTCAAGGGCCACATCATCCACTTTTGTACTTTGGGGTGCTAAAACTATTCCAAACTGATGACGAAGCTACCTGGGCTGTTTTTGACTTTGAAATTTCAACTCACTATCAATAACTAAGTCCAAGGTTTTTTCCTCAGTAAATGATTCAAGCTGTTTGCCTCTAATATAATAAGTTTTGCAAGGGCTTTTGTTCCCAAGATACCAAACCCTTTTTTTTAGCTATTAAACTACAGGGCTCAAGTGGTGGTCCATGCTGCTAGTCTTTCCAGGTCTTGTTGGAGGCTGGAGATCCCCTCTCCAGTTTCAAAAACATCAAAAGTTGCCAGCATTTATGGCAAGTGGGTTGTCTAGGTTAACTGTCCAATCATTTGTGTATATGCTGAACATGGTTTGTCCTAGAATACTTATTTGTGGGACAGCCACTGAGAACAGGAGAGGGAGTTAACTAGGTAGGATTGTTATATGTCATATCCCTCTGACACCTTTCTGATTAAATTGTATGAAGCTGTAGCACCACACCTTACATAACCTGATAAGGTCCAATATTTGACCGTATTTTGCTCCAAAGTGCAAATTAAGGAAATGCTTTTGTCTGATCAAGAAGGAGAATGTCCACTGGTCTTCAAAAGTTTAGTTTCAATGTTATATAACTGTAACACATTTGTTACAAAACCAGTATTATTTGTCACAGCCTTTACAAAAACCATGCTGACCATCAATAAGCAAGTTTTTGTTTGCTAATTGGGTCACCACATTATCATTGGCATTACCTTCTATTATTTTGCTGATCCCTGAAATTAAATTTATTGGTTTGTAATTTTTAGCACAATCCTTGTTTCTCTTCTTAAAGATTGAATTTTGTATAAACCAAGATAAAGATCCTCCAGAGCCATTGCTGGTGTATTGTGTGTCAAATCAGTATTTCATTTGCTGATTCTTTTTAAAGGGACAAGTGACAACCTTAGTTGCATTTGATGCTTGTGTGGTTCTCATATTGAGGCGTTTTTGTCAAATATAATATGTCGAACATCTAGATGACTGCATTTACAGTATACAGGGCAGTTTCTTTAAGTTCTTTGGTGAAGATTATGGGGCCAACTGCTTTATTTGCATCAAGGTTTTCAGTCTCTTATAGATATCAACAGAGGTGAATCATATAGGTAACATTGAAGAAATCATTCCAACAGTGGGAAAATCTATTGGTGCAGACATTTTGATTCAGAACCATTGGCATTCTTGTTATTATGGCCTAATCTTTAGTTGACCTTAAGCCTTAAAGGGAAAAGATAGAGCATTGTGTGCACACTGGTGCAGGCCTTTGGGAATTAGGGGAGATCGTTTTTCAAGGGGGATAGATGAGCCACAATTACGAGAAGTCAACTTTTTGGATACTATTTTCCAATTTCTCCTGGGGAGGTCTTAGACCATTTGAGGATAGAATTTCTCCATCACCCTGTTTGTAGTTGTAGGCTAGAGTAAAATGCTTAAGTGTTCTGCCAAATACTAATTTTGTCTGTAGATCTATTTATGAAAGTTCTATTCTCCTACCTCAAAAGCTTTATGCAGTAGCAAAACAGTACTGTGCCAGAATATTATATCAGTATCTCAAGCAAAAAGCTTTGTTTGTTGGCTCAAATTCTTAACAGTCAATTCTTAGAGGTCATGTACATAGAAATTAACTTCTTTGGCTCATTGATTGAAACATTGAAATAATTATGTTTAAATAGCTACTTTTTAGCAACAGTCTTGGTCCTCAGGCTTTATGACAGGTTCAAATATCAGTATTCTGGCTACCACTCCTTCAAGACCACCCTCAAAGGGCAAGGCAGGTTTTCAGTACCTGGGGAATTGCCTGTTTTGCACCACCCTTGCATTATAAGTGGTTTGCAGCAAATAGGGTTTGAGGTAGCTTTCCTCTTAAGATTAGTCTAAATATTCTCTTAGGAAAATTATGACCTAAAATATCTGCTGTTGTATATGTTGTATACCTAACCATCTGCTGTTGTATGTCATCATAAAAAATATATGTGATCCCATACAAACAACAAGACAGTGAAATTTTTATCCTTAAATGAATATTTCAGCTCAACAAAGCACTTTTAAAATATAAAATCAGACTTACAATGAAGTGTGTTATCATCAAAACTAAGATAAAAAACTAAAAAAACAACCCTACTTCTAGAAAGTTCAACCAGGACTGAAAAACAACAAAAAGATTGAATCTACCTGATTGAATTGCCTTGTTTTTTGTTGTTTTTCTTCAGTCCTGGTTAAACTTTCTTGAAGTAATGATTCTAGGGCTGTTTTAATCTTTAATTTTAATGATGGTTCATTTTATTCTATGTCATATTTTGTATATGCTTTGCTGAGGACAAACCTTGGATATAGAGCCGAAGTATTCATTTAAGGATAAAAAATTTCACTGTCTTAGATTTATTTCTCATTGTTTTACTTGTTGTTATTTGTATAGTGGAAAGGCAGTTTAGTCTTTGTTGTTAAATTAAGGGGCATAATAAATTTCAATTTCCGGTTGAATGAACTTCCTCCAAAGTGTACATAACCACGCTTTCCATAGAAGCTTTATATGTTAACAATGGCCTGCTAATATAACTTACAAACCTTTCCTCCAGGGCTGGGGGTGGATTCAAACCTGGAACTGTTCTGCACAGCACTTTAAATTTCCAATCAAATGAGCCCTCTATGAAGTTTATACAAGCATCCCTTCTACAACAACCATATACTCCCAGGGCAAAACTTACAACGCCTGCCCCCAGGCCCTGTGGGGCCCGTCGATTTCCAATCGAATGAGCCCCCTTTGAAGTTTATACGACGACCCCTTCTGTATGAAGTGCCTCTGGGAAAAAATAAATGGAGTGTGGGGGAAGGCTATCACTTTTTACTCTTAAAAAGTGAATTACAACTTTCAATTTTCAATCAAATGAGCCCTCTATGAAGTTTATATGAGCATCCCCTTATATGCCCCAACAATTTATGCCTCCAGGGCATAACTTACAACGCCTACCCACAGGCCTTGGGGGGATGTGTCAACACCGGAGTTTTGTTATCTGAACTATTTTTTACAAAATGTCTATCTCAAAATTTTTGTCTGATACACTTAGGACATGGAGGGGAAGGAACTAGTTGCCCTCCAATCTCTTTTGACTCTTAAAAAGTGAACGAAAACTTTCAATTTCCAATCAAATGAACCCTCTCCAAAGTTTATACGAGCATCCCTTCCAATAAAAGCCATATATGCCCCCAGAGCATTACTTACAACGCCTGCCTCCGGGCCCTGGGGGGTTGCGTTGACACAGGAATTTTCTTATCTGACCTTTGAGCTGTTTTTAATGAAGTGGCCATTTTAAAAATTTTATTGGATAGGCTTGGGGAAAAAAGGGCGTGGAGGGAGGTAAGCTAGGTGCCCTCCGATCTCTTTTGACTCTTAAAAATGAACTAGAACTTTCAATTTCAATCAAATGAGCCCTCTCAAGTTTATACGAGCATCCCTTTCATGAGTACCATATACGCCCCCAGGACAACACTTACAACGCCTACCCCCGGGCCCTGGGGGGTTGTGTTGACACCAGAGTTATTGTTATCTAATTTTTGAACAATTTTTAAAAGAAACTGGCTATCTCAAAATTTGTTGCGGATGGGTTTGGGGAAAAAAGGGCGTGGGGGGGCTAGTTGCCCTTAAATCTCTTGACTCTTAAAAAGTGAACTAGATCTTTCAATTTTCAATCAAATGAGCCCTCTATGAAGTTTATACGAGCATCCCTTTCATAAGAACCATACATGCCTTTAGGGGATAACTTAAAACGCATTCCCCTGGGCCCTGGGGGGTTGTATTGACACCAGAGTTTTTCTTATCCGACCTTTGAGCTATTTTTTTTTTTTAATAAAATGTTAAACTCAAGATTTTCATCAGATGGGTTTGGAAAAAAAGGGGGGGGGGGGTAGTTGCCCTCAGATCTCTTTTGATTATTAAAAAGTGAACTCGAACTTTCAATTTTCAATCAAGTGAGCCCTCTCTGAAGTTTATACGATCATTCCTTTCTTAAGAACCATATATGCCCCACGGCATAACTTACAACGCCTGCCCTCGGGCCCTGGGGGGTTGTGTCGACACCTGAGTTTTTGTTATCTGAGTTTTGAACAATTTTTAACTTAATGGCTATCTCAAAATTTTTATCGGATGCATTCGGGAAAAAAGGGGCGTGGGAGGGGGGGGCTAGTTGCCTTCCAATCTCTTTTGACTCTCAAAAACTGAACTAGAACTTTCAATTTCCAATCAAATGAGCCCTCTCTGAAGTTTTTACAAACAACCCTTCCATTAGAACTATATATTCTCCTAGGGCATAACTTAAAACACCTGCCCTCAGGCCCTGGGGGGGGGCTGTGTTGGCCCCGAAGTTTTTGTTATGTGGTCTTTCAACTATTTTAAAAATGGTTATCTCAAAGTTCTTATCAGATGAGTTTGAGAAAAAAGAGCGTGGAACAGGGGGGAGGGGGGGCTAGGTGCCGTCCGATTTCTTTTGACTCTTAAAAAGTGAACTAGAACTTTCAATTTCAAATCAAATGAACCCTCTCTGAAGTTTATACAAGCATCCCTTCCATAAGAACAATATATGCCCCCAGGGCATAACTTACAACACCTGCTCGCGGGCCCTGGGGGATGGTGTTGACACCGGGGTTTTTGTTAGATGATCTTTTTTAAACAAAATAGCTATCTCAAAATTTTTATCGGATGTATTTGGGAAAAGAGGGCGTGAGGGGGGGGGGCGGACTGGTTACCCTCCAATATCTTTTGATGCTTAAAAAGTGAACTAGAACTTTCAATTTCCAATCAAATGAGCCCTCTCTGAAGTTTATACGAACATTCCTTCCATAAGGACCATATATGCCCCCAGGGCATAACTTATAACCCTTTCCCTGAAGACTGTGGGGGGAGTGTCCAGCTCAAAGATGCAATTTCTAGAACTTTTAACTACGTTGAACAAAGTGGTGGGCGTGGAAGGGTTGTTAGTTGCCTTCCAATCACTTTCGACTATTAAAAAGAACACTAGCCATTTAAATTTCCAGTCGAATGAGCCCTTTTTGAGGTTTCTACAACAACGATTTCTATAAAAATCTTATATGCCCCCAGGGCATAACTTACAACCCTTGCCCTAAGGGCTGGTGGGGGGGGGGTTGTCATCCTCAAAGACCTAATTTCCAGAATTTTCAACTACGTTGAACAAAATGGCTATCTCAAAATTTTGATTGGATGTGTCTGGGGAAAAGGTGGGCGTCAGAGGGGGGTTAGTTGCCCTCCAATCACTTTCAACTATTAAAAAGGGCACTAGCCCTTTGAATTTCCAGTCGAATGAGCCCTTTTTGAAGTTTCTACGACAAAGCTTTCTATAAAAAGCTTATATGCCCCCAGGGCATAACTTACAGCCCTTGCCCTGAGGGCTGTAGGGGAGTATCCTCCTCAAAAACATAATTTCTGTCTGGAAATGAACTACGTTGAACAAATTGGCTATCTCAAAATCTTGATTGGATGTGTTTGGGGAAATGGTGGGCGTGGAAGGGGTGTTAGTTGCCTTCCAATCACTTTTGACCCTTTAAAAGGGCACTAGAACTCTCGATTTCCAATCGAATGAGTCCCCTTTGAAGTTTATACGACGACCCCTTCCATATGAAGTGCCTCTGGGAAAAAATAAATAAATCATAGGCAGTGCAATCGCACTGCCTAAGTAAAGAACAATGTTGGCACAATTGTTTTTTGTTTTCCATACCAGGGCACTTCGTATCAAAGGAGTTGTCGTAGAAACTTCGAAAAGGGCTCATTCGATTGGAAATTGGAGTGGCTAGTGCCCTTTTTAACAGTCAAAAGTGATTGTAAGGCAACTAACACCCCTTCCACGCCCACCATTACCCAAAACACATCCAATCAAAATTTTGAGACAGCCATTTTGTTCAGCGTAGTTGATTTCCAGATAGAAATTATGTTTTTGAGGAGGACACTCCCCCCAAGACCCTCCAGCAAGGGTTTTAAGTTATGCCCTGGGGGCATATATGAATTATGTTGGCACAATGTGTTATTTATTATGTTTTTTCCTTTAGACCAGGGCACTTCGTATCAAAGAAGTTGTCGTAAAAACTTCGAAAAGGGCCCATTCAATTGGAAATTGGAGCGGCTTGTGCCTTTTTAATAGTCGAAAGTGATTGGAAGGCAACTAATATCCCTTCCACGCCCACCATTTCCCGAAACACATCCAATCAACATTTTGAGATAGCCATTTTGTTCAGCGTAGTTGATTTCCAGATGCAAATTATGTTTTTGAGGAGGACACTCCCCCACAGCCCTCGAGGTAAGGGTTGTAAGTTATGCCCTGGGGCATATATGGTTTTTATAGAAAGCGTTGTCGTAGAAACTTGGAAAAAGGGCTCATTCGATTAGAAATTGAAATGGCTAGTGCCCTTTTTAATAGTCGAAAGTGATTGGAAGGCAACTAACACCCCTTCCACGCCCACCATTTCCCCAAACACATCCAATAACAGTTTTGAGATAGCCATTTTGTTCAACGCAGTTGAAAGTTCTAGAAAATATGCCTTTGAGCAGGACACTCTCACCCCCCCCCCCCACAGTCTTCAGGGCAAGGGTTTAAATTATGCCCTGGGGCATATAAGGTTTTTATTGAAATCTGTGTCGTAAAAACTTGATAAAAGACTCATTTGATTGGAAATTCAAAGGGCTAGTGCCCTTTTTAATAGTCGAAAGGGATTGGAGGGCAACTAACCCTTTCTCTCACGCCCACCTTGTCCCCAAACACATCCAATCAAAATTTTTTAGATAGCCATTTTATTCAACGTAGTTGAAAGTTCTAGAAATTAGGTCTTTTAGGATGATAACCCCCCTCAGAGCCCTCAGTGCAAAGGTTGTAAGTTATGCCCTGGGGGAATATGAGGTTTTTATTGAAAGCTTTGTCGTAGAAGCTGCAAAAAGGGATCATTTGATTGGAAATTGAAAGGGCTAGTGCCCTTTTAATAGTCGAAAGTGAGTGGAGAGTAATTAACCCCCCTTTCACGCCCACCATTTCCCCAAACACATTCAATCAAAGTTTAGAGATAGCCATTTTGTTCAGCGTAGTTGGAAGTTCTGGAAATTATGTATTTAAGGATGACTACCCCCCCCCCCTCCGAGCCCCCAGGGCAAAGGTTGTGCAGCTAGACGGCATAATAGTAAAATATTGTACTGGCACGTTAACAAATTGAGAGGGAGTAGTCAATCCGGACTTGGCCTATTTAAAGATAGGAATGGGGTCGCAATTAGCGATAAGGAAAAAAACTAAAGAGAGATGGGCCGAACATTTTGAGAATTTGCTTAACCGAGATAGAGTTGCAGGAAAAAATATAGAGGAAAATGAAAAAGTTTGTGATACCTTGGATATGAAGGAAGATTTGTTTTGTGAGGAGGAATTAGCAACAGTACTAAAAGGATTAAAGAATAATAAGGCTCTTGGTGCTGATAGGGTGGTAAATGAGTTTCTTAAATATAGTGGCTCTGAGGTTAGAAATAAGTTACTGAAGGTTATGAATATGATTTTTGAAAAAGGGGAAGTACCTAACGATTTTAGGAAAACCTTAATTAAGCCACTTTATAAGAAAGGTGATAAAAGCGAGTGTGGTAATTATCGAAGCATTAGTCTGGTCTCTGTAGGTAGTAAATTACTTAGTAATATGATACTTTTTAGACTGAGAGATGCCATAGACAAAGTTTTAAGAGAAGAGCAGTGCGGTTTTAGAAAAGGTAGAGGATGTGTCGACCAAATTTTCACTCTTAGGCTAATAATTGAGTAGTGCCTGAGTTTTCAAACACCTTTGGTCCTCAGTTTTATAGATTATGAGCAAGCGTTCGATTCTGTTGATAGAAGAGCTTTAGTAAAGGTTTTATCCTTGTATGGTATACCAGACATATACATTAAAGTGATTAGTGCTATGTACGAGAATAACACGGCTGCGGTTAAGGTAGGAAATGAGGTTAGCAACTGGTTTTGTATTAAATCAGGAGTTAAGCAGGGTTGTGATCTATCCCCCTTTATAGGGATTATTTTGATGGACTTTGTTTTAAGTAGCACAGGAAAGGCAATGGGAGACCACGGAATCAAATGGGGAGGAAAAAGTCTCCTGGACTTGGATTATGCTGATGATTTAAGCATCCTAGATGAAAGTGTGAGCAAAATGAATGAAGTTTTAGAGGTTTTGCGAGTTCAGGGTGCTAGACCTGGTTTGAAAATTAATGTTAGGAAGACTAAGTCACTAAGGCTAGGAATAAGTGAAGATGAAAAGGTGACGGTGGGTAATGAAAAGATTGATCAGGTGGGCAGCTTCACTTACCTTGGTAGTATTATTAGTAAAGATGGTGGGAGCAGTGAAGATGTTAAATATAGAATAGCCAAGGCTCAGGGTGTTTTTTCACAGTTAAAAAAAGTCTGGAAGAATAGGAAGATAAGTCTGCAAACCAAGATTAGAATATTAGAAGCTACAGTGATGACAGTGGTCAAATATGGCTCTGAAGCATGGACGTTGCGAAAAGCGGATGAAGATTTGCTAGATGTTTTCCAGAGAAATTGCTTAAGGATTGTTCTGGGTACTCGGCTGACTGACCGTATTTCAAACAATAGGCTATACGAAAAATGTGGTTCAATACCGCTCTCTAGGGCTATAATGGAAGAAAGGTTGAGGTGGCTAGGGCACGTTGTGCGGATGAAGGATGACAGATTGCCGAAGATTGCTATTTTCGGCCAACCATCTAGGGCTAAACGGAAAGCAGGTCGTCCCCGTCTGGGGTGGGAGGACGACATAAAGAAAGATTTAAAGGAAATGGGAACTTCGTGGGCGGGTGTAAAAAGGGAGGCTTTGGATAGATTGGGGTGGAGGAGGAGCGTGCGTAGCTGTGTTGGCCTCAGGCGGCTTGGTGCTGCGGTGAGTTGTTAGTAGAGTGCCATTTTTAATAGTCGAAAGTGATTGGAGGGTAACTAACCCCCCTCTCACACTCACCATTTCCCCAAACACATCCAATCAACATTTTCAGATATCCATTTTGTTCAAAGTAGTAGAAAGTTCTGCAAATTAGGTCTTTGAGGATGACACCCCCCCCCCCAGCCCTCAGGGCAAGGGTTATAAGTTATGCCCTGGGGGCATATAAGGTTTATATTGAAAGCGTTGTCGTAAAAACTTCAAAAGGGCTCATTTGTTTGGAAATTGAATGGGCTAGTGCCTTTTTTAATAGTTGAAAGTGATTGGAGAATAACTAACGCCCTTCTCACGCCCACCATTTCCCCAAACACATCCAATCAAAATTTTGAGGTAGCCTTTTTGTTTAACGCAGTTGAAAGTTCTAGAAATTAGGTCTTTGAGGATGACAACCCCCCTCCCAGCCGTTAGGGTAAGGGTTGTAATTTATATAAAGAAAGAAAAACGAGCAAGAATGGGGTTTTTATAGGCCAAATGAAAATACTGAAAAAAACACAACAAAGCGAATATTTCGAGAGGACAAACGCCTCTCTTCTTCAGCGCGAAACGAAATAATGTATCCAAGGAAAGTGCGAAGAAAAAAAACAACAAAAAACAAACGCGAAAAGTCAATGTGAAAAGAACCAAAAAACCAAAAACTTAAAAGATGAATAAAATTCAATAAAAGCCAAAAATTATAAGAATTAAAACCAAATACCTAACAACCATAAAAGCGAGTTATTCGCCAATTTCCGCGATGCACAAAATCCAAAAAATTATGAACTGCCATCGACGGATACTAGCGAACAACTGAGAAAGAGAAGAAAACAATTCATTCACTCAAAAACAAAACGAACCAGCAATTAAATAAGTTGGAGAACTATGTCATCTGATTTTGGATTTTAATTAATGCATTTCTTGCAGACACCCTTTGAGACCTAAGGGGTTGTTCACGTGTTTGATTATATGACTGGGAAAGTGGTTCAAGGTTTATTTCAGGGATTACTAAAATATCGACTTCTTTTTTGAGAAAACCGAAATATGACTCGTTTATTCTTAAATCACCGGAATCTCTGTTTAAAGCTAGACCTAAATGTTGGTATTTATAAATTTCAACAGCTCTGTAGTGCTGGACAATACCTTTGTCATGCGAAATTAGGCTAGCTTGATTAAACAAAAGTATGGTATGGTTTTTCAAAAATGTGCTCTGCAAGAGTAGAGCAAAATTTTCTGTTTTTTCCGCTTTTTAAGTGTATTATTAATTAAACTAGAGTGCTGAGTTAATCTATCCGTTAGTCGCTGATCAGTTCTTCCGATATACCAAAGACCACACGAACAAGGAGTCCGGTGTCTACAGAATTGCTTGTTCGTGTGGTCTTTTGTTGTGGTCCTTGCGAAAATCCCATTTTTGCTCGAAACGAGCAAAAACCCCATTTTTGCTCGTTTTTCTTTCTTTATGTGATGTCAGGCCAATGTGGTTTAAGAAATTATCGTTGTAATTTATGCCCTGGGGGCATATAAGGTGTTTATAGAAAGCGTTGTCGTAGAAACTCAAATAGGGCTCATTCGATTGGAAATCGAAAGGCCTAGTGCCCTTTTTAATAGTCCAAAGTGATTGGAAGGCTTGACTTTTTTTTAGTAAAGATGTGGGTTCAATGTATTACTTTTTTTTGTTTAGACCAGGGCACTTCGTATCGAAGGAGTTGTCGTAGGAACTTTGAAAATGGCTCATTCGATTGAAAATAGAAAGAGCTGATGCCATTTTTAATAGTCGAAAGTAATTGGAGGGCAACTAATCCCCCTCCCACGCCCATCCTCCCATTTGCCCATTATGTTTAAAAACTAAATGTTGCCTTAAGATTAAATCAAAATGCACTGTGTTAATGCTAATTCCCAATAAGGCATCTCAGCAGTATCTCAAGAACGACTGAGGGTATTATGTTCAAATTTTCGGGGCTACTTTTGCTCTTGAAATTTAAACAAATCAAAATAGGGTAAGTGTATCCAAGCTATCAAAGAAAGTAAACAGATTTTTTTTTTTTGCGAATGGTATCAAGTTTTCCATTTCAGGTCAACTAGAGGAGGTATGAAACTAAATTAAACACTACTATTTGTGTCCAGATTTATAAAAGGGTGCATGTTGTCAAAAATTGCTGAGTTTTTTTTTTTCCAGCATACAAATAGCAGGCCAAACTATAAAGTCTTAAAAAAACAAAAAAAATTTAAAGTATTATTTTCTTTTTCCCTAAAAAGACTATGTGAATGTAAAACGAACAGAAATTAATTAAAAAAAACTTTTTCCACAAAATAAGTTTTCCAAAGAAAAGTAAAGAACACAAATGAGTGTGCATTGTCAGTTTAATATACATATACTTATATTTAGTAATCAAAATGTTAATATTATTTGATTTATTAAAGTTGTAAAAGTAAAAACATTTATATTTTTTCAGTAAAGTGCAAATTATGTTCTGACCTTGGGAAGGCATTCATTTATTTATCGATGCTGATTTATGGTAGTTACACGCTTGGTAGATTATTTGATTTTATTTTTGCTCATTTTTCGTTTAATGGAGTTCTTTACTTTTCTTTGAAAAACTTATTTTGTGGAAAAAGTTTTTTTAATTAAGAAATAAAAAAAACATTGGCACGGTATGGCCTTTACTATAGGTAACACTGTAGTGTTGCCTCTTATTAAATAAAAAAAAAAAGTTTTTTTAACTGAAAGTAAGGAGTGACATTAAAACTTAAAACGAAGAGAAATTATTCCGTATATGAAAGGGGCTGTCCCCTCCTCAACGTCTCGCTCTTTACGCTAAAATTTAACTCTTTGTCACAACACTACTTTTTAAAACAATAAAAACTTTAGCGTAAAGAGCGAGGCGTTGAGTAGGGGACAGCCCCTTTCATATACGGAATAATTTCTGTTCGTTTTAAGTTTTCATGTCACTCCTTACTTTCAGTGAAAAAAACTTTTTTTTTTTTTTTTTTTTTTTTTACTCTGTTTACTTTGTTTACTCTGTTCACTGAACTATTTGTTTTTGAAGGTAGAGCAATGATTTGTAGTTTTGAATATTTAAACTCAATAAGAGTTACCTTATTCAGCTTTTGTCCCAAGTGATTATTAATTCTTGTCACAAATGTGCTTTTTCCCTTCTATCCCATCTTCAGAATTTTTCCTTCTTTCCATGAATTTAAAGGTCTAAGAATGTCTATTTTTGTTTCAGGTTTTTCTGAACCCTTTAATTGGCAAAACATCTAGAATAATCAACCAAGAACTCAGTCAGAATTATGCCTTATGTTTATATAGGTCAGTACATTTTATCTTAATTTTTCAGATTGTAGTTAGCATTATAGATCCTTTGTTTGTGGGATTTTTAGCCTTTTGCAGGGTTACCTTCTTACCTTAACTTCTTTTATATTGTTTTGTTTACATTTCTGCATTTTCTATTGCATTTGAATCAACAAAAGAAAAGAAAATAAGTGGATTTATAGGGACAGACAGGGACCAAAGAAGTTAGGACAATGATGCAGTGACTGTGTCATTCTTGTTTGCTCTCTCAAGTGTATGCTTTTGCTTGTTTTTTTTTCTGGATTAGAAGATGTACTTTAATAAATTCCTGAGAAGAGGAATTTCGTTAGGTTACTTCTGTATCTAGAAGAACTTATCCAACACTGCTGCACAACTTAACAAGCAAATGTATAAACATGAGTGAGGCAAAGCACATGACAAGTTATTTTTCCACAGCCACACTTCTTAGTGGACCAACTTGATGCCAAGTATGACTGAGGGTATTATTACCAAAAACAGACGACAATAACCTTGAATATTTGTTTACACATTCATACATCATCAAAAATGGATTAATGAAGTCGCTCAAGCTGACATGGTATTATCACAAATACTCATAATGATCGTTTAACATTGCATTTCTCAGCACTGCTTTTAGAATCGATGATTTGCCGAATAATTTTTCACAACTGACCTGTGAAAAATGTAAACCCAAAAGGTTCTTTTAGCTCAAGAAAAGAAACGTATATGTTTCGGAACATAAATTCTGTTTCACCAAATTTCATTATAACGTAGGTTCTTTACTTTTTTTTAATGTTTGTGCATTAGATAGGGTCATATTGTCGTAATTGATTCCTTTATCTGTGACCACCTTTGTTGTTTTAAGTTAAGAGTGAAGGGAGGGGGTAATTCCCTTCCTCACATGCTTTTCCCCCCTTTTCCTAGAGTTTTAAAAAACACATTTTATCGAAAACTACAAAATTGTCTGCAGATTTGAAAAGAAATCCTACCTACCCCCTGCATTTTCGTGAATTGATGCCCCTGGGGGGGGGGGGGTTAAAATACAAGGGTGGGCTAAATCTTATTATAAGATCATAAGTTGTGGTTAAGCTCCTCTTCATTGTTGTTATTGACTAATTGTTGTTGTTGTTGTTGTTATTGGTCCTCCAGTCTTGTGAAAACTGGAGGACCGTTTGGAATTCTACCTGATTTATGAATATTTTCAGCACTTCGGACATAGCAACTGATAAACATTTTTCAAATATCAGTCTTTATAGTGGATTTAAATAATTTTTATCTGAGATAAATGTTTTGAGCACCCAAAATTTTTCTCGCATTAATATTTTTCTTGGGAAGAAAGTTTGTTTGTAAAAAAAACTTAAAAATTTTGGTAAAAAAGAAGGACTTACAAGACTAGTATCTAACCAGTGTATTTGCTGGTGCTATGAATTTTGATGAAAAAGAAAAGGCAATGGTTATCAAAGTAGAAATGAAATAGTTAGCCTATGTAAAATTTGGAGCAGGGCTGATTAAGTGTGTAGAGCAACTTATGATCTTTGAATTGTTTGTATTTGTTACAGTAAATTCAGATTATAGTTTCCAGCCTGAAAAAAAGCAAAAAACAATTGTTTGGCCTAGAACAGCGGTACTGTTGACGTTATTTTTCAAGTAGAAAAAAGTTTTAGGGCCTTCATTGTCTTGTTTTTACATTCATGTCAATTGTTTCTTTCTGTAAGAAAATGTTTTCAATAGAAAAAAAAAAGATTTGGCGATTTTTTTCTAAGCCATTCAAGGGTGCTATAAAGATTTCTGGAATGCAAAAAGCAGGCCAATCTGATTTCAAATATTCCGTCATTGCTATTTGAAAATCGAACAGTTGCAACAAGTTATTTTACAGATTCAGTGATGATTTTATATACCATTAAATTTTGAACATATTTACTTTTTAGGAAGGAAAAGTGGTTTTATCGGGAAAACTCTATGGGAAATACTCGGGAACTTGAAGGATTTTGGTAAAGGAAGGATAGTTGTTCGAAGCAAGCACGAACGACTTTATAAGGAGCCATGCTATTATAGAATTGTTCATGCTCAACCACTTATGGATGAGGTAATACTTTTTCGTTTGCCAAAGCTTCTTATTATATGGAATGACTATTATGGCCATTACTGCGCCATTTAAATCTGATTTTTTGTTCCACAATGGGTGTGTTTTGAAGTGCCGAATTTTCAGGCTTTAGTTGAAATGCGTCCGACAGCTTTAAATTGATAATCGATTCTAGACTGAATTGATGTATGGGAAGATAGAGGTAAAGATTTGATTTCCCCCCAGAAGTTATGTAAGACTATAGAAGTTACGTAATACTGTGGGGGGGGGGGGGGTCAAGTGTAATTGAATCTGGAACTCAGAAGTTGACACCGCACGAAGTGATAGGTTCATTGCTGTAGTGAATTTAAATAACCACAATCCAACTGTTCACTTACGCCTAAGCAGGCTGGACTCCTTGTTGCTCTGAAAGGAAATCAAACTTATTTAGAAAAAAGGTCTTTTTTTTCTATTTTGGGTTCTCATTTCGTATGAATTTTTCTTACGAATATATAACGTGTAAAACCTTGTAAAGGACCTGTAAAAATGTAACTTATCGAATCTTGTTAGATGTTATAAACGTGCAGGTGATCACATTAACAAGGACCAAGAACGTTTAGCTCTGATTGTTGACTGAGCTAATTGCGGATGGAATCATTGTAGCAATAGCTTGGTATGTCTGGAGCTTAAGAAGCACCTCCCCCCTCAAGGGCCATTCAATTTCGTCTGTCAATGTGTAATTTCTTGGTAGTGGTGATTTTTAAATCACTCATTTTCTTATTTTATCAAAATATTGACTAGCTTAGAACTCTTGAAAATCTTTTTAATAGTAACGAGACTGTGTAGGTCACTGAATACCTTCTGATTGCTAATGATGTTTCACAGCTAGAGCTCTCGTGTGACCACGTGTTATTTTTTGGCCTGCCAAACTGACATCTGGTCGTCCTTCCGGTGGCCTTGTGATTGCAGTGAATAAGAAGTTTTTCTATGTCTTTCTGAATCTTCTGATGGATATTTTTCAGTTGATTTTTGTGCTCTTGTTTTGATGTGTGTGTATAAGCCTACGAACAACCGAAATGAGTTCTCTTATTGTAAATATGCAGCAACTTGTGCTTCGCTTTCTAAATCCATTCAAGGTTCGGTCTGCAAATTAGTCAATATTTATTTGCGGTGATTTTAACAGGGATCTTAAAAATGACTGCTTACTCAAATGTTATTTTCGCCCGTCCTTAGTGGCGTTTTTCGACTACTGAAATCGAAGTCGTTTTCTTGTGTGCACAACTCTTGTTCCACTTCCGGTCTGAATTTCGTCCTGGCGGAAGCTCCACAGATACGGGGATCCATTGTCAATGTTTCAAGCGAGATCCTAACAAGCGATCACTTAAATGCGCAGTTTTGACTTACTTGATTCTCTGGCTCTTCATGTGCGAAAGCCTATGGGGTTCTTTAAGCATTGTTGGTATCGTCTTGATCACTTTCTATATCAGGTTACTTTAAATTCTATGTTGTCGAAAATCTGAATTATGTTTCATCTATTATGTACGTCTATTTGAATTTCTACTTGGCAGAGTTCTCATTCCATCATTGTCGATCCTTCTATCTCTCTTCCTGTAACCAAAATTCGAGTTGAGACACTTAAAAAGGGTGGAGTGAAGACAGAAAGCTTAATACCGACAAAAGCTCTGGTTTTATATTTGGGCCGGTCGCAGCTATTTAAGGTCAGGTTGTTTATTTCAGATCATCAAGTATACGAGGTGTGTTTATTGGAATCTGTGGGGCAATGGTCAAATCTACAATTTTTTGCTGGACAAAAAAAAAAACAGCCCTCGGCTATTGTGGTGTTGCGTTTCAAAATTTACCTGGTCTTCTTCATCTGAGAACAGTCTGATTAATATGGGCTCTTGGGAATTTATATATCCTTCTTATTTTCTGATGACTCATCTCTTCTTGACACAACATATGGATGTGTACTTTGGGTCATTTTCCAAAGTTAGGCCATGCTAGAAAGTTTGTAACCATCATGTCAGCATCTATTCAGGTACCTATTTGCCGTCTAAAACCAGGCAAAGCATCGGGTTCAGACGGCCTGCAACCGGAACATCTGACCTACAGAACAACTGAATTGATTGGACATCCTGCCATCTTATTCCAGGCCTGTATCGTCCAGCAGCATATACCTGATGCGCTATGTGAAGGTCTAGTAACGTGTATTCTTAAGAAAAATGAAGATCCAAAATCTCACGACTCATATAGACAAATAACCATATGTTTGACTACTGGCAAGCTTCTTGAGAAGCTTATAAATGATAAAATTAGGACGAAGTGTGACCATGGGGATAATTAATTTGGTTTTCGTAAAGGACTTGGCGTGCAAAATACCCATGCAACTTTTATAGTGATTCTTGAAAGGCATAACAACTCAAAAAGTGTCCTCTACGTTTGTGCCATTGACATATCAAAGGGTTTTGGCTCTCTTCTTCACTCCCAAGCAGTTCTGTCGCTCTTTAGAAGCGGAGTTAATCCATTTGAGTGTACCTACCTGTGGAAGTGGTATCAGAAGGCCTCAGTTTGGATGCGTTTGCAACATACTTTTTAGTAATTCGTATTATGTGTGCTACAGTGTTGAGCAAGGTTCTGTACTAAGTCCTTCGGTATTTAATAATGCTATCAGACCTGCCACTCGACAGGTTCCACCATACTAAATTGAGCCATATAACGATGCAAGTCACTTGTCAAATGCCGACGACATTCTTCTTTTAGCTGATAATCTGGAGGCACTTCAGGACCCCATTCATGTTGTTTGCTCCAGACTGAATGAAATCAGTCTTTCAGGTAACACTTTCGAAACTGAGTTTCTTTTTTTCGGACCTGACCTCGCCTCCAATGGTACATCCAAGTGGACCCAGCTAAAATATCATATTCCAGTTCACTTAGGTATTTAGGCCTTCCATTTGGAACATCAGTCAAACGCACAGGGCAGCTTATAATTGATTCTTTGAAAGAAAACTCTACGAGCTTCTCGCCAAGTTAAAGAGCCAGTTTGATGTGAGAACTCTTGGTCGGCTATAAACCGCGTTTTTTTTTTGCACCACATACATTCCATTTGGGAATTTTTCTCCGCCTTTAATAAAAGAGAATCCGATGGTTGTTCTTTAAGCTCTGTAAGTATTTTCTCAGTGTCCCTAACTGTAATAGCTATATTTCTCGACGGTACAGTGTTTCGGAGATTTGTCAAAAAAAGGATGAGCTGTCACGTAGATTTGATGATAGTAACAGTAGAATTGTGATTTTCCACTGATCTGTCTTCTATCAAGTCTCTAGTGCCGTAAGTTGCGAAGTCTTATATTATTTGACCCACGCTGAATGAATGCTTAAGGGTTAAAGTTGTCAATAATTGTACGAAATTTCGTCTGTGTTCTTTTTCGTTTTATTTTTCTAATACTCCTCTTATTGCGTCTTGGCTATGTACAGTCGATAACAGTAAATTGTTGTTATTATAAATAGTTTGTTTTTAGAATTCGTGTAATAGAAAATGCGCAAGACGAATATCTTTATTTCCAGGATCATTTGAATTGGTGTAAAGATGCAAAAGAACTTATTGCATGACCCTGCCAAAAGAATATTGAGTTTCAGAGACGTTAGGACAGAAGTACTCAAAAATGAGCTTGGTTCACTTTAAAACAAAATATTTCAGACCTGACCAATCCAATCTTTATATCAGTATCTGGTCTCACCTCTTTCACCTATGTGTAAATTGATAAAAGAATAAGAACTTGTTAACTGATTTTCTTGTTTGGAAAAAAATGGAAAACAGTGGTGTGAAAGGGAACTACTTCTTTTTGGACTCGACCTTCAAAGAAAACTTCAGATTTTTTTTTTTAACCTGTTCGTGAACCTATGAATAGAACTTTTGTACACCTATTGTACTGTGGAGGGATTATACAGGCAGTACTTGTTTTTAACGCCAACGGGATGAAAGTAGGTTTGCAACATTATTTCACCTGAATCATCTATGGACAATCTTGTAAAACAGATATTCAAATAGTGTTTAATCACGCATCAGCTTATCTAATGTAGTGAAACTGTTTTTTTTTTTTATCTTTGAAAATATTAATATCCCTTTTTATTTTAGAAAAATCTGTATGGGCGAGTTCTTGTTGAAGAGGTGTTTCGAGGAAGGAAGAATCCAGAACTTAAAGATTTAACTGCGATCACATATAAGAATGACTTCAAACTTGTACCAAAACATGAAGAGCACAAGCTCATCAATGTTGCACCTGTTGAACTTCCTGAAACTATTGTACCTTCTGAAATTGAGCCCCCTCCACTATTGAAGGTAATTTTATGACATTTGACTGTGTTGTTTTTCATTCACCTATGTGCATTTATGTTAAGGACTGGTTGAATAATAGGATTTATGTGCATTGTGGAGAACATTGTGGAGTAGTGCATTAAAGAATTCTTCTAGGAGCTAAGAGCGGATGCTCTAGAAAAGTTGTTTTTTAATGCCACTGAACTGTCCCTTTTTATGATTAGCATATCTCAAAATCACTAGAAACAGCGCAGGGGGGATGAAATGGCCTAATCCCAAAAAAGCTTAAGATTTTCCCTATCCCTTAATGCCATCAAAACGATAACCCCCCCCCCCCCAGAGGGTTACAGCCCGTCGACTGAGGAATAAAGTAGTAAATGTTTTTCCAAAGAAATTCATGCCTTTTATACAAGTATTTCCCAGGTTTAACCGATAATACGGTTAAATTAATGACTGAATTTTACGGTCGGGCCAAAGTGGCTTACATGTTCCTACTCAGAGAATTCCGCTTCCCAACTTTGGCAGTCCGACGTGTAACTCTTTGCACTAATTCTGGGAATAATCTGCGTATCAACCCACGTTTTCAATATCTACTCCCTGCCCCTTATTGTCTACCAAAGCACCGTTTACCTCGATCAAAAGTACTTAAGATTCTGGTTCTAAATCCTATCAATGCAAGAACTGAGCATTATGGAAAGAGCTTTGTACTAACGTTTGTTGAATTCCTAAATAAATGAAAATTGTACTCTTATCTTAAAATGTGTCAGTTTGTTTGTTAGCGTTTTTAAATGACAGGCCAGTCGGGACCATCGCTATATGTTTTTATAATGTACCTGACAAAAAACGACAAATTTGGCAGTTTAATGTTATGAAAATTCGCTTGTAAATAAAGTATCATTCATTCATTCAAGACCTAATAAAGAAAGAATGAAAATAATCGCAGCCCGTGGATCAAGAGAATACAATGGAAATATTTTAGTCTAGACCTCCGCTCAATCATTCTCAATGCAGAATTAAAGAAAAAGAAAAAAAACAAAGACAGAAGTCCACAGGACTATACAAAAAGACAAACCTATTTTGCAATGCATATTTCATCCATTTACTTGACAAAAGGTTCAGAAAGGCAGAAAAAAATGCATCCATACAGTAACGTCAAACTGAAAGCATTGCTTTGGTGAGAGATAAGGAAAATTTCACGGTTATACCCTATGTTCCTAAATTGAGCGACAAACTAGGGATATTTCAAAAATATAATCTTAATGTCGCATTTGAAAAATTTAAGAATTATACCGTTTTCTCAGCTGTCACAAGGATAAACCCACTCTGGATAGTGGTGAGTTTAGAATCACCAACAGTTATAGTTGTTTCAAACATAGGCAGCGCAATAGCGCTGCATCAGTAAAGAGCGATAGACTCCCATGTATTATTATTCTTTCTTTCTTTTTGACCAGGCCACTTAAGATAGAAGGAATGGTTGTAGAAACTTTCAATGGCTCATTCGAATGGAAGTTAAAAGTTTTGTTGCCATTTTTAAGAGTTAAAAGTGAGTGGAGGACAACCAGCCCCCTCCCATGCCCTTTTTAGTTAACCACCACTGTCGCCACCACCATGCGATCAAAATTTTGAGATATCGTTGGTTTTAAAATAGAAAAGGGAGCGCGTTTGGACCTGGTGTCCTGAAAACCCTAAAGAGTATTAAATCCAAACTTTCAGGAAATGTCCAGGAGAATGTTGTATCAAATCAAGACACTATCTGCATCCAGGTTGCCAAAAGGCTGTATCTGAAATATCTCAAGAACGACTAGGAGCATTTAAGTTGAAAATATCGGAGAATGTTGGACCGAATCAGAATACAGTATATCTAACCTTATTGTCAAAAGGAGTGATACCCCAAGAACGGCCATAGATAAGTTAAAACTTTCAGGGAATAGTCAGGGGCGTTGAACTAAATTAAAAGGCACTACGAGCATCCAGGTTGAGCATCCTACGAGCTTATCTGCGGTATCAAGGAACATCTAAGGGTATTAAATGAAAACTTTCAGGAACTTTTGAGAGGGATGTTGAACTAAATATAAGACACTTTGTACATCATGGTGTCAAAACGTCGTATCTGCAATATCCCAGGAAAGGCTAATGATGCCTTTCCTAAGGCACTAAAGTTCACACTTTAGTGCCTTAGTTATCAACTACTTCCGCTGTGTTAACATTTAATTAGTGTTTTCGCTCTTGGTATTTGCCAGTCAAAATTCCCCGTGTGTAATTTGAACATTTACTCTGACCGTTCATGTCCCTTGGCTTTCCTAAGTGATATTAGTGACCTTGGTTCTTGTTAACTGGATTATAGGATTTGTATTATAGTCCTGAACAGTGAAAGGAATCAGAGGTGAGATTTTTAGTTCAAAATAGCTCATGTCCGTCACAAAGGAACCTCCTGAAAAGGATATAGATGTCTCACCTTTCCTGCCCTCAAAAAGAAACTTAACTAGAGCCACCCCCCCCCCCCCCCCGCCGACCCGACTCTTATGTCTAAATCAACCACACATCTTAAGTGGATTCAAGCCTTAAACATTCTTCAAGCTAAAAGTACTGGTGAAACCCTGGCAAAAAAAGAAAAAATGATGCAATTAGATCACCCCCTGAAGAACCCCAACCAGAGATTAGATCACTCCCTGATGATTCCCCCCAACTGAATATCTAACTAGTTCTTTAGATCAGCCAAACTTTTACATTGTGGCCATCAAGAAAACCAATGGTCAAACCTTTACTAGAGATCGGTTAATGGATATTAGAAAGCCTATATTTCTACTAGCTAACTCAACCTTTGAACTAGTCTTCCTGAAAGACAATTTGATAGATCTTTATTTTACTCCTCACAAGGCCGCGAATTCAGTCCTTTCAAGGTCCAGGGAACTAATCGATGAGAGTTCCAAAATCTTTGCCACCTCAAAAGAAGTAGAAAAGTCGTATAAATACGTGGTTTATGGTGTTGACACCGGTATACAAATAGAGAAATTTACAGCTGAACTAATGGATTCTTCGGGTTATCCTGTCCAACCAACAACTGCCACAAGACTCAGCTTGAAAAATGTCTTGTACCCAGTTGCTCGGTGCTCATTGTATGCAAAAAAGAGTTGCAAAGAGAGGTTTTTTTGTATGGCTTGGTCCTTCGCCATAAGTTCTATAAACCAAAGCCCCTACAATGCATAATTTGCCTAGTTCATGGCCATAGAAACAATATTTGTAAACAGTCATTTCAATCATGTCGAAAATGGGGAAAACCTAGCCACGTTACAGAAAATTGCATCGAGAAAGACGCCTTTTGTAAAAATTGTAATAAAAAGGGGCACACGGCACTTGAAAAGCAACTTTGTCCGGCCTATCACAAGAGAGCCGAGATCCTCCGAACCTCTGTGATCTAGAACTTGCCCTACTCCGTCGTAGCTGCTACAATCCTCAGACCACCAACTTCCAGGCGACCTTTAAATAGCCAAGCTGAAGTTTCAAAGGACCAGAGGAAACAGGTCCCACCCCCAATAGATAAAGGTCATTTACCCAATGTTCCACTCAATTTCCTGTACTTAACGCCAAATCGCAGCCTTCCTCTTCATCTCAGCATCCAGTTTTATCGCATCCACAAGTTATTAATCATTATAATCAATAATGGCAAAAGTTAGCCCCATACCTCGCAGTTTCCCATCTTATCGGTGTTGGCAGTGAACCAGTTGAACTGAAAAATATCCTTAAAAAAAGGCCATTACTACGCTCCTAGGAGAGGAAATCTGGCAAACAGCTATTGTCCAACTTTTATCCTTCAAAGAAGGCATGGAATGCCATTCCATCTCAACATTTCCTGCAATCCCAACTGTTACCAAGTCCCCCAGAAACTCGAAAAAATCACCAGCACCTGAAACGATGGTAGAAGCCCTAAGCCATAGCAAAATAAAAAAAAAGCAAGAAAAAGCCGACCAACACAGTAACACAAAAATTGACGACCCCTCACGAAGTCTCTTCGGGCGAGGATGATGTTCAAAGCAAAACCCAAGTGAGAAGATACCCAGCAAGAATGCCTGACGACTAACTAATGTGTGACTTTTCGTTTTTAACTAATTTATCCCTTTCTAATGACATTGATTTTAATTATTCCGATATAGAAAGTAACCAGCAAGCCAACTAAACCCCGGCTCCGCGCCGATGAGGGAAGACCGGCGGCGGCGGGGCCAAAAACAGCGCGCCACCGCGGCACCGCCGGTAAGATGTCGGCGGCGCGCCACCGGCACGATCAATTTTGACTGCAAACATTAATGTTTTCATCAGTCTTTCCCAAATCACAGCTTAAATTTACAACAGATTCGAGCCTATTCATGAGTTCAAAAATTTACAAGTCCCTGGCTGGAAACTGGTCTTCATCGTTATTCATCAAGAGAAGTAGAAATCTGGTAGAAACGAAATGGCTGTGGCGTTTCAGAACCCTTGTATAATAGTTGAAGTATCTATTAGCTATGTATTCTTAACATAAATAATTATTAGTTTTTTATATATTATTATTATAAAATTAGTAGTTTTTTTTCATCGAGCATTACTGCATACAAAACTTCAAATACCGTATCACAAAATTTGTCAGTTATCTGGGTAAAAACTTTGAATATAAGTTTGAATTTAGAAGCTTAATGTTTTCATAATGCCTTTTGCCTATATCTGTTTTGTCACCTTTAAAACAGTTGAAATGGGCGACTTTGATATTGATTGTTTTTTTTTTTTGCTCTTTTGGATTCCTAAAAAGCCTTCCTGGTATTAAAAACTGGTTTTTAATAAGAATTAAAAAAAATACATTTTAAATTTTTTTTTGGCTTCTTTATAAAATATATGTCATGTAGGATAAGGCTGAACTGCTACTTTTTTTTATTGCTTTTGGCTGTTTTTTTTTGGATATTATTCATTTTTCTTTTGGGTATTCATTCCAAATTATAAACTCATAAATACCTAATATCGGCCAAATTACAAACTGCATCTAAAAGGAGTAAATTTATCAAATTGAAAAATACATAATGAACATTTCACATGAGAACACTTTAATTACAATGAAACAAAAAACACTTAATGGTTTATTCGGTATGAAGAAAAATGTACTGCCAGCTATTTTCTTAGGTAAAAAATGAAAAGCTCATCCGTTTTAAATGTAATTAAATGAAATTATATGAGGACTGAAGTAGCTCCAGGAAGATGTTAAGATTTCCTTCCTAGTTCGTCACTTTTAATCCAAGCAAAATGTTAGGAGACTTAATATCAGTTATTGAGTTTAAGCTTTGATTTCCAAATACTCACAAAAATTACCAAATTTAAGAAAGTCGCAACAGTAAGTCATCTGTGGTCAAAATACTCAAAAACTCCTCTTTGATCCCCACCCAGGCTCAAAGCTTCTGCTATGGTCATATCCATGGAAATCTCCAAAGAGTTTCTTTCTAAAATACCTTTCAAGCGTAGTTAGGGGTATTTAGCCTTTTTTGCTTTTCTTCAAAGGTTTGAAAAAGTGTTATAATATTCCAAATGTTACATTTGTTATATTTGGGCATATTTTTGGTCATCATTTGTGGGTGATCGAATTTTTTAAACCACTGTAGATACGTAAGAACGTTGCAACATCTAGTACCCTGAGGTCATAAGACTGTCAAAGACTCCTCCTTGAACCTCCCAAATTGAAAGCTTTTATTATGACCTGGGTTTTTAATGTAATTAGGCCAGTAGCGTATGAGAAATAGCAAAATACCCAAGACAATGAACAAGTCCCAGTGGGGGGCCCTGGGTCCATCAAAATATTTCAATGGTTTCCCAGGGAATTTGATATCATTTTCTTCTGTCTCCACTTTAAATGAAAAAAATAATTATCTTTTTGGCATCCCTGCTTTCAATAAAAAAAATGAGGTATTATCATTCAAAAATGATAGCCCCCTATCCACCTCCCCTATAGGCAATAATTTACAATTTTTTAGCTTAGTCTATATCAGCTTAGTCTATATCTAAATTTCGTCTCAATAGAGGATTTTTTTTGGGGGGGGGGGTAAAAATGTTTCAGGAAGAAGATTGTATTTTCTTTAATCTATCAGGCGTTCAAACATTAAGAAAATCTTATCTATATACAGCAAAAGAAAAAAAAATCTGCAAACTTACAATTCAGCTGTAGAAACAATCTGTCGGCTATCAATTTCAAAATCCAACTGAAGGCTGAAGCTGTATAGTAGTGAATGCGTTCTATAATTCTATTCAACTTGAAAATAAAATTCTTGACTACGAATGATGTAAGAAATAGCGATTGGGAAACTGCATTCGAAATGATTTAAACTCATTTCATAAAGACGATACTTTTTTGTCAACATGTGAAGAACTGTGTATATTGCAATATTTGCAATTGCATATTGCATCTGTCTGGTTTTTATGCAAAGTAACAGAGTGCGAATCTATTTTCTCTGCACAAAAAAAAATCTCAGATGTATTTATTCAATAATTTTTAACATAGTTATCGGCCAAAATTCCTATATACTTTCCTTGTTTTATAAACCTCCTCCATTTCCGACCTCATGTTTTTGTAATCTGTTTGATGATTTCTCTAATTTTATTAATCTACCCCGTAAAAAGGCAATAGTTCTTGGGGACTTTAACTGTAACCTACTCAATGTTGATAAAAATATTGAATCTGACATTTTTTTTGAATCAGTGACCACGAGTGGTCTTCTACCCACAATTTTTTTTCGCAGTAGGGTTGATCCTGTGAGATCAACTTCAACATTAATTGACATTATATTTGTATCTACTTCCCTGGGTAATGACCTGTCCTCAAATATAATATTTTCGGATCTGTCAGACTACCTTCCTATTTACTTGTCACTACCTTCGCAACCACTAACTCAACGATCTAGAATAAATATCCCAACACCTACTAGAAATGACAGCTCTGCGAATATGACCCACTTTACCGATCGCCGAAGAACTACTGGCTGGTCCGATGTTTTAAATTGTCAAGAGGTAAATTCTGCCACAAATGGTTTTGCGTAACGACTAAGTGAGATTATCCATTCAACTTTTCCTATTCATAAACCTAAACGCAAAACTATCGCTATATGCCCCTGGATGTCACATAGCCTCATTGTCTCCTCGTATCGTAAAAATAAATTATATAAGTTAGCCTGTAAGACCAGTAGTGATATTGACCTATCAAATTATAAAAATTATGCACTAAACTCATCCGTGAAGCGAAGAAAAATTACTATTATACAAACATTCTCAATTGCAAAGGAAACCTGAAAAATATTTGATCCACCATTAATGATATACTCTCAAAAAATTGAAAATCAAAGTCTATACCTATTCGCCTTAAACACACAAATGGCAGATTAATTGACCCTTTACATGCACCTGACGCATTTAATAATTATTTTTCTAATATTCCTCATACTGACTCCCGCTCCTCCTTTCCGGCTGTACTCCCTTGCTTAATTCTAGATCCTTGTTTCTCTGCCCAGCCGATAGCAATGAGGTATTTCAAATCATCGGTTCTCTCCCTATTAGTTTAACACCTGACTGTCTTGGATTAAGTAATAAGCTCCTGAAGACAATATCTCCTTTTGTTTGCGAGCCCATCAAGCACATTGCCAACCTATCTTTAACCCACGGAGTTTTCCCTGAATTACTAAAGTCAGCCATTGTTATTCCAGTTCTTAAAAGGGGGGTCCAACTGAGATAGGTAATTATCGTCCAATCTCAATTCTTCCTGTTATATCCAAAGTGCTCGAGAGAATTATCTTCAGACGTCTGTCTCCCTTTCTGTTTGACAGTCAGCACTCCGTTTCCTTGATTTCCCCTCACCAATATGGCTTTCGGCCGAAATTTTCAACTTCTCATGCTCTAATTGACGCCACACAGTTCATATGCTCACAACTCAACCTTAAAAAAATGTATTGGGCTTATTTTTGGATTGGTTCAGCCCCTCTCTTAGTTCGGCTCTTATCTATCTGGAAGGGTATAGAGTGTGAACCTAGGTCGAGTATCTTCTCAGCCCTTACCTGTTCGGAGGGGTGTCCCGCAAGGCTCCGTTCTAGGCCCGATTTTATTTCTCCTGTATATCAATTATCTGTTTTGGATCTGGGCCCTTCAGTGTATCCTGTACTATTTGCTGATGACAGCAACTTCTTCATCACTGGCACCAATTTACCATCGGCAATAACCTCTGCCCAAACCCTTCTGAACAGAGTCCAGGCGTGGTGCCTTGCGAATAACATGACCATTAATAGCAAAAAAAGTCAAGTAGCATTATTTAGAACCCCCCTACAACAAACAGGTAATCCAACCTGCTCTTGGTCTCAAGTACTCCTCCGACATCCTCCCGCAAGTGGAGGTTGCCAAGTTTCTTGGTGTATTTATTTACTCATGCTTGTCATTCTCTAATCATATTTCTTACATCACGGCAATAATTTTGAGACAAGTAGCTATGATTAACCGTGTGAATTATTTTCTTCCTCCTGACATCCTAGTCACCCTCTATTATTCCTTTATTTTTCTTATTGCAGATCAGTTTGGGGAAATACAAATCGCTCCTTCACTAAAAAAACTAAAATTTGCCAAGAACCGTGCCATTAAAGCAGTTTTTCGGCTTCCCCGTCTATATCCAACCCATGGTTTGTACTCAGACTTTGGTATAGCTCCACTAGATCAAATCATAAAAAAAATTAAACTAATCGCTTGCTTACTCAGCTTTCCACAACAATCTTCCTCCTCAACTAATAACCTATTATAATATTAATAATTCGGAAGCGAAGCCCACAGTCTCCGTTCATCCAATAGATCCTTTATAATCCCTAAATGTGTTTCTAGTGTTGCCCAGCAATCTCCCATTTACAAATCTATTGTTCAATGGAACAAAATACCCTCTAGTGTTGAGCTAGCCACAAGTTTCCGCACGCTGTACAATAATGTAGCAAAATTTATAATTTAATCTTTCAACTCTTAAGCAATTTGCTTTAATTACCCATATTTTATTCTTCTTTCCTTTTTTGTCTGATTTCAGTGTCAATAATTTTTTTTTTTTTTTTTATGGTCCTTAACAAGTTCTCTTCTAGGATCTTTGTTGTTATTGATGTTATGTTTTATTTTTATTCGAATAAATTGCATTGAATTTGTAAAAGACACTATATAGATATACTCCTATCTGCAATGTCTTCTGAGTGGAAATGGCCATTTTGTTTATAATAGCCAAAGATTCAATAAATATGTTTCCAGGGATTACATGACCTTCACAACCCCTGGGACAATGGTTTTAATTTATGCAATTTCCGTTCTTAGGATGTTGCAGACATGGTATTTTGACAACCTGGATGCACGTATTGTATGTCTTTGATTTAGTTGAATCATACCTTCAAAGTTTCCACTGAATATTTAGCCGTTCCGAGAGATATATCATGTACGCCATTTGGCAATCTGGCACCGCATAGTGCCTTCTGTTTTATCTTGCGACTTAATCGTACATAAATTATGGGTCCCATAAGAGCTTAAAAAAACGACATTGTTTTGTCTGGATTAGACACAAAATCGTTTAGTCTTTTCTCCCTCCTCGAATGCTGAATTCCAATTTCCCTTGGTCAGACTCAGCCATTCCTTTGTTCAACAGTACCTGAAAGTTTCGACTCCATCCAAGCCATTTCAAAGATATCTCAGGCATGGTATTTCGATGAACTGGATACTCATATTATCTTTCGACGTACCTTGCCCCCCCCCCCCTTATCCAAAAATTGAAGCCCACTTTCTCCTTCAAGGCTCCCTCAAAGTTTCAACTTGTCCCTTAAACCATTCCCGATATACTGTAAATAATTTGAAAACTAGGTGCACTATCGTCTTTTGATATACTTGGATATGTGTGTTGTTTCCAGAGTATGCTCTTGGAAAGGTCGGGAATCTTGGCATAGTGTAAAATCTGCAAGAGCTCTCTTGAAATCCAATAATCAGAAATAAAATTAGTTTTTGGCCCATTTCTGGGTACCCCAACAAGGTTTATGCGAAGAAAACATGCAAATTACATGTTACGACCCTTGCCTCAGGGGCTATGGGGAGTCATGTTATTTCTGGGGCATATTTGTTTAACCTTTCGACTTATATATATATGTATATATATATTTATATATATATATATATATATTTATATATTTTTATATATATATATAATATATATATATATATATATATATATATAGATATATATATATATATATATATATATATATATATATATATATATATATATATATATTTATATATATATATATATATATATATATATTTATATATATATAAATATATATATATATATATATATATTATATATATAATATATATATATATATATATATATATATATATATATATATATATATCTATATATATATATATATATATATATATATATATATATATATATATATATATATATATATATATATATATTCTAAATCATGATAATTAATTTGTAATAGCAGCCAATCAAGATGATTCCTTGCAAAATGTTCTGAGCATTAGCAGGCTTAACCTGCAAGATTAGAGTATACAAAGAAGCTGGTATATTTTCAATAAAGAAGCAGTTCTTCCACTTTTGGAACTTTCTTCATCAACTCTGGATAGTTTATTTAATGCTCGAGACATGTGTTAATGCCTCAGGAAAAGGTTTCGCTTGCCAGAGGAATCTGGCTGGCTAAAATAATGTACAATTAGAAGCATTGAAACATAACAAGGTTTTTGCTTAATTCTAGATCCTTGTTTCTCTGCCCAGCCGATAGCAATGAGGTATTTCAAATCATCGGTTCTCTCCCTATTAGTTTAACACCTGACTGTCTTGGATTAAGTAATAAGCTCCTGAAGACAATATCTCCTTTTGTTTGCGAGCCCATCAAGCACATTGCCAACCTATCTTTAACCCACGGAGTTTTCCCTGAATTACTAAAGTCAGCCATTGTTATTCCAGCTCATAAAAAGGGTGGTCCAACTGAGATAGGTAATTATCGTCCAATCTCAATTCTTCCTGTTATATCCAAAGTGCTCGAGGGAATTATCTTCAGACGTCTGTCTCCCTTTCTGTTCGGCAGATAGCACTCCGTTTCCTTGATTTCCCCTCACCAATATGGCTTTCGGCCGAAATTTTCAACTTCTCATGCTCTAATTGACGCCACACAGTTCATACGCTCACAACTCGACCTTAAAAAAATGTATTGGGCTTATTTTTGGATTGGTTCAGCCCCTCTCTTAGTTCGGCTCTTATCTATCTGGAAGGGTACAGAGTGTGAACCTAGGTCGAGTATCTTCTCAGCCAGTACCTGTTCGGAGGGGTGTCCCGCAAGGCTCCGTTCTAGGCCCGATTTTATTTCTCCTGTATATCAATTATCTGTTTTGGATCTGGGCCCTTCAGTGTATCCTGTACTATTTGCTTATGACAGCAACTTCTTCATCACTGGCACCAATTTACCATCGGCAATAACCTCTGCCCAAGTCCTTCTGAACAGAGTCCAGGCGTGGTGCCTTACGAATAACATGACCATTAATAGCAAAAAAAGTCAAGTAGCATTATTTATAACCCCCCTACAACAAACAGGTAATCCAACCTGCTCTTGGTCTCAAGTACTCCTCCGATATCCTCCCGCAAGTGGAGGTTGCCAAGTTTCTTGGTGTATTTATTTACTCATGCTTGTCATTCTCTAATCATATTTCTTACATCACGGCAATAATTTTGAGACAAGTAGCTATGATTAACCGTGTGAATTATTTTCTTCCTCCTGACATCCTAGTCACCCTCTATTATTCCTTTATTTTTCTTATTGCAGATCAGCTTGGGGAAATACAAATCGCTCCTTCACTAAAAAACTAAAATTTGCCAAGAACCGTGCCATTAAAGCAGTTTTTCGGCTTCCCCGTCTATATCCAACCCATGGTTTGTACTCAGACTTTGGTATAGCTCCACTAGATCAAATCATAAAAAAAATTAAACTAATCACTTGCTTACTCAGCTTTCCACAACAATCTTCCTCCTCAACTAATAACCTATTATAATATTAATAATTCGGAAGCGAAGCCCACAGTCTCCGTTCATCCAATAGATCCTTTATAATCCCTAAATGTGTTTCTAGTGTTGCCCAGCAATCTCCCATTTACAAATCTATTGTTCAATGGAACAAAATACCCTCTAGTGTTGAGCTAGCCACAAGTTTCCGCACGCTGTACAATAATGTAGCAAAATTTATAATTTAATCTTTCAACTCTTAAGCAATTTGCTTTAATTACCCATATTTTATTCTTCTTTCCTTTTTTTGTCTGATTTCAGTGTCAATAATTTTTTTTTTTTTATGGTCCTTAACAATTTCTCTTCTAGGATCTTTGTTGTTATTGACGTTATGTTTTATTTTTATTCGAATAAATTGCATTGAATTTGTAAAAGACACTATATAGATATACTCCTATCTGCAATGTCTTCTGAGTGGAAATGGCCATTTTGTTTATAATAGCCAAAGATTCAATAAATATGTCTCCAGGGATTACATGACCTTCACAACCCCTGGGACAATGGTTTTAATTTATGCAATTTCCGTTCTTAGGATGTTGCAGACATGGTATTTTGACAACCTGGATGCACGTATTGTATGTCTTTGATTTAGTTGAACCATACCTTCAAAGTTTCCACTGAATATTTTAGCCGTTCCGAGAGATATATCATGTACGCCATTTGGCAATCTGGCACCGCATAGTGCCTTCTGTTTTATCTTGCGACTTAATCGTACATAAATTATGGGTCCCATAAGAGCTTAAAAAAACGACATTGTTTTGTCTGGATTAGACACAAAATCGTTTAGTCTTTTTCTCCCTCCTCGAATGCTGAATTCCAATTTCCCTTGGTCAGACTCAGCCATTCCTTTGTTCAACAGTACCTGAAAGTTTCGACTCCATCCAAGCCATTTCAAAGATATCTCAGGCATGGTATTTCGATGAACTGGATACTCATATTATCTTTCGACGTACCTTGCCCCCCCCCTTATCCAAAAATTGAAGCCCACTTTCCCCTTCAAGGCTCCCTCAAAGTTTCAACTTGTCCCTTAAACCATTCCCGATATACTGTAAATAATTTGAAAACTAGGTGCACTATCGTCTTTTGATATACTTGGATATGTGTGTTGTTTCCAGAGTATGCTCTTGGAAAGGTCGGGAATCTTGGCATAGTGTAAAATATGCAAGAGCTCTCTAGAAATCCAATAATCAGAAATAAAATTAGTTTTTGGCCCATTTCTGGGTCCCCCAACAAGGTTTATGCGAAGAAAAACATGCAAATTACATGTTACGACCCTTGCCTCAGGGGCTATGGGGAGTCATGTTATTTCTGGGGCATATTTGTTTAACCTTTCGACTTATTTATATATGTATATATATATATATATATATATATATATTATATATATATATATATATTAATATATATATATATATATATATATATATATATATATATATATATATATATATATTATAATATATATATATTATATATATATATTCTAAATCACGATAATTAATTTGTAATAGCAGCCAATCAAGATGATTCCTTGCAAAAATGTTCTGAGCATTAGCAGGCTTAACCTGCGAGATTAGAGTATACAAAGAAGCTGGTATATTTTCAATAAAGAAGCAGTTCTTCCACTTTTGGAACTTTCTTCATCAACTCTGGATAGTTTATTTAATGCTCGAGACATGTGTTAATGCCTCAGGAAAAGGTTTCGCTTGCCAGAGGAATCTGGCTGGCTAAAATAATGTACAATTAGAAGCATTGAAACATAACAAGGTTTTTATTTAGTGCTAAGTAAATTTAAACTGCCATTAAACAAAGTTACTTAAGTCATAATTTTCTTCAATTTTAGATACTATGTGCTCAAAGACGTGCTGCGCGTGGAGAAGATACGGAAAATATTTCAATGGAAATGATTATTAGAGAAACAACTTTTCCATCAAGAGCTCGTAGAGCAAAATCAGGAGAAGAGCCAACTGTACCAATTAACTTAAATCCCTCCAAACTAAACCCATTGTCTCGATTATATCATGGTATACAAGACACTAACGCTCAAAGTTGAGATTTTTTATTCATAGTCAAATAAAAAGGGAAAGCCTTATTTTTCACTGTCTTTGTCTGTATTCTCTTCAGCTGTTTTTGGCTGTTCTTGATCTTTCACGTTATTTATTTCTGATGTCTTTCCTTTTTCTGGCTTATCTTCAACCTCCACTGGCTTACCTCCTCCTTTTTTGTCTTCAACTTTCACCGTCTCTCCTTTTTCTGTTTCATCTTCACCATAGGGTGGCACTTTTTCTTTTATTTCCATGTTTCTTTGCAGACATTTTTTGCTCAATTCTATTAAATTGTATTTAGCATTTTCATCATACTCTTCAGCAACACATATACATACTGTACTCTTGATAATTTCAAGAATAAGAGATTTATGAGGTTTGACTAAAGTTCCAGTTAAATGTGGGTAAATTTCTTGAAATAAACACAGCAATTCTGGGAGTATGTTATCTCTTTTTATGTTGCTATTTCTTGCATGAACTTGAATATGAAAGTTTTTGGCATCTTTAAAGTGTTCTGCGACGATAGGTTGCAAAGCCTTCTTAATTTCTTCGATAGATGCTCTGCAGGTTATCTCAACAGGGAGAAGTCTGAGAAGAAATCGGGTTTTTTGTTCTCCATTTTCCTTGATCTCATTTATTAATTTTCGGGCTACCTCAAGTGGGGAAGGGACCTAAAAAGAGCAATTCTTGATAAAAATCAACAGAGGGTTTACATAAAACCAAGAAATTCAGATTTCATCTCCCTTGTCAAGAAAAGTTAGTACAAATTTTGACCTTCATAAAAATCCTACAAACTTTAGGCAAATACTACCTTTTGAGTCCCTTACACTAACAAAAAGAACTTACTTCAAAGTGTCTTGCGACTTTCGAAGCGAATGTAAGCAAATGGGACTTCAAAGGAATTGGACCTCAAAAATTGAAAACGCATTATAAGGATTATCAAAATTATCCAAGACGAGCTTATTTGTCATTTACTTTGAACAACTCCTTCTTGACCTCATTACTCTGCTGTATTGCTACACAATATTGAAACATTGCACAATACATACCTAGTCTTTTAAATATTTTTTACAATTCCTGTTCATGTGAAGATGCTAAGGCAAAGGCACTGCATTTGAGGTTAGCCCTCCTCCCAGTATTTTTTGTAAAAATAAACAAGTTGATAAAAAACCTATTAAAATTGTGGCGCAAAGTTCTTCAAATTGGTCTCTCAAACAAAAGCCCCCCCCCCCCCCCAAAAAAAAAAAATGAGTTCTACTACAAGGGTCTGATAATTGAAGCACTTCCAATTATTAACCTGAGCATGACAATTCTGTCAATGCATCTTCATTTCCTAGAACCACATTATTTTCCTCATAAAACTTTATTTACAGCATATTTTAATATAATAAGTCATGCAATATTTTAACAAGTAGACCTATTTCAGATTTCTATAGAAAAAATGTGCTTAAGAAGTATGTAAAGTGTTTTCTAAAATTAATTAATATACAAGAAGTTAAATTTTCACTCATAACTCTCTAGTCCTAAAATAAGATCTGCCACTGAAATGAAACTTTATGTGTAGTAATTGAAGGTTGGCTATGTAAAAGTCGAAATCAATTATATGTCAGAAACTACTAAAACATTATCAACTGGTCAGAATAATAGTTTAAAATATTGATGAGAACTACAGGTGTTATGCAACTGAGATTACTGCATGTGACTTCCCTGTTATAAATGCAGCTTTTTGATTATGTAGAAGTAAGTGCACAAACAATATCCCTTTCTTTAGTAAGTGATGGTTGGACCTGAGGTGAAAAAGAGGATATGGTTGAAATGAGCATTTTGGCTATTCTTAAAGCCCAAAATAAGGACACCAGTCAATTTTGACAAGGGGTAATTTTCCAATGAATAGGTGTGATGGCAATAAGTTAAAGCTTTTTAAATTTGCTAGAAATAAGTATAATCTTCAGTTAAATGAATATGACTTGGTTTTATATAGACAGGGGCGTAGCTAGAGTCTTTTTATTGGGGGGGGGGGAGGGCAAGAGGGGTAGGGGTTGCTATTGAGGTAAGTGCTATTCAAGTGGTAGTGAAGATTTGACAAACATGCTACTTGGTGAATTTAAAGACATTACGCAATTGTTTTTTCTGTTGATTTTTGAATTAAAATCAAGTTGCCATCAATCCATGGCTAATTGGAGAAAAAGCCAAGACAGATAGTCTGAATGGAGAGGCAAATCTGACATAAGCCTTTTTCAGGAATGTCTAAAAATGATGTTATTTTCACTTGTTGATAGATAGTCTATCATCCATTCATCCAACTTGGGGTAGAACTAAGTTAGATAGTCATAGAACTATAGGGATGGTCAACATTTCTGGGTTGACTCATGACGGACAATGTTGACTGGACTTGTATGCAAAAGGGGGGGGGGACTAAATTTGCTTGGACTCACAGGCGAACAAGTGACCTAAGCCTAATAGGCTTGCCTGCCGAGAGTCTCGGGCAGACTACCATGTCCCCTGGAGTCCTAAAAGTCCCCTGGGCTCGCAGGTAAACGGTAAGACCTAAAAGATTCCAAGTATTTTTGTAAATGGCCTGGGCAAACGGCTGGAGTAGCTATGACTCTCAAATTAGACAAATACTCGTGTGTTAGTCGCCAGGTTGGCAGAAATTGCAGGCAAAGAAGCGTCCAGTCCAAAGCCTAACAGGGCTGGCCGCCTGCATAGAGTGTTGGGCCAAGTTTAGCACCCAATTATAAACAAGTATAAAAATAAGTACTAATGCTGGGCTTTTAAAATTGTCAGCAATGAGCTGCTGCAGGCAACAGTAGTACCGTATAGTGAAAACAAGCTATCAGGTGGGCAAAGGTAGTTGTTGCATACACTCGGCTTTTTCCAGACAGATTCACCACTAATGCTGCTGTACAATTACCACAGATTGTGTAATATTATATCCTGACATATTCCTCACATTTTAATAGTGGCTCTATATCTAAATTAAAACTATTCAAAAACTAAAGTTGAATTATTAACTTATCCATTCAGCATTGTTTGACAAAGAATATCCAGAAAATCTGAACTGTTCTTGGCATCATTGAGGCAGAAACATTAAATTAATTAAAGATTGCCAGTGATACTAACTGGAACGGAAAATTGACTCCTTTCAAAAACTACCTTCCCCTTTGTATCTTTGTTAAAAAAAAAGAAAAAACTAGTTCTATAAAAATCACTAAAAAGTTTTTTGTGTAAATCAGGGTAGGGGGGGGGGAGAGTATACATTTCTGGAGGAGGGGGTACACTGAATACTATTTTTATGTAAATAATTCCCTTTACAAACGAAGCTTGGTCTTCTAGTGCTGCATGATAAAACTCATAACAATAGAAATTGTGTTGAGAATGAGAATGGGTTGCTACCGCTTGTACGTGCACCCACAATTTCTAAATGGTAAGACACATATACATGTTTTGTTTAAATTCACTTTATTCTATTCTGAGCAGACATTTTGTACAGCGTGCTGATGCAGAGATAAATGTCCCACAAGTAGCGCTGGCGTTGTGTGAAATGTGACTAATTTCAGTCGTAATTCTTACCACATTTATGTCAATTCTTTTTTTTTGAAGCTGGTTAAAAGAAATAATTAGAAAAACAAAATAGCAAGAAGTCAGTAAGGCAGTTCTATATTAATGGGTTAGTATGTGACTCCGAAACGTAAGGAATAAAATGTTATCAGCACCTATTAGGCACTTCAATGACAAATAAGAGAATCAGAGTTTCAATTGAATACTGGAAATAAAAATTAAAACAAATAAATGATTCCTGGAGTGGATCCCCCACCATCAAATTCCATGACCAAACTACAACCAATTTGACTTATCTAACTATAGCACGAATATCATTATAAAAAGCTCTAAGTCTTATTTTCTTTTTCAATGGTTTGTTTTTATTCAGGAAATTATATTCAGTATATATCTACCTTCTTATTCTTCAATGATTCCATTTCTGTCCTATTTGAAGATGTGGAGGAGGGTGCATTCATTCCCACTCTTGAAAGTTTTAAAACAAGAGAATCTTGAACTGATAGGTTTTAGGAAGTAAAAGCACCTTCAATATCAGGGGAGGAGGGGGGGATTTTTACCTGAAAAAAATGACATAAGAAAAAAGTTGCTACCAGAATCATGATAAAGATTGATCAATGATGTCATAATCGTAGATTGTAGCAAGGTCGTCTCTTACTATTCCAATTAAGAAAAAGCCATAGGTTTTTTCCATAGCCATAGTGCTGATAACATTTTATTCCTTACGTTTTGGAGTCACATACTAACCCATTAATATAGAACTGCCTTGCTTGCTATTTTTTCTTTTTTAATTATTTCTTTTAACCAGCTCTAAAAAAAAAGAATTGACATAAATTTGGTAAGAATTATGACTGGAATTAGTCACATTTCACACAACGCCAGCGCTAACAAGTAAGATAGGGAACACAAGAAAAATAGGGATTCATTACACTTCATAACATGTTCCACGTGAATATTTTTCCAAATATACTGTCTTTGAGACCTTATCAAGTAAAAGTCTGAGCCTAGTTAATAACAAAATTAAAAAATGTTCTATGCTTCCTGTTTTGCCGTACTTTACAGGTTAAACCAAAAAAGTTTGGTTCCAGGATACAATAATAACTTTGAACTGAGGTGAGAAAAAATTTTGGTTCCAGGAGACAAAAAAAAAACTAAATTTAAAATTTTCAGGTATTTTTCTAGTTTCAATTGATACATTAGTATTATTAGTTAGATATCATAAATATTTTTGCAGTTTACATAATAACTTTAGCGATTATGAACTGAAAACTAAACTTTAAAAAAAAATGAATTTTTTCTTTGGAAAAATATAGGACAGCAATTTAGAGATACGTACTTTACAGGTTAAGCCAAAACAGTTTGGTTCCAGGATACATTAATAACTTTGAACTGAGATGAAATAAAATTATTTTGTTTAAATTTACAGGAATTATTCTAGTTACAATTCACAAATCAACTTTTTTGTTAAAACCCCTAAAAGAATTACTCTATTTTACATACCTATATCTAAATGCTTTTTATAATATTAAAAATAACACTTTCTACTATAGTGCTATAGAAAAAGGCAGAGATATTGATAGGACGACATATAGAGATATGTACTTTACGGGTTAAGCCAAAAAAAAAAATTGGTTCCAGGAGACAAAAAACAAAACTAATTCTAAAATTTTCAGGTATTTTTCTAGTTTTAATTAAGAAATTAGTATTATTGGTTAGGTTGCAACCCAGACCATACCTAATTACAAACAGAAAAAAACCTACAGTTTTTTCTTCTTTGGAATAATAAGAGACACGCCTCAAAGAATCAGACAGCTAACTAAGTTCAATGTTTGCTCTTCAATGGTTTGTTATAATTAGTAATGTCGTGGCGCCAGTGGCTAGCAGGATCGGCTGTTAACCGAAAGGTTGGTGGTTCAAGCCCATCCGAGGTTGATTTCTTTTAGTTTGTAATTCAGCTATCAATAAAAGCGTGATACCAATGATACTTACGCAATTCCCATTTATAGTATCGATCCTTTATGAACTCTTACTATACAGTTCGTTACCACGAACTGTTTGACTACAGATCGTTCTTTAATTTAAATATCTTTTAGTTTGATATTCAGCTATCTGCGATTCAGCTATATGCGATAAAAGATTTCACTTACATTCAAAATTGGAAAGACATCAAAAAATTCATTCAGGGAAAAAACATTATAAATGTGATATGTGTCAAAAGAGATTTTCTCAAGCGTCCTATTTAAATATACACCAAAGACTGCATACGGGTGAGAAACCGTTTGAATGTGATGTGTGTAAAGAGTTTTTCTTGATCGGACTCTTTAAAGATACATCAAAGACTGCATACAGGTGAGAAACCTTATAAATGTGATGTATGTGAGAAGAGATATTGTGCTTCAGGTTCTTTGGATAAGCATCAAACAGTTCACACGGGTAAGAAACTGTTTAAATGTGATAATTCTAAGTGATAGTAAGGGATTTAAAAACCCCTGCCCCAATTAGTCCATCTCGTCTTGTTAATAAGAGACAACTTCATTTCCTTAGATCTATACAAAATGGCTAATTTAAGATAAGGTAAGTTGCTAAGCTTTCAGTTTAGAGATAAAATTAGAGAACATCTGAAGACGGGCTTTCGTTAAGGAAAAACTAATAATAATTACGTAGTTCTTAGTAACTACTATTAAGTTAGAGCAGATATACACCTATGCAAAATCGCACATTTAAGGTGGGCTTGCTCAAACCCATAATTTACTTGAATCGGTGATTTTTACAAAGAACATCCTACCGACGAAATGTTTACGTTTATTTTTACGAAACACAAAAGTCAAGAATAAAAAAAAATCTTTTAGCTTGATATTCAGCTATCAATAAATCACATTTATAGTATCACTCCTTTATGTAGTTTGCTACCGTGGAACCCGGATGAAATCCTTACTGTATTGTTAGCTATCGGTGCAACCCGGATGAAATCCTTACTGTATTAGAAACAGGAAAAAGCCATAGGCTTTTTCTTAATTGGAATAGTAGGAGACAACCCGGCTACAACCTACGTTTATGACATCATTGATAAATCTTTAACACGAAATTATAATATTATTTTAGTTACTATGGGCTGGAAGTTAGTTCTTTACTGTAACTGTATTACAAACAGGAAAAAGCCTATGGCTTTTCTTAATTGGAATAGTAAGAGACAACCTGGCAACAACCTACGATTATGACATCATTGATCAATCTTTAACACGAAATTCTAATCTTATTTTAGTTACTATGGGCTGGAAGTTTGTTCCTTACTATAAAAAAAATTAAACTAATTTTAAAATTTTCAGGTATTTTTCTAGTCTAAATTAAAAGATTAAAACTATTGCTTAGATACCATAAATATTTTTGCAGTTTATAACTTTAGCGATTCTGTACTGAAAACGAAAATAAAATAAAAATTTATTTTTTCAATTTTTACGTCACATCACTCATTACGTCATATATGGTTATTAGTACACAATAGGTTTTAGATATTACGTCATGTCACGTTTTACGTCACATATTGTTATTAGTAGACATAATGGTATACGATTATGATTTATGTACAAAAATCAAATATCTTTGAAAAGACTGCAGTATGAAAAGACATCAAAAATGCAGTTTTTAATTGAAAAATTTATTCTCTCTTAGAAATAACTTATTTTATTTACAAAAGACTTTTAACCCAATTAATTTCCTTTAAAATGAGCCATTGAACAACTCTCTACGATGTTCTAGTGCCAAGCTATCTGTGGAAAACAAGAAAGAAAAAAGAAAAAAATATGCCGTTTAGGCAGAATGTTGTAGTAGCTGCCACTTTTCTTGATTTTCAAGCCAATATATTTCCCTTGCTGTTCAAGCCAAGGGACAGAATGTTTACTATACAGGGGTTTCGGACAAGGGAGTTCTAATGGTTTACTTTTTGTTTTGATCTTACTCCTTTCTTAGGATCTATGGGTTTTTATATTTCTTAACATTGGACGTGATCGTCTCTTACTAGGTTGCTAGCTACCGCTGCAACCCGGATTAAAAAATCAAATATCTTTGAAAAGACTGCAGTATGAAAAGAAATCAGAAATGCAGTTTTTATGTAAAAAGTGATTCTATTTTATTTTTTTTATTAAAAGAGGCACTAAAACTTTTAATTTCTGTTCAAATAAGCGCTCTTGCAAAATTCTAGGACCTCTGGGTCGATACGATCATCCCTGGTAAAAAGAAATAAAAGGCAAACAAATAAACATGCATTCGTGATCTTTCTTCTGGCAAAAAATACAAAATTCCACATTTTTGCAGATAGAAGCTTGAAACCTCTACAGTAAGGTTCTCTGATACGCTGAATCTGATGGTGTGATTTTGATCAAGATTCTATGATTTCTAAGGGGTGTTTTTCCCTTTCTGGAAAATAAGGTAAATTTTCTAAGGCTCTTAACTTTTGATGGATAAGAGTCAACTTGATGAAACTTGTATATTTGAAATTAGCATAAAAATCCGATTCTTTTGATGTATCTATTGATATTAAAATTCCGTTTTTTAGAGTTTCGGTTACTGTTGAGACGAGTTGCTCTTACTATACAGTTCGTTACCACGAACTGTTTCATATTCCTTATTATAAAAACTAAAAAAAACTAAAACTAATTTTAAAATTTTCAGGTATTTTTCTAGTTATAATTAAAAAATTAAAATTGTTGCTCAGACACCAAAATATTTTTGCAGTTTACATAATAACTTTAGCGATGCTGAACTTGAAATTAAAATAACATAAAATTATCTTGTCGAGAGATGAACATGTATAAATTTTGCATTCACTTATTACGGCATATATGGTTATAACCTATAAACGATTATAACGTCATTCATCAAGCTTGTACATGAAATGCAGTTTTTTTTGGCAAAATTGATTCTATTAAAAAAAAAATATTTTATCTTTAATTACAGAAGGCACTAGATGTAGCAATTTCCTTTAAAATGAGCCATTATACAGCTCTCTATGATTTTCCAGTGCCCAGCTAGCTGAGGAGGAAAATCAAACAGAAAGAAAAAAAGATGCTGTAGGTTTAGAATATCGTGGTTACAGCCAATTTTCTTGATTTTCAAGCCAATATATTTTCCTTGTTATCAAGCCGAGGGACGGTAAATTTGCTATAAAGAGGTTTTGGACAATGCGGTTCTAATAGTGTAATTCTTGTTTCGATCTGAATATTTTTTCAGGAGTTATGGGTTAGGCTACTTTAGTTTTTACTATGGGGCGTGATCGTCTCTTACTAGGTTGCTAGCTACCGCTTCAACCTTGGTTAAAATAATCAAGTAGATAATGATTCCTTTTGTTGCTTCAATTACAAAGGTTTGTTCCTTAATGTAAAACTTGATGAAACTTATATATTTAAAATCAGCATAAAATCTGATTCTTTTGATGTACCTATTAATATTAAAATTCCGTTTTTTAGAGTTTCGGTTACTATTGAGACGAGTCGCTCTTACTATACAGTTCGTTACCACGAACTATTTGATCCTAAATAAGGGTTTTTGACAAGGCAATTCTTATAGTATACTTTGTGTTTTGATCTGACTATATTTTTAGGAGTTAGGCTATGGTAATTCTTAGTATGGGACGTGATCGTCTCTTACTAAGTTGCTAGCTACCGCTGCAACCCGGATACCAGCGTCCAGTTCTATATGTAAACTTGTCAAAAGACAAATGTGTTGCATCATCATGCTTATGATGATTTATTAAAATATTTCATGCTTATTAAGATCTGTTCTAATATTTCAGTTACTATTGGCTAGAGTCCATTCTCTAAATGTGTCTTGTTGAGTATACATATAGAACTGAAAACTGATTATGATAAAATAGTCTTATCTATACTCTAATTTGAAACGATTCAATTAAAAAGTGTCAAAGATTGTCATTACAATACGTTTATCAAAATCTATTTATCTGTATATACACAGTTTTGTGGAAAAATCAAATCAATGAATACCTTACTAGAGCACAATTGATGAAAGTGTGTCTCATGATTGGAGGTCTGCGGGTTCAAATCCGCCAGTAGTAAGGGCCCAATATTGAATATAGGAATGATTCCTTAATATAATTTGATTAAAACATGACGTTTCTTTAGAGCTGCTGTTTTCTCATCCTGCTTATATAAGTTTTTGGCAATCAATTTGAGAACGTCCTTGTTTTTCTCATACTTCTCTTTGCTTTTGCCAGCAAGCTGTATAGCTCAACTTTGATATCTTTTCTTATCCTTAATTTTCCTTTTTCTTACTTGTGAAACTATTACAATAAATAATTTTATTATGGAGTTAAATTGCTTCTAAAACTTTGTGTTTAAGTAACATATCAAGTATCAAAAATTGAACCAAAAATCAAACTAATTTTTAAATTTTCAGGTATTTTTCCAGTTTAAATTATAAGATTAAAATTATTGCTTAGATACCATAAATGTTTTTGCAGTTTATAACTTTATCGATTCTGAACAAAAACTAAAATAGAATAAAATTGATGTTTTCAATTTTTATGTAATTACTCATTACGTCATATATGGTTATTATATATTTAAAATCATCATAAAAACCCGATTCTTTTGATGTATCTATTAGTATCAAAATTCCGTTTTTTAGAGTTTCGGTTACTATTGAGACGAATCGCTCTAACTATACATTTAATTACCACGAACTGTTTAATTGCTTCAAAAATCAAATATCTTTGAAAAGACTGCAGTATGAAAAAACATCAAAAATGCAGTTTTTTTTGTAAAAAGTGATATTTAAAAAAAAACGTGTTTTTTGATTAAACAAGGCACTCGAACTTTTAAGTTTCCGTTTGAATGAGCCCTCTTGCAACATTCTAGGACCACGGGGTCGATACAATCACCCCTGGTAAAAAGAAAAAACAAATAAACATGCATCCATGATCTTTCTTCCAACAAAAAATACAAAATTCCACGTTTTTGCAGATAGGAGCTTGAAACCTCTACAGTAAGATTTTCTGATACGCTGAATATGATGGGGTGATTTTCATTAAAATTCAATGACTTTTAGGGAGTGTTTTTCCCTTTTTCCGAAAATAAGGCAAATTTTCTCATGCTCGTAACTTTGATAGGTATAACTAAACTTGATGAAACTTTCATATTTAAAATCAGCATAAAAATCAAATTCTTTTGATGTATCTAGTGGTATCAAAATTCCGTTTTTAGACTTTCGGTTACTATTGAGACGGGTCGCTCTTACTATACAGTTTGTTACTACAAACTGTTTGACTATTGGAAAACCTTGTGGAGATTAGAAAGCATCTTTGAAAAGACTGCAGTATGAAAAGACATCAAAAATGCAGTTTTTTTGTCAAAATTGAGTCTATTTTAAAAACTATTTTATTTTTAATTACAACAGGCACTAGATGTAGCAATTTCCTTTAAAATGAGTCATTATTATAAAGCTCTCTATGATTTGTCAGTGCCCAGCTAGCTGAGGAGAAACAAAAATGAAAAGAAAAAAAACATGTTGTATGTGGAGAATATTGTGGTTACAGCCAATTTCCTTGATTTTCAGGCCAATATATTTTCCTTGTTATTCAAGCTAAGGGACAGTAAGTTTGGTATATAGAGGTTTTGGACAAGGCGGTCCTAATAGTGTACTTCTTGTTTTAATCTGAATGTATTTTTAGGAGTTATGGGTTACTTTAGTTTTTACTATGGGGCGTGATTTTTTCTTACTAGGTTGATAGCTACCGCTGCATCCCGGATTGCTAGCTACTGTTGTATCCCGGATTACTATTGAGACGAGTCACTCTTACAATACAGTTCGTTACCACGAACTGTTTGACGACCCAGATTATGTAAACCCTGATTACAAACAGGAAAAAGCATATGGCTTTTTCTTCTTTGGAGTAGTAAGAAACGACTCTCAAAGAATCAGGCAGCTAACTAAGTTCAATGTATGCAATGGTTTGTTCTTCTAATGATTGTCTTTTAATATAATGTTCATTCTTTACTGTATACAAAATTCCACAATTTTGCAGATAGGAGCTTGAAACCTCTACAGCAAGGATCTCTGATACGCTGAATCTGATGGTGTGATTTTCATTAAGATTCTATAACTTTTAGGGGGTGTTTTTCCTTTTTTTCGAAAATAAAGCAAATTTTCTCAGGCTTGTAACTTTTGATGGATACAAGTAAACTTGATGAAACTTATATATTCAAAATCAGCATAAAAACTGACTCTTTTGATGTATCTATTGAAATTCTGTTTTTGTTTTTAGAGTTTTGGTTACTATTGAGACAAGTTGCTCTTGCTATACAGTTTGTTACCACAAATTGTTTGATTCAAAAATCGAATATCTTTGAAAAGACTGCAGTATGAAAAGACATCAAAAATGTGGTTTTTTTTTGTAAAAAGTGATTCTTTTTTTTTATTAAAAAAGGCACTAGAACTTTTAATATCCGTTTAAATGAGCCCTCTTGCGGCATTCTAGGACCACTGGGTCGATACGATGACCCCTGGTAAAAAACAAAAGGGCAAATAAACACGCATCTGTCTGTGATCTTTCTTCTGGCAAAAAATACCAAATTCCACATTTTTTCCAGATAGGAGCCTGAAACCTCTACAATAAAGTTCTCTGATACACTGAAACTGATGGTGTGATTTTCTCTAAGATTCTAAAACTTTTGAGGGGTGTTTTCCCCTTTTTTCAAAAATAGAGCAAATTTTCCCAGGTTTGTAACTTTGGATGAGTAAGACTAAACTTGATGAAACTTAAATATTTAAAATCAGCATAAAAATTCAATTCTTTTGATGTATATATTGATATCAAAATTCTGTTCTTTAGAGTTTCGGTTACTATTGAGATGAGCTGCTCTTACTATACAGTTTGTTACCACAAACTGTTTGATAAACCATGGCTTTTCAGGTGACCTTAGTTCTGTATTTTAAAGGAAGTAATTAAGCCTTTATAGCTTTGTGATACTATCTGGAATTAGCTGAAACATCAATTCCAGAATACTGTGATTTTAAGTAACTATCCTAACAACAATTGTTCAAAGGCAATTGTTTTTTTGTTTTTTTGTTTGCAAGTTAATGGATAATTGCTGATATAAATCATTGTCAATGAGATAAGAGATAGACAAAACTAGAGAAGATAGATGAAATAAGAGAAGGAAACAAGTCTGAATCAAGAATTAGGCTTCATATCAGTCTACCAAGGCTGTACCCAGAGGGGGGGCTAAGGGGGTTTGACCCCCCCCCCTCCCGAAATATTTGTCTGGCTTGTAAAAACGTAACAAAAATGGATAAAAAAAATTGTTTTAAGTTTTTTTTGTGTAGCCCCCCCCCCCGAAATTTGTTTTGAGTAAGACCCCCTCTAAAAAAAACCTGGGTACGGCCTTGCAGTCTGCTGACCAATACTGAGGAAACAGGATTTACCTTGCTATTGGTTTGTTTTTTAACCTTATTTCAAGTATATTTTCAAATTTAGGGGGTTGAAACAAGCTTGATTCAAGAATGTGGGATATCATTGAGCAACATTTTGAGGGTCTACTCTGGTAGCTATTTTCTGATCTGCTTAATGATAAGTTTACTTTTATTAATTTCTTGGCAGTTCTTGAATCAAGGATTTATTTTGATTTAATGATCTATCTGAGCCATTTTAAGAACTAATTATGGTTCTTCTTGATTTAATTGCAAAGGGTTTATCATGATTTTAGATTCACTACCACCTTTAACAGTGACAAGAATTTTTCAGGACTAATACAGGTTTAACAAACTCAGTCTGAAATTTTACAAATTAGCCAAAACTTTTCAAATTCATCCAGGTTGATTAGCATAAAATCAGAACTTATACAAAAATCGGGATTTCTCAATTTTTAATCTACTTTTACTGCCGTTTTTTCTATGCAAAAAAAAAAAAACGGTGACAATTTTCTTTAATATTTAAGAGAAAAGGGCTTGATCTAGGGAGCCACTTTGCTGTGGAGCAATAGAAACCACTAGTTCCAACAGTTACAGATTTCAAATTTCCAACAGTTGCCATGATGCTACTGCTTCCTGGCAAGACTAGCTTTGTTTCTCCTTGAAATTTCCTATGGAATCTCAAAGAAGAAGTATTGGTTCCCAAAAATGATTTCCATACTAAAAATAAGTCTTGTTCTTCCATGAATATATTCACTAATTACCTATTTTCACTCGATGTCTTTTTGAGCAGTTTTAGCTCCACCTTTGTGAGTAGTATTGGAATAGAGTTGATGCTAAGCACATAACACAGTGAAAAATAAAAAGAAAAAAAGATATAGTGTGGAGTGGGCAAAGTTTCTGCACATTTGGAAAATTTTGATTAGCATTTATAGCACATTAACACCAAGCTGTGAAATTTCCTTAAAATTGTGTATTTGCCAATTTCGGTTTTCCCAGTTCCAGAAAAACGACTTTGGTACAGCCCTTGATCTTCTAATTTTTTAGCTGTTCATATGTCAAAAATGGGTAATGTTTTTTGGGGGTTGAATTGGCTACTGTATACTTTATAAAAAAAAATCCTAGAAAAGAAATGTGTCTGTGATTAATGCATGATTATGATTTGGACAAACGTTGCCTTTTCCTCCCTTGATGTTAAAACTAAATCTGTTACAGCATGGAAATGCACGACAAGCTAGACCAGGAAAACAATCATATTCTTTGTACTCAAACTTCAGAAACACAGAAATTCCCAGATTTTCCTTCCAATAGTTCTATGGTCTTGAGGATTACCTAAAGAAAAATACTAGATAAGAGGCTTTTTGCTATATTGGCAAGAATTGGATTAAAATGAATTAAACTTCCACAAATGTTCTCAGAACCTAAACTTTGTCATTGAAAGATCCTTTGAAGTGTCCTCATCTACCTCTTTGCCCTACAAAAGGGACTGACCTTGAAGAACTTATACAAACTTTATGTTTTAAAAATGAAACTTCAGAAATAGATTTATAACACACAAAAAACCCAAGGAACATTGAGCCTCATGGGTGCCAACTAAGATGAGAGCATTAGTCCCCCACCCTAGATTTCCACCAGTACAATGTTGTTGTTGTTGTTTTTTTTTGGGAGGGGGGCTCATTGAAAAACTACTTTTTTATATTTATTATTGACACCATTAGATTCTGAAAAATATTTTTTATCCCCCTCTTTTTGTGAACTGACAAGCCTGTTGAGCATCATAAATTTCTCAGGTCTAGTCAATTTCTAGATTAGAGGTTTTCAAATATCTTGGAAAATATCTGTTTTTGGGAGAATACAACTATTAGAAATGGTTTAAAGCCTAAATTATGCCCTGGACATGTTTTTCAGGCTCCTATCTCTATTTCTTCCCTATTTCTAAGGCTATTCTGCAGCAGGCACTTATGCAGGATTTTCAGGGGGGGGGGGGAATAATGAAAAGATATATTTGAAAAGTTGAGCAATAAGTGCCAAGAGATTTGACAAAATAATTTATTTTTGGAGTTTAGGCAAGCCATTGTTTTAAAAACTACTTTAAAACAATCATAAATATGCATTACTTCATTTTATGGAAATGGATAAATTTATAGTCTATTTTACATATTGCCATTAAATTCACAATAGCACTAGGGGAGAGAGGGGCGATACCGCACGGGGGCGACTCCGTACATTTGACCTGTCGTCTAAAGTTTTTGAGCTAATCCTTTCAAAACATTCCCGCTAGGTGCCCTTCATGTAACGCACATTTGGCGCAAGTTTTAAATTTTGGAGAAAAGACAACCGAAAAAAGAGGTAAGGAAATTTTTATATGCTTGCTGGAAATCCTGACACATGTAGTCTTTGTCAAATATTTTCTAAGTTATTGTAGCTCTTGAGCCATGAGTTAGAAGGATCAGACAAGGTATACCTCTGATATTTGCATGGTAATTTTCATCAGTAAATATCAGGCCGTTATCTACGAAAAAACCAATTTCAAAATGGCGTCAACATGGGGTAACTCCGGACACTTTTTTGGGGGCGATTCCGGACACTTTTCGTGGTGTCTGGTTTCGCCCTGTTCTGACGGAAGTCTTTCATAAGTTGGAAAATGGAACTATATGTAGCTGGAAGCAGAATATTGGTAAAATTGACTGTATTCCTGTTGTCTTATAGAAAAACTGAAGTGATTTGTTTTGACTATCAAACTTTGTTTTCAACATTTACACTTAGACAAAAGTTACCCCTTGCCTTACAGCCTAGCCTATTTAAACACAACTACTCAGTATAACAATCTTTGTCTTGAATCAAAGTTGTCCAAGATTAAGCCTGCCTATTATTTAGATACTTTGTTCCAACTTTAAGACCCTGGGTTCAAGATTGGACAGCATTATCTATGATTTGGCTAAGCTTAACCTTTAATTTCTATCCGAAATTAAGGTGTACTTTTGACTGTCCATACGTTTAAAATAGTCTCGGCATGTCACTGTCTATGGAAAAAATATTCAAGCTAATCTTAATCGAATATTCTTCAATACTTTCTAACTGGTGTACCAATAACCCCCACCCCTCCTTGTTTAAAATACATACTCTGAATTGTATACATTCAATGGATTATTGTCTTATATATTATAATGTTTAGTTTTATAATATATGTGATTTGAACTTATAATTAGACAGTGATAATTCAAAAGGAGTCATGTGACATTTATATAAGCTTAGATTTACAGTCCACGTTCACAGCTATGTAGATCAGTTCAATTCATTTTCACCCATCATATTTAAAAATAATACTTATTATTAAATGATTTACTATTATGTTGAACAATAAACATTTATTCAAGGCCTACTTATATCAGAAAGATAAACAGTAGAGTATAAGGCTGTATCGAAGGGGGTAGAGGGTTTGAAACCCCCCGAAATGTTTGTCCAACTTGTAGAAACGTAAGAAAAATGAACATAAACAAATGTTTGATGTGGTTTTTTAAAGGTTTTTTGTTTAATGTTTTGTATTATAATGTTAAACTAAACATTACACTGCCTGCAGGCATCTTTCCATTCTATGCCTCAAAGCATGGCGTGACCTGTGTTAATATCCATGTTGTTCTCTTGAGGTTCTGACGATTATAATTTTCTTTTACAGATGGTTTGCAACTACATTCGAAAGGGGAGTGGTCCTCCTGATCCATAATTAGTCAGGCGTGCTGTTTTTCAATTTACACATGGGAAGTTATCTTTCCGAGCAACCGCAGAAGAATTTTCCCTGAAGAAGAGTACGCTTGTGGATCCCATGAAACAATACAAGGCAAAAATGCAACATCTCGAGCAGAGTGGTGCTAGTGGTAGCAATTTTGACAATGACATTGTTCAGGAGACCACTAAGTTTGTTTTTACTTCCAAACAAGAGAAAGAGCTTGCTGCATACCTCGATAAATGCTCACTACTTAACCATGGGCTGACTCCCTATGCAGCAAGAAAGTTAGCCTACCAATGGGCAATAACATTGAAGATAAAATTCCCATCAAGCTGGAAACTGAATGAGAGAGCAGGAGTGGATTGGCTAAGAGGTTTCATCAAGTGGAACGCCAGTTTGTCCATCAGAAAACCCGAAAATACAAGCCGGGCTCGTGCTGCTGGCTTTAATGCCGTTGTACTTGGTGTCTTCTTTAGAAATCTTCAGGAGTTATATTGCAAGTATCATTTTCCTCCTGGTCGAATTTGGAACTGCGATGAAACAGGAGTACCCACAGTTGTTCAGGCCCCAAAGGTGATTGCTAAAAGGGGAGCAAAACAGGTGGCACAGACTGTGTCAGCAGAAAGAGGGGAAAATACCACAATGCTATGCTTTGTATCTGCAATTGGTGAGACAATTCCACCAGTGTTTGTTTTTCCAAGAGTCAAAGCTACAGAGAGGATGTATCAAGATGGACCACCAGGATGCATTGGCATAGCCCATCACAGTGGATGGATGACTTTGGACAATTTCCTTTGTTCCATGGAACACTTTCTAAAAGAGGTCAAACCCAGCAAAAAAGACCCTGTTTTACTCTTGTTTGACAATCATGAAAGCCATATTTCAGTAGAAGTAGTTTCTTTGTGTAAAGATAACAGCATCGACCTCCTAACCTTTCCTCCCCATTGCTCCCATCATCTCCAACCCCTTGATGTTTCAGTGTATGCACCATTTAAGCATGCAATCAGGGAGTCGTTTGACAATTGGATGCAATTAAACCCTGGTCAGAGAATTTTGATACATGAAATAGCAAAATTGTGCAAGTATCCCTTTCTGGAAAAGCTGAATCCTCAAAACATCACAGTTATCTTTCCGAGCAACCGCAGAAGAATTTTCCCTGAAGAAGAGTACGCTTGTGGATGCCATGAAACAATACAAGGCAAAAATGCAACATCTCAAGCAGAGTGGTGCTAGTGGTAGCAATTTTGACAATGACATTGTTCAGGAGACCACTAAGTTTGTTTTTACTTCCAAACAAGAGAAAGAGCTTGCTGCATACCTCGAAAAATGCTCACTGCTTAACCATGGGCTGACTCCCTATGCAGCAAGAAAGTTAGCCTACCAATGGGCAATAACATTGAAGATAAAATTCCCATCACGCTGGACACTGAATGAGAGAGCAGGAGTGGATTGGCTAAGAGGTTTCATCAAGTGGAACGCCAGTTTGTCCATCAGAAAACCCGAAAATACAAGCCAGGCTCGTGCTGCTGGCTTTAATGCCGTTGTACTTGGTGTCTTCTTTAGAAATCTTCAGGAGTTATATTGCAAGTATCATTTTCCTCCTGGTCGAATTTGGAACTGCGATGAAACAGGAGTACCCACAGTTGTTCAGGCCCCAAAGGTGATTGCTAAAAGGGGAGCAAAACAGGTGGCACAGACTGTGTCAGCAGAAAGAGGGGAAAATACCACAATGCTATGCTTTGTATCTGCAATTGGTGAGACAATTCCACCAGTGTTTGTTTTTCCAAGAGTCAAAGCTCCAGAGAGGATGTATCAAGATGGACCACCAGGATGCATTGGCATAGCCCATCACAGTGGATGGATGACTTTGGACAATTTCCTTTGTTCCATGGAACACTTTCTAAAAGAGGTCAAACCCAGCAAAAAAGACCCTGTTTTACTCTTGTTTGACAATCATGAAAGCCATATTTCAGTAGAAGTAGTTTCTTTGTGTAAAGATAACAGCATCCACCTCCTAACCTTTCCTCCCCATTGCTCCCATCATCTCCAACCCCTTGATGTTTCAGTGTATGCACCATTTAAGCATGCAATCAGGGAGTCGTTTGACAATTGGATGCAATTAAACCCTGGTCAGAGAATTTTGATACATGAAATAGCAAAATTGTGCAAGTATCCCTTTCTGGAAAAGCTGAATCCTCAAAACATCACAGCTGGTTTTGAGAAGGCAGGAATTTGGCCTTTAAATCCAAATGTGTTCACAGAAGTCGATTTTCTGCCTGCTGAGGTGACAAACCGCCCAGATCCAGCCAAACAGAATGCCCCAGAAACTTCCAATATGGATGATCCTCACCCTGGTTTATTTTGTGATTCATGTCCTGTCATGATGGGTCAACAGCAGTCAAACTTGCCTACGGCAGTAACCCCTGAAAGCATCAGACCATATCCACAGGCAAAAATGCAAGTGGGTCCATGCAAAAACCATAAAAAAGGCAAAAGTAGAATTCTGACAGAAACGCCAGAAAAAAGAGCACTAGAAGCAGAGACTGAGCTAAGGCTTGCTAAGAAAAAGAAAAAGTCGCTAAAAAAGTCAAAGGTTTCACTCATTACTGACAAAACTAGAGACAGCATTTCAGACATAGATATACACTGACGAGTCAGATGACCAGTCTTTGCATTGTGGAAGTATCAGTGAGTTTGAGACAGATGAAGAATTATCTTGTGGAAATTTTGTACTTGTGAGGTTTATGGTTGGAAAGAAGCAAAACTCTGCTGTTTACTATTTTGGTGAAATTGAAGAAATAAGTGGCAGAGTAGCAAAAATAAACTACCTGCGCAAGTCTGGTAGGAAGTTCATCTTCCCTGAATGTCAAGATTGTACAGAAACTGACTTTCAAGACGTTATTATGAAGCTTCCTGCACCAGTATCAGTAGGAGGAACTGGGCGAACAGCCAAATCTCTTGTATTTGGCTGTGATTCAGCCCAATTTCCCATAAAACAAATTTAATGTTATATTTAACTTGTATATTATCTGAATTAAATGTTAATAATATCTGAATCAATAATTACAAGCATTAATTAATGAATGTACAGAAATCCCCCATGTGTGTCCAAAGTCACCCCCTGGTTAGGGGGACTTTGGACATTTGAAGAGGTCAAACATTTTTGGGTCTCACCAAGAAACAAATTGATGGATGTTATTGAAAAAAATCACCAAGAAAAGTGAATAATTGAGCTATCTATTCATGTAAAAAGGAAGTTTGTATCTTTAGAAATACACTTTTGAGGGGTCAAAATCCTCAAAATGTATGGTTTCACCCCTTTCTATACTCTTTAGTCTCTTAGCAGCTTCATTGGTATTAACAATTGTAAAATGTTAGTTTTTGCTTTTCTGGAATATAGTGACAATGGTATATTTTCTGTGGCTAACCACATCTAAAGGAAATATGATAATAAAATAAAAGTAGCAACATTAGATTACTTATTTTACCCCACAATGGTCTCAGATGTAGTGCTAGGATGTATGAAAAACTAAAAGAAAGCACTAAAACAACAAAATTCTTACTTTATAATATACAACACGTTTCTTTTAGCCTAATCAGATTATTGCACTTTCTTCAATTGTTATCCACATTTTGTTAACAGTCAAGAATTATCATTCTTTTGAAAGAAGCACCTCTATAAAATAAAAGCAGTACCAATTGAAACCGTGTTTTATGATCCTTTTCAATATGATAGTCATTAACTTTACAATGCACCCTGCATTATCACCTAATAGTCCCATATATAGCCCTAATAATATAATTTTTTTAACTAACTGAATCTAGTTGTACATTATATGTCCTTTGTTAAAACAAGTTTTTACATAGCCTATTTTTTATACTCTAAGGTTACATTGAGGACCATCAGAGGGGTGAGGTACATTGCCAGAAAGGTGGCCATGACATTTGGGAAGAGCATAAAATAAGGAGTCTAATGGTATTACTTTTATTTTGTTCAGATATTTCTTTCAGAAGATTGGTAATTCTAGCCTGTTATGTACATTTTTAAATTATTTCAAATGAAAATTTTATGTAACAGCTATAGGGTGTTGAAATCTCTTAGTTTGCCATTTTCACCAGGTCAAGAATGTGAGAAAACTGGTTAACAAGGAAGGTATACTGTGTCACAAGATGCAAAAAGAACTAAGAAGTATATTAGTGCTATATCAGGGACCAGCAGGGAGAGAGGGCATTGTATGAAAGGCAATAAAATATTCATGAACAGCATAAAAAAAATGGAACTGATGGTGCTACTTGTACTTTTGGTTTATTTCCTTTAGATATGGTTAACCACAGCAAATTTACAGTAGCAGTGTAGGAGAGAGGTGTTTCTAAAGGAAACATCTTAATAAAGAAAAAGCATTAGCATTACATTCCTTATCTTATGCTAATTTCAATATAATAGTTGCTACTCAGATAATACACCCCTCCCCCTTGGTGGTCCCATATATAGTCCTAATAAAGTAATTCTCAATAAATTCAATCTGATCTTGTGTCCTTATAATTATTAATAATTATTAATAGTGAAACTATTATTACAGTGTGGAATTTATCTTTGTCTGTCATTGATAGTTTAATTTAACAAAGTATTATTTGAAATTACCTTTAAAAGTGGATAACAATAGAATAAAACGTAGTAATTGGATTAATAGAAACATTCTGTATATTGTAAAGTTTGAATTTCATTATTTCAGCATTTTCTTTTAAATTTAAGTATTATCAGGGCTACATATAAGACCACCAGGGAGTGGGGTGCATTGTCAGAAAATTTTCCATGACATTTGGAAATAGCATAAAACAAGGAATGATGTGAATTTTTTTTATTAAGATTTTCCCTTTAGAAGAGCCTCTCTTCAGTAGATTTTTAAATATTTTTAAAATTTACCTAGGAAGATAGTGAATACATCACTTGATGCCTTTTTTATGCTCTTCCAAAATTTAACAATTGCTTCTGGGGCAAATTCCATTTTGAACCCTTAATAGGGTCCCAAAAGGTAGCTTATTACCTTGTCTATAGTTTTTGGACTAGGCCTATGATGTAAATTCAAAAAAAATATTTTAAAACTAGTTGAGATATAAAAATTAGCTTTTAAATGAGGCCTTAAACAACTCTAAGGTTTTTCATGGGCCTGTTAGCAACAAAGAAAAAAAAGAAAAGAAAAAACAGAACAAAAAAAAAAGACAAAGAGGAAACATCAGTGCCACCTAAGGAAAAATGTAATGTTTCTTGTTGTTCTAGATGAGGGCTGTAAAATTCCTAAATTGGGATTTTCAACAATGATCATTCTAGTTGGTGTAATTTTTGTTTTTCTGTGACACCTTTATTTAGGAGTTTCATGCTGACTTCAAAAAGTTTGCAATTTTTTTTCAAAGTACCATTTTCCTGTTAAGACTAATGAAAAAAAATTACCATCCTTAATCAGCTACAAATGTCAATTTTTTGTCACAAGGTATTTTTTTAGAAACACATTTTTAAATGTAGGTAAATATGAGCTGGGTAAAATTCTACTTTAGCTACTTTTGGCTATCTTGGGAAGCGGTTAGGTTAGGAAAATGAAACTTTCAGGGATGGATCTACAGGCTAAAGTATGTCATGGGAAGGTATTTTGAAGCACCTACCTCCACTCCTTCTCCCTCTAGAGGGTCCTGACCTTTAAAAATCTGTGTGTTATAAAAGTGAAACCTTGCAAAACAGATCTTCTGCTTAAATAAAGTACAATAAAATTGTTTTCAGCTTCACAACTTTGCTCAATCCTAATTTATAAGGTTTTAAAGATATGTAAATACATTTCCTAAATTTTGAAAAAAAGCATTGATATGACTTAAAATTCTACTCAAATAACAGGAATTGCAATTTAGAACTAAAACCAGAGAAAAAGAAACTGATAACTGAAAATTAAGGTAAAATGTTGTTTTGTCAAAATTTCAGTAGGTGTGGCAAAATGAAATTTGGAATCAAAAGCTTTGGTAAAAAGTAAAAACAGAAACCAAAAAAAACAATCAAATATATTTTAAAAAACCTATTTATAGAAGGGGAATGTGAATCTTGGGTTCAGCTCCTAGGCCAGGAGCAATTTTTCATGCAATTATTTTTAATTACTAAATTAAAGTCAAAGGTTTGTTTGTAACTTTGTAACTAGTGGCCAGTTTGTATATTTCTATCATGTAGGCAAATTTCAGGACCCCCTAGAGGGGAAGGAGAGGAGGTAGGTACTTCAAAATACCTTCCTGGGACATGCTTTGGCCTGTAGACCCATCCCTGAAAGTTTCATTTTCCCAACCTAACCCCTTTCCAAGATAGCCAAAAGTAGCTAAAGTAGAATTTTACCTATGAGCTGTTTTAAGCCCCTTTGATAAATTTTGCCTTGGGAGTGATAATTAAACTTGAAGAGAATAAAAAAAAGTACCAAGTGATGTATTCACTTTCTTCCTAGGCTAGCTAAATTATATCCTATGACTAGGTTATGTATCAATTTACCATCTTCTGCAGTGTTACCAAATTTACCATGGGAATAATCTAGACTATGTAAAGTGGTCTGTAGGTAAATTTACAGTGGGCCTTATAATTTAGCTAAGATGAAAGTGAAAATGTCATTTGATGCCTTTTTTTATGCTCTTTCATATTTGTTTCTGGGGTAATTCAATATTTGTTTCTTGGGCTAATTGTATCTTGAGCCCTTAAATGGGCCCTGAATGTATTTTATATGAATAATGGAAGAGTATAAAAAAGCATCAAATGATGCTTTCACTTTCATCCTAGCTAAATTATATAACCAACTGCAAATTACCATAAAATTTACCCACCCCTAACCCCCTAATGTGCAAATATATACCCTGAATTGTTGACAGCAAAGTTTGGAATCACACAATTCAGCACTATTTTGTTAATGGCATTTGAAAACTTGAAATGGTAAGAGAATGGTTCATATTTGAGTTGTCTAATAAATGAGGTTTGAATTGTTATAAATAAGTAATTTTGAAATATGGTGGTTACAAAAATGAAATACATTTAGGGCCCCTTTAAGGGCTCTAGATGCAACTAACCCCCAAAGCAAGGTACATTTTTACCAAATCAATTATTGACTTACAAATAAAGCAAATATACCACTTGATACCTTTTTTTATGCTCTTTCCAAATATAATAATCATTTTTGTTGGGAATGAATTTTACCACCACCCCTATATACCACTTCAGGGTATATATTTGCACATTAGGGGGGGGGAGTAAAGTTTAAACATACCTCCCATTTACATCAGAAATAAAATTTGCCGCCATCCCCCCCCCCTAATGTGCAAATATATTCCCTGAATTGGTATATATAGGGGTGGGGGTAAAATTTGTTTCTGACAAAAATGATCCTTATATTTGGAAAGAGCATAAAAAAGGCATCAAGTGGTATATTCACTTTATTTGTAAGCCAATAATATGATTTGGTAAAATTTTACCCAAAGCAATTCTTGAATCATGAAAGAGCATAAAAAAAGGCATCAAATGCCATTTTCACTTTCATCTTAGCTCAATTAGCCTATAAGGCTCACTGCAAATTTACCAGGCTGTATATTTATCCATAGGGGACAGGGAGATAATGAAGCAACACCCTAGGAATGAAATAAGCTAAATAGCCTAAGTATCTATGATAGTTTTGATGAAATTTTCAGAATTTTCTTCTAAGGGTTCCTTGGTCCTGAATGACACTTATATCTTTTCCTGTATTGTAGGCAAAAGAAACCTAAATTAGTCATTTCCTATAGCTAATAGCCTACTTACTGTGGTTTTTATGAAGACAACATTGTTTGCACCACTGTCTACAACTTGAAACCTTCTTTGTTCTGTTTCTATAGTTCTCAAACTCTTTAATTCTGAGTCTAGATCAGATTCTATATCTTCAGAGCAAGCCAGTGACTTCTTTTCCAGGCCATATAGTTTGTCAGAAACTTCATTCAGAATATTATATGCCTCTCTTACACATTGTTTCTCAGCATTATTGCATGTGCACAAGAAACCTTTCAGACCAGGTGATAGTTGCTTTCCTTTCAGTTTAATGGACTTCGCGGATTTTTTATAATATTCTTTTGCTTTTCTTTTTCTTTCCCCAACCATGTCTAATTTTATTCAAAGCTACCTCTTTGTCACTCTATGCAGGCTTGCCAAATGTAAAGGTTAAGTCACTAAAATCTTGAGAAAAACACTCGATGAGAAAAACAATCACTAAAGGGCTGGGCACATGACCAGCAACTTTTTAAGCGGCGTTCACAAGCGTGTCTAGCTAGAATCCCATGTCTAGACACGTGTCTAGCCAGATCCAATGTCTAGGCAACGACCGTTCACATGTAAAATTCGGTGCTTAGCTAAAACTACAAATTTAGTTTCAAATTGTCATTTCTAGCCAATCAACAGAGCTATGTGGGCAAAACTTTCAAATATTATAATCCCTATTTTTACTGTCACAAGCTAATGGATGAGATAAGCAAAACAATTGCCTTAGTGTGCTTCATTATTATGTCTGGTGCTGTATATTTGTCTAAAATGAAAAAAACAATTAATTAGAAAACAAAAATTAAATTTCAGTTTACAAATGTAAACAAAAATGATGAAAATAGTGGATCTTGACACATTCTGATTGGCTGTGATCGAAAAACTTAGACATTGAGTTCTAGAGGCTAGAACGCAATGTCTAGCCAAGCGCCTTGTCTAGCGTGTCTAGCTAAGCGCCAAATTTTACTTGGGAACGGTCGTTGCCAAAGACATTAGATTCTGGCTAGACATGGGATTCTAGCTAGACACGCTTGTTAACGCTGCTTTAGTTAACAATTGCTTCCGGCTTCCAATAGTCAGGCAAAAACATCTATCTATTTATCAAGTATTAGTAACTGAAAACAAAAAGTTAGCAAAAGAAACAAATTAGATTCTTGATGATCTGTAATCAATTTTGATAATAATAGATGTACCAAAAAATTAGCTTATTGTGCTGATTCCAAATATATAATGTTTTTTAAATATAGTGTTACCCATTAGTGGGCCTGAGAAAAGTTGCCAAATTTTTGAAAAAGGTGAAAAACACCCCATAAAAGTCAAAAAATTTTAATGGAAATCACGCCATCAGATTCAGCGTGTCAGAGAACCCCAATGTAGAGGTTCCAAGCTCCTATCTATAAAAATGAAATTTTATAGTGTTTGCCAGAAGAAGCATCACGGATTCGTGTTTATTTGTTGCTGTTGCTTTTTCCAGGGGTGATCATATCGAACCAATGGTACTAGAATTTCGCAAGAGGGCTCGTTCAAACGAAAATTAAAAGATCTAGCGTCCTTTTTAAGTGAGGAAAAAATTGGAGGACAACTAGCCCCCGTCCCACGCCCTTTTTTCCTGAAAGTCGTCTGATCAAAATTTTTATATAGCCACTTTTTTCAGTATTGTTGAAAGGTACAATAAATATGTCTTTGGAGATGACATGACCCTTCAGAGCACCAGAGGAAGGGTCGCAAGCTATAAAATTTATCCATTGTTTACGTATAGTATTTGTTGTAGGGAAGTATACCGACATTTTCCAAGGGAGGAAGGAGATATTCTGGGGATGGATTTTCTATGGGGAGAACTTTCCGTTGGGATGGAAGTTTCTGGGGGTGAACTTTTCAGGGGAAATTTTACACGGGAAGAATTTACCAGAATTTGTATACAAAATCTTTGTTATTTGTCTTTTTTCTCGTTGTTGATCCCATTGTACAAATAGAAACACTCTGAGGGAACTCTCAGGGGGAAGTTTTCAGCGGAGTTGGAATTCTCTTGGGATTTTTTTTTTGGGGGGGGATTTTCCACGGGAGAAATTCCTATGGGGGAATTATCACCAGGAGGAATTCTCCAAGGAAAATTTCTGGGGGATAAACTTTCCAGGGGGGGGGGGGGTATTTTCCCAACAGGGATATTCCACAATGACCTTAAAAAGGATCAACGAATACAAGTCTTGCTTCAAATAAAAGTAGGGTATGGAGAATTTTTCAGGCAGTATCGTAAGTAAAAAAAATTCTTGGAAGGATTCGCAGCAGGGATGGAATTGTCCGAGGGTAAATTCCCGGCGAAAGAACTTTACCTGGGAGGAACTTTATATAGAGGAATTTTTCATGGGGAAATTTTCCACAGAGGGGGTAGATTTCTTGGGATTATTTGAAAAACGATCAGAATTAATTGCAAAAATTAGTTTTTTCTACCGAAAGTAAAGAGTGACATTAAAACTTAAAACGTACAGAAATTTTTCCGTATATGACGGGGGCTATTCCCTCCTCAATACCCCCCTCTCTACGCCAATGTTCGTTCTTTTGTCTAATTTTTTTAGAACGATTCTTGAAACACAAAGGTCGCGCTACCCTTGGAGTAAGCCCTCCCCCCACCCTTGGTGGAGAAGGGTGGAGTCATCCCCCCCCTCCCCCGCCACACACGTATTATTTTCCCTAAAAGCATCAAACATAAATTTTGAGATAGAAATTTTGTTAAAAATGGTCCAAAGAACATATAACAATGCCCTCAGCGTTTACACAACCCATAAAAGCCCTGGGACAAGGATTGTAAGTTATGCCCCAGAGGCATACAAGATTTTATGGAATGAGTAGTCGTATAAACTTCAGATGGGACTCATTTGATTGAAGTTTAGTTCCCTTTATAAGAGTCAAAAATGATTTGAGGATACCCCCCCCCCTGCGCCTATCATTTCCGAAAAACAGCATCCAATCATAATTTATAAACATCTATTTTGTTCAATATTGTTCAAAGGTCCAGTAATTATGTCTTTGGGGATGTCCCCCCCCCCCTGATTGAATGGCAACCCAGCTTATCTAGCGCTCCGCAACGTTACTTGATTCCTGGAATGTACCTTATGACATGCGCAAGAAATACTCTGATTGGCAAAAAGCTACCAAAAGAAGTGAAAATACTAACCCTCATGCCAACCATACCTGTCAAGAAGAACTCTCGTAGGAAAATGAACCTTAAGCGCCGACAATTAGTTTTTTACTGCTTACATGTTTTTATGACTTTTGTGCTTTCACACTAGTTCATTTTTTATGGATGAACTAAATGAATCTTTTTCGTTTTCATTATATTCGATGTTAACTGACCACTTTGAAAAAGGTTTACAAGTCGCGGAAAAATTAGTTTCTGAGATTTTAAGATGGACATATTACAAACAAAATATGGACATAATTTGGCTGAAAAGGACACATTTTTGGATGCTCAAGGGACATATTCATTGACCAGAAAGTTGGCAACCCTGGGCACACGTAGCTGATTTCGGGCACTGATTTCCAAATCAGCACCGATTTTAAAAGATATCGGCGTCAGTTTGAGCCTGAAAAATTTTCTAGTTTTCGGCGCCTATTTACAACATCAGCGCCGATTTCCATCACGATCATCACAAAAAAATAGGGATACAAATAAATAGTCAGCCAGAGATACCTGTGGTGAAATACCCCACTACTGATTTGAGAACTAAGATGAGATCAATCATGAAACCATAAATAAACTTCAGTTGACTATTTGTGTCCATGATTCTTTGTTTTGAAAATCTTTCGCAATAAATTTTTCTTTCAATAAATTTTTATTATTGCTATCTTTTGGCCACTGATGCTGAAATCGGTTCCCGAAATCAGCTATGTGTGCCGAGCCCTTAAAGGGCTCGGCCCACGTAGCTGATTTCGAGAACTGATTTCACACAAATAGTGACGAAGACCACACTGCCTTTCCATCATAAACAAATAAGTAGAACAAAAGGGAAATTTTTATACAAGACAGTGGAACGCAACTTTAAATGAATATTTCGACCCTATATCCAAGGACCGTCCTCAGCAAAACAGACGAAGAGAATAAAAACACTATAAAAGAAACTTACAATAAAATTCAATCATTAAAACTGTTTAAAAAAGTGTTTTAAAACAGCCCTAATATCATTACTTGGTTGAGTCCTGGTTGAACTTTCTTGAAGTAATGATATTAGGGCTGTTTTGAAATTTTTTTTTTAAACAGTTTTAATGATTGAATTTTAATGTAAGTTTCTTTTATAGTGTTTTTATTCTCTTCGTCTGTTTTGCTGAGGACGGCCCTTGGATATAGGGTCGAAATATTCATTTAAAGTTGTGTTCCACTGTCTTGTATAAAAATTTTCCTGTTGTTCTACTTATTTGTTTATGGAACTGATTTGCAAATCAGCACCGATTTTAAAAGAAATCGGCGTCGATTTTAGCTTGAAAAATTTTCTAGTTTTCGGCTAATTCGGCGCCGATTTACAAAATCAGCGCTGATTTTCATCATGATCATCACGAAAAAATAGGAATACAAATAAATAGTCAGCCAGATATATCTGTGGCGAAAGACCTCACTACTGAGCTGAGAACTAAGCTGAGATCAATCAAACAACTATCAATAAACTCCAGTTGACTATTTGTGTCCATGATTTTTTGTTTTGAAAATTTTGCGCAATAGATTTTTCTTATCGCTATCGTTTTTCCACTGGTGCTGAAATCGGTTCCCGAAATCAGCTACGTGTGCCTAGCCCTTAAGTCTAAAATTAATCTGCTTACTGTAGAGCAGTGTTCAGATGTATCTCTAGCTAGAATCCCAAGTCTAGACACGTATCTGACCAGAAATCAATGCCAACCCCTGTTATTTAGTTTTAAAATAACGGCTGAGTTTCCTTCTATAATTATGATCAAAATATCCGATTTATACGGATTCTAAGATTTTCCCCAGAAATAACTTTAATACTTTAATGGCTTTCATAACTATCGTTCATATTACACACTATGATTTGTAGAATAGAATACTGGCTCTAGAAAAGAGAAATCACTGTGATTTGCATAACCCAGGCCATTTATTACTTTGTGTCTGAGGAGACCGCCGAGTTAAAAAGCATAGAATAATTTCTAATCCCCCAATAATTAAGTTTCAGGATGGTTCCGAGCCAATCAGCTCATAATCTTTCAGACTACATGAATATAAACTAATTTCGAGGGAGGTTTAATCTGGGTTGGGAAATATTTTTAAAAATAAACAAGACACTGCATGTAAAAATAGACAAAAAATAATGTATATCTTCACCATTGAGATCACTCTTCAGCATTTATTGATACTCTGTTGTTCAATAGCCTTGAAATTTCGTCTTCCAGTGTTTAATTTGTTCTTTTGCACCTAAAATCAAAAATCAAACTGGCCTTGAAACACTACTTTGTTTTTTTGCCAGTTGCCACTTAATGACTTGGTACAAAAAACGGTAACTACCAAATACCTCCAATTCTTAAAGAAACATTAATTAATAAAGAATAATAACTTGAATTTTTCAAAAAATCAGTAGCCTAACTGGAATTGCGCGGCAAGAGAAAAATCACTAGGGGATGACAATTAGGATTGTTACCACCTCAAAAATGAAATTACTGAAATCTCTACACAAAAAATCTCTAAATGAGCAAAAAACACTACAAAAAAACTGTCTGCTTTATGTAAGCGTTAGAAAAGGCGTGTTTTTCGATTATCTGTGTCTTTGAGAAAATGTTAAGACCGTTTTTACTTAGGAAGTAGGAGATACTCAACGAAGAGGACCGAAAGAATACGTGGTTTTTGATGATGGTTATGCTTCTATGAACGAAGAGTATTGTCATCAGTCTGGGGATTAACAAAGGTACGGAAGTCATCACCTCATTAGACTTTACGCTGGTGATGTACAACTAGCACTGTATGGGGGCGTCACTAGCCAAATTTTTGGAGAGTGGGCGACAATAGATTTTACCGACTTTCTATTATTTTTTACTTACTTCTTTTATTTGATCAACCATTTATATAAAGCGTACTTCTTTAGCACCATTTAACCTGGATAACAGTTGCTTCTTGTACTGTTTTACCGTGAGAAGCATTTGCAAAGCTCATTAGACAACCAACAAAGGCTTTTTGAAACGTGGTAAAATCTCTGTGGTTGATTATATTGAACAGAAGAAGAACTGAGGAGTACAGATCAAAGTATAAAAAGGGTTGCACATCGTGACTGTGAATCATTGTGATCGCACCTGCACACGAGGGAGATATAGGGAGCCCCATCCTCCAATATTGGTCTAAATAACACCCCTGGTACATTCTATTCATCAAAATAAGAGCTTAAAAGTTACTATTTACCTATAAAGAGAGTGACTCCTCAACAATGTGAACTGTTATGATCTCACCTGAACAAGAGAGAGAGAAAGAGGAAATTCCCACTGCCGAAGGTTTGTCTAAAGGATTCCCTAGGTAGATATTATTCTACTGACTACTGAAAAAGAGCTAAGAAGTTGAGTTCAAAGTATAAACTGAATGCCCATTTCTGAATGTGAATTATTGCCAGAGGACCCTCATACAAGAGAGATAGAGGAAGACGCGTCTCAAACGTTTGGTCTACTAAAGGATACCCCTGATGAAATCTATTCAACAAGAGAAGAACTGAGAAATTAACGACAACCAATGAACAGGCATTATAAAGATCATGCAAGCCTACAGGATGGATAGAGGGAAAGATATTTTTTAGGTTTTAGTGGTACTGGATAATAAACCATTTTATATAATTGAAAAGAGTTGAATCTCACTAATTATTCCGTTTGTTCATGTCCACAGGATCCTGACCTAAGATAATCTGTTTTTTCTATATTTAAATAAAAAAAAACACGTTTTTTAACTGAAAGTGAGGAGCAACAGTAAAACATAGAATAAACAGAAATTATTCTGCATATTAAGGAATTGTCCCCCTCCTTAATACCTTGCTCTTTAAGTTAAAGCCTTTAGCACTAGTAAAAAAGCTTCCTATTCTAATTAAACTTTGTTTCAGTAGCAGTTCTTAAGAAGATGGGACAAACAGTCAAACTGTAGCGTAAAGAGGAAAGTATTGGAAAGGGGGGGGGCAACCCCTTCACGGATAGAATGATTTCTGTTCGTTTTGAGTTTTAATGTTGCTCCTTACTTTAAGTATTAAAAAAACTTGTTTTTTATTCAATTTCTGATCGTTTTTCAAATAATGCAGGTAAATCTGGTTCACCCTCCATGAAGTATTCCCAGCCTCACAGGAAACTCCTCCGTGGAAATTTCCTCCCACGTAAAATACACCCCTGCCCGTAAAAGTTCTTTTCCGATGAATCAGCCTCAAAAGTTCTTCTTAGCATACTTTCATTTGAAAAATACTTTAATGTCCAATCGTTTTCTCGATTACTCCGTAAATCCCCCCTTTCATGGAAATTTTCTCCTGAAAATTCAAACACGCTAAAAATAGCCCCCGGTTAATTCATCCGGAACATTTTCAGATGAAAAATTGAGTTGGCAAAGAGAAAGTAGGACAATTAAGAAGAATTTCGTAGAGGAATTCTGTCAAATCCCCCAGTGTAAAATTCCCCCTGGAAAATTCACCCCCGGAACATTCCCTCCCCAAGGAACATTCTACCTATGGAAACCCACCCCAAGCACTAAATACCCCCGAAAAATGCCTGTATACATCCCAATAACAAAAATTATTCGTAAACAATGGGCAAATATCTTAATTTACAGGCCTCTCCTCACGGACTGTAGGGGGGTCATTTTACCCCTATAGACATAGTTATTGGATCTTTGAACTATATTTGACAAAATGGCTATCTCAAAATTTGATTCCGATAACTTTGGTGAAAAAAGGACGTGGGAGGGGGGTAGTTTCCCTCCAATCTTTTTGGTCTCTTAAAAAGGGCATTAGAACTTTTAATTTCCGTTCTGATACGCCCTCTCCCGATCTTCTAGGACCATTATTTTGATACGATCACCCTTGAAAAAAAAAATTAACACGCATCCGTGATTTTTTCGTCTGGCAAAAAAGGCAAAATTCCACATTTTTTTTATATAGGAGCTTGAAACTTCTACAGTGTAGTTCTCTGACACGCTAAATCTGATGCTGCCATTTTCATTAAGTTTCTTTTACTTTTAAGGGGTATTTCACCCCTATTTCTGGTGGGATTTCTTAGTCTGATTTACCTCTTCCTAGCTAATTTATCTACTATGGGCTGCTTTTCTCCGTAGTAGCATAAAACTTATATTCATTGATATAGAATACACCAGAGGTAACAGGCTTGAGATTGTCAATGCAGGAATTTGACTCTTATTGATAGATTGAGCGTTGCCAAGTGAAAAAAACTATGTTGTGGCCAAGATTGGCCCAGTATTGCACAAAGCCTCTATTGAACTGGTGGTCCCAGGGACTTCTTCCTTTCCGGTTCAAAGCCAGCTTAAGCATCTCGTATAGATTTGAGAAAATGTGTTATTTCAAGTCCTGCTCTAGTTCTAAGGCCATTACTTTTCCTGAGGCTAAAATAATTTCAATAATTTAAACAATATGAAAATAACAACTTGAAATGTTACAACGTTAAGAAATAACTGTCCTATTGCAATTTTGGCTGACGAATTTAGATGCTTCAAACTGGACTTATTGAGAGTCTTAGAAACTCATATCTTAGGGGTAGGAAACATTAAATTAGGTTATATAGAATTTGTTTACTCAGGCAGGAAAGAGGGGCACATAGACAGGGAGTAGGACTCATGATGAAAAAGGAAGCTGCTAAGTCTTATTTAGGCTGGGGAGGTATTAATAACAGAATGCTAGTCACTCCTTTTATGACCGAAAATTGCAGGGTATAAGTCATAGTATGACACGTCCCTGTAGAACCGACTGAGTGACAGAAATAGTAGTGACTCAGATGAATTTACTTACGGCTACAGGAACAAATAGACACACAGGTAGAAAAATATTTCTCCTACAAAACTAAAAATTATTTCTTCAACTTGCAGATTGATTGGAAAATATATAGGTAAAAAAACTGATTTGAGACCACTAGACAAAGTCCATGGAAGGTAAACCTGTTCTTTTCAATTATTTTGGTATTGGTATATAGTGCTTTGGTATATAGTGTTTTAATTAGGAGATTTTAACGCCCAGGTCTCTATAAATAGGTACAGATGGTATCCTAGCCTAGGTAAATTTTGTGTAGGAAAAGGAAACAGTAATGGCCACAGACTACTTTATTCTTGTAGGTATGACAATTTAGTTATAACTAATAAAGTTTTTGGTCATAAAATGGCCGATCATTTAACATGATATTCACGTGATATTAAGACAGCTAACCTTATCGATTATGCTATTGTAAACCGATGACTGGTATGATCAATACAAGATACTAGGGTATATATGAGTGCTGTTATTGATGTTAAAAGTAAAGATCGTCATCTAGTAGTGTCCAGGGTTAATTTAATGCTGAAATATCTAATGGTGACATTTTCGCTAACACAGAAGGGGCATTTCATGACTCTCTTGCTTATGTTTGAGAGATTGCTGAGGTCAGAGCACATTTTGTTGAAACCTTATTGGATTCACCTTCTTTTCACGATCCAAAATTAAAATTTTTTAGTTAAAATGAACACTTAATCTTACGCTCAATACATAACGATCATTCCAGGATTATTACTAAAGCAGGTAAAGGCAAAACTGTTGTTGTACTGGATTCAGATGATTACGACAAAAAATTCAGAGAAATTTTAAATGATTCTAACACATATGAACAATTAGCTACCGATCCCACAGAACAATTCGTCCAAGAAGTCCGAAAAGAGCTATCTTATATAAAAAGAAAAGGTGATATCACAAATCAATTGTACAAAAGGTTTTACCCACGTGGCTGAACATCTCCTAGTTTTTATGGTCTTCCTAAAATTCATAAGCCCTATAATCCCATTCGACCTATTGTCTCCTCATTTAATTATCCTAAGGCAAAAATAGGGAAATTCTTATCAGTTGTATTTCACCCACTAGTTCAGGCTAAAAATCCTATATTAAAAATTCCGCTGATTTCGTTTTAAGGGTGAAGCAAGCTTCGGTTAAAACAAATACAAAAATAGGCAGTTTTGATGCGGATTCAATGTATACCAATTGTGATCCCCAAAAGGCCGAACTCATTTTGGAGCATAAACTCAGTTCTAACCCATCTATATCAGAAAAATCTACACTTTCGAATCAGACCATTCTTTCACTTAGAACTTTTTGCAACAGAATTTCTTTTTATTTCCATTATAGAGGCATTTCTTATAAACAGAAATATGGACTTCCAATCGGCACCCCCTATTATCAACAGAGGTTGATATCGTCATGGAAAGCCTTGAAGAAAAGACTGTTTCACTAAATATTTGTAAACCTGAATTTTGGGTTTGTTTTAAAGATGATATTTTTTTACTCATGGGAGCAGGGTGAAATATCTTTGTGGTCTTTCCTTTAATTTCTTAACTCCTTAGATTCAAAACTCAAATTTTCTTAGGAATCAGAGGTAGATAGGCGTCTTCCTTTCTTGGATGTTCTGGTGCACTTAAATGATACATGTTTCGAGTTTGGGGTCTGTAGAAAACTTACGCATAGTGACTGTCACTTAAATTATTCCTCTAATCATTCTCCTGTGGTTAAAACAGGAGTGGTCACTTTTCTAGTCGATAGAGCATTGTAGGTTTGTTCACCACGTTTCCTGGTTTCAGACCTTGACCACCTTAGGGATGCTTTCTCTGGGAATGGTTATCCGATTAGTTTAGTAAGTTTTGTAATTGAAAAACGTATTAAAAAGTTAACAGATAGTGACACAGTTAACACAAATCAAAGGGAAAATTCCGTTTACCTTGGTCTCCTGTACGTAAAAGGGGTCTCAGAACAATTTCCAAAGATCAAAAGAAAAACATCATTTACACTTATTATTGACCTAGTAAAACTATCAGTTCCAAAATTTATCAAAAAGTTCGTGCCTTCGTGGTAACGAACTGTATGTAAGGAGCGACCCGGCTCAATGGCAACCGAAACTCTAGAAAACAGAATTTTGATACCAATAGATACATCAAAAGAAACAAATTTTAATGCTGATTTCAAATATGTAAGTCTCATCAAGTTTAATCCTACCCATCAAAAGTTACGCTCCTGAGAAAATTTGGCTGATTTTCGAAAAAAAGGGAGAAAGACCCCCTAAAAGTTATAGAACCTTAATGAAAATCACACCATCATATTCAGCGTATCAGAGAACCCTACTGCAGAGGTATGTGGTTCAAGCTCCTATCTACAAAAATGAGGAATTTTGCATTTTTGCCAGAAGAAAGATCACGGATGCGTGTTTGTTTGTTTTTTGTTTGTTTTTTTTCCCAGGGGTGATGGTATCGACCCAGTGGTCACCCGATCAAAATTTTGAGATACCCATTTTGTTCAGCATGGTCAAAAATATGATAACTATGTCTTTTAAGATGACTTAATCCCCCGAAGTCCCCAGGGGGAGGGCTGAAAGTTATGAACTTTACCCAATGTTAACATATAGTATTGGTTATTGGGAAGTATACAGACGTTTTCAGGGGGGATTTTTTCTGGTAGTGGGGGGGGGGGGGGGTCGGGGGTTATGTGGGAGGATCTTTCCATGAAGGAAGTTTTCATGGGGAAAGAGACATTGCTATGAAGGGGGTGCCGGATTTCCCAGCATTATTTTAAAAAAAAATCAGAAATTATATAAAAAAAAACAAGTTTTCAACTAAAGTAAGGAGCAGCATCAAAACTTAAAACGACAAAAAACATTACGTATATGATTGGGTTCACCCTGTAGTCAATGCCTTGCTCTTTAAGCCAAAGATTTTTTTTACTTTCATAGGAGCTATTTATTCTAATTATCGGCATTTGTGATTAAGGGGTCCTTTTTAAAGAATTGGAGCAAAATTCGAAGTTTAGCTTAAAGAGCAAGGTATTGACTTGGGGGCGAACCCTCTAATATACGTATTAAAAATATATGAATATAGAAGTTCGTTACGTAAGTTAATTCGTAAGCTACGTATATTTATTACTAATAAAAACGTTCGTAAATAAAATTAAACAAGTTTCGGGAAAGCCATTTAACCAAATAAAATTAAAATTAACGTTCAAATTTTGTTTTAATTATTCATGTATGGTGAGCCAAAATCAAAACTTGCATTAATTCAAAAACGTTCAAAATTAAACAAAAAAAAACAAGTTTTTTTTAACTGAAAGTAAGGAACGAAGTTAAAACTTAAAACGAACAGAAATTATTCTGTATATGAAAGGGGCTATCCCCTCCTCAACGCCTCGCTCTTTACGCTAAAGTTTGACTTTCTCACAACTCTATTTTTTTAAACAATAAAAACTTTAGCGTAAAGAGCGAGGCGTTGAGGAGGGGACAGCCCCTTTCATATACGGAATAATTTCTGTCCGTTTTAGGTTTTAACGTCGTTCCTTACTTTCAGTTAAAAAAAACTTGTTTTTTTATTTAATCAATGTAAAGACCCTATCCCGAAAGTTGAAAACTCTGGTGTTTACAAAATTCCATGCTCTTGGGGTCTTTGGTACATCGGAACAACTGACCAACGGCTTACGGATATATTAACTCAGCACTATACCTCAATTAATAACACATTTAAAAAGAGAGAAAATTTTTTTTGACTCAGCCCTTGCAGAACATATGTTTGATCAACCGGAATATACTGTTTTATTTAAGCAAGCTAGCTTAATTTCACATGACAAATGTATTTTCCAGCACTGCAGGGAAGCTGTTGAAATTTTAAATACCAACATTTAGGTCTAGCTTTGAACAGAGATTCCGGTATGTTAAGAATAAATGAGTCATATTTTGGTTTTCTCAAAAGAGAAGCCGATACTTTAGTAATCCCTGAAATAAATCTTAAACCACCTTCCCAATCATATAATCAAACACATCCAAAACCCCTTAGGTCTCAAAAGGTATCTGCAAGGAATGCAATTATTAAAATCGAAAATCAGGTGACATAGTTCTCCAGCTTATTTGACTACTGGTTCGTTTTGTTTTGAGTGAATGAATGTTTTCTTTATTTCTCAGTTGTTCGCTAGTATCCGTCGATGGCAGTTCATAATTTTTGGATTTTTTGCAAATCGCGGACATTGGTCAATTACTCGCTTTATGGTTGCTAGGTATTTGGTTTTAATTCTTATAACGTTTAGCTTGTATTGAATTTTGTTCATCTTTTTAATTTTTTGGTTTTTTCATTGGTTTTTTGCTTTTTTCACATTGACTTTTTGCGTTGGTTTTGTTGGTTTTTTCTTCGGCACTTTCCTTGAAAATATTATTTTGTTTCGCGCTGAAGAAGAGAGGTGGTTGTCCTCTCAAAATATTCGCTTTATTTGTTTATTCAGTATTCTCGTTTGTCTTTAAAAACCCCATTTTTGATCGTTTCTTTTTTTTACATTAAACTCCTAAATAAGAAATAGGGTAAAAGTGATTGTGTTAATTATAGAATCATTAGCCTGGTTTCTGTAGATAGCAAATTACTTAGTGTGGTAATAAGTTTTAGACCTTGAGATGATGTAGATAAATTTTTAAGAGAAGAACAGTGTGCTTATTAGGAAGAGAAGAGGATGTTTCGACAAAAAATCTTACTCTTTGATTAATAATTATATATCGGTAAATATATTGGGCGTTGAATGTATCGGGTCGGAGGAGGAGCGTGTGTAGCTATGTTGGCTTCAGGCCAATTGGTATGGCAGTGATTTGTTAGTAGTAGTACTAAGGTTTTCATAGCTGTCATCCATGTTACACAACAGACTTGGTCTAGTAGAAGGTTGGCTACAGAGAGAAGAGTCATTCTAGTTTGCATCACGTAGGCCATTTACTACTGTAAATGACTTCCATAAAACATAATATGCAGTCTTCAAATGATTTGGCTTCAGAATAAAGAATTGTCTCTGAAAATGTATTTTCGAGTTGTGATGGATCTTAATCAATCAGCTGATCATTGTACATCTTCCGTCTTTTTGTATTTCGGTCCAGAACGAAGCAGTATAAGTGCTTGAATCTGCTTTCTAGGCACATGAGCAGCCCATGCCTAAGTCGTATGTCTATGAATTTGAAAGGACAACATTGTTTCTAATATGATATTATTGTTTTCAAATGATTTTATTTTAGTTCCAGAGAGAACTGAGAAACGCATAAACATGAATTCATTTCGAGAGAGGGTTTCTTCTGGGTAAGAGAATATTCAGAAAAATACAAAAAAGACAACGTATGAAGATGAGTATTAAAAAATATTATATATTCTTAACTTGCCACATCACTTATTAACAATTGTTCGGCCTATAAACTTTACAATTTTTGTTTCTGTATAGTCTTGGAGCCAGACCACTATAATGTGACAACTAGGTGGTCAGAAAGACACAGTCAGTTTGACAATAATTTCCGACTATATCGATCACGATGAATCCGAATATGGGTGGAGGCAAAGTTGGAGATCACAGCTTGACCTTGTAAAAGCAAAAAAACACCCTTTTTTGGCGTATAAAACGTGTAAAGACTGTTTATTTTTTTTCTAAGGTTGTACCACTCCGATTTAGTGGTGCGACATCTCAATTTGGTCCTAATATGGTCTTCTCATAGAATATGTTAAATTTTTTCCGATATCTTGTATAGCCCAGGAGCTATAGGCTAATATTTATTAATTTTCCCCGAAAATCTCAAAATTCAAAGGCTCATTTTCAACTAAACCACGTATCTCGGACCTTTCTATAATATTTGTGTTTTTCATTCTTTTCCAGAATTTACCTTTTGCATTTAGCTTCACATTGCCGTAAAGTTCAAAGCTTAAACTGCTCGGTGAAGCCGTCTAGAATTTTTTGAAAAAGTGTAGGCCTAAAAATATATGCAAAAATACATTTGTCCAAAATGACGATGTGACACATCTTTTATGCTAGAATTTAACGCCAAATCCGAATATGATCTTTACTTCACAGCCCAATCTTAACTTCGTTTGTTATAGGCTAATTACTTATTCGTAGGCCTAAAATTTTTTTTGATAAATGGTATTGCAGGACATGTTTTTATGCCAAATTTTGACGCCGAGTCCAATGGTAGTGTTAACTTGGTCATCGTGTTTCAATTTTAGTTGCTATATGCTTTTTAATTTGCTATAAACTCCGATTTTCTTAAAAGTATAGTTGTAAATCCAGATTATAATCAACCTACGAAGCTTTGCAAAGTAGTAAACGGACACGGAAGAACCAGGCTCGACCGAAGCTGAAAGCTTAAACCTGTAACATGATTAAAGAGTGTTTATTATTTTAAGTACTGTAAGTAAAGCTACAGGTAAAGCCTGTCAAAATACAATTCCCGCACATCCCAATGGTTTTCCTCAAACATACAAAAAAAATCCCGCTAATCCTCGTCCGAATCGTCGCTGTCGGCACCACATCGCCCACCACATGCGCAAAGAATGTCGCATGGCTTTATCTCCAAACAAGGGCACTTTTTACCACACACAGTTTTACAGTAACAAAAGGTTGAAGCCTTGTTGACAAAATGGAGGCCAGGGGGTCAGCGCTGAAGTCACTGGACTGACTCCTAAAATGTCGTGATGGGTCCAGCCAAACTCAAATGGGTTGAAGATATAGGGCTTAGGAATCACAGCCTGGAGAATAATGCTCCACTGAAGTATAGCTCTCTTGACGTGATATACGAAAGAACCATCTGTTGGGGATAAGCTGTTCAAGTTTTTTTTCTGGGAAATAAATGAATTCGGAGGTCATTGAGAGAATTAAATTCGGACTTTTTTTTGCTATATACCGATACAGTCAATTTCGTACAGATACGCAAGATTTCCGGCTCGTACATAATGACGGTTTTGATATCACTCCTCACTTTCCGTGTAAGATCAGCAATTTCTTGAATGAGTTGTGATTTAACAGCAGATGTAGCAAATGTTTTTTTTTTACCCTTTGAGAAGAAAAAAATGACCGTATCACATCCACTAATGCAACGTAGCAGCCCTATTGACTCTACAACAGCCCACGATGTTCTATTCACAATTTCATGGATCGGAAAGACTTTGTCACGGAACTGAACGCAGAGCTCGGGGTCATAGCCTGGGTCACACCTGCAGAGGAATATTTTGCGATAGTTCTGTAATAAAATGACAACAATGTTTGTTTCATTTGCTTCAACAATTACTTGGGAACATCCATTTCTGTAGCATTCGGCAACATGGAGAGCAACACGCGTGTCTGCTTCTTCATGTGTGCTGCACAAGTTCGCTTCGTAGTCCGGGTTTGGATCTATAGTCATTTTGGATGGGACCAGTTTTAGCACCTTCATTCTATCACTGAATCCACCAGAGAGGTAAATGGTAAATCTTAATTCAGAAAGACAGACTTGGCTCCACAATTCAAAAATACATTCGATAAGTCTTGCCTTACTCTCTGACTGCATAAGCAAAATATCCCAGTTTTCTAGTACCATACTCTTCGTAACGATAAAACTCTTCGTCACTGTATTTCGTCTCCGCTCATGACATCCACTTCTGTCTTTTAGAACAATAGGATTCCCAGAAATGTTTACAATGCCGAACACTCCGTCATACCGATCAGCTACAATATGCAGCTTGGTTGTATATTTTGGGAGTTGATTTAAGAGCCTTGCAAGGATTAGTATCGAAAATGCCTCAACGGTTTCGGTTTTGTCTGGCACTTGCGACCGGATTAACGGCTTGAAATCTACCACCACACCAGTTCCAGTGACCGTGTTAATCGGAACTTCACTAGGCCAACTTTCTAAACTTGCAGAGGTGCGAATGAACTCGAGAAAACTTGACTTCGTACCCGATCGAAGTTTAATACGTTCACTAGCTACTGCTTAAAATATTGCTCGGGCGTAGGGCAAAAGTTCGTGTGGCATGATCTTACTTAGCATCTCAAGCGTAGATCCTTGACTAGTGCCAACAGTAACCAAAATCCTTTTAACAGCTTACAACTCTGCATAAACGCTGCTACCGGTCTTGGTCGTTGAACGTTTGGCCTGTTTTGTATCGCAATCCATAGCCTTTACTTTAACCTTGGAAAAGGGGTTGGGTTTTCCATTGAGGTATGCTTCCAATGCTTTTAAACCACTAGCTCGTGCACTCAGGAGGCTCTTTGCCACTGCTTCATCAGCGACTTGATTTGAAATGATATTCACCAATGATTCCTCATCACATCTAAAGGGATGAATATGGTCTTCGACAACAGCGACCACATTACTGACAAGGTTTTCTCGGCGCTTCTCAAAAGTTCCATTTTTGCTTCCTTCACCATCAAATTCACTCACGCTCTCAATTCCAGCAAGTCGATAAAGGGCAGAGGAAACCTCAGAACAAAATTGTATGGTGGTAGTCCACTTGGCAACTGCCATTGAGTTCAGTGTGATTCCCTTTATTCCTCCCTTTTGTTTTGATTCAAGGTTGAGTGTGGATTCCAGTGTATGATCTGGGGGAACACAATTCATCTTGCAATTTTTCCGCTTCACGTTGAATAGTCCTTTGACAAAGATATCATGCAAGCTAGGTGGAAAGGTTTTCATGTCATTCAAATACTGGAGTAGGCATGTAGTGTACTTATAATACCCCACAGCTGTCAAATACGGCAACATGAGGGTTACACCAATAATATGACCTTCTTAGTCTCCCCCACGCTCTGCAATCAGAAACTGGAGAAGAATCACCACAAGATTCATATACTCCATCCACAACCTTCGTTGTAAGGTTTTCGTCACGCGACTTGTTGAACTGGCTCATCAGAGGCTTCATAGATTCCAGGTGTTTGTCTAGGTTGTCAAAGGAGCCTCCGCAATTCATGTACGCAGACATTAAATCTGACAGCTCATCAAAAGTACTTGCTTCTTTGTCTGATTCAATGTAATACTGTTCAAGAGCATTCCAATATACTCCATACAAGGCCTCTACTACGATGATGTGAGCCTTCATACACCTGTAATAGGGTTTTCCATTTGGTATAGGGCATCCAAAATAACAGATTTGTAGTAGATTGGCTTAAGGTGGTCTCAGTAACATCAAGACTAACATACCCGAAAAAATCCCTGATCTAACTTAGCCTAATTACAGTATAGGCTAAGTCTATATAGAAATGTCACAATATGTTCATCAGACAGTTTGAGATTAAAAACTCATTCCTAATTCCAACCTGGTCTTGAGTTTTCATGTTGAAGCCTATTACTCATTTCCAGCAATCTGAAAGTTATTTAGCCTACCTGTCCATGACATTACACAGTTACATAAGGCAGGCATTAGGCGTCGTTCAGTTCCTATTCTTAGCTCTAACCACTAACAGTACAGCTTCTCAATCACACTACCAACCTCAAATTTAATCAGCAACAGAGTTCACAAAATTGTTGTTTTTGTTGATAGTGCTTCCGGGCTGTTGCCCACTGCACACGTGACATAAACAATGTTTTCAAACACACAATCACTTAATCTTTCACAGCTATATTGAAAGGTTGGCTTAATAGAGGGCAATCTTTGAAGATGACCAGGGCAGGTTCTTGGCTTAGAATTTATAGGGAGACTGTCTTTGTCCCATTATTATCAGCAGATAAACTGAAAATCAGCCACCATTGTAAATACATTTTGAATTAAGACAAAAAAAAAAAAAAAAAAAAAAAGTTGATATTTGGTTGAAAAGTAAAGTTCATATTCGGATTGGGCGTTAGATTTTAGCATAAAAGATGTGTCACGTCATCATTTTGGAAAAATGAATTTTTGTATATATTTTTTGGCCTATACTTTTTCAAAAAACTCTACACGGCTTCACCGAACAGTTTAAGCTTTGAACTTTACGGCAATGTGAACCTAAATACAAAAGGTAAATTCTGGAAAAGAATGAAAAACACAAAAATTATAGAAAGGTCCGAGATACGTGGTTTAGTTGAAAATGAACCTTAGAATTTTGATATTTTCGGGGAAAATTATTAAATATTAGCCTATAGCTCCTGGGCTATACAAGATATCGGAAAAAATTTAACATATTCTATGAGAAGACCATATTAGGACCAAATTGAGATGTCGCACCACTAAATCGGAGTGGTACAACCTTAGAAGAAAAATAAACAGTCTGTACACGTTTTATAGGCCGAAAAAGGGTGTTTTTTTGCTTTTACAAGATCAAGCCGTGATCTCCAACTTTGCCCCCACTCATATTCGGATTCAGCGTAGTCGATATAGTCGGAAACTATTGTCAAACTGACTGTGTCTTTCTGACCACCTCAACTCAGAAATAAACGAGATACGCTTTAGTGGCTCCCGGACTAGTAGTTAATTTGTCATTTTGCTTTTACATTCTGGAGAGTTTTTTTCCGGGTAGGGGGATATTAAGAAAAACACAAATGTATGAAGAGTTATTTGATTTTAAACAAGAATACGAAGTAATCCATAGGCTTGTCACGTTTAAAAATTATCAAAAACTATAACATAAATCTTGACCTTGGAGAGTACTGAGTTGGTCTATAAAATTGACATTTCCTTTTCTGTTGTTAATAAGTCATTTTGCACTTAAAATAATAATAAGCTGACCCTTGATGTTATACTAGCTCGTTTCTCAGCCAGTTGTGGCTGAATAAGTTATTACCAATAAACAGTTCCTACCAAATTACGAAGTCTTAACAAACTCACCCACTGTCTGTCGTTGGCCAAACGACTGTAACTACTGAATTTTATCTAGATAGTGGTTGATACTTTTACAGTATTATCATCTATTTTCAAGAATACTATTCTTCTATTTATCAAATTCATCTTTTTATCCGATCTGGATATTGATTAGGCAAAATTACTGTATTTACCATCTGAGAGAAAGATTTTGGCCTATTGAGATTTCAGTGATGGTCATATCAATATTTTCACCTTCCTTAAAAATATTGCAGGGCATCCCCCTCATATGTAACGTCTTTTGATCTATGGTCCTGATCTAGATTGCTTAGATCCCATAGTTCTAGCAAAACAGTGTTTCAGTGTTCTGTGTGTCAGAGAAAGTGTCTAATGTGTAATCGTAAGTTTCCCAGAATACTAAGAGAGTATCACTATCAGGAATGCCAACAAGATACAATTTATGTCAAAAGGGCATACTCTGGTGTGATGTGACACAGTGACAAAAAGGTGCAAAAAAGTGACACATTTTGAAAATTTATGACAAAATAAAAAATAAATCCCTACTGGATATACATTTTTGTGTAAAAATGTGCTTTGTATCTAAAGGTGAATAGTGACTGAACAAAAATTGAGCGAAAAAAGAAAACAGTCAGCGAACAAAAGTTTTGAATATCAAAACTGCATTTGAGATATTATGCGCTTAGCGCTTAATTTCAAGCATAAAAATTACTCGCGTTATTCTTATTAATCTTGCTTATTTAAACAAATCGTTAGTCACCCTGCAAAAATGTGCATAGTACTTCAGCACTTTTTCTATGGGTGAAGAATGTAAGGGTGGTAGTTATCTCGTCCGGTTTAAGTCGGAAATATTTTACTGCATTCATGTTTTTATGACTTTGTACTTCCACACTTATATATTTTATATTGATGCTTTATATGGATTTTACGTTTTCAGTATGTTTAATAGAAACTGACTACTTTGAAAGACGTTTACAATGTATCTTTTTGTCAGCATTGCAAGTGGCAAAAAATTAGCCTCTGGCATTGAGATTTCAAGAATAACTCATTTTTACCAAAAATGACACATTTTTGGATGGTCGAGGACCCATTCCCGGGCTGAACAGATGGCGAACTTGATCGCTATGACAACAAACAAATATTCTATCATTTTCAAATTTTTTCCACAAGGTAAAATTTAAAAATGCGATTTTTATTGAACTAGGTTATAAATGTGTCCTGTGGCGGCTCAGTGAGTTTGGTATCTGGTATGGGTAAATTTTTACCAAATCATATTATTGACTTACAAATAAAGTGAATATAGCCTACCACTCGATGCCTTTTTTACGCTCTTTAGGAATATAATAATCATTTTTGTCGGAAATGAATTTTAGCCCCCACCCCCATATATACCAATTCAGGGTATATATTTGCACATTAGGGGGTGGGGGGAAAGTTTAATCTTACCTCTCATTTACATCAGAAATTACATCAGCAGGATCAACACAAGATATCCTAGGTAGCCTATGGTAGCCTATATAAGAGTGCTTTTACTAATGTTAAAAGTAAAGATCACCATCTAGTAGGCTAATGTCTAGGGTTAATTTAAAGCTAAAATTTAGGAAGGGTAACTACCTTCCAGGGAGCAATGACATTGGTAGACTCCAGGGTAAGAATTTGAACAAAACTTTCCTGAGAGAATAGCCTAGTAGAGTTTAAAATTTGACAATGTTGAAGATAGATAGAATAATTTTAGGAATATAGCTAGTGAAGTTGGTGATGGTGTCTTAGGGAAGAAAGTTAATAATGCAGCTAGGAATACAATATTAGTGAAAATTCTTTATGTTCAATAGAGAGGAGGGGGGGGGCTTCTACAAGAATTATTTGAGTGATAGATCATATGGAAATAAGAGGAATGCAAAGAAAGCAGAGAAAGCATTAAAATGTTAATTAAGGAGGGGTGAAGTGGAGGCCATGGATAAAATTGCTGAGCATCTGGAAGATAGCCTATAGCAAGGCTATGTAGGCTAATAGTAAAATATTGTACTGGCATGTTAATAAATTGAGAGAGAATAGTCAATCTGGTCTGGTCCCAGTTAAAGATAAGAATAGGGCAATGATTAGTAATAAGGAAAGAGTTAAAAAGAGATGAGTTGAACATTTTGAGAATATGCTAAACTGTTTTAGGGTTGCAGGAAAAGGTATAGAAAAGAAAAGAATAGTTTGTAACACTTTAGATGTCAAGGAAGATTCATTTTTTTTTAGGAAGAATAAGTGACAGTAGAGGGAACTAGAGGAAGTCTAACCCCTTATCAAGTTTCTTTCAGCATAATTTGGCCCCAAGATCATTTTGGAGCTTCTGTCACAATAAAAACTATTTGATGTTGCTCTTGGTCCTACTAGTAATATTCTTTACAATTCAGTAAGTTTGCAAGCTCTGTTGTTTTGATGAGCTACTGCACCAAAGAAACCCATCTCAGGAAGGTCCAACATACCCTAGGTCTTGGGTAAATCTAAAACCCCACAGGTAAATCCTATATATGCAGAGATAAATTTTTTTCATAATAAGGCATAATAAAGGATCTGTCTATGTATAGAAAAACCATACAAACCAATTGCTCTATTAATAGTTTATATGTTGCATAGCAGAGCACAGTTTTCTGCTTACCATGGGGCAGCACTGAAAGTGCTGGTTTTACCCTGTATATAAGAGAAGTTTCTGAGAATGGAATTTCTTTATTGTAAATATGAAAAAGGTAACACCAAACTTCAAATAATAGGAACAAATTATAATTTTTCTAATTTAAGAAAAGGATTTTTCTTAAGTTTTTAATTGAAAAAAGTAATTTCAATTAGTATCAGAGGGAATTGAGAAAGCAAATATTTGATCAGTTGCAGGTGTCTTTTAATGGCTGATGACATGTCAAATTTGCAATGATGGTATAGTGAAGGGACCAGCTCCAGAAAGCTTCAATGATTAGGCAAAGACATGTCAATGTTATCTTTTTTTGGCCAGTCATATGAATAATCAGCTAGGCTCAGGCAGCAAAGATATTCTATATGAACAAGATTTTTTAGGGGAAAATCAAGCACCCTTGTCATATACCAACCTTGTTGATCACATTTGGTATTGTGTGCTACATTATAGTACTTATTTCTTCTTCTTCTGTTGCAGCAAACATGGGCTATTCAGTCAAGACTATTCAGCCCTTTTCCTTTTGACACACAATGTGAGATGATTTGGACTGCTGCAAGAGGTTTCTGTTGATTTATCTTTTGTTGGCTTGGTTTTGATTAGGTATCTTGCAGTAGCTCTTTTGAGTCTAGAATCTGAAACATCTCGGAATACACTTTGAGTTTGGTACTCTGTGTGCAGGTATGGTCAGCTAAACTCTTAGCTGATGGTGATATTTTGTGGTGTTTGAAGCACTTTAACAGTTTATATTACAGGTCAAGCTGTGCAGACATCATCTTATTACATTCAAATAGGCAATGGTCAGCTGTTTGATTTTTTGTATTGTTATGTCTGCAAAGAGGGGGTTAAGCCAGCAGAATTTGAAAGCTGATAGGAAAATGCCTGAAGACTTAGCCCATTTGAGCCTGAACAAATTCTGTGGTATATTTTAGAATGGTGCTTATTAGGGAAGGGAGACAAATCTGATTAATTTTAATTGGATCTTTGATAATCTCCAGTGATATATATCTCTAAAGGGGATTGATCTCCAACTTTACTGGCCAAAATATAGGAGACTTTTCTTACAATTTCATCAGCATGATGATTACCTATGATTCCTGAGTGGCTTGGAACATATTGGAAATATGTTCTTATGGCTCTTGAAGCAATCATATCAGCAAGAATGAGACAATATAGTGTATCTGTATCTATCTTATATTGAGATGTGGTGTACAGTAGCTCCAAGCTGGACATGATATCAGAATATACTATGATATTCTGCATATTTGGAATCAATGGCTGATTATTCATGAGGTACTCCACCACAATGATTATGGCATTTAACTCTGCAGATATTATAGTAACATTATCAAATAGTTGCTCACCCATTGCAATATTGAGAGATGGGAGATAAGCTCCACATGCAATGGGGAAAAGTGGGGGCAATAGACCTTGCTGGTACTGGAAATTTCATTTGAATAATAACAAACTTGTTTGCAATGCCTCTGTACATGGATGGATTTCATAACCAGTTTTGCAGGGTATGTGAACTGTTGGCTTCAATTTTTGACAAGTATTTGATTAGAAGAAATCTTTGTCTTTCATTTACTCTTGATAAGCCACTCTCATTAAGTAGAAACTTAGTAATTGTTGGTTTCCTAAGACCAAATATGAGGTGGATTATGGTGTTGTTTTGGGTTTTTGCATCTGGGTCATAGCACAAGCACCATACACAATGAGCCCATATTCAATTCTTTTCTTCCTCTTCTTCATGCTCCCTGCCAACAGTATAACAGATGTCCATTTGATCAGTTGAGGAACCAAATAAGACATCAATGACAGAGTCTTCACTGGAAAGATCATCTTTATTTTTCAGCTTTGGCTTGAGTGTTTTCTTTTTTAATTTCCCTTTTTTATTCTCAAGCTTTTCTTTTTTCTCTTTCCCTCTTTGTACAAGCACCCTCAAAGCCTCTACAGACCTGATTATTTCAGCTTCCCAAAGAGCTCTCTACCTACCAGATGTCCTGGATGCTGGAGCATCAAGAGAAGGGTGACATACTGAGTCCACAAGAAGTTCTTCAAATGTTTTGTTTTATGTGTAAGATTCTTTTTCAGACTAACCAACACTGAAATTGTAATCTGATCAGTTGCAGTTTTCAATGTAGTTGTCACTCTTGTTGTTTTCTGAGTCTATGATATCTTACTCTCAACATATAATTTGAACTTGGCTGGATCAAACTTTGCCTTGTTGATCATTTTGCAGTTGGTATGTATATGAATGGTGGATTCATAAGTTCCATTTGCTTGAAATGATTTTTTAATCAGTGAAGTGGTAAGGCATGTCTCTTAAGATCTGACATAAAATTTTCACAAGTCCTTGTCATGGTAAGATGTCACCTGGCTGTGCTTGTTGCCAGTTCATGAGCTTCTGCTCACAGGATGATTCCAGCCCTTTGTAAATAACCCTGTCAAGGGGATGCAGAACATGGAAAGCATGGGTTGACAATTGAGGATTGTAACATTCTTTTCTGAATAAAGAGCCAAGGATAAATGGAAGCTGTTGCTTTCAAGAATAAGAAGTGCTTTTTCTTTCACCTGAGGCAGGGAAACATCTCTAGACCAGTTACAAAAGACATCCACTGTCATCCATCCTTTCTTAGTATCTAAATAACATGCATCTGGACAGTCTGTAACAGGTAGCCTTGAACTCCAATTGTTTTTTCTTAAGAAGACTGCCAGTGGTGGCAGCCTCTCACCCAATACACATATATTTGAAGAAAGCTCAAAGTATTGGTGAATTTTGGTGAAAATAGTTAAGTGACAAGGAAATTGTGTAGGTTTTGGGATCAGGAGGGGGCTGGGACCAAAACTCTCTACCTTGTTCACATTCCTGATATGCCTTGTTTGATTATAAATCTAATTTGTATTTATTGTAATATTTGATATGATAGCAATTTGATACAGTAACAATAGTAAAGCTTAGAGTTTACAGCAGACCCATCATTGGGATTGAGAATTGTTAAAATGATGAATAGTTGCAAAATACACTTCACTGAAATCTTGGCTAGAACTGTAAAAGACTAGCCTCTTGTATGCAGTGGGTAAGTCCAACATGTTGGAGTTACCCAAAATGGGGGGTTTTCTGGGGTGAGTCTGACATCCCTTATATGCCCTGACTGGCTTGATAATAAAATGCTGATAAATTACAATAAATACTTTATCTGTCCCATTAACTCATCAGCTGTTTAGAATCATTTTATCCTCTCTCTATTTTTCTCAACTATCACTTAAAAATTACTACCATACCAAGCTTATGGTCAGCAGAGATGCCCTCCTCAAAATTTCAGAATTCCTTCAGAAATTTGAAATGGCAGTAATACTGAATGCCATTGTCAAGTACCAAGCCAAAGGAAGAAGATGAAGTACAGAACTGTAGACTTCTTTCATCAGTGAGTCAGATAAGACAGGGGTGTTGGGCTTACCCTAGTTACCCTACTAAAAGGATTAAAAAATAATAAGACCCCAGGTGCTGATAGTGTGGTAAATATATATTTATTTTTTTTTAATATAGTGGCTCTAAGGTTAGAGATAAGCTACTGAATATTATGAATATGATTTTGAAAAGGGGGAAGTATGCTGTGATTTTTAGAAAACTCTAATTAAGCCCCTCCATAAGAAAAGTGATAAGAGTGAATGTGGTAATTATAGAGGTATTAGCCTGGTTACTGAAGGAAGCACATTACTTAGTATGATGATACTTTTTAGACTTAGATATGCTGTAAGTAAGGTTTTAATAGAAGATTAGTGGGGTTTTAGGAAGGGTCGAGGATGCATCAACCAAATTTTCACTCTTAGATTAATAATTGAGAAATACCTGAGTCATCAAAACCCTTTTGTCCTCAGTTTCATAGATTATGAGCAAACATTTGATTCAGCTGATAAAAGAGCCTTAGCAAGGGTCCTATATTTCTATATACATTAAAGTGATTGGTGCTATGTACAAGAATAACAATGCAATAGTTAAGGTAGGAAATGAGGTTAATTGCTGGTTTTGTATTAAATCAGGAGTTAACCAGTGTTGCATTCTATCCTCATTTATTTGGATCTTTTTATGTACTTTGATCTAATTAGCCTAACAAAGGCAATTGGAGATAAGAATCAAACAGGGGACTGAACTCTCCTAGACTTAGATTATGTTGATAATTTAAGCATTCTAAATGAAAATGTTTGCAAGATGAATTAATTTTTAGAGTTCAGGTTCCAAAAATAGGTTTAAAAATTGATGTTAAGAAAACTGAATGTTAAGACTAGGAATAAGTGAAGGTGAAATGGTGATTTTTTGTAACAAGAAGATTGTTCAAGTGGACAGCTTCACTTGCCTAGGTAGTATCATTAGTAAAGATGGTGGGTGCAGTGAAGATGTTAAAAGTAGAATAGTCATGGCCCTATGGTGTTTTTTCATAGTTGAAAAACAGTTTGGTAGAATAGGAAGGTAAGTCTGCCAACCAAGGTTAGAATAATATATATATATATATATATATATATATATATATATATTATATATATATATATATATATATATATATATATATATATATATATATATATTATATATATATATCATATATATATATATATATATATATATATATATATATATATATATATATATATATATATATATATATATATATATATATATATATATATATATATATATATATATATATATATATATATATATATATATAAATATAAATTTAATGCCCATCATAAATGTAAAATACAAGACTGATGGAGTAATAAAGAAAGAAAGAGAAAGAAACAAATAAATTCTTACAAATACAAACAAAACCAAAACAAAGAAGAACAGACAAGAAAAAAAAAACACAAATAAGGGCAATTTTATGTAAGAACAAATGCATGATCAACAAAGTACAATTTCATAGGTGCTTTCACCAATAATGTGCCTGTTATATCTCTCATTTCTTTTCTGGACTGCAGACACTGGACTAGCAACTTTGTACTGCAAGGATAGGGAGCTGTTGTTAGTCCAGAGAGGGAGCTGTAGCAAATATTTTGCATACTTGTAGAAACATGTCCATATACTTAATATCTGAAGCAGTAAGAAGAGACCAAAATGGTGCAAGGGTGAGTAGATGCGGAACAGCAAATGCATTATAAACGCCAGCTGAGATAAGGCGGTGAAATTTAAATGTTAATGCAACTAGTAAACCTTACACATACCTAGATTTTCTGGCAAAAAAATCTTTTAGAAGTTGATGCATGGCTCAAAGATTTGACCCAATTGGTACACCAAGATATGTCAGCGTATCTTGTGCTTTAATAACATGTTCACCTAACTGAACATTTGTTGGGCAATCTGAACAGTGATTGAACACCAGGAACTCAGTCTTACTCTCATTAAATCAAAGACCAATACGTTTATACTCCCTATCAGGAATTCGAAAATTTTCGTCAATTCCAATTCTGTTCTACTAATATCAAGGATGACATCCACATAGTTACCTAGCAAAACTAGTTACCTATTGGCAGACGCTGAGCACAAGTCAGCCAGGTGAATCATATGAACAGACTTTTTTAGATAGACTTGATGATTTGTTTTTGCACCAACATGTAAATAGCCCCACACGAGCAAGAGGCGATTCTATTCCCTCAATATTGGATTTAGTAATTACGAAACATGTTGATGATATTTTAGGCTTGGAAATGTTTTCTCCACTAGGAAAAAGTGACCATTCTGTAATTCAAATTACTATGAATACGTTTGTCCAGCGAGAAAATACTGATTCTCGTAGGTATGATTATGCTAGGGCTGACTATCAGTCAATGAGGGAATTCCTTGTGTCTTTGAATATCACGGATGAGCTGCAGAAAGGAAAAGTGGCGCCTGACGTTGCATTTGAATTTTTTAAACAGGCATTGATAGAATGTAGGGATAGATTTGTTCCTTTGATTAAAAAACATTCTGGCCAAAGGAAGAGACCAAAACTACCTAGACATATACTCAAGTCGATCCAGGAAAAAAATCATCTTTGGAGATCTTACACTAAACTAAAAATTGAACAAAAGATTTCGCAAAAACCAAGTTCTATGAATCAGGATGATGACACGTGGTCATTGTATAAACGTGCTAGGAACAGGGCCACAAAGTTGTTAAGAGCGAATAGGGAAGTAGTGGAATCACACATTATTCAGTCGAGCAAAACTTGCCCAAAGCAGTTTTGGAAATATGTAAATAGAAACAAGCCAAACTTTTCACTGAGTAACTGCACATTCACGCATCCGGTTACACAACAAAAAATTGATGACGATTTTGATAAAGCATGCATATTTAATGAAACTTTTGCATCAGTTTTTGTTACACCTAACCAGACACATCATGACCAAGATTTAGTTCAGGGAATACAAAGTGGGACTTTATCATGTAATGATATAGACTTTAGTGTTGCAGAGGTTCATCAAATACTTAAAAATCTTGATACATCTAAGTCCCCAGATATAGATGGATTTCCTAACACTATGATAATACAGATTGCTGATGTAATTGCACAACCGCTTACGTTTCTGTACAATCAGTCCTTGGCGACAGGTTCCTGTCCCTCAGGTTGGAAGAAAGCAATGGTTAAACCCCTACACAAAGCCGGTCTAAAATCAGATTTTAAAAATTACTGTCCGATCTCCATCACATCTGTATTTTGCCGGGTTATGGAAAAGCTGATTGTTGCAAGAATCCAAACTTATTTTGATGAAAATAATCTTTGGAATCCTGCCCAGCATGGTTTTCGTAAGAGAAGGTCTTGCAACACTCAACTTCTGGAAGTTATTGTTGATTTTCAGCATTATGCTGATCTTGGTATACTGTTTGATTGCATTTACATAGACTTCGCCAAAGCTTTTGACAAAGTTTCAATGTCACAACTAGTTGAAAAATGTCGACTCTATAATATTGCTGTAAGAACTGTTGATTGGATTGCTGATTATTTGCGTGGTAGGTCTCAGCAGGTGGTTGTCGGTGAAGCAGCATCTCAATCAATTGATGTCCTGAGTGGGGTACCCCAGGGTAGTTGCTTGGGCCCTATACTCCTCTGTATTTTCATCAATGATTTACCATCTTGTGTTCGTCATTCGTCAGTGAAGTTGTTTGCTGATGATGCTAAAATTTACCAACCAATACTAACTACCAATGATGAGCCTATGCTTCAAGAAGATCTTGATTCAATAACACGATGGTGCGAGTCTAATTCGATGTTTTTAAATGCATCAAAATGTGCAGTGCTTCATTACGGGAATAAAAATCAGCCCAGCCGTGCATACTCCCTATCTGGCTCACAGATACCGTCAGAAGAATTTGTACGCGACCTCGGTGTTCACTTTGATACACATTTAAAATTTGATAGACATGTTTTGACTGTAGTAAGAAATGCAAATTACCAACTCCTCACTTTAAAACGGAATTTCAGGAAGTTTAATCTTAAGAATTTTATGTTACTTTATAAATCATTTGTTTGGCCAGTTGTTGAATATAATACTTCTGTTTGGTTTCCTCTGAATGTAACAGACGAGCACCGAGTTGAAAAGATTCAGAGGCGGGCGACAAAAATGATCCCTTATTTGAAACACCTTCCTTACGCACAAAGACTAACTAGGCTCTAACTTCCTTCACTGCATTTCCGACGTCGCCGTACCGACCTCATAAACACCATTCAAAATAATCAAAGGCGTGGACGATATTGAGGTAGGAAAATTTTTCGAATTCAGCCACTACCACTTGACACGACAGCATCCTTATAAAATTTACCCACCAAGAACCCACAGGAAAATCGGACACAATTCATTTGTTAATAGGGTCACAGACTCTTGGAATAATTTACCGCCAGAAGTTGCTGAAGCCGGATCAGTTGAATCGTTTAAGAATATGTTGGTTGATAGCCAGTTTTACACAAGTGCCTTTTCAGTTTAGACCTTTGTGTTGCCTTTCATTTTATTATATATTGTATTAGTACGACAAGCTTTTTAGCTTACCGTTATGTGGATTAATAAATAAATAAATAAATAAAACATTAATACCTTTAAAAATACATGTGGATAGAACATTCTGTTGTGGCACAATGACAGTATTATTAAATAGGGGCAGAGAACTAACAGCACCCTGTCTAATACCCTTTTTTACTTGAATTTAAGGAGTAAGTTCTGCTATACCAGGTGAGATGGTGACCTTAACTCTGGCATTTAGCTTTTTATACATATCACGTAGGCATATAGATTTGATGACAGAAATATTAACTCCACGCTTATAAGCCGTCAATAAGATATGCAGAAGTACACCCAGGTCAAAAGCTCTAGATACATCTAACCCAGCAAAATATAATACCTTAGAATTTTCTTCTAAAGGTTCCTTGGTCCTGAATGACACTTTATCTTTCTCCTATCTTTTTTCTGTATTGTAGGCAAAAGAAACCTAAATTAGTCATTTCCTATAAAAGCCTACTTACTGTGGTTTTTATGAAGACAACATTGTTTGTACCAATGTCTACAACTTGAAACCTTGTTTTTCTGTTTCACAGCTTGGTGTTTTTTCACAGCTTCTTGTACTCTTTTATGATAAGAAGCATTTGCACAGCTAACAAAGGCTTTTTGAAATGTGGTAAAATCTCTGTGGTTGATTATATTGTACAGAAGAAGAACTGAGGAGTTAATATAAAAGCATAAGCAGGGTGGCACCTTGTGACTGCGAACCATTATGATCACACCTGCACACAAGGGAGATAGAGGGAGCCCCATCCTCCAGTATTGGTCTTAAAAAATACCCCTGGTACATTCTATTCATCAAAATAAGAGCTTAAAAGTTGATATTTACCTATAAACAGAGTGACTCCTCAAGAATGTGAACTATTACTATCTCACCAGAACAAGAGAGAGAGAGAGAGGGAAAATCTCCACTGCTGAAGGTTTGTCTAAAGGATTCCCCTGGTAAATATTATTCTACTGAGAAAAAGCTAAGAAGTTGAGTTCAAAGTATAAACTGAATACTCATTCCTGAATGTGAATTATTGCCAGAGGACCCTCATATAGGAGAGATAGAGGAAGACGCGTCTCAAAAGTTTGGTCTACTAAAGGATACCCCTGATAAAACCTATTCAACAAGAAAAGAACTGAGAAATTAATGTCAACCAATAAACAGGCATTATAAAGATTGTGCAAGTCTACAGGATAGATAGAGGAAAGATATTTTTTAAGGTTCTAGTGGTACTGAATAATAAACCATTTGATTTTATTGAAAATAGTTGAATCTCACTAATTATTCTGTTTGTTCATGTCTACAGGATACTGGCCTAAGATAATCTATTCTTTCTATAATCAAATAAAAAAACACTTTTTTTTTTAATTGAAAGTGAGGAGCAACAGTAAAACACAAAACAAACAGCAACTATTCTGCATATGAAGGGGTTGTCCCCCTCCTCAATACGTTGCTCCTTAAGCTATAGCCTTTAGCACTTTTAAAGAAGCTTCCTATTCTAATTAAATGGCCTCTTTGTTTCAGTAGCAGTTTAAAAAAAAAAAATGGGACAAACAGTCAAGCTTTAGCATAAAGAGCAAGGTATTGGGGAGGGGGCAACCCCTTCATGTATGTAACGATTTCTGTTCGTTTTGAGTTTTAATGTTGCTCCTAACTTTAAGTTAAAAAAACTTGTTTTTTTTATTTAATTTCTGATTGTTTTTCAAATAATGCCAGTAAATCTGGTTCACTCTCCATGAAGTATTCCCCCCCCCCCTCACAGGAAACTCCTCCGTGAAAATTTCCTCTTACATGAAATACACCCTTCCCCTTAAAGTACCAAGGAAACCTAAAATGAAAACTAATTCATTAAATTGGTCAAGTGCAAACTTACACAACCATATACATCTTAAATTAGTGTGAAAAACCGATAATTCATTTTTTAAGGAGAAAGATCGCCAGTTTACATAATAGGCCCGTTTTTTAGCACTGAGATCTTACATCTTTCTGCAAAGATTATCGTTTTTCAACTCATCTTTGTTCTAAGATCTTACAGCTCGCTGATGTTGGCAAAATACGTGAAAGACGCCATCTTTCTGCCATATAGAACAATGATGAGAGAACTTTGATGATCTACTCATCATTGTTCTCAGACCGCTGATCAGAGCAGAATGATGAAAGACGTTTGCACAAAAACGACCAAAGATGTAAGATCTTTGTTCAAAGATTTCACTTTTAAGCGTTTTCTGACAAAAGATGTAAGATCTTAGCACATTGATGAGTGAAAAAACAGGCATAATGTATTCCAATAGGAAAGTTCGTGGTCAATTTAAAAAATAAAGAACTTGTGCTGTTAAACCGCAGAAAATGACCAAAAAATAGATAAATCAGCATTTAGCCTTAGAAAGTGTTGTTTTCTAGTATGTTCTGGTAAAATAGAAATCGGAACCTAGTTCAGCAAAGCTCTTTTCTTTGAAAAATACTTTTAAGGAATGCTTCTTTAAAAGAGCTTGGCTAGACTAGGCCTAGTCTTGATGTTACTAGGATTTTTGGCATTCCAGGATCTTTTAACCATGAAGCAGTGTAAAGGTAAACATTAATGATTCTAAAAGAAAGTATCAATATATAGGCTACCCTATTGGTAGTTTTGCAGACCTAATAGTGCTAAAAAAACGGGCCTAATGACTTCCACTCATAGCCGACCTTATATAGGCTAAGGTCTAGTAGGCTGTGTGATTTGCTTGAATATTTTGATATAAATCTACCTGATAGTTATTATATAATAATAACATAAACCTTTTATGCTTTTTTTATATTAGAAGTACAAATTACTTGGGTGAGCACTGTTTGACTATCAAAGTCATTGGTTCTTTATACTCTAAGCAACAAATATTGTCATTTACTCTTAAATACAAAGCAGTATAAAGTCAAAACAATAGACAATATTGTGTTTCCTTTAGACATGGAGAATGATATAAAGTCTTCTGTATGACTTTTTAAACATCAAATTATTATACAGAAACATGAATAAAGTTATACAGAATACTTTTTGGTTTTCTTATTTAATATATGATCCACTAAAATGTCATACAAAAGAAATTACATTACCCCACTGGTACATAGAGAAAACAACAAAGTCATACAGATGGCTTTTCATAGTTCCAATTGCAGTTCAGGCAACTTGGTGGTCACACATCAATCCTAAAACTTAGTCAACCTACCTGAGAATTTATGTGGCCAGAAAAATTAGGCTTTGGATGCTTCTTCATCAGCAAGTTCTTTAGACATTGTCTGTTTTGAGTCAACCCAAAAATCTTAGTCATCTCTATTGTAATTCAAGTAGACATTCCAAGTAGGCCTGTCCACCTAGAGTCTAAGGCATTTTGACCAAGTTTTAGTATTATCATGACCACTAAGTCACCTGGACTTGCAGTCCTCAGTCAGAAAACCCAATTTATAAGCCAAGACAGTTACACTAAAACAGAATTAATTGAAAATGGGTTGACTGAAAAGTTGCCTGGCCTTGTGTGCAAACAAGTGGCATAGGGTCTACCCGCCTAAAGTCTTTGACAGGCAACCCAGTTTATAAGCTCAGACAGTTACACTAACACAAAATTCATTCAAAATTGGTTGACCCAACAAGTTGCCTGGATTTGCAGGTGAACAATTGACATGAGGTCTGCCTGCCTATAGTCTCAGGCAAGGGCAGCTGAGTTTTAGGATTAACATATGAACATCAAATTGCCTGGACTGACAGGCAAACCAGCAACAATAATAATAATGGATTGAATTTTCAGAATATATGTCCCATAGGCCTTCAAAAAATTATGGGTATTTACTAGTGAAAAGGATGTCACATGTTATACTAAAGCAATGCAAGAAAAAAAGGGACTGTCTAATATCTGGGGAACATGCGACAAGTGAAGTTTGGTTAATGCTAGTGAAATAAAACAAAATAGGATAAAAATATAATAGTTTAGAAACAAATTTTGGCTGTATATTTGCACATTAGGGGGTGGGGGTAAAGCATAGCATATAATAAATACATAACCTAAACTAACCTAGGTACCTTTTTTCCTCCTAAACCCCAAAAACTAAAGCTTAAATATAGTTCCTGGAGTGAGAAACCCCTTGTTTATAGAGCATAAGATAGGAAATTACTGGGTAATGTTATCTGTTCTTGGCTTTTCTCAAGTTGCATTCTTGTATGTTGCCCATATATTAGAACAGTACCAAAAAAAAATTAATGGAACAAAACAGGAATTATGTTAAGAACAAAATTAGAGTCATGGCTCCTCTGAATGACAAATGTTGATTAAATAAAGCAATACTATTAGATCATTATCTGTCATTGTTATTATGTAATATATATCATTGTATTATGAATCATATACAATATGTTATTGTATTGTTTGTACTAGCCATTGTACACTGTTTATTCTAATTCAGCATTAGGCCACATAATTTTGGGGTGCCAATTATGTGAGGGGGGAGCAGCTGCCTCAGTTAGACTTTGAAAAATACCTTCTTATTTCTATTTTGCTACTTTTTATTTTATCATGACTAACTGGTTATTTTTGCCCCATTTACATTTTGAGGATTGGAATCACTGACATAATTACTAGATACAAATCATCAGCGCAACTGGGTTATATTTAGTTTAGTGATGAGCCTGAATAAAAGACTCTTACTTAGTTACTTCATAATAAATAAATTATTATGGTTAATAGACTTTGAAGTTGATACCACGAGCTTATGCTTTACTCCCCCCCCCCCCCCCTATTATGGAAATATATAGCCTAAGTCAGCTTCAATCATTAGTTAGCTACATATGACCTATTTTTCTCCCTAGCCAGTTATTTAAAGAAGCAAATTTTTGAGCATAGGGTTACTAGGTTTCTATGGGCTGTTCTGAGCCTTCTAGCCCCTTCAGGGCTCAAAATTAATAGTCCCTGTCAAGTAATTATTTAATTATAAAAGAGCATGAAAAATACTCATTATTTTGAATTGTGTTGAAATGCTAAATTTTGTTGAAAACTGCAGTCTAGGCTATGTACCAAAAATATGGTGTTGATTTATAATTTAGGGTATATTTTTCACCATTATGGAGGGAGGGAGGGGAGGAGTATTGATAAGTTTAGCTATATACGGATTCACAATGGAATTCTGACTATACGTGTGTCTTATTTTTTAGGCCAGGCCATCTTAATATTAAATTAGGCTAATCAGAAAACTTTGAATATAGCTTTGAATTTAGAAGCTTAATTTTTTTTATAATGCCCTTTGCCTATCACCTTTAAAACTGTTGAAATGGGTGACTTTGATATTGATTGTTTTTTTTTGCTCTTTTGGATTCTTAAAAAGATATGTTGTATTAAAAACAGGTTTTTAATAACAATTTAAAAAAAATGCATTTTAAAGTTTTGTTTTGGCTTCTTTATAGAATATATGTCATGTAGGCTAAGGCTGAACTGCTGCTTTTTTATTGCTTTTGGCTGCTCTTTTGGATATGATTCGTTTTTTCTTTTGGGGATTCATTCCAAAGTACAAATTGATAAATATCTAATATCAGTCAAATTATAAACTGCATCTAAAAGGAGTAAATTTATCAAATTGAAAAATACATGATGAACACTTCATATGAGAACGCTTCAATTACAATGAAACAAAAAACACTTAATGGTTTATTCGGTATGTTACTTTTCAACTTTTTGGAATCCCTGCTTTCAATAAAAAAAAATCAAGGTACTATCACTTAAATATAATAGCTCCCTATGCCCCCCCCCTCTGGATACTATCTTGATAGGATACCGTCTGTGCTTTAAATAACAAAAATATTTAACTTATTGGCACCCCTTCTTTAAAAAAAAATCGAGGTATTATGATTTAAATATTATAGCTCACTACCCCCCCCCTCTCTCTGGATACCACCTTGATAAAATACCGTCTCTGCTTTAAATTAAAAAAAAAAAAATGGGATCCCTGCTTTCCATAAAAAAATTTCGAGATATTATCATTTAAATGTAATACTCCCCCCCTCCCCTCTGGATACCACATTGATAGGATACTGTCTTAGCTTTCATTAGAAAAATAAGTTACTTAATAATTAACTAGGTCACTTTATAGTTCAAGCAAACACGCAAAATAACGTTAAAAAGCTTAGTGTTCCTTGAAAAAAATTGAGGGTATGAGTAAGGGGGTACAAAGACAACAACACAAATGTCGAAATTATTCAGATATGCCTCAAATGATTGGAAAACTGAGTCATAGATTTGCCGTGGCATTCAATAAGATCCAAAGAATATAATTAAAAGGGAGCACACACAAAAGCCAAATTAGACCAGTAGCCTATGAGAAATCGCAAAATACCCAAGACAATGAACAAGTCCTAATGGGGGGCCTTGGGTCTATCAAAATATTTCAATGGTTTCCTAGGGAATTTGATATCATTTTTTTCTGTCTCCACTTTAAATGAAAAAAATAATTATCTTTTTGGCATCCCTGCTTTCAATAAAAAAAAATGAGGTATTATCATTTAAAAATGATAGCCCCCTATCCCCCCTCCTATAGGCAATAATTTACAATTTATTTTTGAATCATATTTTTTAGGTAACATCCAGTTCAATCTTTAATTCCCAAACCTTGTACATAGCTTACTCTATAGCTAAATTTTGTCACAATAGAAGGTTTTTTGGGGGATTCAACTTGAAAATAAAATTCTTGACTACAAACAATGTAAGAAATAGCGATTGGGAAACTGCATTCGAAATGATTTAAACTCATTTCATAAAGACGATCATGTTTTTTGTCAAAATATGAAGAACTGTGTATATTGCAGTATTTGCAATTGCATATTGCATCTGTCTGTTTTTTATGCAAAGTAACAAAAGAGACGAAAATTAATGAACAAGAGAGTAGTGAAGAATTATGGTATGCCAAGTAATATTTGGCAGGGAAAGTCACTGGTGATAAATCGCTAGGGGTGGCACCGTGATTGCGTGGTTTTCGGGGATTCGGGGAACCAAATTTTTTTTCGGGGTGACGAATAGATTTTCGGGGAAATACCCGAAAATTCAGGGATAGTGCAAGCCCTGCTTGATTTCTAATCAGGAAAATCGAAATACTAAACCACACGAGAAGGAAAAGCTCCGAATTTGCGGTTGACGCAATGAAGAATTGCCGCAAAATTAATTTAAAATCGACCGAACGCCGCCGCCTCTGTCGGCGGCGGCGTGCCTGCGGCGCGCAGCCGGTGTTACGACACTTCGGCGGCGTTCGACTGGGCCTCTCGTCGGCGGCGTTCGGTCGATCCGCCGGCGCGGCGTCGGGGTCTTGCTGGAACAAGTATCCTGAAATGGTATCTTGCATACCATCTTGCGCTTGGTCATCATCAAAAATATTTTCTGACACATCAGAATAGTCACTTTCTGAAATTGAGGTCATATTTTTTTACAAAATGTATTTTCACTAATATACATAACAATTAACATATTTTGTAAATTTGAATTTTCACAAATGAAAAACATTGTCGGATTCATAGGAAATAGTTTCCGCTAATATTATTCAGCTCCGCAGTTTATCATTGTTTTATTATTGACAACATTCTTTTGCGAATTTATTCAGACTATAGCAGCTAAACAAAAAGTCGTAGGAAACCCGGATTTTCAGGTATGAATAGACCTAAAATAGATTAAGAGGGCTAAATATGTTTTCATTTCGGTGTCCTTGGTACTTTAAAATTTTCCTTAAATTAAAAAATATTTTAATTTCCAATCTTTTTCTCGATTACTCTGGAAATCCCCCATTCCGTGGAATTTTTTTCCGGAAGTTCAAACAGGCTAAAAATAGCACCCGGTTAATACATCTGGAACATTTCCACATGCAAAATTGAGTTGGCAAAGAGAAAGTAGGACAATTAAAAAGAATTTCATAGAGGAATATCCCCCCAGTGTAAAATTTCCCCTGGAAAATTCACCCTCCAGAACATTCCCTCCCCAAGGAACGTTCTACCTATGGAAACCCACACCATGTACTGAATCCGCCTGAAAAATGTCTGTATACTTCCCAATAACAAAAACTGTTCTTAAACAATGTCAGGGTTCGGACTCGCTTATAAATTCTAATAAATTCCTATATTTTAATGCACTCCTATAAAATGCCTATATTTTGGCTAAAATCCTATTATTCCTATATTTTCGGCTGAAGAGCACCAAAGACATTGCTTATGATTTGCAATTTTCACTGCTCGTTAAGTAAGCCAAGATGTGCTTTTCTTTGCTTTTGACTCTGCTTGTAGACTGTGCTGTCTTTCGGTGTAGATCGATAATTAATTACAAGTGTTGAGCTGTTTGAACTTAACTAATGATTTGTGTTGGGATTAGTAAGCTGCTTCTGCCTGGGCTATGCTGTTGTGTTGACTTAGTAGCCTAAGTTTTGTTTTTTGTCATGTTGTGCCTGTACGAAATGAGTTAAGATCAGTATACAGGCTAGCAGTCTCTTCTTAATGAGACTGTGAGTTCTTGCGACTTATGCGTTTCCTGGCTGAACGCTATAAAAGGCTGATGCGAATACGGCCCAGTTTCGGACATATCCACATTTTTTCTTTTTATGGCGTTTTAATCGCGGGATTCTATTTTGCAGGTGATGCTTGGTAATTAAGTCTGGGGCCTACCAAGTTCAATAGTTCATGGCTTGCTAAGAAGGATTGCAGCGGTAGAAAGATTGGCGAATGGGGCGAGACGGGGAACGACCAGTACTCGTTCTTTTGCAAACTCTGCTTGAAAAATCTTGGTTGCACAGCTGGGGCTGCTCAGCTAAACCAACATGTGCGATCTGCAGAACACAAAGCCGCAGTTACTGCTCAACTATATCCACTACAGCTTCACCTGACCGGACAATCTCGAGTTGATGAAACAACCAAGGATAAACCATTAGTTGGTACAAACATGTTTTGTGAGCGTGATGCCGCTTATAAAGCTGAGTTAATATGGACACTTCAGACGGTAGAGTTCCATGTCTGCTAACTCTTCAGACCATATTGTCGCAACCTTCCATGCGATGTTCCCCGGTAAGATCCCCGACGGAATGTCCCTATGTGCGAAGAAACTCACGTATCTGATCACTGATGCGCTGCATCCTTACTGGAAGCAAATGCTTGTGAAGGACATTCAGTCATATTTTGTACTAGAATATGACGAGACAACCAACAACGCTGGTATGAAAGAGTTACAGATACGTGCTCGATATTGGTCCTCATACGGAAAAGAAATCCAGAGCAGACATGTATGCACAAGTTTTATGGGCCACGCGACAAGTGATGACCTGTATAGGAAGATTATGTCAGCCATTGAGCAGAATCAGCTGCCACTTGAAAAACTGATCACGCTTGGAAGTGACGGACCAAACGTCAACAAAAGCGTTTGGAACAAGTTCAATGCCGAAAAAAGGAAAGTGATGGGAAAGGGAATGTTGAACATTGGTACTTGTAACCTCCATATAATTCATAACGCTTTCTTGAAAGGTCTTCAGGTGTTCGGAGAAGAAAGTTCCGACTTTGTTATTCCTGTGCATTCATTTTTTGACGGCTGGCCTGCACGTTGTGAAGGCTATCGAAAGTGCCAAAAGAAAGTGGGAGTGCCAGAGAATGCTTTCATGAAGCATGTCCCAAGCCGCTGGCTGAAGATCGGACATGCCCTGGCTAGAATCATGCAGCAGTGGCCCGTAATCTTAGAGTACTTCCTGAACTTCGTGCCGAGAGAGAAAAAAATTTTGGCAAAAAACTCCCAAATTTCTGAAAATTGTGGCTTATATCAAGAGTGCGACGATGAAGGCCCAACTCGAGTTTGTTCTAGCCTCAGCTGAACTGTTCATGAGTTTCACCCAAATGTTCAAGAAAGAAGAGCCTCTCATTCATGTTCTGCACTCAGAGATCAAAAGACTAGTTGTGACGCTTTGCGGACTGGTCTTTACTCCAGATTTCGTGACCGAGACGAAAAATTTCTCACCAGAAATGTTGAACCTTGCTGAAAAATTTGCAGAAAAGCCCATAGTTTCAGAAAATGTGGAACGAGCTTTCGGTGAGAAAGCAACACTGAAAGACAAGGCCATTTTCTATATCATTGTGCGAAAACATTTTATTGCGGGTATTCGCCATATTTTGAACAAATGTCCTCTGGAAAAGGATGGTTTTCTATAGGCTTTACGCTGTTTGAGTCCGATTAACATGAAGGATTCAAGAAGCATTGCATACATAGCGGTTGTGGCACGCGAGATTGCGATTGGAGTAAGCTCAGACGCCGCCCAGGCTGAGTGGCTACTTTTGCGAACGGAAACTGGACCCCGTGAGGACATTACTCGGATTGATCATTTTTGGAGCCATTATTTTGGACTGGTGAATGAGCGCGGGGACAGCAAGTACCCGGAACTTACCAAGCTTATCAGAGCGGTGCTGACGTTGTCGCATGGCTGCGCAGATGTTGAGCGTGGGTTCTCGTGTTCTGGTAGGATTCCCGGTGAAGACCAGGCCATAATGTCTGAACGCGTTCTGGATGCGAGACTCATGGTATATGACACGTTGAGGCTTTATGGAGGAAAACCAGAACGGTTTTTTATTACAAAAGAGCTGTTGAATCTTGCACGTTCTGCACGGTCTCGGTATCAACAATATCTGGATGAAAAGAAAAAAGAAGAGCTATCCAAGAAGGAGTAAGCAGCTTTCGAAGAGGACAGCAAGCGGAAGTTGCATGAGGTCTACGACAAAAAGAAAGAAATAGAAGACCTTCAAAGCAAAAGGAAAAAACTTAGAGCATGAGAGCAAGAAAAGAGAACAGTAACAGATACTCTACTTCAGGAAGCGACCGACAGAATGAAGAAGGCTGCCGAGTCCAAGAGTTCCATAGACATTGCCCTTGCTGTTTCTTTGCTCGAAGGAGCTGTGAAGTTCAGAACAAGTGAAAGAGAGCAGATGGTGGAATCTGCGAGAATGGAGCAGTCTCTTGCAAAGAGAAAAACTGACCTCATATCGAAATTGATGCCCAAGAAGCAGCAAGAATGATTCCAAATATTTTACCTGTATCAGTCAATCGTTGGCACAGTATGTGTATCTGATTTTTTACTTTTTTTTTACTATTTGTACAGTTTGTATTTGAAAAAAAAAAATAATAATAATAAATACAAAAACTCGGGAAATGGCGAATTTATGTGACCAGGCATCCCACGCCATCTACCACAGATCTGATCCCGAGGACTTCCGAATCCTATATTTGGGCCCGGGAAATCCTATAAAAATTGGACAGAGCTTATAATTTGAAACGAACCGACCTGTCTGAACCCTGCAATGTGCAAATATCCTACTTTACAGGCCTCTCCCCGCGGACTGTGGGGGGTTATTTTACCCCTAAAGACATAGTTATTGGATCTCTCAACTATACTTGACAAAATGGCTATCTCCAAATTTTGATACCAATAACTTTGGTGGAAAAAGGGATGCGGGAGGGGGGCTAGTTGCCCTCCAATTTTTTTGGTCTCTTAAAAAGGGCACTAGAACTTTTAATTTCTGTTCTGATACACCCTGTCCCGATCTTCTAGGACCATTATTTTAATATGATCACCCCTGGAAAAAAAAATTAACACGCATCCGTGATCTTTCTTCTGGCAAAAAAGGCAAAATTCCACATTTTTGTATAAAAGAGCTTGAAACTTCTACAGTGTAGGCTAGTTCTCTGACACGTGAATCTGATGGTGTCATTTCATTAATATTATTTTATTTTTAGGGGGTATTTCTTCCCTATTTCAAAAACCAGGCAAAATTCTGAGGCTCTTAACTTTTGATGGGTAACACTAAACTTGATGAATCTTATATATTTTGAATCAGCATAGTAAAATATTATTTTAAAACAAACTTACAGGAATTTTTAAAAAGCGCCTGAAACCCCTTGAAATTGGCATCGGTATTTTGTTGTGGCATAATTTTTGAGGGGCTTCATGTTCTTTTTAATAATTCATGCAAGTTTGTTTTCAAAATAACGTTTTAGTATTAGGACCAATGACCATAATAATTTTCATTCCTGAATCAGCTACAAATGGCAATTTTTCATCACGAGACAGTTTGTTTAGAAACACTGTTTAAAATTTTGTTTACTATGGGATATTTTGAGCCCTTTTAGTTTTTTTAAGGGTTCAAAATGTAATTTTTCCCAGAAGCAAAGACTTCAACTAATTTCTTTCATTGTTTAACATGTAGTTTCAGCAATATCACTGTAAAACTAATTCTAGCCACTATACAGACTGGCTACACTTATGTCTAAAATACAAAATGCCAAAAATTGTTGACCCTAAGTTTTGCGTTTGCTTAAAGTTATGCTTTTAAGTTTACTTTATAAACGCCTGAAATTTAATTCAAAATTCATTAGGTTTTGATTCTTTATTTAGATTTGATGTTTTCTTAGTCACTTCTTCACTTACTTTGCTTCTTTTTTGTAATGGCAGCAAGAAATTGTACATACTAGCTTTTGAAAGCAAAACATATAAAAGAAAAAAACATACTGATGTGGGAGATAAGGAACTACTCAATCCAATAACTAAACAAAATTTCGAAGACATTTTTTAGCATGTTCCAAGCCATGTGTGTATTCTTTATACTGAAAAAGGGCATTTTCTTGCTGCTGAAACAGCAAAATTAGTTAACCCACAACTTGTCCTAAAATACTCAGTCATGCTTCAAGATGCAATTAGAAACCGTCAGCCTGGTCAAAAGCTGTCCAAGCTCTAATGCCTCTATTCAAATAGCTCAAATATAATTGGGCATATTCCAGGCAAAAATCTTAGTAGTAATTCTGGGACAACGAGAATGCAGAGTGAAATAATAGAGCAATCAAAATTTGGGGCTCTGCAATTTGAATGGAAAAACCCTACATTAACGCGTCTTCAAATGCTCAGCGAAAGCCCATGGAATTTACAAACTGAAACCCATTCACTAAAAGTATAACCTCCCCTTTGAGATCAGTCTGTGTCAGTGCTCCCTTGCTGATCTCTTTTGAAAAAACAAACAAACATTTAACAGACTGGTGATTCAAATATTCATAATTTAAAGAAATTAAATGTGCTCTGAAGTAATCGATCTGAAGAATGAATAGAAGAAAATGCAAAACGTTTGATGTTCAAATGCGCTTCATTTCATGTTCAAGTACACTTTATTACAAACAAACTGGAAAAAGAAGAAATCAGAAACAAAGGAAAAATATTTGGTTTTCTTTGTGACTATGGGACAGTTTCAGCCATTGCTCACCTCAGGGTTGCCACCGTCAGTAGGATTTTACTAGATCTAGTAAAAAAAAACAAAATCTAGTAAATTTAGAGGATCTAGTAAATTTCCCGAAATCTAGTAGAAAGTCATGATTTGTAGTAAACAAAACTTTTGTTATTTTTCATGAATTCAGGGAAAAAAATTAGGGTATGTTATTACAAAATCTGACTTCGATTACGTTAAATGTTATGGCTACTATTGCTCTTATTTTTGCGATTTCGCGTCAACCCTAGCGCTTAAAAATCTCTACTTTTCTCTCGGCTTCTTCTTGACACTCCCTTTGAAAGGCAAACTATTTAAAATCAGGACTGGTATGCCGGCTTAATTTGTTTTCAGACAATTTTCCCAGACTGTCATAACAGCTACTACGTTTGTTAGTTAGCCTTGTCCCTTTTTAAAGACGCTGCTGGAAACGAATTTTTTCCATACTTGCCCAAGTTCTTTCTGACTCTGCAGCTTGCCCCATTAAAGTGCTGGAGCAGACATACAGTTCTTGTTTTTGTCGGTCATCAAAAATTAAAAACCGAAATAGGCTAAATGTCTCGAGTGTTTCGTCCCTGATGAAAATGAAGCAACTTGTTCTCAGGTTGTCAAGTGGAGTACATGACTTGTGTGATCCCCAGCGATTTGACTCGGCTTATCAAGAAATGGAAGCAAGTAGATCCCTTCAGTCAGAATTTGACACTAGTGGATACTTTAAATTCGAATGAGGCCGAGGACGATTAAAGATTTTTAAGTGCGACTTTTTTTAATTGTGACTACATATTTTTCTTCTTACTTTTCAATTTGTATGACCTGAAGTGAAATTTGCATGACCTGAAGAATATTGACACAATGTTATTTTTTTTAAACTTATTATTGTATGTTATATAAGTTTTCTTTTTCTTGACAGCCCTAGAGGTGCACTTTTTAATTTACATATTTTTGCAACTAAACCGGTAGCCGATTACGTCGTTTCTGTTTTGAAGTGACATAGATTGTATTGGTTTTTGATTCCCTTGAATACAAATGAGAGAATCCAGAAAAAATAAGTTAAAAAAAAATCATAAATTAATTGCTTTAAAATTTGCGAGAAATTTTTATAAGCAGCTTATCCCTTATTTAAAGAGAAGCCCAATTAGCATTTTAAAAGTGGCAAAATTGAAGGGTTTGGATTTCGAACCTAAAAACGGAAACTGGGGGACAAATTTCAAAAGCCGTCACTTTCAAACACACCTCAAATTCTAAGCACTCCATCGCCTGAATTGCTTCGTGAATATGAGTTGTAGCTGTTTTTCTTTGTTAATTGTTTTTTTAATTTTTCAATATATCTGAATTTTATGACCTGAAGACCATTGATAAATTTAAAGCCTGGCTTCACCAACAGGATTTCCAGAATCTAAGATTCCAGACTATTGTTTGACGTCTTGATGCACCGCATCTGGAATATGAAGCCTATCCAATCCAAATAATAAAAAGAAAGGATTTTTGAACTTATTGGTTTCCGGAATTTTTAATCATACTATGAAAACGAAAGAAAATAGGAAAAGAGAGAAAAAAAGAAGAAAACAGGAAAAAAGATTGCGGAATCCTATTGATTATCCTCCTATAGTAAAAATCGATGCTTGATGGTGCGCTTGTGGCGGTAGCCGTACGCGGAAAATTTTTTTTGAGCATTTAGTAAAAACAGATGCGATTTAGTAAATTTTTCCTCTCAGATTTAGTAAATTCTTCCAGGCCAGGGTGGCAACGCTGGCTCACCTGCTACTTGAGTTCTCAACCACCTATAGGCTACCCATAGATTACCTGGGGACTTTTAAAGACTCCCCAGATGCTGTCTTTTTAAAGAAGAAGTTGAAAAAGTGAAATTTGTAATCATTTTTAATAAACTAAACAAAGAAAAAGTTAAATGGGCTGTCGTGGCAACAAAAAATAGATTTGACATAATAAAATAAATTAAGAATTTGTTGTTTTATAAATTTTGGAATGAGTTTACGACCTTATGCCAAGGACTAGAGGGAGAGAAAGCTCGGATGTCCTCCAGACCCAAGCCTTTCAAGGTGTCCAGTCAAATTTTTATTTGTTTGCTGAAACTTATATTACAGCTATAAATCGTTTTTTTTTGCTAATTTATCATCCAATAAATTTTATTCCATAATATTTTTAATACTTGAGATTGACAGTGCAGGAATTTGACTCGTGTTGATAGAAGAGCGTCGCCAAGTGAGGAAACTATGTTGTGACCAAGATCGGCCCAGGATTGCACAAAGCCTCTATTCAACTGGAGATCCCGGGGACTTCTTCCTGTTCGGTTCTAAGCCGGCTTACGCACCTCGTATAGGTTTGAGAAGATGTTTTATTCCACGTCCTGCACTGGTTCTTAGGCCGTTACTTTTCCCGAGGCTAAAATAATTTCAATGATTTAAAGAATATGAAAGAAGGGGGCACATAGACAGGGAGTAGAGCTTTCTGTCTATGTGTGCAATGTTTTTATTTGTTTGCAGAAACTTATATTATAACTATAATTGTTTTTTTGCTAATTTATAATCCAACAAACTTTATGCCATAATATTTGTAATGCTTATGGTTTCTACAGCATAGAAAATGAAAAGTTTGTGGTGACAATTTTGCCTGCAGTATTAGACACAAAAATATAATTTCAGGAAAGCGTAATGAGAATGGTATATGTAGCTCCTGAATTTCAGTATCTAAAACCACTGCTATGATCTGTCGAATTCGTTTGCATTGATGTTGTAATTAAAAAGGTGGGGATAGAGGTCATAGGGAAATTTATACCTGGGGGCTAGTTTTGACTCTCAGCAGTCCTATTCCTGCCTCACCTCCAATTGTACTTGTAGGGTTTTGAACTATTCTGGAAAATTTTAATTAATCTAGCTCAGATTTTGGGATCCGATTTTTTCCTGCCTTAACTTGGGCTTTAGATGTATCCCATATGTTTAGTCTTATTTGGGTTCCCACTTTTGAGTTGACTGGAGTTATTATCATGTAAAGCTAAAACAAAAGCCCCTCTCAACAGTTCGTTTTGTGAAGGAAAGAGCAGAAGCAGGCGTGCCAATTGAGGAGAGGAAGGTAAGCAATCCCCTCCAAGATTTCGAAAAATGCTTAATTTTGCATCTTTGAAAAATTCTTGCTCTTCTCCCATCCCTACATTTTCTTGAATTGGTGCTTCTGGCCATATGAGACTCTAATTCTTGAAGCTAAAGGCATCATACCTCCAAGAGTAAAATCAAAAGAAAAACCACCCATGTTGTTACATAATTCAGTTATGATAGGAAACGTAAAAATTTCTTGCATTAATGTAAGTTTTTTTTTTAGGATATTATATAGAAAAGGAGGAGAGTGTATGCTTAGGTGATGGTCCTTCCACTGCTGGTAAGACTCGAGTTTTAAATTTTTAAAATTGTGTACATTAGCGTCATTAAAATACAAGGAATTGTTTCAAGCCTTGCCAATTTTGTTGCTTCGGTTGTTTAGGAATAATTTTGATTATAATTGCCGCAAATGTTTGATTTTGGTAAGCGTAAAAGACCATTTCTAACAAATCAAAATGAACAAAATTAAAACCCAAATGATTACAACTCTGCAAACTTTTGTATCTTGGAGATCTTTGACATTTGTCTGCAGAGCCATTCCTAGGGTCGGTGGTGCCCAGGGAAAAATTAATTACAGTGACTCGTCCCAAATCAAGTGTAAGCAAAAATAGCCGAATAGAAGCAAAAAATTTGATCAAAGTGGGCAATCCCCCAGCCGTGAGGCCCCCCTCCAGCTTTGGTGCCTGGTGTAGCTGACCCGATTGCCCATCCCCTAGGAACGGCTCTGCTTGGCTCCCATCTGTAGAAAGGACATCCTGTGATGCCCTTGGCATAGGGCGCAAGGGCTTCAAAAAACAGATTAGAGGTTAAGACTTCAAATATTTTAACAGATTAGAGATGATTGGGCGATTTACTAGGAAAAATCATATTTTTTTTTTTTTTTTTTTTTTTTTACTTGTGGAATTTCAATTTCTTTAGTCTACTGATGATGTTTTGTCATGCTTGACTCTTATTCCATATAAGAAGAACCGTTTTTACACCATGAACCACTTATCCACTTCTTTCCAATTGAAATACATTTGTGCTTGTCCCGAGATAGCCACTTCTTCTTTTTTGTAGATTGGACTATGACCTCTAGCTGGAGGAGAGTGGCACATGCCCCCTCCTTCCAAGGTTTAAAATTATTGTGTGGAAAGTGGAATTAAACCAGTATTTTTGAAATTTTTCCTACCATCTACCACCCTGAAGTATACTACCCCTCCCCCCAGACAGTACTGAAATGTATTGAAAAGGAATCTCTGAAGTTTTTGGAAGTAAAAATAGGAATCGCTGGATTTTACAAAACAATGGAAAAGCGAAGCTCTCTTCTAAAAGAATTTTTAATGTATATTTTCCGGTTACATTTCTAGCATGAAATTTTTTCAGTAAAATAGAAACCACTGGATTATTTAAACCCCAAGGAAAAACAAAGCACTTCTTTAAAAGAGTTCTATTATAATTTTTTCTCGTCAAGTATTTAGTGTGAATTTCTTGTCGTGTAGGTCTTTTTACTATGATTTTTGGCTATGTATTTATAGTCAAATGGATATTTTTAGCTAGTGTTAATAGTATTTCTTTGCCTATCTGTAAACTTGTTTTCCAGATGCTAGGTCTCGAATTTTCTAACCAAGAATGTTTCAACAAATTCAAGGACGTGACCCTTTCTAAAATGGGTTTTATTTCGGATAGAACGTGTCTAGTCGCATTTACTTTGCCGAAAAGCTAAAATTATCAGGATTTCAGAATAAAAAAAAATTATTAGGGGTGGTAAAAGAAAGTCCAAAAAATACAACTCTTTTTTTTCAAATTCAAATTAATTTATTTAGCATAAAAAAATACAAACAAATTTACAGCGGCCATCTACAAAAACCCGAAGGTTTGTTTACGATGGCTGCAAATCCATTATTATAAAGCTCTATATCCACATAAAAACTATCTCTTTATGGGGAAAAATCAGCACTTGAACTAAATCAACATAAAGAACATCTCCTACTCTAAAAGGATTACACTCTAGAAATCGCAAGTGAGAAATATCACACATCATCCTTAAAACATCCACTCAAAAAAAAAAAAAAAGATACATCTAACTAAATCAACTATGACAAAATCAATAAGTATCAGCTAGGCTATAGAGCCGACTCCGTGCGCTTTGGCTGGGTAATTTCGCGAAAATGCGACCATTATCTGTCCAAACAATTTTCATACCAAACAATAATCAAATTCAGATTATAACCCAACTAATCAGATTATAACCTAACTAATCATTCAGATTATAACCCAAAAGGTAACGCTTCAATCTACTCTTGAGCTGGCTTACATTATCAACTTGTCTAATAGCATCCGGGAGGGAATTCCACACCCCTGGTCCCGCAAAACGAGGCAGAAACGCAGCACGTTGAGTATGCCGGAGCTCCGATGCAAGGCCATTCGCATTTCTAGTCTCATAACAGTGATAAGATGAGTTAGCTTTAAAAATTTCCCAAAATACCTCCGGTGAACACTTATTCAAACATTGATAAATAAAAATTGCTAACTGGTAATCCCGTAACTGATAAATATTTAAAATTTTCAAACTTGTAAAGCAATTCAACGTGCTATTTTCAAACTGAATATAATTACCTAAAATACGAACTATTTTATTCTGTAAAATTTGGACCTTTCTAAAACTTGAAATAAAATTAGGTCGGGACCTAATTTGATATTGTTGGTATTATATGCAGTTTTATTTTGTTAGCATTATATGGAGATTTGTATGTTGTTTTTTTTGTGACCCATTTGTTAATAAATAAAAAATAATAAATAAAAAACTACTAGTCCATAGCATGCAACCATACGATAAATAAGGGCTAACAATAGAATGATAAAGTAAAAGTAAAACATTTGACGGTAGTTGATTTTTCAGTCTTCTTATCACACCCAACCCTCTTGAAATCCTAACTGCCACAAGATCACAATGTGATTTCCAACTTAAATTAAAATCAAGACTAAAGCCCAAATATTTAACACTATTTACATGCTTTAAAAATTCACCGTTAAAAACAATTTTATTATCTAAAACACATGAAACTCCATTTCTACAAAATGTCACGAAATTTGTTTTTGAAATATTCACTACCAAATAACTAGAATTTGTAAAACTTATCAATTCAGCGAGGGCCTTATTTGTCTTCTCAATTAACTTGTTCAGACAAGTAGCTGTAATCGTAAACACCGTGTCATCAGCAAAAGACGTTATAAGTGCATCTGATATATCAAAACGCATGGTATCAACGTAAATTAGATAAAGAAGTGGGCCAAGCACTGAACCCTGAGGCGCACCAGAATTAACAATTAAAGTTTTTGAAATAGAATTTTTAATAGAGACTCGAATAATACGCTGGTTAAGATAAGATTCAAACCATTTCAGAATAACCCCTTGGATCTCAAAACGGCTTAGCCTATTTAACAAAATTTTATGAACCACCGTGTCAAAAGCCTTTCTAAAGTCTATAAATACTGAAAGTAGCAGTACACTTTTTTCGAGAGCACCATTGATGAAATCTGTTAGGTGCTGGACTGCATGTATTGTAGAGTGGTTTTTCCTGAATCCAAACTGGGTATCACTAAGAAAACCGTAAGTAGTCAGATGGTTATAAAGTCGTCGATGCATCACTTTTTCATACAGCTTAGCAAATAGGGGCAATATTGAAATCGGCCTCCAATTAGACGGATCAGTTTTTGAACCCCCTTTGTGAAGCGGAATAACTTTAGCCTCTTTCAGACGAGTAGGAAATTCACCTTTCTTCAAAGAAAGGTTAATCAAATAAACAATACAAGGCAACAAATATACCATAAAATGCTTGAACGCTTTCAGATTAATTCCATCATTCCCTGGAGAACTTGATTTTACCAATCCTATTATCTGTTTTAATTCTTCAACGTTCGTTTCATCTGCAGACATTTCCAATCCAACTCCCCTTTCATCACTAAACGTCTCATTAATTTCATTATTTTCATCGTATGGATTCTCACTTATTGATTCACCAATCTTAGAAAAATATTCACCAAAGAAATTAGCCACCTCTTCATTTCCATCAACAAATTTACCATCAAAGATCAGACTAGCAGGAATCTCGGTCTCTTTCTTCTTATTTACGATTTCATTTATAATATTCCAAGTCGTTTTCGTATTGCCTTTGTTTTCCTTAAATTTCACTCCATAATATTCGTGGATGCATGACCGCCTTAGCCGATTTACTTTATTACGGATTTGTTTAAATTCAGTTAGATCTTGACTATGGTTGCTATTTAAGTAACTCAAATACAATGTATTTCTCCTTCTAATTAAGTCGAGTAGCTCCATAGTTACCCAAGGTTTCCGGGGTTCCTTTTTCCTCACCTTTATGCTCTTTACTGGGCAAGTTCTCTCAAATATTGGCTGCAATATGTCCATGAACTTATCGAATGCCGCAGAAGCACTTTCAGATTCTTCATAAACTGGTTTCCATGACACAATACTTAGTTCCTCTCTAAACTTCTGTAGGTTCTCTTTTTTTAGTTGCCTTCTTTTAACCTTTGTCCTGTTCTGCTTTATCGCATATTGATATGAAGTCACTGCTACTATAGGAAAGTGATCGGAAACCTCATTTACTATAACGTCAGCATAACAGCTATGTAATACCCGGGATCGCACGAAAATATTGTCAATAAGTGTAGCTGACTGTCCTGTAACACGAGTCGGAATCCCAACTAATGGATAAAAATCATAACTGGAGAAAAGGTTTAAAAAATCCAAATTATCATTGTATAAACTTAAACGATCAAAATTAAAATCCCCCATGCAAATGCACTCCAGATTACTCAATTCTACCGCATCCATTAAACTACTAAAACCATTTTCAAACTCCTCCCAAACTGTACTCGGCGGCTTATAAACCTCAGTAATCAATATATCTTTTCCACCAACTTCCAGCTCAAGAGTAAGAGATTCCACCTTACCTTCTATCCAAACTGATAGGTCTTCCCTTATTTTAGCAACAAAATGATCCTTAACCAAAAATGCCAAACCTCCACGTCCCATTCTCTCTGTATTCCTTACAATAAGCCTGTATCCTGGAAAATTATATAACGACAGAACATGCTCAGAAGTTAAAAAAGTTTCACAAAGGCCAATTACATCAAATTTACTATTCACATTATCAATTAACTGGAGAATTTCATAATACGTTGAAGTTACATGGCAATTCCAATGACACAGGCAAAACGATCTTGCATTCACCTCTAATCCTGAAGAAATCACATCCACATAACAACTATCTCTTTGCGGGGAAAAATCAGCATTTATACTTTCTGGAAGTAAATCATCATAAAGCACATCTCCCACTCTAAAAGGATTACTCTCTAGAAAACGCAAGTGAGAAATATCACCCATTATCCTTACAAAATCCACTCAAAAAAAAAAAAAAAAAAAAAAAAAAAAAAAAAAAAAAAAAAAAAAAAAAAAAAAAAGCAACAAAACAGAGGTAAAAAAAAAAGGACACTTCTAACTAAATCAACTATGAAAAATTCAGTAAGTATCAGCTAGGCTATAGAGCCGACGCGGTGCGCTTTGGCTGGATAATTTCACGAAAATGCGACCTTTGTCTGTCCAAACATTTTTCACACCGAACTTGTCCCGTGCACTATTTAATATTGCCTTTCTACGTTTTGTAAGAAATTCACTAACATAAATTCCGGATCCAGCTAATTTTGATTTAGTTTTAAATACTTTGTACGCAAGTTCTTTTGATACTAACTTCGCTAAAACTGGGGCCACAGGATCTGGATTTCTGCGGGCTAAATTTCGAGAATCTTCCGTAGCGTTGAGTCTGAAACGCTGAATCGACACAAAATGCTCCCTAGTAATAGTCGAAACTCCCATAGTTGACTTAATAAGGTTTAGGACAGTCATATCAAGATCTGAGCCAGGTGTCTGTCTTATTCCTAAGAATATCAGACAGTCTTGCATAGCTTCCTGTTCAAAATCATCAAGCTTGTTCTCCATTGTAAAAATACGATTTTCTAGTGCTTCAATTTGACTCTTTAGTCCTTTCAGTAAGTTTTCAATGCGCTCAAACCTCGGATTAAAATCTAGCACTATAGCATCATAAATTTCTGCAGTGATAATTTGACTATTTATCTGTACAGCACCAGAAGACCCAGTTCCAATGTTTTGAGCTATTTTTTCTGCAACACGTTTTTCTATATCTGCCACTAGCTTAGTCTTAGTTATCGTAACTTCTTCCTGGGTCGCAGCTAACTGTTGAAAAAGTCCAGAAATAGACGAACTAGAAGATTAATAGATTAATCTAACAGAAATAGATTTTAAGATTAAGAAGCATTTATCTAAGACTAAACTACTTTCAAATAAATCAAGATTGATAAAAAAAAAAAAGGACGAAAAAGACCAATGAGACCTGTAAAAATGTTCACAATTCTTATTTAGAGGGAAAATGAAAAAAAAGTGTAACTAGTATTTTTCTTAAGATAAAGAAACATTTATTGAAAAACTAATTTGCATCCAAAAACAACAAGGTGGGTGTTTAAAGGGCCAACGAGACTTGTATTATCCAGGATTAATCAATTTGATTTACGCTAAACAATCTTATTCCAATAGAATATTTGCCCATTTTTAGCCTCTCACTTTTTTTTAAGCTTTAACAAAATTTTCATTGAACTATAAATTTTAATTTATTCGAAAAAATGACCTGCATTCGTTAACCTGGTTAGAATAGCATCTCTTAGTATTCTCGAGGTCTATAGATTTTGTCAATAGAGCTTTTGAGGCTTTCTAAATATGTAAACTGCTACTCAAAATATTACTACCTTAAAAAAAAATTTGATTTTGAAAACAAATTTTGCAAGTTGTAAATTTGGAATTTGCGCTGATTTTCTAATTGAACAAATACAGTTGAAAAAAGTTGACTACTTCCTTTATTTGCTGCTAATTATAACATAAACTATATGCACTCAACTGCCCGGGAAAGGTGAGAAAAGAAGGAGGCAATATCGACTATTGAGAAGCTCAGTAAGATATAGTACCAATTATTTGGGTATTTTTATCGTGGTTGAAGATTGGGATATAATAAGGGAGTTTGGAGGAAACTAGGATTGGGATTGGGATCTTGTCACGATTGGGGGACTTTGTGACAACATCCTGTACTCTACCCTTAGTCAAAAAGGCCTTTGCAAAGCCGAAAAAATAATCGGCCTTCCCCTCATTTAAGGCACTTCCTCATTCCTCATTAAAATGTAAGAATAAGCTATTTTAACTTGTTTGTTGATATTCTTTTAGGTACGCTTTTGAGTTGATTTGATTTTATTATAAATACAAGGATACCGCAAGATAGCCATATTCAAACAACGGTCTTATAAGAGTAAAGTAAAAGGAGGAGAGAATGGGAAAAAAGACTCGGGATCATTCTAGAGCTTAGGGAGAGGAGGTCACTTCATATTCTCGTTTGCAAATTTCGAGTTTGTGGAAATAATCTACGAATTTTCAACGACTTGTAATGTTGTCCCTAAGGTCACCGTTACTAGGAATATAGGTGGGCTCAATGGAGTACCTTTAATGGTAGTCAACATCGTAAATGGGGATTTTCACAAAAGATCTTTTGAAATAGTAGGATTATTCTGCTCTCGAATTCATTACTATATGCTACTTGAATAATATCTTCTTTTTGATGTTTGCTTACCATTACACGTATAATGTAAAAACGTTGCTTGTTACTAATATTTCACACGCGATCAATTACTCAGATTTTACTCTGAGTAATTGAAGTAACTTTCGTCAGGATTTACCAAAAAAGCAACTAAGGATCGAGTAAGTTTTAGAACTATATTTTTAATTGACTGCTCGATTTGTTTTTAGTTTCTGTTGAATATGACTGCTACTCAAAATAAATGCTCAAACTATTGATTAATTAATTTTTATTATTAGAAATAAAATATTAAGATAATATTTGTGTTACCAGTAGGCTTCCATTTAGCCAGCACCATCTTATTGGTATTTTTATTGTAAGCTGCCTATAAACTATCAGTAATTTAGATGCTTTTTTTAGGTGATCAAAAGCTTATGATATGATATCTCCTCTGAGCTAATTGAAATTTAAATTACTCAAAATTTGAAAAAAAAAGAAAAAAAATAGGTGGCTTATATTTAAAATAGGAAAATGTGTAGAAATCTCCAAGTACTATTGAATTTTATTGCCGTAGTTGCCTAATTATCATGATACCCCTTTAAAGTATCACTTCAACTTATCTAAATATAGTCAATATTAAAGATACTACAGCTCTGTTTGATATACTGTTTTATTTGCAATTTTTGATCATATATAAGTGACGTTGGGATTTTTGTTCAGAGGTATGGCTGATTGACTCATTAACATATATTAAATAAAGAAAAAACTGGCAAAGATAAAAAATGTTAACACATTTTTGCTTGGTAGAATAATATATGTCCAGTTAAGTCTTGAGAGCTTAATTAATTTATCATAATAACAATCTCTCTCTCTCTTAGATAACACAGAAAGATAGAAAGGCCTGTCGACTTTACCGACAACTTGCAATTGCTATTGAGGAAAAATTAAAAGTCCGTAAACAGTTCATTGGAAGTTCAACATGTGTTGATGGTGAAGATGTGGTCAATCGTGACAAACAAATTGACAGATCTACCAGCACAAACTTACTGTTAAATGAGCCCTGTGAGGGAGGTCCCCTTTGTCAAAGTAAAGAGTTAGTCAACATCAATCCCTATAATGCTGAAAATGATGATGAGCCCTGTGAAGGAGGTCTTCTTTGTCAAAGTAAAGAGATAGTCAACATCAATCCCTATAATGCTGAAAATGATGGAAGCTTTGTGAGAGATCATGATGAAAAAGGCTCATATAAATGTTCACAGTTAATTGATGATTTGGCGAACAATCACAGTGAATCATGTTTCGAAGATACAAGGCCATCTCGAGTAGTTCTTCTTGATTCTTCATCTGTTGGTATATCTGAGCAAAAAAAGCTTTCGGAAATAGATAAAGATTGTAAAGTATTTTTGGAAAAACAGGAAATGAATATTTATGAAGAAACGTTAACAAGTAACAACAAGCCTCTTCAAGACCCAAGTACGAGCACTACTTCATTGGGGAAATATATGGCAACTGATGCGTCTTCAATCACGCCATGTTCTGAGACTATTGGACAGATAAATGACTCTGAATTTGAATCTATGGCTAGTGATACTTCTACAGCTGCTATTAATTTGACATCAGAAAGGAACAGAAGAAATTCCTACACTCTAACTCGAGAACCCAAAGAGTCACCTTGGATTTTGCCAGTTGTTGCTGATGAAGATATCAATAGTGTCAAGGATAGTGACAACAATGATAATCGTAATGTAAATTCAAGATCAGCAAAAGAAACAGAAGAAATAGATTATACTGTTGAAGATCCAATAGTAAGAAATGACGATATTGCAGAATTGAAACAATCAGATAATGATCAAATAGTTGAAAAGGTTGAACCTAGATCAATTTTTCATCAGAGAACAGAAAGTCCTGTGAATAATAGTACAAAAGTTAATTTATTGGATAAACAGTTCCATGAAGGAACTTCCAAAGTCTTGTATAAACCACTCTATATAAAAACAGATTTAGATATGGACATAGCGCGTCTTGATAATGAGTTAAGTATCAAAGAAATCGAAATTGTTCAAAACAAAGATACAAGAATAGGTCAAGTTCCTTTTGCAATTAGTTCGAGCAATGGCAATTGTTTGGAATCGTTTACAAACAAAACAGGAAATGGATTGTGCATGGAAAGAAGTTTTCCAATACCTGCTCCACGTCAAACGATTAGCAGGATTTCACCCCGAAACTTGAACTTAAATCTAAATAGCATTCAACTGTCTGAATTATCTCTAAAAAGAATTAACGATTCCGTGATGCGTGATAGTGTTCCTATTGACAACCATGAGAATAAAAGTGCTAATGAAAATACTTTTGCACCACTTAATAACATTATTTCAGTTGAGAGCCCTTGTGTTGCAAAATCCTCCAATCACCAACATAGTATAGCTAGACGTCAAATCACATCATCAGGTACATCCCTTGAAGATTCATTTATTGTCCAATATAAATCAAAAAACTTTGATGATTTTAAAGATGGAAGTAATAGGGAGTCTCAATATGCTGATGACTCGGGACAAATAATGGAATCAAAGAATACAGGGAAAGCAGTATCAAAGACATTCACTTTGGAGAATAAAATAATAGGGATGGCAAGTACAAATTCTCCAACTTCGAATTTAATTTGTCTACCTTCTGCAACAATATCAGGTAAAACTTGTGTAGAAACTGATTCTTTCAGCCCTAAAATCCCTCTTCAATCAAAAACAATAACAGAGAGACAAATAGTTGAAGAAAATAAAGAACGCGTGTCTCATTTAGCTAGTTCAGCATTTACTAATACTTCCAATATGGATGCTAGTAACATGGCAAAGAAGATGGAGAATTTTCAATTTGAGCAACAGTTAAAGATGAAACAGCTAATGGAGCAACAGATGGTTGAACAGAAGAGACTTCTTGAAGAATTTCAAAGGACAGAACTGATGATTTTAGAGGAGTTGAAGAAGCAAGACCCTGCAGTGTTTGAGAGTATTTCAAGAACTGGTGATTGTTTTCGACCAACGTTAAGCAACCAGTTGATGACTTCTTCTGCAGAAAGTGAGGTAGTATCTTTCTCTATTTTATGGGTAAGAACACCCGAAATGTATGGGAGACTGTCATATCTTAACACACGGGAAAACTTTTGGAAGACAGCTAAGGTGGTTCTTTCTCTCTCCATCTCTCTATTTCTTTCTTTCTCTCTTTTTCTTGCTCTCTATCTCTTTCTCTCTTCCTCTATCTTGCCTACACCCCTCTATTCCTCTTTCATAGAGAAAGTCCTGTACCTCAGAGATAGAGAGAGGAAGATCATTGAGGACTTGTAACTGATATAGGCTGTGAGAACCGAACAAAATTTAGACTTAGAGTTTTACACATACTCAAGGATTAGCATCATATGCATATAAGGTTTTTGAAGTAAAAATTGTGTCGATATTTGACAACAGCAATCAGAAGTGGCAATATTAGGCAACCAACTGTAAATGCGTCTAGGGTAAGAGGTAAAAAACACTCAGTCTGAGTTAATGTAGTAGCACTGACTTAGAGTGACGTGACTCCAATGCATTTTTTTCCAGCCTCTATAAAACAAAAAAAAATCCATAAATTAAAGCGTGGCTACCGCCTCTCAAACCCCCTAAGCGTCAGAGTGTTGTTTTTACTCTATTGAAAGCTATGTATATTTCAAATAATCATGCTTTATTTGCCATAACATAAAAAAAAAATCTGAATAAGAATCACGTGCCCAGGAAACAAACAAACAATTTCTTCAGACAAATAAATTTTTTAACTTTCAATTTAGTTTAGCCTACTATTTTATACGGACAAAGTTTTTTTGGCTTTATTGTTTTGTTTGATTTTTGTCGTTTGTTTGTTCGATTCTTTTCGTTTTGTCTTTATTGCTCTTTGTGGAAAGTTTTTAACAAGGATAGCTGACCCTTGAGGAGCAAAACGAAAAAACAAAATGTAGAGTAGGGTAACTTTTTATTTATAACCAGACATCAACACTGTTAATAAACGAAAACGCAAATGCCTAATGGCATACTTAAGCGCATCAAAGAAACGAAAAAATCATCAGGTAGACTACATTTTAAATAATTTAAAAGGCTACATCTTTACAAAATAAAACAAGAGAAACAATAACAACCTGACACTACTTCTTCCCAAAATGAAACCAGAAAAACAAAAATAACCTGACACTATAATGACATAATAATGCACAGATTGCATAATTTGACCCCTTCCCCTGGAGCTGTGGGGGGCATGGCATCCCCAGAGGCCTAGTTATTAGACCTTTTTGACTATTTCGAACAAAGTGGGTACGATATTTCAGAATTTTGATCAGTGTTGAGGGGGGAATATAAATAAGGAAAGGGGGCCCTTCGCTCTCAAAGCACTTTTCAACATGACCTGAAAGTTTCAACTTCAAACCTCTCAGTCGTTTTTTGAGATATTGCCAATGCACTCGTTTGACAACCAGTATGCACAATGTGTGCTTTGACTTTCTTCAACATTTCCTGAAAATAGTGACAAATAGAAGTAGTCGTAGTCGCAAGTAGAAGTAGTCATAGTCTCAAGTAAAAGTAGTCGCAGTCACAGTCGCAAGTTGTCGCAGTCGGAGTCGCAGTTGTAACTATTCATTATTGCAACTGAAGTTTCAAGGCCCCAAAAAGTTTCAAGTTAATACCATTAGATGTTCCTAAGATATTACAGATTTCCCCCTTTGATAGCGTTGATGCAGACAGTGTCTTTCGTATATCGGTTGCCCCGGGGACTGTGGGGGGCTTGGCATCATTGGAGTCATAATTAAGCTGTCCCTAAGATAGTGCTGATACGCCCTTTTGGCAACAAGCATGCACACAGTTTGTGTTTGATTTAATTCAATATCCCCCTCAACTTATTCTGAAAGTAGTGACGCTTAAACTTGGTTGTAGTCGCAAGTAGTTGTAGTCACAGCTGCGAGTGGTCCCAGTCGCAGCCGCAAGTAGTCGCAGTCACAAGTAATCACCGTCACAAATAATCTTAATCGCAGTCGCAGTTGCAGTTACAGTAGCAGTAGTGTTAGTAGAGGCCCTGAAAGTTTCAAGTTAATACCCTTACCCGTTCCTAATATATTTTAGACACGCCTTTGTGATAACCTGGATATACATAGTGTCTTCTGATTTTTTGCAATATACCCCTCAATATCCTCCAAAATTTCACCTCAATACATTTAGTCTTTTCCGACGCACCCAGAATCAAACATTCCCCATTATCAAAATGATAGATCCTGCATGTAAAAAAATGGGCAAATCGCATAATTTACATTCCTTGCCCCGGGCTGTGAGGGGCATGGCGTCCCCGGGGGCATAATTGTTAAATTTTTTGAACAAAATGGCTTTTCAAATTTTCTATGGATGTTGAGGGTGCTATAAAAAAGGGCAAGGGGGACTGGCTGCCCTTTAATCACTCTTCAGCATCACTCTCAACATGCCCTGAAAATTTCAACTAAATACCCTCAGCCATTCCTTAGATATTGGTGATATACCCTTCTGAAAACAATTCTGTATATAGTGTAGGGAGAGGGGGAGGGGACAAAAAAATAGCTTTTAAAAATGCATAAAAAATTTGTTTATATGCATTTTGCGAGTCTGACAAACAGTTTGGGGGGAGGGAGGGTCAAACCTCCTAACTCCCCCCCCCCCCGGATACGGCTTTGATATAGTGGTTGATATTGTTTGCAGCCATCCTCAATATCTTGAAGTTTCACTTTAATCTCCTAAGCCAACCCATGATCAAGCATGCACCCTTTTTCCAATAAAAACCTTGTATATATAAATAATGGGCCACTTGTATAACTTACATCCCTTGTCCCTGGGGCTGTAGGGGGTTATGTCATCCCCGGAGGCATAGCTATTGTAATTTTGATCAAAATGGCTATTTCACAATTTTGATCGGATGTCTTCTTTGGGGGGGGGGGGCTAAAAAAAGGCCAGAGACGGGGGGCTGGCTGTCCTCCCACCAATTTCCAACATTCCCTGAAAGTTTCATCTTAATACCCTCAGCCGTCCTCTAGATATTGCAGATACGCCCTTTTTGATAAACTGGATGCACATAGTGTCCTTTGATTTAGTTCAATATACCCCTCAACATTCCCCGTAGTTTAACCTTAATACCCTTAGTCTTTTCGGACACACCCAGAATCAAACATTCCCCGTTTTTTCAATGATTAATCCTGCATGTAAACAATGGGCAAATTGCATGACTTACATTCCTTGGCCTGGGAGATTTGGGTGTTAAGTAAACTTCGGAGGCATAGTTATTTGACCTTTGGACTATTGCGAACAAAGTGACTATCCAAATTTTGATCAAATGTTTTTGAAGGTAAAAGAGCGTGGGAAGGCGGTTGGCCTCCAATAACTTTGACTCTTAAAATGGCACTAAAACTTTCAATTTTTAAATGAATAAGCCCTTTCCGAAGTTTATACGACCAACCCTTCCATGTAAAGGGGCTCTGCGAAAAAAAGTAAATAAATCATAGGCAGCGCGCATGTGTGTGTGTGTTTTTTTTTTTTTTTTTTCATCAGTGAGGCACTTCGTATCAAAGGAGTTGTCGTAGAAACTTTGCGAAGGGCTCATTCGATTGGAAATTGGAGTGGCTAGTGCTCTTTTTAATAGTCGAAAGTGACTGGAGGGTAACTAGCCCCCCCCCCCCACGCCCATCATTCCCCCAATCACATATAATCAAAATTTTGAGATAGCCATTTTGTTCAGCGTAGTTGATTTCCAGATAGAAAATATGTTTTTGAGGAGGACACTCCCCCACAATCCTCGGGGCAAGGGTTTTAAGTTATGTCCTGAGGACATATAAGAACGATGTTGGCAAAATGTACTATATATTATTTTTTTCCTTTAGAGCCGGGCACTTAATATGGAAGGGGTCGTCGTAGAAACTTCAAAGGGGGCTCATTCGATTGGAAATTGAGAGTTCTAGTGCCCTTTTTAATAGTAGAAAGCGATTGGAGGGAAACTAGCCCCCCCCCCACGCCCATCATTCCCCCAAACACATCCAATCAAAATTTTGAGATGCCATTTTGTTCAGCGTAATTGATTTCCAGATAGAAAATATGTTTTTGAGGAGGACACTCCCCCACAACCCTCAGGGCAAGGGTTTTAAGTTATGCCCTGGGGGCATATAAGGTTTTTATAAAAGGCGTTGTCGCAGAAACTTTAAAAAAGGCTCATTCGATCAGAAATTAAAAGGGCTAGTGCCCTTTTTAATAGTCAAAACTGATTGAAGGGCAACTAGCCCCCACCCCCACGCCCATCATTTCCCCAAACACATCCAATCGAAATTTTGAGATAGCCATTTTGTTCAGCGTAGTTGATTTCCAGATAGAAAATATCTTTTTGAGGAGGATACTCCCCCACAACTCTCGGGGCAAGGGTTTTAAGTTATGCCCTGAGGGCATATAAGAACGATGTTGGCAAAATGTACTATTTTTTCCCCCTTTAGAGCTGGGCACTTCACATGGAAGGGGTTGTCGTAGAAACTTCAAAAGGGGCTCATTCGATTGTAAATTGGGAGTTCTAGTGCCCTTTTTAATATTTGAAAGTGACTGGAGGACAACTAGCCCCCCCCCACGTCCATCATTCCCCCAAACACATCCAATCGAAATTTTGAGATAGCCATTTTGTTCAGCGTAGTTGATTTCCAGATAGAAAATATGTTTTTAAGGAGGACACTCCCCCACAACCCTCAGGGCAAGGGTTTAAAGCTATGCCCTGGGGGCATATAAGGTTTTTATAGAAGGTGTTGTCGTAGAAACTTCAAAACATGCTGATTCAATTGGAAATTCGAAGGGTTAGTACCAAGGGCGGATCCAGGATTTTTTTCGGGGGGGGGGGGTTACTAATTTTTGACTTTTTCGGGAGGGGTTACTAGTTTTTGACTCAGTTTTCGACTAATTTTACTGATTTTTACCTAGGTTTTACTAATTTTCGACTTATTTTCGACTCGGTCAAATATTTCGGGGGGGGGGGTTCAAACCGGGTAACCCCCCCCCCCCCTGGATACGGCCTTGGCTAGTACCCTTTTTAATAGTCAAAAGTGATTAGAGGGCAACTAGCCCCCCCCCCCTACGCACATCATTCCCCCAAACACATCCAATCAAAGTTTTAAGATAGTCATTTTGTTCAGCGTAGTTGATTTCCAGATAGAACATATGTTTTTGAGGAGGACACTCCCCTCGCGCTGCCTAAGTAAAGAACGGGGACACTCCAGAACGAGACAAGAAACGGGGACTAATTAAAGAGGAGGACACTCCCCCACAACCCTCAGGGCAAGGGTTTTAAGTTATACCCTGGGGGCATAGAAGAACGATGTTGGCACAATGTATTATTTATTAATTTTTTCCTTTAGAGCAGGGCACTTCGTATCGAAGAAGTTGTCGTAGAAACTTCAAAAAGCGCTCATTCAATTGGAAATTGGAGCGGATGGTGCCCTTTTTAATAGTCAAAAGTGATTGGAAGGCGACTAACACCCCTCTCACGCCCACCATTTCCCCGAACACGTCCAATCAAAATTTTGAGATAGCCATGTTGTTTAACATAGTTGAAAGTTGTGGAAATTCGGTTTTAGAGGATGATAACTACCCTAACAGACCTTAGGGTAAAGGTTGTAATTTATACCCTGGGGGCATATAAGGTGTTTATAGAAAGCGTTGTCGTTTCTAAAAGGGCTCATATGATTGGAAATCGAAAGGCCTAGTGCCCTTTTTAATAGTCGAAAGTGATTGGAAGGCTTGACATTTTTATAGTAAAGATCGAAGTGGGTATAATGTATTATTTTTTGTTGTTGTTGTTTAGACCAGGGCACTTCGTATCGAAGGAGTTGTCGTGGGAATTTCGAAAAGGGCTCATTTGATTGAAAATAGAAAAGGCTGATGTTCTTTTTATAGTCGAAAGTGATTTGAGGGCAACTAATCCACCTTCCACTCTCACCCTCCCATGCCAACCCTCCCATTTCTGCTCTTAAAATTTAACCGAATTAAAATAGCGTAAGTGTATCCAAGCTATTAAAGAAAGTAAACAGATTTTTTTTGCGAATGGTATCAAGTTTTCCATTTCAGGTCAACTAGAGGAGGTATGAAACTAAATTAAACAGTACTATTTTTGTCCAGTTTTTTAAAAGGGTGTATGTTGTTAAAAATTGCTGAAAATTTTTCTCCAGCATACAAATAGCAGGCCAAACTATAAAGTCTTAAAAAACGAAAAGATTTAAAGTATTATTTTCTTTTTCCCTGAAAAGACTATGTCAATATAAAACGAACAGAAATTAATTTAAAAAACTTTTTCCACAAAATAAGTTTTTCAAAGCAAAGTAAAGAATTCCATTAAACAAAAAATGAGCAAAAGTAAAATCAAATAATCTACCAAGCGTGAAACTACCACAAATCAGCATCGATAAATAAATGAAACCCAAAACGAACAGAAATTACAATAATTAACCGAGTCAAACTCAAAACAAGCAGAAATTATCATAAGTTGGGAGCAAAACCCCTATGCCTTCCCAAGGCCAGAACATAATTTATACTTTACTGAAAAAAATACAAATGAATGTGCATTGTCAGTTTAACATACATATACTGATATTTAGTAATCAAATTGTTAATATTATTTGATTTATTAAAGTTATAAAAGTAAAGACATTCATATTTTTTTCAGTAAAGTGCAAATTTTGTTCCGGCCTTGGGAAGGCATAGGGGTTTTGATCCCTATTCATGTTAATTTCTGCTCGTTTTGAGTTTGACTGGGTTATTTATTGTAATTTCTGTTCGTTCTGGGTTTCATTTATTTATCGATGCTGATTTGTGGTAGTTTCACCCTTGGTAGATTATTTGATTTTAGTTTTGCTCATTTTTTGTTTAATGGAATTCTTTACTTTTCTTTGAAAAACTTATTTTGTGGAAAAAGTTGTTTTAATTAATAAGAATACAAATCAGGAGGCTTTGACTGTTTGTACTTTGATACATATAAACCATCTCGGGCACTAGTCTTTGGACGCTGTGACTAGGCAGTGGTGCTAATAGGGGTTATTTCGTTCATATTGATCTTTGTACTAACTCCTTCAACCAAACATAATGATTTTTGTTACTGACAAATGTGAGGCACTGAAAGTAAACTTCGGTTGCGTCGTTGAAGCGGGGAGAGGCAGGGGGGAAATTGCCCCCCCCAATAATTTGGAGAAGAAATTGCTTGGTAACTTAAAATTTGTTGCTCGTTTTAAGTTTCAACCTTGTTCTTTACTTTGAGCAGATAATTCTTTTGAATTAATTCATTCTTGTTTTTAATGTAAAAAAACGCAAAAAAATAGGGGTTATCTTCCTAATGTGTTCTACACTAATGTTTATACACATATACCACCTTTGAAACCTTATCATCAAGTAAACATGTCAGCCTAGTTAATGGGAAAATTGGGAAAATATTTTATACTTCCTGTTTCGCCACGTTTGCTCAAGTCAAATTGTTTCCCCTGATAGGTAAGGGTTTATTACTTCTTAAAATCTATCAGTTCAATATAAAATTTTCTTGCTTTGAAACTTACAAAAATGGATATGAATACACCCTCTACATCTACAATAAGGACAGAAATGGAATTAATGAAAAACAAGAAATCATTGAAAACAAGAATTTTTTTTCATTTATTTATTTATTTGAAAACTCGTCGTACAAAAGCAAGAAGATGGAGCAGTAAAAGAAAACAAAATAATAAAACAGTAAAGACAACAATTAAACACTTCGCAAATTACAAGACAAGCAAATATTCGAAAGAAACCTGAATAAGAAAAAAGACTTATCAGCAAACGAGTATAATTTAAATAATATATATGCAAAAAAAATCTTCAAAAACGGCGATATACTATATATGCTAAAGAACAATAACGTTTAAACAATCTTACAAGAATTAAATTATTATTATTATTAAAAAATATAGAAAAACCGGTCTTAATCAAACACAACAAAACGGAGCATAGGAAAAAGAAAAAACACAACACATCACTGCTTAAGAATGTGGGACCAATCATTTAAATTCCCATCTTTTTTTCTATTATGTTTTGCTATTCGTCGGGAGACGGCAACCTCTGGGTCAGCAATCTTGAATTTCGCAATAACGAGTGACACAGATCCTGTGCTTTCAGTACATAGTTATTAAAGAGGTCGGAAGAGATGACAGCTCCTTGACGGGCCCCTTTCTTGACTGGGATAAGTTGTCTACATGGAATCGGAGGCAAGCTTTTATCTGGGGGGGGTAGTTTCAGGCAGATGTGTAGTCTTAAATATAAATCCCGAAGAGAACGTATAATGGCCAGATTCAATCCACGTTTACTATCTTTCAGAAGTATCGCTGCATGGATAAGAGAGTCGAATGCACGTCTGACATCATATCCTCCCAAAACAAGGCTTACTCCAGACGATTCCGCATCAATCAGGGCATTTGCAACAGCGGTTAAAGTGTCGGCACACTCTGTACCTTGCTTAAATCCAAAATGATGTGAAGGAGTAGAGCAAACTTTTTCACGTTTCCTAATAAATACTAGCTCAAAGAGCTTGCGAAGGGATGTAGCTATAATAATGCGGCGGAATGATGTATAGTGGACTTCAGATTTTCCTTTTTTAGAGATAGGAGTCAGATCTCCGATGCAAAACGAAGAAGCAACGATAGCATGAGTGAAAATCATCTGCACAAGCAGAGACAGATGAGACGTAAGAAGTTTTCCCCCGTATTTTGAATGAATCGCAGTAACTTGGTCAATATCAGATGAACGTTTCCTTTTTAATTTTTGGATGGCATCTTCGACAGAACGGGTGCTGACCACAAAATCTTCATTGGGTTGAGCATCAGTGCTTTTCATAATAATATTTGTACTGTAGCTAGATAGGTCAAATCATTTGTAGCTCAGTCATAGAAGTTAGTAGAGGGGGGGGGGGGTCAGCTCAAGCTATCATTTATTTATTTTTATAATTTTTTACTTCCAATATATAGATCAAAACTCTAATATAGCTCCAAATTCTCTTATTTGTAATTAAAACGCCTAGTGAGCGCTGATAACGTCCTATTCCTTGCGCTTTGGATTCATATACTAACCCGTAAATGTAGAACTGCATCTATGCACAATACCCTGTTAACTTCTTGCTATTTTTGCTTTTCTAAATATTTCTTTTAACCAGCTAAAAAAAAGGATTCTGCTGAGGATTATTACTACTATTAATCGTATTTTACTTAACACCAGCGCTACTTGTGTGACATTTATCTCTGCATCAGCACGATGTGCAAAATGTCTGCTGCAAGTAGGATAAAGTGAATCCAAACAATATTTGTACGTTTTTCTCGATTGGGGGCGTTTACCCCCCCCCCCCCCGGTGATTACCACCCGGAAAATACCACCCGTGGAAAATAAGGCTTTCCAAATTTGATAATTTTATTTGAGTTTTATTTTTTTTATTTCTGTTGGGGGAAGGAATTTTGGTACTTGTATATTATACGCCACTCACTCAAGTTTACGTTGTGTAAAACTCGAGAACAAATCGGTTTCTTCGTTAGATTCTTTCATCTTGGCATGAGACAAGACAAAGACAAGTGACAAAATAGATGGGAAATACATAATTTGGGCTATATATTTGTACTTAAGGGGGGAGGGGGTGGTAAAGTATTTGGACAGTTTGAACAAAAGTTTAAGTTATTTGTGCCTTTCATTTGTTATTTTACTATGTTCATGGCCGTATATTTGGCTTTAAAATACGCTTCTCTATCTATCTATCTAATATACAGAATAATTGTACCAAACACATTTTGTATACAGACCCGCTATACTCTACTCCCCCCCCCCTAATATGCAAATCTGTAGCCCAAATTTATTTCTAAAATAAAGAAAAAACTGTTGTGTTCTCGAGTTTTACACAGCGTAAACTTGAGTGAGTGGCGCATAATACACAAGTACCAAAATTCGTTCCCCCTACGGAAATAAAAAAAAAATGAAACTCAAATAAAATTATCAAATTTGGAAAACCTTAATTTCCTCGGGGGAATATTTATCGGTGGGGGGGGGGTATTTTCCGCGGCGGGTATTTTCCGGGGGATATATCCTGGGGGGGGGGGGTTAAACCCCTAGAACTGTTTTTCTCACAATTTAGAATTGATTTGCTCAAAAACAAGGAGAAACAATCCGTACGCTTTATCTATTGTTATCAGCTTTAATATGCAGCATTAGGAGACCGAGCTTCACTTGGTGAAGGGAATTTTAGGCATTAAATAATATTCAGCTCCCCCTTTCTGGTAATTGTTTTCATCCCATGCCCTGATTTGCAGAAAATGACTACTGTGTTATTTTTATAGTTTTTTTTTTTTTTACCAAAATACAAGAGGGAAGGTAATTTTCAAACTCCAGGTGTCAATAACTCCCATCCGATTGATATCTCTAGTAGGTTTTAATTAATATAAGGCTCCTACTATAATGCTGCCAATAATTGTTCAGATTTTCTGGATATTCTTAATAAAAAAAAATGCTAAACGAGTAAGTTAATAATTCAGACATTTTTTTTTCAAATACTTTAAATTAAAAATACTGTCGCTATTTCAAATGTAAGGAAATTTCCAGGGGAATTTCCCATGGATGAGAATTTCATCGTGGGCGGGGAAAATTTGTCCGCTGAATTTTTAAGTGGACAGCATCTTTTTCTTTTTATTTTTTTATTTAAAAAAAAGGAAGACAACCCAGAGCGCACTTTTTGGGTGCCATTTGTCACTTTATGATTGCCTTATAAAGTGAAATTTATAAAGAGCAATTAAATGTAAAATTTAGTTTATAAATGGGCGCATAATTAGCTATCTATGATGTTCATGATATTTGTCATGGCCCCTTTCAACAAGGAGACTTGATTTTCCCTTAGACTAATGGGGAAAATTCGGAATAGAATCATCAGAATTTTCGGACATCATTAAAACACCTTTAGGCTTGTGTTTTTCACAAGTTTTCTAACACCGTATTCCCCACTGGTGGTTTTAGAGAAGAAGGAATGAGGGGGCACTCACCCCAGGCGCAGGCATTTTAGGGCTGCAAATTTGAAATAAATAATCTAAAATTTATAATTAATTTTTAGTATTAAAAATGTATCTTTATTGAAATAAACTAGAGGTCGTGGTTGGCTATAAGTTACTTACTTACTGTAATATTTATGTAATAATACTTAATACTTGCTGTAAGTATCAGCAAATTGAAGTGGCCAGAACTGCGACTGCTTTCCCCTGAAGGATAGCCCATGCTCATTGACTATCTGGATATGGACCCCCTCGTGCCCCCCTCCTAATAAAATGCTGGGGCTACGCCCCTGGTAACCTTTACTTTTTTTTCTTGATGTAAATATTTCTTCAGTGTTTTTCATTGAAATTCTTCATCTTCATTTCTTCAATGAAAAATGTTTCTTCATTGAAAACACCTTTCAATCTCCGGACCGGATTTTTTTCTTAAGAGCTTTTATGTTCGCACTTAACTTGTAGTTAAGCATTAAAAAGCCCAGTTGGAATTAAAGGTGCCAGGAAGTGTCAAAGTACTTGGTCAACTTTGTCTGTAAAGGCTATAATGAAGTCACGGTCTAACAGATCTGTTAACTGTATTGTAAGTTTTTAAAATGAATAAAAATTTAGTTTTTTTTTCAACAAAAGAGGAAAATGTTTTGTTTTTTTTTTGTTCCGTAGGTCACTGCAAAATTTTTGAACTAATGCTTTTGCACCCACAAGAAGAGTTAACCACTAAATGATGTGTGTTTCATTGAAATATCCCCTTAAATTACTCAAATTCCAAAGAAAAATCATCTTTTGGCAGTAATCTTTCCCGTGGAGCATGAAAGCAGCTGTGGACTGTGGTATGAACAGTGACGTGTCTTTACTCGGGGGTACAATAGTGGACGTCCACCAACTTTCACCAAGTTTCCACCTTCGTTGAAATATAATTTAGAAGTTACTTTACATTGCTAGAGGAGTTGCGAAAAGTCGACTAAACTAGTGAAAGGGCTCCAAGTTAAGCGCCCAGAGTAGCTGAGTTTTGCTTTTGATGTGGGAAGGTAAATCGCATGGAATCTACTGTAGTTTCACTACAATTATCCATAGTTAAAAGTTTGATCAGTTGTGAATAAAAAAGAAGTTGTTGGCAACCCTGTTTTCAAACTCTCTCGAATAGTGCAACTCGAAAAATCACCGATATATCGTTAAAAAGCTATTGCCGAAGAAAACGAACCGTATTATCGTTTACACATGAAAAATACTTACATATATGGCATAAATTTCTTTAGAAAACATTTACTACGTCGTTACTCCGTCAAGGGGCTATAACCCTCTGGGAGGGGGGGGTTGTGATCTGGGGGAAAGGGGTCACAGTCGGTCTGAAAAGAATTACTAAATCGTTTAAGCATGAACTCCCTTTTATTCATTAATGCTTTTCAATTTAGTTTATTTACCAATGGAAAAAGGAAATGAATCAACGTGTATCAATCAGTCATTTGAGATAATTATGCTGTGCTGATAAAACAAATCATAGAGTAAATTATTTACTATAAATGTAATTATTATCACTACATACATTTATTTACTATAAATGGAGTCATTAGGTGAGTATTTATTTTCTATGTATTAGTTAGAGGGCTGTAGCTCTAAAAAGCTGAGAAACCACGGTCTACATCTTTCTACCAGCCTTTAAACTTATGAATTTAATAAAAAACGAATTTTAGTTTTAGGCTCGTAATCAATAGAAAAACCCTCAAGTATATTTCGTTTCTTACGAAAATTTTGAACATACAAAGTTTGCACGTGAGTTTTTCATATATATTTTTATGGTATATTTTTTAGGTTTCAAGTGAGTTTTGTCGGTCATCACGCAGCACAAGAAGAAGTCTTTCTGGTGACTTTGAAAGAGGGGAAAAGGCAACGCCAACGAATGCTTCTAAAGTACCGACAACTACAGCAGTCGCCAATCCTCAGGTTTGCAAACCCTGCGTCGCTGTAATCTTATAAATTTGTCCCAGTAACCTTATAGATCAGAAATACTCGTTGGGAAAGTGCGACTCCGGTAGTTGAAAAGGCGATATATTACAGTATAAATTTTCCAGGAGAGTGGAAATTTGTATTTGTTGTTTTCGAACCTTTTTAAAGAAACCGCTGTTAGTAAAAAGGTTTCTTTATGCGTCCAAGATACAGCAAAAATAATTGTGGTATCAAAGCCTTTGTTTTCCAACTTTTCTACTTCCACTACTATTAAAAACTCACTGCAACACGGAGCCGCATAAGGCTAATACAGCTTTGCACCCTTCCATCGAAATCTATCCAAAACTTTACTCTTTACCCCCTCTCACTTCCTGCCACCTGCCAACGTATATCGAGACTGACCAGATTATTGTTTGACCCCAGATTGATGGCCAAAATAACAATCCAAAGAGTATGGGTAAATTTTAAGAGTAGAAACTGGCGCTAGTGTCGACGAAAAAACTATCAGTGCCATTTAGCATTTGGTGACACTTGCTATTTTTGTTAAGTTTTGTAATCATTTTTTTTGTCAGGAACCGAGATGAGACACTTATTGCTACCTACATTTCACCAAATGCACTAATTAAATTAATTATTCTTATTATTACACTGGGAAAAATGTCAAGTGTCACCAAAAGCTAGATGTGTTGATAGTTTTTTGTTAACACTGGTGCCAGCTCCCACTCTTATAAGCTACCCATACTCTTTGGAACAATGCTTGACTATGTATTATCCTTCATCCTGGCCATCTCAGTCTTTATTTCATTATAGCCTCATAAAGTCAGGAAAGAGGGTACAACACATATCCCCCCACCCGAAAAATGTATGCATGCTACCCAATACCCAAAACTTTTGTATGGCTCCTTACTTACAGTTAGTTACCCCGAACTGCTTGATTTGTCATATTAATAAAAAATGGCTAAAAACTCCTAAATTTTAACACTTAGATCGACCACCATGTGCCACTTAGCCAAGACAATGTGCGATCATCTGAACTCTGGGCAATATGGTAAATGACTGGACTCGGTACCTTGTTACATCCACCTCTCTGAAGTTTCTCCGCCCTTCAAGTTTCTCTACCGCTTTGCACATCGCGCAAAGTGGCTTATGTTGATTTCACTGGTTAGAGCCAATAGGTTATTGTCCTTTGTCAAAGTGTAGTATTCTCATTTTTTTAACATTTAAATGCTCTTTTTCTCTGCTTGAAAGAAAACCAGTATTGTTCTGGGCTGATATAGTATTTATATTGGCTGGGAGGGCGTTCTTTAAACCATACTACGTATACACAATGTATACCTTGTTATTACTATATATCTTGGGATTTTTTTTAAGTTAACCTTGATATCCCCTTAAATTCCGAATGCCAACTCTGTACTGATTTAGTCAATAGTTTTTAGTCAGGTCTAGAAATTCCGAGAAATATCAATTGGAATCTTCAGTGAAATTTCCTTACGTTGCAAGGAACTTATCTTCCAGTATTATTGTTGATTTGTTTTAGTATTTTTTTAAGTTCCTGTAGTACAGTGGTAATGAGCTTTTCCTTTAGAAACAGAGGATTTGAGTTTGACGTAAACTGTGGTGCCAATAATTTCAATTTGAGTCTTGGTTTTCAAAATAGTGGCAGTGATTATGGTACTCTCCTTCTATATAGAAGGATTCGGATTCAACCAATACCGTGGTAAACTATTTAACTTTTGTAGGTTTACTTATCGTTGTAATAAGACTCCCCTTAAGAACCATGGGATTTGAGATCAATCCTATCTGTGGTCAGGATGAAGGTATTTTCAAATTACTGGAGCGTGGTGGATATGAAACTTCCAGATTTGAAAAATGGGAGTCCAAACCATATTACTGTAACGATGTACATCTCGATTCAAACCCTGCGATAACACAGTATATTAACGCTTATCGATTAACACTCTGCTTGGCAATACGGAGCCCAGGTTCGTTTCCTGCTACCGCATGGTTGGGTGACAGGCTTGCTACCTGTCCCTATAAAAAAATAAGACCCAGCAACTAAAGCGTTAATTCGAGGCCCTATGCGCCAGCAATGGCTCCAAAGGATCTTTATCCTTGCTTGTCTCAGGAGGGTATAGTGGTCTAAGGTGTCATGAGAGTAATCATGGTCCTTGAAATAGGCTCTGGGCTGGAATCCCACTCCTGACGTATTTTTACTAGTTACCACAGAACATTTATGTTGAGGCAATCCCTTAGAAACAGAGGATCGAGTTCAAACTGTTCTGGACTAACAGCGTTGATAGACAAATCCGATTGGATGGCATACTGGACTTCAAAACTTATGTCCCTCGGAATAGAGGTTCAAATCCTGATATCGTCAATTTCTTGACTTGAGGCAGAGTCAGTGATGTTACTATATAAGCTCAGCTGTTGTGTGTCTGGAGAGCCTAAGGTTAAAAAAACTCCCATCTGACTTTGGGCAGCCATGTGCGGCTGAAAATGCCCGGTTTTGCTGCAAGTACAAGTAGAAGCAAGTTAGACTACTTAAGTAGCAAGTACTTGAATTATTAGACTACTTTCTAGCACCCTTTTATATTTGAATGCATTTCCAGTAATAGCCTATATATTTTTCTACTAACTTCTTTTCCTTTTTTAAGGTTTAGAGTTTGAAGTTCCAGTCTGAATAAGAACAGGAAATTGCAAATTCAAGGAGACTTGGTTGGAAGAAAAAGATGCGACGGGACACCAAATGAAAGAGTTGTGTAGAGCCGTTCGAGGAGATCTCTTCTCTTTCTACTGTTCTGTCTGCAATACATCGCTTGTCTGCCATAAGGGCTCCTACACTTTACTGCAACACGCCAGAATTGCTGAATATAAGAAGAATGTTACCATAAAGCTAACGCCGAATCAGCTTCGTCTCTTGGCAGCATCTCCCATGGAGAGCGGCGGACCGACAAAACTGCACCTAGATGCTTATGTAGTGCAGGATGAAACAGTTGCAGAAATTACAGTGGCTCTGACGATGATTGAGTCTGGCTGTTCTGAAAAACCTAAGCTATTGGACCCCATTTCTGGAACATCGCCCTTAATGAAGTTGGCAACATTTATTATGTTGTCGAGTTTGAAGAAACTACAAACTCAGAAAGTAAGAAAGAGCTTCAAATTAGGATGCGATTCTCTTCCAAAAAGATGATGTCGTCAAAAAGATGAAAACACGAAATTGGAAAACTGCGTTTATTGGACAGGCCACAGCTGAAGACTTCAAGTCAGAAAAAGTTAGAACGATCGATGAGATTGGTTTATCTATCTCTAAAGAACTGGCGTTGAGTTGTGATGGTCCGAACGTGAACATAAAACTTTTCCGACTGATTGACAGTGAAATACGTGAATTGACAGGTAGCGAAAGTCTGCTTGATATTGGTACCTGCAAGTTCCATTTGGTACAACGCTTTTCGGAAGGGTTTGCAGGAAATAGGTCAGAATTGTTCCGATCTGATCATCAAAGTGTACTAATTTTTTAGTGGCTGGCCGGCTAGAAAGAAGACTGCAGGAAGATTCCAAAGGAAACTGGCGTTCATAAGTCTCTCATTTTGAAACACGTACCCGCCAGATGGTAAACAGTAGGACCTGCCGCTGCGAGGCTAAGGGAATAGATGTCAGCTCTGTTTGAGTACTTTGTTTTCTATATTTCAAGGAAAAATCCTAGTCTTATGAAATCAAATACGTAAAAAAAGATCATCCGGCTGACCAAACAATTGACTGTGAAAGCAGAGTGTCAGTTTGTTGTTGATAGTTCGAACCTCTTCACACGTTTCACTGAAAAGTTTTGACGTGAAGAGCCCCTAGTGCGTGAACTTTATACGGAGCTGAATCTCCCAGGATTGACATTGGCTGGATGATTTTTAAAACCCGAAGCGACCGAAGAACTTAGGGATGAGCTAACGCGTCAACCCTTCAAAGATGAAAAGAGCTTTGTGCCCCTGCTACAGACAGTTGTGAATGACAAGATTGTCGACTCTCTCGAGTCAGTAGACGAGCTTCCAAAACGCTCGTTCATGCAGCGTGTTCAGAAGCATTATTCTGCGGCCGCAAGATATGTCCTTAAGCAAATACTCGGCTGGGCAAATGTTGCTATCACCGAAGACTTGATAAAACTGGCTAAATCCGCTAGAAAGAGCTATGATTTGTACTTCTAGCAGGAAAAGGCTTTGAAAGAAAAACCTGAGAAAGATCGGCAGAATTTTGAGGCAAAAGAACGGCTGAGAGAACAGCAGCTCGCTGAAAGCTCTTTGAAAAGACAATTAATAGAGACTGTCGAAAAATCTCTCAAAGGAAAAAAAAGAAGTGTTTGGTTCTAAGGAACAGACCGCAGATGAGTTGCTGAAGGAAGCTTATAACGGGCTAAAAAAAAAGAGGCATTGAAAAGAAGGACATGGTCGAGATACAGCTAGTTCAGGCCATGATAGATGGGACTGTCGATGCGTGTTTAACAAAAAAAGTTAGCCACTACTATTGAAACCCCCAGCAGCAGTTAGAGTCAAAGAAAAAGTTGCTGATCACATCTCTGTTCTAGCAGAAGGCAGTGCAAAACAAGGAAACACGTAGGTTGTATCTTCTAGTTACCATACCCTTATCTCTTTCATCATATTTTTGTATCTGATTTTTTTGTATTTGAAAGTAAAGTGTTCAGAAAAAAAAAGCTCGTCCCATGACATGATGATTCTCAGATGGTCTGTTACTTAATTACTACTTGACCTCTTATCATGGAGGGATGTCTGCAAGTGATCATTCCCATTTTTTCTTTGGTCAAGTGCCATTTGCTGTTGTGTTACTGCTTTTTCTTTCAAAAGCTGTCTGAAAACTGAGTTTTGCGGTCCATTTTGTGTCTAGAATGGTCCCTAGAGAGGTACCTTTTCGACTAAAAAGAGGTCCCTAAATCCCTATTTTTTACCATTTGAACCTGTGGGAGCCCTGTAATTACCACCTTGTTTACCGGTGAGACCATAAATGACCGTGGAATTTTTAAAATAAAACTTGCTGTAGTTTCGTGTCTTATTTATAGATGTTAACTAATTTTGAATACGCTACTTAGCCCCAAGCGTTATCTCCATTATTGATCATTGGGTTGATCGTGTGGAGCTCACAAGAAGATATTTACTCATTATTATTTTCTTTCCCGTTGCTTTGGAGGTCAGGGAAAGTGTAAAGTAAATCGTAGTAATTGTATCTAAAGGTTGTAAGTTACAAAGGCAAAGTGACTAGAGTTACAGACGGGAAAAATCTAGATAGGCTAAATGTGCAGACAATATCTTTAGTGTGTGGTCTTTTCTACAAATCTTTTCGGGTATATTATTTGAGTAAATATTATGTTTCATTTTACGAATTTATGTACCTAAATCTGTCTCATTATGTTTTTTAGGTTGCCTTATCTAAGCTTCCTGCATTTGTCAAAGGATTTTTGGTTCGTCGATATTTAAAAACTCAACATGTGAAAAATTTAATTCAGACAATTAAGGAAACTTCTAGCTGTTTGGTGAGGCTTCATCAAGAAACTCCAATGAAGACTGGGAAACCAAGCCAGCAAGATATTGATCTTCATAAGAGACTTCTTCAACAGGTGAGCTAATTTTTGTTACATCTTGATTTAATTTTACGATTCAGCAACAGTGGTTTTAATCAAATCACACATCGTCCCCATGTAGTCTTAGGTCTCCACATTGTCCTAGTTTTCCATGGTTGGCTCTCCCTCTCACTCCTTTGATTGGTTTTGGAATTGGAAGTAATCGCTGGGCAACCTGTGGTTGTGTGCCCCCGTGAAGCTCTTCAGCAGAGTCTGTTTAGGATCAACATTAAGCACCATCATGTTCAACTCTGTTATCTACTCTGCAACAATCATTCTATCTGCAAAATACATTCTAGGGACATTTTTCGCAATGGCTTGGATCTCAGTTTCAGTTTGCGTAGATAACTTGCTGCCTCTGGGCAGCAAGCCTATTGATCTACTAGATAATCTTCGTTTCTTAGTGACCATGTACGTATGAGTGAGACTCATGGTCTATATTGATAAAACTGATGATATGGTTTTTAGTAAAACTGGTTCAGTCAATTCTACCCTACTCGACGGTATTAGAATCCAGCAGTTTTAGTCTCTAAAATACCATGGAATCACATGCTGCCAGACACTTAGGGCAACCAGATGCGTGTTGGCGGCTGTAGTCTGTAAATCCCTCCGTTCAGCTGTTACGCAGTCAGGTAAATCTGTTTAACGTAAGCAGTCATACAGTTGTTTTATTCTGTCAAAAGTTTTCAATGCTGCTGTCTTCCGTGCAATTTGGTATATCTTGCCCTTTTGGAAATAGTGACCCTCCCTGAGCGGCAAAAAATACAATAAAACGTAGTTTTATATACATCAAACTTCTTGTATCGATCCTTTTGGTTTGGCGCATATAATCTACTTTTGCCTATGTATATATATATATATATATATATATATATATATATATATATATATATATATATATATATATATATATATATATATATATATATATATATATATATATATATATATATATATATATATATATATATATATATATATATATATATATATATATATATATATATATATATATATATATATATATATATATATATATATTTATATATATATATATATATATATATATATATATATTTATATATATTTATATATATTATATATATATATATATATATATATATATATATATATATATATATATATATATATATATATATATATATATATATATATATATATATATATATATATATATATATATATATATAAAGCTTCTTGTATTGATCCTTATGATTTGGTGCCCAAGATCTACTTTTGTCTAGCCCATACTGCCAGCGTAACAGGCACTGGCAAGTAAACCTATCTTATCCCTGGCAAGATGAGGCGAACACTGGTTTAAGTCGAACAAGACTCAAAAAGCCTCTTAGCGGTGCCCGAGACGTTAGTCAAATTCTTATGGTTGATCTCTATTGCTACCGACATGTTTTTCGTTAAGGGTGTTTTTTAAGTGATTTGCAAATCTAACCCGGATATTTGAGGGGCTTTACAATAAGCCCTTCCTCAACAACTCAGTAATTTTAAAATATCTGTGTTCGCGAGGCTTGCATATACCGGGGTCAATTTCGGGACACTAAGCTCGTTTATTTAGAACTCATTTATCAAGCCCTTATATTTTAAGTTTCTCTAGCGTAAGCAAGCCTAGCCTAGATGCCTAGCTTATTTGAGCCATAACGAGGCAAAACGCTTAACTCATCAATGTTTAAGTCTAGAATTGGGGCTGTTGAGAAGGAAACATGTTAAGAAAACAATTCTTACTTCATATTATGCAGAATAATTGTAATTGACGCATTTCGTCTGCAACTGCATTTTACTTCCCTCTCAACAACCCCAAATCTAGACGTATATCCTTATCAAAAATACCCCTTTCTCCTTTAGAGTTTTTAGTCGGATCAAGACGCCCTTTTTACCTCGTGGTGGGTAAATTTACTTGCCTTTAATTATACAACTATTTCTTACCAGTTTTAGCTCTGAAATGGTAATGCTGTTATTCTGTCGGAAGGATATTAAGAGTCCCAATGTCATATGTTTTTTTTTATCTTAGACTGGGCTTTGGGAAGCCTAATTTTCTCCTGCTGTACCATCAACTGAGTTGAGTGAAAGAGGCTGAAATTACTTTTCAGTGCAGAGTTAATGGTAGCTATCTAGGATTTATATCAAATATGCAAAGTATTTGCTTGATTTACCGCTGTAGTCCAAAACTGGTATTTGGTCAATAGATTTGGACTGATAGATTTAATTTGGTATTTCCTACTTGAGTTTTGTATTTGCAGAAAAATTTATCGGTCACATGTTATTCTTCGGTAACTCTAGGGGTAGATTTGAAATTTGAATAATTATATATTATATGTAATTATATATGTGAATAATTAAATTTTGATAAATTTAAATTTAAATTATTATTTTCAAATCGATGTTGAGTTAGCCCATTTCGTAATATACATTCCTGTTGAACAGTATTGTTTGCCTTTTTCTTACTTGATCAAAGTCCCGCCCATTTACAGCTCTGGCAGTTAATACTTATATATCATATCATTCGCAATCATTCATCGTTTAGCTAATACGTTTTATAAATAAATAACAAACTCAATTTCTAAAAAAAAAAAAAAATCTGCAATAGCTTAATTATAAATAGAATATCACTTCTAGCAGTTGAAGATTTCTTGAGAACAAATTTCAAACAAGTGTACTTTTTATAGTTACTGTTAGTAAATGGTGTTGTGTAAAATACTGGCTGCTGGTAGAATATTATCATGAGATATAGTTCAGAAAACTGTGGTGAATGCTGTGTTTTATCCCTTTCAATTCCGTTGTAAAGACAGAGTATGTGCTATCGTCCGCAGCATTATCTGTTGCCCATTTTCCATCCAGACTTACTCTGTGTCCTGTGTTGCCATGACTATTTTTGATGCGTATTTATGTAGTAATATAAATATGCATGCTTAAGGTCAGTAAGTCAGAGCAAATCTGCAGTTTCGTGTGTTCTGTACACAGTTTATATAATTATCCAGTATGATCTTTTCCTATCTCACCCATTATAAAAACCCGGACCGAGGTGCGAGTGCTTCAGAGAACGTTTTTGCAGATATGAACATAAGCGGCATTAGATGTTTTCACGGGTAGACAAAGAATAATCACCTACGGAACAAGTACTGACAAAACCACTTGGCCGGCTCAACCAATAAGTGGACAATAAGTGCAGAAATAAGTGGGAGGAGCTTTTTGTTCGCACCGAGAATGAAGAGCCAGAAATCATCTGCGGTAAACTTACTGGTATATTATATAAACTGTGGTTCTGTACTTGCTCATTTGAGGTAAAAACTTCATATTTGTACATGTTGCAACTATATTTTTGAGTCACGCCTTGTTTGAAGTTTTACTATTCATGAAGCATATCAGCTTCAAAATGGGTACAAAGATCGGCTATTTTTCTGCATAAAATGCCTTGTTATGTCAGTGTCAGTGTTGTTATGTCAGCTTCATTTAGCTACTCTTGTTTTCTGCGTGTGTGTTTTTTATTTTCAAATAATGAGCATGCTGACTCATTATTTTGGGTTTTTCACCGTCTATATGGAAGAAGTTTTAAAAGCCTCCTGACATTGGCTAGGCTGTTTGTATTTATTTTTCTCTGTTTGTCGTTTGTTTTTCTTCTCTTTTTTGCCTGTTATACATCATTGAATTCAATATTAACATATTACGATATTTTCAGCTAACTTCTGCCTTCCATGCATTTCATGATGCTTTTTTCAAAACGACTATTGCAGAACGCATGCGTATTATTGCTGCTGATCGGCAACGACCTCCCAAGGCCGATAAATCTGCTACTGTAGTAACAGGGCGGAAAGTTCAATCAAAAATTCAGAGAAAAGTTGCGCAGAAACGGAGCGAGAGTGGGAAAATTTCAGGACAGAACACATGGTATGTACCATCGTTACCATAGAGGATGGTAGGACTGTAGTACCTTTCCTTATCTGAGGCCCGGAAAACTATATTTGAAGGGAAAATGTTATGATATTACTAATAAATACGGCGTTCTTCTGCCGAAGGGGCCTTTTTCTGAATGTAGGCTTCCTTTCTCCCCTGGAGGAGTTTGGCTAATTTTTAGTCGTTTTTATATTGACAAAATAAAGTATTAAAATTGAAAATTTGCTACTTTAAATTTGAATTTCTGTAACTTTTAAAGCTTGGTTTTGTCAAATCTACTAAAATTTGGTGATAAAAGTAGGCTCAAGGCTATAGAATTTCCACTACACAATAAAATTTTGGATTTTTCCCCTACTCCTCCTAAAATAAAATTTTTAGTTTTTTTGTCACATTTTGTTGTCGGAGAAGAGATTTGCGCATGCCTACAAACAGTGTGATCTGAATTAAAATTAGCCAGTTTGTTACTGAATCAAGATTAATTGACGAAAGCCATAATTCTATTTTGTTTCTCCCTAAATCATATATTTTTTCATTGTGCGTTTTTTATTGTCTTATGTCTGATGAAGTAAACCTGCCACGGGAATCAACGCATCCAAATAATAATTTGTTAATTATTTGTTAATTGTATTAATTTGTTAATTATTTGTTAATTATTTAATAATTTGTTAATTGTATTAATTATTCATTAATAATTAATAACCTATTAACTTAGAAGTATCATGATAAATCTGTTTATTTTTTATATAATTATCTATTATTATATTATAGATATTACCCTAAGAAAATTTAGCATCGGGAATTCTTGTCTCAATAGAAGTTCTTTTCGTTTTCAGTTATTTTTCTATGGTCGTTATAAAAACAAAGTCGACAATGAAGTACGTGCAATTAGCTTCAACGCTGTATGTTTTCTGAAGTTTATCTTTCTATGGAAAAACTGATTATTTTCCTAAGCTTTTTTTCTTTTTTGAGGTCTTCTTTTTTGAAACAATGTACACTACTTTTTTACTATAGTTTTTAGTTTTTTTCAGTTAACTTAATTTAATTAAATTATCCAGATAAACTATTATCTATATTAATTATTCATTAATAATTAATAACCTATTAACTTAGAAGTATCATGATAAATCTGTTTATTTTTCATATAATTATCTATTATTATATTTATCTGTAATATACAATCTAATAATAACATTATTAATGATAAAATCTATATTATTAATCTATTATTAATTGTCTATTAATATTAATTATCTGTTTAATCAAACTAGAGAACTTAACCTTACTTCGGTGGTACCTTTTGCATACCAAAGGATCGAGGCAAAAATTCATCCAAAATACCGGTTGGGGAAGGGCCTCTTCAAAATTAAGCGCACAGGTTGAGGGAATGGCAACCTCCAATGGAAAACCTGACCTCAGCTATTTTTGACTAAAAGAGGTTAAAATTTGATCATGGAGGAACACCCCTTTTAATTTTTCAGAACCGAAAGTTTTTTTTTTCAAATTCTGAAACAGTTTAGAGGATAAGAAAGACTAATTTAAGAATGACAAAGAGTGTCATGTCACATGACACATGTCATGTCAGTGTCAAAGACTTGTCACATGAATGGCAAATTAGTAACCTTAAAATAAAGGTAGATAATTTACTGCTTTGAAAAGACAGTGAACCAAGCTAGTTCAAATATGCCAAAGAAATGTAAAAATAACGATTTTGTAAAAGTGACGTCTTTTTTGTAAAAGTAGGGTCTAAATGTAGCGTCTGTTTTATAAGTAAGTAAAATATTGTTTTAAACTTTGTTCTGTGTCTTAGGCACATGAGTAGGAATGTTAACTAAAATTTTTGGATTTTTTTACGTGGTACTTCTTTAAACATCAAATAAGCAAAGAAAGTATTTTTTCCCCTGGGGACTGGTTCTCCAACGAAAAAAAACAACAAAACAACAAGCTTAGGAACAGAATACCTTCTACATTGAGATAAACACATATAAATCACTGTAATGATAGTTCAGTATTAGCATAATTATGATCTAGGGTTCTTTAACAGAGGAATTATTAAGCCAATACTCAAAACTAATGAGCCCTGCAACATCAGTATCAGCTTATAAATACATAGTTAAGAGCCGCAGGGAAGAGGAGGGGTGAGGGGATTTATAGCTTCGTTCAGCTGTTGGACCGTTGCCTTGTGGGTTAGTTGCTTTTGCTTTGATTGAAAATTGTTCTAATCTGAAAGGGTATGTGTTTCTGCAATAAAATCTTTGATGACTCAAAACTATAGCTTGAACAATAATCCAAAATACAAATTCCAAAGTTTACTGTCTAAATTTTTAGAAGAAATTTTTCTCTCATTCTGCCGTTGGAATATGTCTGTCTTGCAGCACTAAAAGTGAGTTTAAGTTCAAGATTCTTGTGTTTAGATTCAAGGTTCTTTTTTATAAAGGTTACCGTGAATGTTCAAAATTTGTGAATATCCACATTCACCAAAAAATGTCCAAAACTCCTTTTTTCTCCTTGGATTTAGTCAGCGTTGCCAGTCAACTTTTTCAATTTAATGCAAGGTTTTATGATGACCGGTTGGATTAGATTAGATTTGGTTACGTTGAGTTAGGTTAGCTTAGGTTAGATTTTTAACCCATTTATTTAAAAAACTTTTTCCACAAAACAAGTATTTCAAAGAAAAGTAAAGAACTCCATTAAGCCAAGAATGGGCAAAAATAAAGTCAAATAATCTCCTTAGCGTAAAACTACCACAAGTCACTATCAGTAAATAAATAAAACTCAAAACGAACAGAAATTACAATAAATAGCCTAGTCAAACTCAAAATGAGCTAAAATTAACATGAGTAGGACTGACAACCCCTATGCCTTCTCAAGACCAGATCACAATTTGCGCTTTACTGAAAAAATAAAAACAAATGACCATGAATTTTCAGTTTAATTGACATATACTGATATTTATTCCTTAAAGTTTTGATAATTTTTTATTTACGAAAATGAGAAAAGTGAATATATTTCAAACGTATTTTGAGGGAGATTTTGAACAAATCGCAATTGAGGATTAGCTTCCAATTGAAGTTCTGTTTCCAAGTATAGATTATAAAAAATGTCTTGGGTTTATAACTAAGTACAAAATTGATCAACTTATTAATGACCTCTTATTAACAATAAATATTAATTATTTTTCGAGCTGTAAGTCTTGAATATCCAATGAGACACAAAGTTGGTTAGTAAGATAGGCTATTGAAACCAAATATCTATTGAGAAAAGCCAGCTATTTGAAAATTGGCCTCCCTTTGGTTGTTCTAATTCACTTATTTTAGTAAACTGGCATTAGAAATAGGGTCTTAGTTATGAAAGGTCCCTTCTCCTCGAGACCTTTTCCTTTATTACATGTGACAATTACTTTCAAATAAGTTTCTCGTATTCATTACAGGTTATGTTAGATCAGGTTTGATTAGGTTAGCTTAGGTTTTTAACCCATTTCTGATATTTATAACCAAATTTAATCTAATCTAAACCAAAATAATCTAACCTCAACTAACCTCACCTTTCACCATCACAGCTTGGATAAGGCTGAAAAAGCGCACTCGCAAAGCTAATTGAATCCAAGCAAAGAAAAAGGCATTCACCGGTGAATTTCGACATTAACCAGATTTTGGAACAGAATTGTCCTTGCCTAAACTTCTTAAAAAGAAATAACATTGACATGTCACTCTGACCTACCGCCATTACTTGTTCATTCGAGACAATATTAACTTAGAAATGTCATTTATTAGGCAACATTGGACAGGGAGGGCAGAAGATCTTATCCAATCATTATCAAAATAATAAAAATAATAAATACAAAACACCTTCCTTCACCAGAAATAAGTTTTTAATTTTTGAAACATTGCATAAGCAACGTTCGGAGCCGAGATCTAATGGCAGTAAGTGACAACGTTAGATCTATACGTGCAACAAACCTTGAACAAATCACAGGAACCATATACTGCACTGTAAATCTTGACCTATTGCATTTTGGCAAAGGGATTAATAGGCGTGATCTAGATCGAGTTGGAACGGGCGTTTTGGGACGTAAAGGACAGAGGTTTATTTGATAAAAAATATTTTGGAAGGGCTCCACGGTCGAGTTTAACTTTAAACAAAACTATAAAAGGCTGGACGCTAAGACTCACCTGGAGAGTCCGCTATCCACAATTATGTATAACGATTCTGTCGTTTATTTATTTGGTAAAAGGGAAGGAAATGGTAGAAATAACTTAAGGGTACGAGCAGCCTTATACTCTATCTTTTGAACTGGAATAGACTGAAAAGTATTTAGGTAAACCAATCCTGCTTAATCAAAATGAGATTGCACTAAAGTAAAATAAAGTGACTTAAGTGCAGAGTAAGGAATTAAATTTTTTCAACCGGTTCATAATACCAACGCCACGTGATGCTTTTGCACGAACAACATTGATGTTATCCTTCCATGATAGATTCTCGTCGACAAACACACCAGTATAACGAATACTTCTCACTATTTCAATAGACGATAAACCGTCTTATAGTATTACACAAATGTTTGTTAGTTCCGGAAACCTGCACCCAACTCTAAAAAGAGTAATAAGGTTAGCTTTTTCTTATCAAGCGTAAGTTTATTGTTTTCAATTCATTTCGAAATGCTACTATATGCGTAGGAAATATTTATGTGAAGCTCGTTTAAAGATTTACCGCACACAAAGCAGCTGTATCATCGGTAAACTGTGCATCTAGAGAAGACGAATCTCTATCATAACACATATGATCAATATTAAGAAGAAAGAAAAGAGGGCCCGTGGTTGAACCCTGAGGGATACCAACCAATGACGATAGTGAAAGGAAAGAAGAAGCACAATTATTAATTAATGTAACTAGTATTCTCTCAAAAACATATTATCTTATTAAACCCAATTTTTCTCGCGAACCCTCGAATTATTAAGTTTAGAAAATAAAATCAAATGAGAAATTAAGTCGAACGCTTTTTAAATGTCCAGGATCAGGCTTGAAGTAATTTCTCCTTTGTCCCATATCCCTTTCGGAAACCCAATTGAAGCTTTGAATACAATTCTGATTTTTCAAAAAATTATGCATTAGATTATATAAAGCTGTTTCCACAACCTTAGAAAACCCAGACAATATTGAAATATGGCGGTAATTAGACGGATTATTATGGGCATTCCCTTTATATAGAGAAATAACTTTCGAGACCTTAAAAGAAAAAGGAAAAACTTCTTTCTGAAATATTAAATTTATTATATGAACAAATAAATGCGTAATATCAGGCATAACTATTTTCACATGATTAGAAAAAGAACTTTCTAGCGCTTCAGAATTACCACGTTACATAAGTGGAACTTGGATAAGAATTACCTCAGATTTTATGACTGGAGACGGGAACATTAATTTGCCTAAAGGTGGTGGCAGGTACTGACGTTGAGAAATTTGACAATGGTGATGATACATTTGCTGTTTTTTCACTGATACTAACAAAAGACTGATTTAGAAGATCGATTAATTCTATATCATTATCTACCATAATCCCATCTTGGCCAGTCATTTCACTCGGTTGTGAAGACTTCTTAGACTTCACAACTAACGGATTAATTAACCTCCCTAGCTTTTTTTGGCTACCTTGTGATAGCAAAAACTGACTCATAAAATATAGCATTTTGCATTCCGAGTCATTTTGATTTTTATATTTAGTAAAATGTTATTTATTCTCTTTATTCGGTTCTGATCATGTTATCCACCTGATCGTGCTCTGCTTGCTGGCTTATCAGGAAGACGGTAATATTTTGTCACACGAACACTATCCGTTGCTAGGCCTAGTGTTTTTTTAAAAAGACCTTTCAATATTAGACTTTGTGTTTTGACTTGGGCGTTAAGACAGTAAATCGTAAATAATTACGTTTAACTTTATTTTTTAACTTCAAAGTTCAGTAGTTTTTTTTCAAGAATTTAAAACTGGACTCAGTCCTCTGGTTCCAGTCTGACCTTTCAAAGAAGCTAGACTGTATGAACGCCGAAATTATGGAGCTGAAAACCCAATCTTATTCGTACCCGAGTAAAATTGCATCCCTTGAGAAGAAATTCTTTTGTTCAAAAGTCTCACTGTGATGAGCTCCATAATTTCAGCATTCATACTTTCAAGCTTCTTTCAAAGGTCAGATTGAGACCGGAGGATTGAATTCAGTTTTAGATTCAGAATTTTTGGAAAGGAATCAAAACTTGTTTTGGTCATTGCCGACATCGTTCGTTACAATAAATAATTTCCTTTGGTTCGCCATCATCAAATTAGACCTAAGTGTTCGCAACATAGATGTCAGTTATTTTTGATTTTTAATTGTATAAATTATTTTTTTAAGTTGCGGGTCAATTATTTTGCACTAAAGTAATATGTAATTTGGTTGCTTGTAAATGTAAACAAACATTGTCTGTTTTCTTGAGGTTTCAAAATATTTACCGCTTTGTAGTAATGATCCTTCTAGATTCCGAAGCTACCTCTTACATTTCTTCCATAATGGCAGAAATTTAGCCCTTCAAAAAGTCATGTTATTTTCTTAGCCCTTTAAAGGTTGTGCCTTTTCTTTGCGGTAAATCTAACTAATCTCTAAATTATTTTTTGGAGAAGCCTGATAGCTGTTACGTTTTATTTTAGATATCTTCTATTTCTTAATCTGTATAATTTAAGCTAGAATAAAAATAAGTCATCATGACGATAGCCTCTCTCAATATATTTATTAAACTAACCAAATTTACTTTCAGGACAAAAGCTCGAAGTGCCTCAAAGGAAAAAACTACATCGGAAGTCACTATGAATTCTAGAAGGTCTTCTACCTCTGCACCTATCAATTTGAGTGTTAACGGGCACCAATTTTCAAAAGCCAGAAATGCATAATTACCTCTTCGTTTTAGTTTTTTATGGTTTTCTTTTTCTCAAATTTAAATTTAAGTAAAGAGTTTTGACGAATTTTATCCAGTTAGCTTTTTTAAGACTATTTGTAATAAACATTTGAAGAATAAATACTTATAAAAGTACGGTATTCTGATGTTTATTGTAAAATGCTGATAGCCAAAGGCTAGTGATACATGCAGCTAAAGAATAAAATAATTTTTTTTTTGGATTTCAGTTATGCCGCATCACTGTCACATGCTACTACTACTACTACTGCTAACAATACAATCTACCAGTTCCATGCTACATGTGATAGATATTTTTTTTGTCAGTAGATATTTTCTTTAAAAATGTATTTAAAATTGTAGGTCAGTAAGGGCTACGAGTCGCTCTTCACGAGTCTGTGATAAGTAAAATAACCACGATGGGAGACTTTAAGTCTGCGGTGAAGGTTTTTCAACGTTAGCTATTTCAGTAGTGCAACTTTTATGTTTCTTGATCTTCTTTACTCTGGAAACTCTACCAAAAAGTGCCATATCGCACTTTACTCTGCCGCTATCTAGCCGAACCGATAAAAAAAACAGTTAGCATGAACATTATCCTTTAAATGAAACGCTAACAGTCTCTTCATAATCTTCTAGGTCCTGTGGTGGCAAAGTGAGTAACCTCAACTTGTTAATACGAGACCCTGAGATCGGAAGCCGGTTGTAGCAACACACTACACAGCCGATGCAAGGACCTGAATAGTCAAAAAGTGTCATTAATCCGAAAAAAAATTCCAGTCATATAAAAGTACTGGCCAAAAGAAAACGAAAAAAGAGGGGAGACACATCAGTGTTATTCGTGCAAAAAAGTAACTTTCTTAGCCTTTTCAAGAAAAGGGCCGTAAAGCCCCAGTTTTTGATTTTCTACGATTGTGATTTCTGGTGTAATTTTATTTTGATTTTATCTACAAGGCGCGGAAAATTTTGGCTAATCTGTGAATATTTTCTCATACAAACTAAAGGAAACTGTTGTAAGGATAACGCTGGGTCGAACGTTTTTGAAACTTTGCCATTGTCTTTCTTTTTTATCGGTGTTACAAAACAGTAAACACAGTCTACCGCGCACAGTGAACTATTTCACAATATTGGGTAAGCACCTGAATTAGTTATTAAACTTGAATGTTTGCAAGAGAGATAGACAGTTTATTGGGGAACTCTTGAAGCAATGGTTGGAGGAATATCGAGAGAGTAGGCACTAGATCTATTATAGAGTAGTCCTCGAAGCCGCGTCGAAAACTAGCGGCATGCTGCCGAAAATTTTTCAACGCGCCATCGCCGCCAAAAATTCCAGTGCCAAATTATTTTCTGAAATTACTGAGAAGAACATATAAGGCAAAATCCACTCTTCAATGACATATACAAAAATTTTGGATTCCGCTCAAAATGCTTTTGAATTTACTCGTCTACTATGGACTTTAGATTATCTTTTACTTTTTTCTGTCCTTTCCACCTCAATGAAATAATTTCTAATTAAAATAAGTTCGACTTGCCCTGATAGTCTTTGAAACCTTCTTCATACTTTTTTTCTTCTTTTGGTTGAACAATATATGTAAAATTTCACCAGTCTTCTAAGGTCAATAACATTCAACCCGTGGGCCCATACTATAGCTAACATCGGCTAACAGGGCTAAGACGCACATTATTTCAAAACTTTTATTCCATCACTCCTAAGTGAGAGGATTCAATCGTGAAGCAATGAGAAACAATAGTCACTAGAGCATAGAAAGTGAGATGTTGGGAAGCATCAACCCTATTATTCTGTAGATTAATTACTGATTATTTAGGTTCTAATGTTGTTCTCTATTTGCACACATTTTTTTCTTTATATTTGATTCCCATTCTTTTTTAATATCATATTCATTGTAATCCGCCCTTAGCTTTTACACCAACGTCTAACTTTTGCATTTCCAATGCTTTGAAACTGTAATAAAGCCCCTGAAAAAAACTGTCCTCTTTTTATTATTATTATTTCCTTCACTTTACTTCCTATCTATCTTCTTTTTTTTAACAATTTCCCATTCATACGATTATCCGTCCATTAATTTACCATACAACAATTTCAAAATTCTCATTCTAAATACCCACGGCGGCAAGGGGTTGCTCCTATTCATTAGGCCTATAACATATAACACTTAAATACAAATTTACAATGCATATACATTTTTGTACTTTAAAATACTTTCACTTTTCTTAAAAAACTTTTCGCTACATTTACATAAATAAATAAAAAAATTTAAACATGACACCATTCTTTTTTTAATACATCACATTTCAACACATTCTAATCGTATTCCCCTACACATATAAAATAAATTCAACTAATTTAAAATAGATTTCAAACAATTATTTAAAAAATTACTTTAAGTAATTTTCATTAAAATTTCATTAAAAATTCAAACACTTCATTAAAATTTCGAAATATTTAACTTAAATTTTACATTTATTCCATAAATATATATTCCATTTTTTACCAAAATTAAAAACCCCCTTTTCTAATCTTCTACCTAAATCCTTACCACAAAATTAAAAGATAAAAATCCAAGGCACAAAAACTTTCCATTCTGTTTCCACACGATGATTTATCACATCATAATCTTCTTTCTGTTTTTCTTTTCGTTTCCACGCGTAATAACAAAATCTAATATTATGTATTCTTGATATCGTCCTATTAAAAGGGGGCCTTAAATGCTAACATCATCATTTTCATCCTGTTGTAAATCCTCACTGCTTGGATATCCTCTGATCAAGCAGCCTCATTTTCTTTGAAGTATGATCATGAATCATTAGGAAATTTAGAGTTGCTGCTCGTTTGAGAAAACTCAAAAACCACATTCACACAACTGATTAGGGAAGGTGATCCACTGATCCACCTCAGATTACAGCCATCTCTTCAGCCTCACGTTGTTACGTTTATATTTTGAGACACAATTCATATAATTATCCAGTGAGCTCATCGCAGATCATTTCTGGTCTTCGTTCTCGGTGCGAACAAAAAGCTCCTCCCACTTCTTTCTGCATTAGCGGGTTAGTGTGTTGACTCAATGAGAAATGGTTACAACGTGCATTATTCGTAATTGCGAAAGCAGAAAAAAACTTGGTGAGCCAGCCAAGTGGTTTGCAAGTGTCCCATCTCACAGGTATGAATTAATTTATATACAAATTATGACTTAATCTACTATTTACATACAGTGGACTCAAATGATTGGCCTATGTAGGATTTTGTAAAAAAGGAGGCGGGGGGTTGATGAAATTTGTGAAAATAAGGAATTTTTTTTTCTTCTAATAACTGGTGGAATAGGTGTGATGGTTTCAGGGGCGGATCCAGAATTTTTTTTGGGGGGAGGGGGGCGCAAAGTAGGTTGATCCGACAAACTTACGTTAGGAGCAAGTTTAATTAATGCAAACTTGCGTTAATTAGGTAAATTACACTACTTTACGGGGGTAACCCTCGCCCCCCCCCCCCCTCTGGATCCGCAACTGGATAGTTTATCATTTTTTTTTCACGTCGTGAAAAAAAAATTTCACAGCCCACTATATATACATTCATATAAATTTATATGCAGTGTTACCACCATACCAATTATTCTCCTTTCCTTTTTTATTCTTTAATAATAATTTCTGGTCGTTTTGAGTTTGAATTATTGTAGGCTTCTATTCCTACTGATCTTAAGTTTAATATTATTTGAAAAAAACTACGTTTTCTAAAGAGTTAAAGAGGCTGAGTTACAAGGTCGAACCTTAAAACGTACAGGGATTAGGAGGCACAGTTGGGGGGCGGCAGCCCCCAAACCCCCCGCTTTTGCAGCCTGTAAATAAATATGGAAGGGGCTTTCCCCTCCTCAACGCCTCGCTCTTTACGCTAAAGTTTTTTATTGTTTTAAAAAATAAAGTTTTGAGACAGAGTCAAACTTTAGCGTAAAGAGCGAGGCGTTGAGGAGGGGAAAGCCCCTTCCATTTTATTTACAGGCTGCGAAAGCGGGGGGTTTGGGGGGCGGCAGCCCCCCAACTGTGCCTCCTAATCCCTGTACGTTTTAAGGTTCGACCTTGTAACTCAGCCTCTTTAACTCTTTAGAAAACGTAGTTTTTTTCAAATAATTTCTGCACGTTTTTGTACAGTTTATTACTTATTATTGCTTGACTAACTGTTAGATGATTGTGTATTATTCTTTTCTTTCTCGACAGGGTGTTTTAAGGGTCGACCTTGTAACTCAGCCTCTTTAACTCTTTAGAAAACGTAATTTTTTTCAAATAATTTATTTTTAGATTTAAATTCAGTATATAAAAAATTTTATCTAACGATGAATCGAACCCGGGTTTTCCGCCTGACAGCCAGGAGTCTCACCGCTTCACTAAAGAGACATAATTGCAAATTGTTTTTTAGTAATGGGAATCTTTTTGACGCAAGCAAAACTTGATATTTGGTTTTTGGAAAACAGGGAAGGAATAATCAGATTGAGCTGAAATTTCGAGGATAAGCTCCCAGGCCCAAGGAAAGCTTATCCTCTAAATTTCAGCCCGATCAGACAACGTTAAAGGGGGCTTGTGGTGGGAAAAATTAACATGGGCTAATATAGGAAAACAAGGTTTTTCGTAAATGTAAATTCGGGGGATAATTTTTTCGGTCTGAAAATATCAAAAGGCCCTAACAGGTCGAATTCTACTTCGAATGAGTCCTTATTCAACCGGATCCGTTGCCAACTGTGGCCTGTAGGCGTGGCTAAGAAAAAAAAAGAAATGATGATGAATTTTAAGTGGCTATATTTGGTTTTTTGAAAACAGGGAAGGAGTGATCGGATTGAGCTGAAATTTCGAGGATAAGCTCCCAGGCCCTAGGAAAGCTTAACCTCTAAATTTCAGCCCAATCGGACAACGTTAAAGGGGGGCTGTGGTGGGAGGGTCCAAACTTCCGGCCCAGTTTACCCCATGAAGATAAAGTCGGAGGAGGATGAAATATTGCAAGTTTCTTAGTTTGAGCTTGGGCTACAAAATGCGATTACCGCCGTCTCTCTGCGACCTCTAGGACCTGAAATCGCTTAACATTGTGGTGGGTCGCCTCTTTATAGAGGCACAAGTGTGCCTCCTTGATGGCCTTTACTTTTCTTTAAAAAAAAAACTTTCTTTTTCGTAAAGTTTTCGTAGTGTATATGTATATATATATATATATATATATATATATATATATATATATATATATATATATATATATATATATATATATATATATATATATATATATATATATATATATATATATATATATATATATATATATATATATATATATATATATATATATATATATATATATATATATATATATATGATAAAACAAAAAATCGCGAAGAAAGGAAGAAAACGAGGACAATAAACAGCCAGTGAAAAAATTGAAAAATTATGCAAATATTTCGGTCAAGACCTCCGCTTGACCGTCCTCAGTGCAGAATAAAACTGATAAAAATCTAAAAACCAAACCTTAAAATAAAAACACCAAACTAAAATTGGACGACCCTTTCCTAGTAACGGTGAAAGGGTAACTAAATAAAAAACAAGTTTAAATGGCATTTGAGAATTTCATTTTGCGTAAAGCACTTTTAAAGGCTGATCGCTTTCCAGTTTGATTGTTATCGGAGACTCTATTCGATTGCACAATATAACTTTGTGGATGTATGTAAAAACGATCAGAATTAATAATTTTGTCATAAATGGGACTTGGAAACATTTCTCCAGTGGTCCTATTGAGAGCTACCTTTTGGTGAATGGGCTTTTTTATTTCAACTGCCTCCCTGAAAACTTGCGTGAGACCTTTAACGGGGGCAACAATGGAGGTTTCGTCAAACAAAATGAAATGGTGTGGACTCTCGTACACATGTTGCACCAAGGCGGAATCAAAAACCTCAGGCCTTTGGCGTAACCTCATTGCCTTGTCGATTGAGGACTTGTGCTCAGATAACCTCTCCCCCAATTGCTGTTGGGTTCTACCAACATAAAAAACAGCCACAAGAACAAGGAATTCTATAAACACCACTACCCAGAATGGGGCTGGTTTTATCTTTGCCGTTGTTAAAAAAGTTCTGTGTAATATTTGAATTTTTAAAGGCGATGCTAAGTTGATGTTTTTTAAGGATTCTTTTCAATTTGTCACTCAATTTTGGAATGTAGGGTAGAACAGTGAAAAGTTTCTTATCATCCACCAATGGAACGGTATCTGTTGGAGCTTGTGGACCTGATGCACTCCCCTCTGCTTTTTTTCGTCTTCTGTCTATAATGGTCTCAAGTAATTTTATAGGGTATCCATTGCAAAATAAAATGTCCTTAATATAGTTCAATTCTGATTCTATGTGAGGCTCCGAGCATATTCTTATTGCTCGGTCAACCAAAGAAATAACAACTCCTCTTTTTATGCAGGGAGAGTGGTTGGAGGAAAAATGCAAATACCTATCGTTATGCGTAGGCTTTCTATAAATAGAAAATTCAAGGCCAGGAGACCTATTGAAAATTAAAACATCTAGGAAAGGAAGTTTGTGGTTGTTCTAGTTCTAAAGTGAACTGAAGGTTAGAGTCCAAAGTGTTTAGATGAGTTAAGAAGGAGTTAAGTGACTCTCCTCCATGCTCCCACACAGAAATAACATCATCCACAAACCGACCCCAGAACCGGTGTTTCATCGGAAAATTTTCCAGAGCAGAGATTTCAATTAATTCCATATAAAAAGTTGCCAAAAATGGTGAAAGACTTGTACCCATGGGTAAACCCCTAATTTGGGTGAAAAATTGATTATTATATCGGAAATATGAGGAGGAACTATTGCAAAGACGGATGAGACGCATAATAGTTTCTATATCCAGTGTTTTGTAGTCTATTTGATCAATATTATCTTCTAATTTCCTTTGAAGAGCTAGTTCACATTTTTAATGTCGCAAGACGTATACATAGAAATGGCATCGAAACTGGCCAAAATTGTATCTTTTTTTATTTCAATGTCTTTTAATTTTTCAACAAGGTGAACTGAATTTCTTATGTATGAAGTTTGCGTTTGCATAAGGGGGCGAAAAAGTGTTGACAACCAAGGCCCAATCTGGCAGTCGGAGAGCTATAAGAAGCCACAATTGGGCGTAGAGGGACTCCATCTTTGTGGATTTTTGGGAGCCCGTAAAATTTAGGAGCTGAACAACCTTTAGGGTAAAATAATTTATACATTTGTGGAGTAATAAGTCTTTCAATTTGCAAAATTCCTAGCTCCTTTCGTACTAAACGGGTGAACTTATCGGTGGGGTCTGAATCTATGGGCTTGTAAGTATGGGTGTCAGATAAAATATCTGCAACTTTTGTATTATATGAAGTTTTATCAAGGATAACAATTTTATTTCCTTTATCAGCCCTGATGATAATGATGTGTGGGTCTTTTTTTAAATTTTTGAGAGTTTGTGTTTCGTGATTTTTTGACCTTGAGGAATATGGAATGAAGTCAAGAATATTCTTAACCACCTCTCCTCGAAGTAAATCTGGATTTTCCACAGCACCACGTGAACCAAATATACCCGCCTCCACATTGGAGACTATCTCTGCGAAATTCACTTGTGTTTGAGGTAGGCAAAATTTAGGTCCCTTGGACAAAACATGGGTTTCTTCCGGAGTAAGAACTTTAGAAGATAGGTTCTCAATGGCCGGACCAGGACAAAATCTCGGAAGATTTTGATACCCTATATCCATTGGGTATTATCCATTGATAACAATGGATACCCTATAAAATTACTTGAGACCATTATAGACAGAAGACGAAAAAAGGCAGAGGGGAGTGCATCAGGTCCACAAGCTCCAACAGATACCGTCCCATTGGTGGATGATTAGAAACTTTTCACTGTTCTACCCTACATTCCAAAATTGAGTGACAAATTGAAAAGAATCCTTAAAAAACATAAACTTAGCGTCGCCTTTAAAAATTCAAATATCACACAGAACTTTTTAACAACGGCAAAGATAAAACCAGCCCCATTCTGGGTAGTGGTGTTTATAGAATTCCTTGTTCTTGTGGCTGTTTTTATGTTGGTAGAACCCAACAGCAATTGGGGGAGAGGTTATCTTAGCACAAGTCCTCAATCGACAAGGCAATGAGGTTACGCCAAAGGCCTGAGGTTTTTGATTCCGCCTTGGCGCAACATGTGTACGAGAGTCCACACCATTTCATTTTGTTTGACGAGGCCTCCATCGTTGCCCCCGTTAAAGGTCTCACGCAAGTTTTCAGGGAGGCAGTTGAAATAAAAAGCACATTCACCAAAAGGTAGCTCTCAATATAGGGATACTGGAGAAATTTTTCGAAGTCCCATTTATGACAAAATTATTAATTCTGATTGTTTTTACATACATCCACAAAGTTATATTGTGCAATCGAATAGAGTCTCCGATAACAATCAAACTGGAAAGCGATCAGCCTTTAAAAGTGCTTTACGCAAAATGAAATTCTGAAATGCCATTTAAACTTGTTTTTTATTTAGTTATCCTTTCACCGTTAATAGGAAAGGGTCGTCCAATTTTAGTTTGGTGTTTTTATTTCAAGGTTTGGTTTTTATATTTTTATCAGTTTTATTCTGCACTGAGGACAGTCAAGCGGAGGTCTTGACCGAAATATTTGCATAATTTTTCAATTTTTTCACTGGCTGTTAATTGTCCTCGTTTTCTTCCTTTCTTCGCGATTTTTTGTTTTATCATGATTAGCCAGTGTGGTCTCAGAAATTATTTATATATATATATATATATATATATATATATATATATATATATATATATATATATATATATATATATATATATATATATATATATATATATATATATATATATTATATATATATATATATATATATATATATATATATATATATATATATATATATATATATATATTATATATTATATATATATATATATATATATATATATATATTTATATCGGCGCGTACAAACAGCTCCTCTCATTTGATCTGCCATTAGCGGTCCAATTACCCTGGAACACGTATTTTGGCAGAAACTTTCTCAAAATGCTTTTGAAACCAGCTTGAGACTTCGAAACCTATTTTTAATTCCTAAAAACATCGAATAATAACATTACATTACTAACTACCGATTTTCATGCATGTATTGGAATAAATGAATTTAAAATTAGTTTCTTCAAAATTAGTGTTCCAACGTTGAAGCCAAGTTTCGCGTCCAAGAGAAATCTGACTTGTCTACCCGTGAAAAGATCTGAAATCGCTTATGTTTCTATCTGCAAAAACGTTCTCTGGAGCACTCGCACCCCGGTCCGGGTTTTTATAATGGGTGAGATAGGGAATGATCATACTGGATAATTATATGAACTGTGTTTTGAGAGAAGTATTCATTGGAAAAATATTACTTCTGGTAAGTCTCCCGTATTCCCCTTGAACCTACTGGGCCAGTGCAAAAAACGAAATTAAAAAAAATAGCAACTGAATATGATTTTATTCAAATAAAAAGATTTACATAAAAGCAACCTAATAAAATAAAGTAAATATAATATTTTACTTCACTATAAAATTATTTTACACTAATTGGGGGGTAAAATTCCATTTTACTACCTTATCTCATCCGTAGTATAAATATTATTCCTCCAGCTGAAGAGATCCTAGAAATTTAATCCTCTCTCTCAATGATACGAAGAACCCGTCACGAGGATTTGACCCTAAAAACTGCACTATTGAGAGTTTGTAGAATCTCTTTCCCCGAGAAAAGAGATCCACTGACTTTCCCAACTTTTCTAATACTTGCGTACAATAATACAATGTCTCCATTTTGTGTGGTCACTGTAACTTAATGTTTTGAGGCAAATGTGGCAGGTAGTGGCAATGTGACCTTTAAAATTAGGTTGATATTCATGTACGTTTTCAGAAGTCCCAATTCAATTAGCTATCTCCTAATTCTTTGCCAAAGCCGGGTCAAAATTGATATTTATCTATTTGGAATTACCATAACTAGGAGACTCTTTTGATGTAATTATTGTCACCACAATTCATTCTTAAGAGTTTAGTTACTATGAGACAAGGGTGCCCGCAGTAAGTTTTCCAGGGGGGGGGAGATAGACACCAGAATAGCAGTGGAGAGTGGGAGGGGGGGTTAAGCATATAAATACTTTAGAACATTTTTTTGGAAAAGATTTATTTTTAAGAATACTTAGAAAAAATATCTCAAATAAAAAGAGCAATAACTTTGCATACAAAATGAAACAGAACTCAGCAAAGTTCAAATGGCGAGGATTCCTGGAAAAGGGATCAATACATGAATTCAATAATATATTAAATCATTATGCCCAAAACCTAGAGGGAAAGAAAATCGGACTCAAACCGAATTTACAGAAGATTTATTTCTTCCCCAGATTATAACAAATATATGCTTGTCCTTATGCAATTTCCTAAGCCTTAAAATAGGCTACAGAAGGCTACCTGTTTTAGTTTTTTCATTGGTAAATCTAAAGAAACAAAAAGTCACCCATGGATTTGAAAATAATTTTCCTTGCCCCCCCCCCTAGATTTTCGTCAATTCATGCCACTGCTGATAGCGCTGCTACACTTTTTGTTTGTGGCTATGGGACGATAGCATTATCTTTTAGCTATTATGTTAGAGAGTCTTGCTTTTTTCTATGGCAATCCTAAAAAGTAGCAATTTAAAAATTTATCATGCTTCAACTTAACTTAGCCATAAAAGGGCCGGTAAAATTCTACTTTAGTTACTTTTGGCTATCTTGGAAAGGGGTTGGGCTAGGAAAATGAAACTTTCAGGGATGGATCTACATGCTAAGGTATGTCACGGGAAGGTACTTTGAAGTACCTACCTCCGCTCCTCCCCCTCTATATAATGGTAAATTAGTGCACATTACTAGTTGTTTTAGCTCACATTTATTCCTATATTACTATCATAATTATAAATCACTGCTTACCTTACACAACTTCAGCTTTTAACCTTGTTCATTAAAATATATTCCAAAATCCTATTTTCCTTTAACATTCATCTCTTTAAACTTATTTACTATATAGCTGACCTGCTTATGAAACCCGTTTGTGATGTCAGAACTTTGTTATCATAACCGCTTTAAGGGTATAATGCAAATGCAATGGGGTAGAAGAGTGCATTGATAAGCAAGCCATTTAAACTATTAGTTAGCCTAGGGAAAGGATTTGACAAGAGATAAGACCAGTAAAAAAATCCAAATTGTTTTTAGAGGACAAATTATGTTATGAGAAGATATTCTTATTTTTATAGGTCCATGCGCTCATAAAGTTTCTGTTGAGTTTATTGAAACACTAGCATAGACTTTGTGGAGTTACAGACTCTCCATAAAACGTTTAAAAGTGCAAAGATGCACCTTAGCCAGGGGGGAAGTTGTGCTTGGGGTGGATTTCTAAGGGGAGAATTTTCCTTTGGGAGGGAAATTTCAGATGAGTGAATATTCTGGGGGAAATGTTACACTGGGGGGTATTGACAGAATTACTATATGAAATTCTTTTTAATTGTCTTACATTCTCTTTGCCAAATTTTTTATTTGGAGATGTTCCGGGGGCTTTTGTCCTGTGCGTTTTGTTTTCTGGGAAATAATTTCCACAGAAGGGGGAATTTTTTAGTCTCATTCCAATGATCCCAACAAGTCAAGCTTCATGGACAAAATAAATAAACTGCATGTACTAAATTGCATATTGGTCTGCTGTCTTATGGTAGTTGCAAGTACTAGACAGAAAGCTTAGCCAGCTTGTTATGCTATATGGAACATGTTGGCAAGTTTATGTTAAGAAGGGGATTTGGCTATGAGTCATCCTGCAAGATAATAAGACACTAAAATTGCATAAAAATAGGAAATCTGGAAACTTTCCTGCTAAAGATGTAGTTTGATTGCTCCTCTGAAGGCAATATACTAATGAAATAATAATATTACTATTAGGTTCCTTTTTGTAGTATATTATCTGAAATTCAACCTACTAGATGAAGAGATTTTGCATATCTTTGAAAGTAGTTAAGTGATTAGAACTTTCAGGAATAGATTAAGAGCCTGTCTGATCTTTCTGAAGGTACTTTGAAATACATGCCTCTATTTTTCCCCCCTCCAAAGGGCAGTAAGCTTTGACAATCTTTTTGTTATGAAACTGAAACCATGGGGAAAATATCTAGTGCTGTCAATGAGGCACAGGGAAGGTGTTTCAGGCCTAATAACTTTGCTCAATCCTGACTTATAAGGTGGTAAAAATTCATAAATTGATTTGGTATTTATGAAATAAAGCCCATATGTAGTTTAAAATCCTGCTGAAATGATAGAAATTGTATTTTTAGAAAACTAAAGCCAATGTAAAAGAGACTAAAAATCTAAAGTTAAGGTATTTTTTCTTTTTGAAATAACCTTTTGTTATTAAGCCTAATGAAAAGAATAATTACCTGAACAAGCTGTAAATGTTTTTCTTTCTCACTAGAAAGTTCTTTTACAAACACATTTTTGAATTTTTGGTTGTTATGTGATGTTTTGAGCATTTTTAAGACCTCAAAATAAAATTTCCCCTAAAAGCAATTATTGAATTTGGAAAGAGCACAGAAAAAGGATTCAAATGATGTATTCTATGCAAGGATATAACACTTTTCAGCACACTATGTATTGATAAAATTATATAATTTTCTAGCTCAACCTTATATGTATTCCTAAATGCTATGGAAAATATCATACTTTATATTTAAGAAAGGAAAAAAAAATTCTAAAATAGTCTTTAAATCAGGAAAGTAGAATAGCTGTAATTATTATGATACTTTAATTACAGTTTGTACAGGCTTGAGAGTGATCATTAGGATGTTACCAAAACATCTAATTGTAAATTATTGCAAAGAAAATAGATAAAAGAAGTATCCAAAAAGGAAAGTTCTGCTTTCTTAATTAATTTATTTACTTTTACAAGTAATTACAATGGTATTCATGCTGCAACAGTTTACAGGCTGCACTAAGGTCAAACAAAGTAAAGAAAATAAATCCAAATGGTACATTACCTTATTTTTTTTTGTTCTGGCTAAACTTTAATTGATATTTAAAGTCAGTAGCTGAGCATGATCAGTAGAACTTTTAAAGACTCAGGGATTGATATTTCAACAAATTCCTGGAAGGCTTCTCACCTTGTATGACAGCTTTCCATAAAATAAAATAAAAAGTTAGTTCAGAAAGCAATTCAACCACAGAAGTCTTGAATTACAGCCAGCTGCTTCCTTGTTTTTTTAATTTTGCCAGTCTTAAGTTGCTAGTTGTCTGTACACAGACAGTATTCTGAATTTGAGTTGTACTATTCAGTGCATTAGTGAGGTTTTTACTTTGCTATATTATGATCATGAAAAGCTTGGCCTTGAATTAAATGCCCAAAAGCCTGAAGTTGATTTTTCAACTGCTACCAGTAGACATACCTCTCAGGATCAGGCCTGTTGATCATATTACTTACCTTAGCCTTCCAATTGGCTCATCAATAAAGCTTACTTAGCAACTCTTGTATCTCATTTGAATGTCAAGTTTGGCTATCATTTGTGTGTTTTGTTGCAAATAAGATACACCTCCACCATGGTCTTCTTTCAAAGATTTTCAGCTCCATTGCCTTACTGCATCATCTGTATTTTGGACCTTTTTGGAATTTATTCACAAATTACAACAAGTCAAAATTTTGTTCTGTTTTTTTTTTCTAGAAAGATCTTCTATGTTTACCCACATGGATCTGCAATTCTTATTTTGTGGTAAAACTCAACATTGTTGACACAGTTATTACTACAGGATAGCAAGTGTCTCTGTATACAAAAGCCTATTGAAGTTGTGTTGTCTATGAAATTTGAATATATATACCTTTTAAAGAAACATCACATGTAACTTTGCTTGTTTGTGTAAATTCTAAGAATTTTACCAATTATGATCAACCATTAAGTGTTTTAACTATCATTTTGGAAAGTGTAATTTTGTATATAGTTAATATATAATAACTCATACTACCATAGCTATAATAATATAATTGCAATTATAAGAAATAAATGGGTATATTATACAATCTTTTAGGGAACTGTTGTGCTTCTTCCATTTCTGGCTGGGTGTAGTATTTAAACATTTCAAATTCAAGTCAACACTTTCCTTTGATGATTTAATTGTGAACTGACTCCAAACCAGGATGGATTCCATCAGTGCATCTCAACTTCCTGTCATTAAGCAGGGTAAGTCAAGTGATTTTATTAGAAGTTTGTTGACTAAATTAACAGCAAAATTATATGAACACTATCCAACAAGTGTTCACATAATTTTATTGTAAATTGTTTCTTGCTATTTATTTACCTAATTTGCAATATTAGAAGTCTTTTAGACTTTGTTTAAATTAGAAATAAAGAAAATCTTAATTTGTATTAATTCAAAAATGAAATTGGGAATTTTTAAGAACTATCATCATAAAAATGTAATATTTGGTAGACAAGTCTGCTTGTAGCTTGACCTCTGGAAGGGAGTGGGGTGACTGTCTGAGTAAAAAACAATTTTAAGCATTTATGTGTTGAAATAATTTTGCACTGACAAATGACAGTAAATTATATAAGACAGAGCTGTGTAAAGCCTCAAACAAAATTTTCGGTATTTGGAATCTACAAGGAAAAGGAACTAGTATTTGTCAAACAAGATAATGTTTCATATTGATACACCTAAACTGCTGACACTTTCATTTGGAATTTTAATTCAATAAATGAAAATAGACTGTAGCTCAAATGTATTGTGACTATGGCCCAAAAGGCCCATTGTTTTACAACAATCTTTTATTGATTAATTATTCTGAAATAGGCAAATAATGCATAAGCCTTTGCCTGATCTTCTAGGACCATTGGGTTAATACAATCACCTCTGATGGAGAAAAACAAAACAAAAAATAAACATCTATCTTTGTTCTGGCGTAAAATACAATGTTCCAAATTTTTGTATATAAGAGCTTTAAATCTGTACAGTAGTATTTTTTGATTTGTTGAATCTGATTGTGTGATTATTGAATCTGATTGTGTGATTAGTACCTAACATTTTTCTGTCTTATTATGCATAAATGTGTTGCACCATTATGAGCCAAATTATAAATTCCTTCATATGTAAATTGGTCAGCAAAGGAAGAAAATTGAATTTTATATTGAGTGCTGTGGGGTAGAGAAATTTCAGTAGGAGGCAATCATTGTAATTTTGTTCATTGCAACGATTTGGGGGCGGGGACATTTGACCCCCTGGATTTTGAAGAATTCCTTTTTGGTATGGTATATTAATTAGAACAAAACTTATTTTGGCATGTTCATAAAAAAAATGAGAAACATTGAAATTGCCAGTCCTAGATTTTGAAAAAGATATTTTGCCTCCCCCCCCCCTCTTCATTTTTTTGGTGTGGCACCACTGAGCTACACTTCTCTGAAATTTTGATTGTACCAGCATTTACCTGCCTGTCTTGATGGCAACAAGTTTCAGATGTTGGGGCACAATTGTTTATTTCGAAACCATTAGCCGAATTTAACAATATTGCCTTTCATGGGAGATTGTAAAAATCATAGCCACTTATCTCACTGATGCACAAGCCAGACCATAGTTACACCTGTTGATGAAAATGCAAAGTTTTATGAAGTTCATGGGGATTTTCTCTGTTTTAATGTTAAACTTGTATTTCAGAAGTGGGAAATTAAAATGGTGAGAAATTGGAAAGCTCATACCTACTTTGTTCCCACCTGTTCTCTACTAATACTAGGCCTTCTTATCTTTTGCCATGTTCCTGTTATAAAAAGAACAACTACTGTTTTAAGCACCATTTTTTCTAGTTTCAAAAATTATGCCTTCTCTCTTGACTCTGATTGGTCAATCGAAAATTTACTTTTGAAAGTTGGACAATGTTCAGCTCAAGAAACTATGAATGGCCTACATAATTGGGGCTGTAGTTTTTTTTGTAATTTCGGTTTGGGTTTTATCAACAAGTGTGACTATAATAGGGCCAGGGCATGACATTCACTTGTATCATACTCCTAGTGTAGTGTAGGAATAAGCAAAAATTGAGTGCTTCAGATGTTTTTGCCATTGGTTTTCCAGTTTAAATGCAAAAAAAATCAAGGTTACTTTTATTGACAGATTATTAATGTCCTGTCAGACATCATCAACATCAATAAAATGATTCTGGGTGTGTTTACAAGAAATATTTTTGATTCTTTTCATTTATATACTTATATGAAGATAGTATTACCTATATCCCAAAAAAACTTATGACCCTAATTTAAACCCAGTTCTTATATTTTGGTACAAAAAAGAACAAAAGATTAGGGCTGGAACACTAAGAATAGGAGTACAGGTCTAAGCTGTTAAAGCATTATTATTATGTATTGAGAAACTATTCATACCAAAAAGACGTATGCATAAAAATATATGCATACTTCCTAACAACAAATACTATACATAAACAATGGGCAAATTTTATAAATTGAAGACCTTTCCGCAAGGGGTGTTGGGGGTCATGTTATCTCCAAAGGCGTAGTTATTGCGCCTTTCAACTATGCTGAACAAAATAGCTATCTTAAAATTTTGATTAGATGATTTTGGGGAAAAAGGCGTAATAGGGGGCCTAGTTGCCCTACAATCTCTTTGGTCACCTCAAAAAGGCACTATAACTTTTAATTTTCGTTAGAATGAGCCCTCTCCCGATATTCTAGGACCTCTGGGTCAGTGTGATTACCCCTGTAAAATAAAAACAAACAAAAACTCATTTGTGATCTTTCTTCAGATTTTTTTTTTTTCTTTAATCAAATTCCACATTTTTGCAGATAGTAGCTTGAAACCTCTATAGGAAGGTTTTCTGATACGCTGAATCTGGGGTTGTGATTTTCATTAGGATTATTTAACTTTTAGGAGGGTTTCTCCTCGTTTTCAAAATTAGGCAAATTTTCTCTGATGGGTAACACTAAAACTTAGTGAAAATTATATATTTGAAATCAGCATAATAAGCCGATTCTTTTTTCGGTTACCACTGGTCCGTGTCGCTCCTTTCTTACAGCTCGGTACCACGAACTGTTTGATCAGATTGACTCTGGCTTGAACAGCGTGGATTGTATTATTAGGGTTATATCTACTCTTTCGAATATAGGGTAAATTTAAGGCGCTCTAAAAAAATAGAAAATAGAAAGACCAAAAATGTACTGGTTTTGCAAATTTTGATCGATTTTGCTCTCCAATTTTCAGTGGAATATAACGCGCCATTTACGATCTTTACAGGGAAAAAAGATAGAAGAAATTGATGTAAAATTTTACTATATTCTAGTTCTTTGAAGCTAAGAAGCGGGTGTTTGAATATGAAAGTCCTGTTTTAACATTCCAACAATTGCAGGTTTGCTGGAACAGAAACAGAACAAAAATTATTAACCGTGAAAAAAAAAAAAATCACTTTGCTTGTATTTCTCTGAGGCATATGGTTTGTGCTGAAGATTGAAGTGGGAGCCTTGCTCTCTGTTAGTGAAGAATCTTTTATCCTCATGGGTCTGAACGCCCGTTTTGCCACGGACCAGTGTGTTTCAAGTTACTTATTCCCTTTTTAATGAATTAAACCCAATTTTCCCTAGAACCCCCTTTATTACCTTTGTTTTTAACCTAGTGCAATTTGATGTTTTTTGAGTTCTCATTTTGTTCTGGTTGAAATGCTTATAATTATCCTGAAAAATAATTAACTAAACTTTTTTTTTCTAAAGAGATACCATGTTCTTTTCTCTTTTAATTGATTTGTTTCCCCAAATTTCTTTTGAAATTCACAAGAGCCACTATTGCCAGATATCGAAAGACATTCTCCATTTCGTTTAGGTGAACTCTTTGAAGAATGTTTCTTTAAGTTTCAATTCCAGTAATACTGATAGCCACCAAGGGGGCTGGAAATAATGGAATTATTCGTCACAATATGCTTATAGCTAGGCTATTTATATGAGTTTTCAGAATGTTTTGTCAGTTCACATAACTGTCAAGCTATGATCCAACTAAGTTTTGATTTGAAACAGCCGAAAAGTTTGCTTTTTGGGGCCAGATTTTCCACACTTTCCTTTGGAAATGTCTGTGAAGCTTACCCTCGGCTGAAAAGCTTCTTCTTCCTATCTTCCCGTGTGCTAAATCGAACAGGAAGGGTGAACCCTGTAAGTTTTGCAACTAATTTGTTGCTGCACTATACTTTGGACTAATGCTGTACTATTCACTTAGGTGTTTTGTTTGAGTTGTTTGAACTCTCTTTGATGTGTTCTCTTTTTTTACGCTCAACCGACAAATTAGTGGTCCCTTTAAGATTTTGGAAAAAGGTAAAACTAAAAAAAATCACCCAAAAATGCTTGAAAAAGTGCGACATTCTAGCGCTGTCAAAAAGACAGACCACAGGTATCTCTATTTTTATGGTATTTGCATTTTATTTTATTATTATGGTTTCTTTTATTTTGATTTTAGATATCGTAGCTACTCCTCTCTCTGGCAGTGATAAGCCATTTGGAGGGTGTGAAGCATATCTTACAAAGGACCCCTTCGCTGTGTATTTAAAAACAGAAATAAAATCTGTTCAGCATTTTCCAGCCGGCGTTGAAGCGTATGCATTTAATAAAGTCAAGGAAGGTATGTTGAATATTGTTTGAGAACGAGCTCCTCATGACTAGCATAACTGATTACAATTACCAAGTAATTTTTTTTTTTTATTCATAGTAGAAATAGTAGATAGAGATAGTAGAAATGCATTTTGGCAAACTTCAAGGTTGACTGAGTTACTTTTATGAAGCTTTTGGGAAGTGATTTATCTCCAAACTGGATTTTATTTTAATCTTTAATTACTACAGTTTTAAAAAAGCAATTCCTTTTGGTTTTAGTTGATTGATCCTCTTTGAGTCAGTGGCCTCTCTGGCCTATCTTGTGCGCAGGGCAAAATCTTGATTAGCGCCCCCCTTCCCACCTGTCTCCCAAAAATTTTCAGGCTAAATTAAAAAAAAAAAAAATTCATTTATTAACACAATTTTCGTTTATTAGCAAAATTATTCATTTATTTAAATCTAAATTTTCTTGTTCTATATGGGAAAAGATATGGGGAAAATGAAAATTTAGGATTCAATTTGCTTATACTTACTGCCAACTGTGCCCTCTACCTTATTTCACTAAAAATACAATTTCAAAAACTACAAAACGATTATAAATATAAGATTATTTGAAATTTTTAGCCCCTAAAACTTCTGCCCCCTGGTGAAAGTGCCCCCTCTGCCCTTCCCAATAAAACCGTCTCTGCTGCAAGTTTAATTCAGAATGATTGACTGGAAAAAAATGTTTTGCACTTTCTCCTAAGTTAGTCTGATTTATGCAATTTATTTTTAATTGAAATTTTGTGTGATTTCATCAATGAGCCCACTCACGATCTCATAAGAGCATAGTTTCGATACGATCAGCCCTATGATGGTATTTATAAGAAAAATGTTTTTTCCCAAAATTAGGACTCTACACAAATTTCTCCAAAGTCTTGACCTATCTAGACCGTTTTTTCAGGCCAGATAATGTTAGTGTGTCAATTTTCAGAAAAAATATTGAGGTTTTTTCAAGAAAAATACATAGGCACTTAATAGTAGATTAATGAACATATCTTTCATGAACATATTTCAGGAACGAATACTAGGAAAAATCTCCAACGCCTCCCATGCAATCTTTAGGTCAGACTATTGGCAAAAAAAAAATGTTTTTGCACTATTTATTCAAAATTGTCAATTTTAGACCATGTTGTAAAAATACGACATTAGCCTCTCAATTATATAAATCGTGCCTTTTGTCTCTTCAGCATTACATTCCTTCGTTTATTTTCTACTCCCCCCCCCTCCCTCTCACCTAGATTTTTGTAGATACCTTATTTTCAATTATTTTCACTGAAAACGCCCTTATTTTGGTATTTTCATTTAAAAAGAACGACAATGTCCCCCCCCCCCATGTCATAGTTTTTGTGAATTAACGCCAATGACGACAATATTACCACCCACCTAAAAATTTTATATTCTAGTTGATTATAACAGTATCATTCTTTAATGCTGTGTCCTCAAAATTTAATCCACCAGAAATGAAAGGTGTGGAAAATTTAAGAATCATAAAAAATAAGTTTACTATTATATTTAAACTGTTAAAAAAATTAGACACTCTTTTTAAAGGCCCATTCACAATGATATTTAACTTACGCCGAGATTTAGCTAGCCTAATTTGTAACAATCAGCTTTTTCAAAAAAAAAAATTCTGATTTGCTTAAAAATTCCGTGAATAATTCTGATTGGCTAAAATTAGTGCTAGCTAAAATCGGTATCTGTAAAATTTCATTAAAAATTTTAGTGTCATGATTTACTTTAATTCTGAAAATATTATAATTTCATTTTGAAATAAACAGAATAAAATAACTCAATATATACTTTGAAGATATACCTGAACTAATAGGCAAAATTTATCTTTTGAGAATGTAAAATTTCTTTTTCCATATTGTTGTCCAGAAATTGAGGATGTGTTGCCTGAACATGAATTCTTTGGAACTTCTACAAGTACCATTTCATCAATTCAACAAGAAAATATTGATGTAGCTGCTCCTACGTTCTTTTCTCAGCAACTCGATCTTGGCTGTGGCTCCTTTAAACTGGACTCTGGTTGTGGTACTGACCAAGGTATGTTTATAAGAGATCATGGTTCACATATCATCAAAACGAATAAGAAAAGCATAAAAGGGGTAATTTTGTTTTATTTTCGATTTTTTTTAACGAAAATACCAAACAATGTATTTAAAAAAAATAAAAATAGCAAATAAAACGATTTCTTAAAAATATAGGGGCAGTAAATTGCCCCCCCCCCCCCAATTGACACACATAGAACCAAATGAGAAAAAAAAATCGCACAACCTAACCTCACAAGCCCCGAGGGGCCGAATTTGAATTTCGAAGTCCGTAAAAAAACAAATAAACAAGAAAATCATAACAAAAGCAAAACAACTAAAAAATTGGCAAACAATGTAAAAAAAAAAAAAAAAAAAAAAAAAAAAAAAAAAAAAAAAAAAAAAAAAAAAAAAAAAAATATCGGAATGCTATATGATTCCTTTGTCACTTATATTAAAAACTGCAAAATGACCACTAGTTAAAAAGTTAAAAACTGATAAAACTGAAAAAATAAGTAATATATACATTAACAAATGTTTAAAAAACAACATAAAAAGAGTAAAAAGAAAAACGAGCTGTTTCTTTTATCATGTAAGAGATAAGATAAAATTTATGTACAAATTAACAACTATTTATTATATCAGTAAGAAAAGGGATAAAAGATTTCTTATACCGCAAGGTAGTACAAAGAATGGGAGATAAGGTGGGGATAGGCTGGGACACAGTTCGTGGAGGACGATTTCTATCAGGTACATAATATTCAGGGAAAAGGTTCGCAGTACGTGGGTTCAAAAGTGCCAACTTACCAAAACGGAGGCACAAATTATTTCTTCTTCTCTTGAGGGTCTCTAGTTTTGAAATATTTAACAAATGCAAATATGGTATCTTGCCCTCTTTAAAAATAATTCTTAGAGCTCTCTTTTGGACATTTTCAATTTTTTGTGTTGCGTCATTTGAGAGACCAGGGTGCCACACAGGACAAGCATTCTCTAATATGGGACGCACAAAAGAAATGTATACTTGTATTAAATGTGATTGGGGGCAACTAAATTTATTTAAAAGTTTAAGGAGGGAAAGCGAGGAGTTTGCTTGTTGTAGGATATTATTTATATGGGCATCCCATTTCAAATTGGAAGAAATTGTAACACCAAGGAGTTTAAGAGATGTGACAGAGGTTTCAGGAGGAATAGGAGCAAGAAAAAGGGGAGGGGATTTAAGGAAACTTACTGAGACTATTGCGGATTTAGAAGGGTTAACTGTCATGTCAAGGGAAGAGGCCTCACAGGCAATATCTTGGAGTATGCCCATTGGGTTGCTAAAAATGTTTTTATGACATATCTCTAAAATTGTCAAGTCATCGACAAATTTCCACCTATTGTCATAAAGTGTTGATAGGGTGTTAATCATAAGAGAAAAAAGGAGAGGGCCTAGAATAGTCCCCTGAGGAATGCCATCAAATATGGGGAGATGATCTGAGAAACAATTTAGATATTTAACTGCCTGAGATCTATTAGAGAGAAAAGAGGCAACGAGCTTAACAAGGAAAGTTTCAATGTGGAATTCATTTATAAGTTTATCTATGAGTAAATTGTGGTTAATCAAATCGAAAGCTTTTTGAAGGTCAATAGAAATCAGATTAAGCCAAGTGTTTTTTATGTAATTTACCCATGGTATCAACAAGATGGATCAGGTAATGAAAGGTTGACGTGGATTTGAGATTACCAAACTGTCTAAGATCAATGAGGGGGAAGACTTTCATCTTAAGCCAGTCTGCGAGAAAACTTTCATACAATTTTGAAAAAATTGAGGTGAGGGTAATAGGACGAATGTCATCAAAGCCAGGCTTCCCGTTTTTCTTTTTGATAGGGGTAATAAAGCCTTGTTTCCAATATTGAGGGAACTGTCCAGATTCGGTAATTTCATTAAACAGGGTGGATAGGGGTTTTGAGAGGTAATCACTGAAAGCTTTAATCAGAGGAACAGGAATATCTAAAGGGCAAATGCTTGATTGTTTTAGTTTTTCAATTTTTTTTTACAACATGAAGTGGAGAAATATGTGGGAGTGAAAAAGGATCAGGAACATCTGGAAATGCGTAAGATAGTGGTGGGAGACTCTGGACAGAGAAGCCAGAAACTTATTGAGGTCATTAGCTGTGGTACGGTTCATTTATACTAAAATTTAGTTGTTCTTGACTCTTGCTGGTAGGTTTTTTAATTTCAGAGTACCAGTTCTTTGGTTTATCATTGCACAATTTTTTAATTTTATTTTTATAGTAGGCTCGGGCAGCTTTTCTAATTTGACTTTTAATTCCTTTCTTAATTCATTTGCTCCAGCTAAATTACCCCTGTTAAATAAGCTTATTTTCGTGCGGATTAACATTTTTATGTGATTATTTATGTAAGGTTTATCACTTGGGCATTTTCTGATTTTTTTTTATTTCTGGGAAACATAATGAGTAGGAATCAATTAGTTTTTTGTGCAAATCAAAATTTTATCATCAAGGTTATTAGAATCATAAAGGTCTGACCAACTTTCACTGGTCAGCCATGATCCAAAAGAAAAAAGGCCTGTGTCACTGAGGGGACGGCAAACCCCAATGGAGGTAGTAAAGGAGTGTTCAATGGCTGAAGAGGGAGAAAAAAGAAGACAATAGTTGTAACTATCTCATAATGGTGGAAGTGCTTGCGGGGAGTTGTAATACTTACTCATGTTTGAACACATAACATCCAAAGAGGTGTTACCTTTTGTTGTAGATATTTTAACCAGTGTTTAATATTAAGAGAGTTACAGATAGAGTCTATCCTCAGGTCATTCGCATCGCCAAGTAAGCAAATACCGGCGTTCGGATACTTTGATAACACAAAGTCAGCACTTATAAGAAATTGTTGTATACATTTACGTTTCTGGTCAATACTTTGGTTAGGGGAATGATAAAAGACGGCGGTTACAATTAAATTGAAAGGGCGGGGAAGTAATTTGGTCTAAGGCTCAGACATAGGATTTCATCATAATCTGATAAGTTGGGGGTGGGGATGAGTTTAGGTTGGAGGTTATCTCGGACAAAAAATAATATACCACCTCCTTTTTTGCCGAGAGGGTGATCGGGAGGGCGAAGTTATATAAACTGAGTATAATTGCTGATTTTTAGGAAATCTGGGTTCTGGGACTGAACCTCTGTCACAGCAATAATATTACTTTTATGAATTTCAGTGATACCCTCGAGTTCGGTAATTTTTTCAAAATTCAGGCTCTCAGCATTGGTAAGTAGGAAAGTTGGAAATTTAAACCGATTTCGGTATTAGGATTTTTTTTTTCAATTCGGGATGGAGTTATTTGGGGTTGAAGTTTAGGAGAAGGATGCTGTGGGTAAGGAGATAGTTTTGTGGCACTATTAAAAGGAGGGACTGGACCGGGCTTGAGAGAAAAGGAGGACAGCGGACAAATTATGGGGATATTATTAAGTTGGGATGGAACTGAAGTCTTAGTCATGGAACGGGATTCACGACAGTCTTATAATAAAAATAATTATAAGCTTTACATTATGAAAATAATAATATAATAATAAATTATGTATTATAAAAAAACACCATAATAGTGATAATCTTATAATAATAAACTCTGAAAAGTAGCTAGAAACTGTTTTGATTCAATTCGGCAAAACAGAAAATTCTGGTCTTATTCAGCTTAACAATTTATATTATTTTTTATTTTTTCGAATTGCTTGTGAACTAACATAATATGACAAAAGAAAACAAAGAACGGTTGTTATAACAGTTTAAAAGTAAAATAAAGGGGAAAAAATGTAAACCTCTTTGGATTGTGTTTGACAAGTCAAACACAATTAAAGCGACAGTGGAATAAACACCTTACGCAAATCAGACGTCAATAGAAAAACATGGCAAGGCAAAAGCCAAAACGAGAAGATGCCTGATATGGGTTGTCCCATTGCTTAAGTTTTATCTAAAGCGACAAATAAGGTTTGGTAATATTCAAACTTATGACGAACAGAAATCATTACGAATGAATAAATGGAAACTAAAATGATTAATTTCTTTAAATTTATAGATAACAGACATAGATATTGATGAATAGATATTCCTAAAATGAACAGAAATCATTACGAATGAATAAATGGAAACTAAAATGATTAATTTCTTTAAATTTATAGATAACAGACATAGATATTGATGAATAGATAATTCCTAAAATGAACAGAAATCATTACGAATGAATAAATGGAAACTAAAATGATTAATTTCTTTAAATTTATAGATAACAGACATAGATATTGATGAATAGATAATTCCTAAAATGAACAGAAATCATTACGAATGAATAAATGGAAACTAAAATGATTAATTTCTTTAAATTTATAGATAACAGACATAGATATTGATGAATAGATAATTCCTAAAATGAACAGAAATCATTACGAATGAATAAATGGAAACTAAAATGATTAATTTCTTTAAATTTATAGATAACAGACATAGATATTGATGAATAGATAATTCCTAAAATGAACAGAAATCATTACGAATGAATAAATGGAAACTAAAATGATTAATTTCTTTAAATTTATAGATAACAGACATAGATATTGATGAATAGATAATTCCTAAAATGAACAGAAATCATTACGAATGAATAAATGGAAACTAAAATGATTAATTTCTTTAAATTTATAGATAACAGACATAGATATTGATGAATAGATAATTCCTAAAATGAACACAAATTGCCATAAGGAAGAATATACAAGTTAATCACTCTAATATTGATAAATAAAAATTGCTGAGACTTCTAAGAATTCATGCAGTTTTCTATCTTTAAATTAAGAATAATTGTGTATATGTGTATGCAATATATATATTTTTTTTCCTCGAAAACAGCTCGATATTTTTTTGGAAAATCGGCACATTAACATTTTGTTGTCGGAAACAAGGATCTAGATTGGTCAAGGTATAAAACACATTTTTCAAAATGCAATTTGTGTTTGGTTTGGGTTTTTATTTATTCATTCTCGTTAATTCCTATTCATTTTGTTTGAATTATTATGTGACTGTATTTCTGATCCTTTTAGGTTTTATTTAGGCGTCTTCTTCAAATATAAAAGAAGTACTGTACGGAAAGCGATTGCTTACGCTGTTCGTTGTTCGACCGAACATTTGCTCGTTTGAACGAATGTTTGTACGAATGTGTATGTTTTGGATAAGTTAAGTGATTAATTTAACTCATCTTTGCCTATGACATCGGAAAATAGGGTTTTAATTCTTGACTAACGCTGATGTTCACACAGGAACAATATTTGGTTTTCGCGGCAACTTAGTTGCCGACTTAAAAATGATTTAGTTGTCTTGTCGAACAATTTTTTTAATTAAAAAAAATTCAATTTTTATCAGGCAACTGTGCAATTTTCTAGCAATCTCTTCTAAACAACGGCAACAAACATGAAAACCGATGGTTAGATTTGTTGCTCATTGGTTCGATTCCCTAATGCTCCTCGCTGCAGCAGTTTGTTCCTAGGTGAACTTAGAGTAAGATCAAACGCCCAACAAATCAAATGTTTTATCAAATGCTTTTCAGTTTTCTTGATTTTTATTTGCCGACTAACTGTACCTAAATCTTAGTTTGGACAGAATGGTTAAGGATTGTTTCTAAGTATGCAGATCTGCAAGTCTTTTCAACATGACTTTAAATGATAACGTCGTATCAGTTGAATCAATCAATAAAACCGTTTAAACGCTTAAAACCGTTAATTGATAGAACCGTAGAAAACGATAAAACCATGGGTAAAACATCACTGTTAAGCCAACACGACAAAAAACAACGGTAAATATTCCTAAGGAAGATATAATGGCGCTTTTGACATTAATTTATCAACCATTTGGTAGGAAAATATTATTTTTGTTGATTTGCCTACGTGTTTGAATATGAGTCGTTTTCTTTAGTACATTTCCGTGTAGAATTGAAGTATCCTGATCTCCTCTTTCATTGGTTTATCTTTAGCTTAAAAGCTATTTTAAAAAAGGTTAAGAAAAGTTTAAAAGAAACCTTTACCCCCAGTTTTAAACAAACACGTTCCGAATATATTCATATATCTTAATGTAAATAGTAATTTTCTTACTTTTCTTTTTATTCATTTATCTCTTTTCTGATTATATGCGGAATTTAGACAGAACCCCATGGGAGGCGTTTGGAGCATGGAAATTTTTAATCCTAACAAATCACTCTTTGAAGGTTTCAGCCTTCCTTTCAAAAGTTTCTAAAATACTACAGCCCTCTAAATTTTTTTAATGTAGCTATATTCAACACGAAAAAAATAAAAATAAAAAAATATCTTTGACTTTAGAATCCTAGTCTGGTAGCTGTTCCAGTTCCTTGTCCCATTTCTGAAAAATCATGAATGTGAAAGCTTCTTTTTGCTTTTTTCTTTACATTACTGTTAAATGTTTCTTTCTTTTTCTATTGCTTACAATTAATGGTTTTTGTTGTTATTTTGTTTTTCTCTTTTTGTCAAACATTAAAAATTAATTTCTAAAAGAATGATATATCGTTTGATTGATATTGTCCTCCCCTCACGTGGAGCCCTCAAACTTTCTAAACTTTTTCACAGGAATACCCAAATTTTGAATTCTAGGTTTGGAATATTTTAATTTTTTGCAGTCGCATAAAATGAGGAGAACTAAGATTAGTTAAGGCTTATGATCCCTGAGAAACATAAAATTTTGTTAAACATACAAAAAATTATATCATTGGATTTATTAGTTTTAGTCCTATTCCATCACCGAGCCAGAATTATAATGTTACGCTAGAATTATGATTTCTTTTAGCAGAATAATCTAAACTTACTAAAAAAAATAGTAAAACATTCCTATTTTTGGATGTTTTTTCTTACCTTTCCATTAGATTTTTTAGTTTAAAAAAATACAGAGCAATGGACAAAGCTCTATCTCAGCTATCGGTTAATAGTAACAATTTTGCCATACGTCAAAACATAACAAGCCTAGTACTGCAGAAAAAAAACCTTGCAAAAATTTGTAAAGGAAATATAAAAGTTGAAATAATAAAAATTGGTTATTTTACAAAAACTTAATCCAGGCATAAGGCAAGAAGCTTATGAAACTTGCTGGACATGTGTAAATATTTAACCATATTCGTTTGCACAAAATTGTGCCAAAAGAGAAATGTAATGTTATAATTAGGAGTATTTATTCTCATGAGCTTAAAAACGCGAAGGATCAAATGCGAAGGAGAAATACATCTTTTCTGTTTCGACCACAAACGTTTTTGCAGATCCTCTTAGAGTTTGGAAATTTCGTGTATAGCTTTGTGTTGTGATAACAAAGTAGCCTATTTTTGAGCCTCAGAGTCAAGATTGAAACTGTCGTCTCATTTTAACTAAAATGAGTGCTATTTTAAAAGGTTTATTTTTACAGTAAAAAGTTTAATAGGTGCTGATGTGAAAATTGTTTTTTTTTTGTTTATAATTAGACAGGTACCATCAACCTCTTACTCTTTGTACTAGAATAAGGCATATTTTCAGCAATTTCGTATGTTTTTTTCCCGTAAATGAGTTTGGAAAAAATTATTCGTAAATAAAGTTAAAAAAAGACACAAGTTAAATCAAGCGAATGATTTGAGCCCACAAAGCAAACAGCGACATTAAAACTTCAAAGGAAAAGAAATCGACTAGTCATAGTAACTCTGATTTTATTATAATCACTCTCTTCGGAGAGAGTCCTTATCCCAAATAACTTTTTGTTTTTCCCGAAATTATTCGTAAATAAAGTTAAGAAAAGACACAAGTTAAATCAAGCGAATAATTTGAGCCCACAAAGCAAACATCGACATTAAAACTTGATAGGAGAAGAAATCGACTAGTCATAGTAGCTCTGATTTTCTTATAATCACTGTCTTCGGAGAGAGTCCTTATCCCAAATAACTTTTTGTTTTTCTCGAAATTATTCGTAAATAAAGTTAAGAAAAGCCACAAGTTAAATCAAGCGAATAATTTGAGCCCACAAAGCAAACATCGACATTAAAACTTGAAAGGAGAAGAAATCGACTAGTCATAGTAGCTCTGATTCCATAATAATCACTGTCTTCGGAGAGAGTCCTTATCCCACATAACTTTTTGTTTTTCTCGATATATATATTCTGTTTCAAATTATTATTTCTAGCACAATTAATAAACTATACTATGATTACTTTTTTAGCTTCGAAAGTCCATCAGAACGAAGTCGGTGAACATGTATTTGATGGAAGTGACATTGATGATGAAGAAGGTGATTTTTCCGACGAAGACAATTTGTGGCTGCCAAAGGGAGGTATCGATCTAGAAGAGGAAAGCGAAGAGGATGAGGAAGAAACAGTGATGAGGAGAGAGCTGAAGAAACCAGGTGTCTTGTATCCTTCCTCCCAGAACGATAGTTACAGCATACTTTTCGAAGATGAAGATGTATCCAAGTTTGGTCCTCATACCCAGTTAAGGGAACAACGGTCTCTGACGTGGCAGCATGGAGTGAGTGATTTTTCGGAATTCCATGGCTCAAGTTTTAATAATCTTGTATTTGAAAAACATAATGATTGGGATCCTGTCGAATTTTTCACACAGTATTTTCCAGATTCTTTTTTTGATAAAATGGCATTCTGTATGAATCACGAAAGTCTCCGTGAAACTGGCAAGTCTGTGTGTGTTACTGGCTCTGAGTTAAAGGTGTTTACTGGAATAAATATTGTAATGGGATGTCTTAGGTATCCAAGGATTGGAATGTACTGGAGCTCAAGACTGCGAACACCTTTAGTTACTGAGAAAATGACAAGAAACCGTTTTTTTCAGCTTAGAAATCGTCTAAAATTTGTAATTGACTCTGATATAACAACGGAAATTAAAACAAATGATAAACTGTGGAAGGTGCGTCCACTCCTTGACACTGTAAGGGAGGTATGCTTAGAGCTTCCACGACCTAAATATGCGTCTATTGATGAACAAATGATTCCTTTGTTTGGATGTAGCTCATTACGGCAGCGTGATCCAAACAACCCCAAGCCATTGGCTTTGAAAAATATTGTTCTTGCTAGTTCTGACGGACTGGTTCTTGACTTCACCATCTATCAAGGTGCAACAACCTTTAATCCTGAAATGTTGAAGTTAGGTTATAGTGCTGCTTCTGTCTTAACCTTGTCTAAGTCTTTACTGCCAGGGACTTTCCTATTCTTTGACCGGCAGTTTACTTCTATCTCTTTGCTTGAGATACTTGCTTCAGATATGCAGATTAATGCTTCAGGCACCTTGCAAAGGGATAAAATTGAAAATGAAAGGCTTGAGCTAGTAACAGAATCAGATCTCAAACGGATGGGTAGAGGAACATCTGTCATACATGTGAGATCAGATAAGGCAGTTGCAATCACTCAATGGTATGACAGTAAAGAAATACTCATGGCATCCAACTGTGTGGCAAAAGGACAGGAAAGTTATGTCCAGCGCTGGGACGAAGTTAAGAAGCGATACGTAAACGTTTCATGTCCTGAAGTTGTTAGATGCTATCACAAGTACATGGGAGGCGGTGAGCTAGTGAATAGGTTGATCTCATATTATAGATGTTTTTCAAGGACAAAAAACTGGAACAATCGAGTGTTCAGCTATTTTGTTGACCTTTCCCTTGCTAACGGATGGAAAGAGTTACAGTTACACGTGAAAAACAAGGCTAATAAAGAACAGCTAGTGCTTTTTCGTCTGTGCGTTGCAGAAAAACTGATTTTTTCTTCCGAACCAGAACTATTCGTTGATAAAGAGGGTGGTGTTGAGTCTTATGAGCCACCGCAAAAACGTAAGCCCATTCCGTCCGAGCACGTTCGATCTTGTCAAGCCCTCCATCTTCCTGAATATAATGCAGCTCTTAAGAATTCAATGAGGTGCCGTTCAGCTGGGTGTCCTGGCAAATCAAAAATATACTGTATATATTGTAAAATTTATCTATGCCTCAATTCCAATCGGAATTGCTTCCGTTTATTTCATGAGCAGAAACGGGTGTGAAGAAATGTGATTCAAGTGCTTCAATATTTTAGCTTACTTTTTTTATATGAGTTGTAATTGCTTAATTAATTTCTTCTAAGAAATTATTTAAGAAAACAAAGTTCATTTGATGGAAATAAAGAGCAAAGACGGAACTTAAAATGAGCAAAAATTATCGCTTCGCAGTTTGTGCAATGTTGGATCAAAAAAACTGACTCGACATATTTCCCGGAATTGTAGAATTCTGCAAAACTTTTGTGTACTAAAACACAAAATCGACGCAACAAAAGACGATTAGAAGCAGAAAATAAATAACCTCCAGGAAATAAAAGACTAATTTATAAGGCTTTCAATATTCTTTCACCGGCGATAAAACCAGTAAGCTTGTAGCATACATTTTTAATTCTCTCAAAATCTCAAGTAGGATCAGTTTTCAGTAAAACGCTAGTTTTTTTCAGAATTCTACAAAATTAGGGAAGTATTTCGAGTAAGTTTATTTGAAACAATGTTGCATATGCTACGAAATAGTTATTTTTATTCGTTTTAAGTTTCATCTTCACTGATTTCGTCCATAAGAAGAACTTCTTTGTTTCAACTAGTGTTTGTTCGTTTTTAGGTTCTTAAAATATACACTATAAATCTAACATAAATGTTTTTTTTTTGAGACGATGAAACTAAAGAAGTCACATAAGTTCTGTTATAATAGGGCATTATACATATATGGGTTTTACATCACATTTCTCTTACACTTGCCAAAAGAAAATCTGGAATTTTGTCAAATAGAAAGTCCAAGGGGTATATTGTCATCGGTATCTTTAAGAAGTTGAAGATAAAAACAACCGTTACTTATGAAACACGAATTTTAGATGCACAGTTAATATAATTTACAGAAATCCATTTTAGGAGTAATATAATTTACTCCAAAAAAATTTTTGAAAGTATACCTTCGTTATTTTTACTTTTTGGACTTCAAAATTTTATCAGAACTAAAATCATTTGATTTTTTTTAAGAAAACAAAAAAGAGAATTGAGGAAAAGAGTCAAGATTTAATAATTACAAGCTACAGCTTAAGGCCTAAATTCACGAGCGGGAAAGTGAAGTCCAAAACGATTTGCGCTATCGAATCAATTCAAATTATTACCCTTATTGAGTCTATCGGCGCGTTAAGCCAGAGATAAAAAAAAAGAAAAGAGAATTGCGAGTGCTCAAGATAGACATTTTCGATGGGATTCAGGCTCTTTTTTGAAAATGCTGTAATTTTCTTTTCGTAATAAGTTTTTTCTAATCTCTATGACCATTTGTTCAATACGATTGCCCCTGGGGAAAAAATAATAAAATAACAATAAACACGAATCCGTGATCTTTGTTCTGACAAAAAATACAAAATTCTACAGTTTTGTAGATAGGATTTTAAACCTTAACAGAAGGGTCCTCTGATATGCTGATTCTGATGGTGTAATTTTTAGGATTGCTTTACTTTGTGGGGGTTTTCCCCCCATTTTTCAAACTTCAGACAAATTTTCTCAGGCTCGTTACTTTTGATTAATAACATTAAACTTTATAATTTTATATATTTGGAATCAGCATAAAAAGTCAATTCTTTTGAGGTATCTATTGTTATCACAATACTATTTTTTAGAGTTCCGGTTACTATTTGGCCGAGTTACGCGTTGGTTACAGTTCGATGCCACGAACTGTTTTACACAAGATAAACAAATCAAAGTGATTAGTGCTATGTACAAGAATAACATTGCTGCAGTTAATGTAGGAAATGAGGTTAGTAGTTGAGCACGGAATCCAATGGGAACAAGAATGAAATGAAAACGGAATCGATTGGGGAAGTAAAACTCCTGGTCTTAGATTGTGCTGAGGATTTAAGCATTCTAGTTGAAAATGTTAGCAATATGAATGATATTTTAAAGATTTTCCCAGTTCAGGATGCAAGAATAAGTTTGAAAATTAATGTTAAGAAGACTAAGTCGCTAAGACTAGAAATAAGTGAAAATGAAAAGATGATGTTGGGTAACGAGAAGATAGATTTAGTGGACAGCTTCACTTACCTAGGTAGTATTATTAGAGGAGATTTTGCTAGATGTTTTTTAAGAGTAATTGCTTACGGATTGTTTTGGGTACACAATTGACTAACAGTATCTGAAACAGTAAGCTGTACGAAAAATGCCGTTCAATTCGTCTTTCTAGGGTTATAAGGAGAGATAGGTTGAGATGGCTAGAGCACTTTCTGCGGATGAAGGATACAGATTGCGAAAGATTGTCCTTGTCGGCCAACCGTCTTGGAACAAACAATAAGCATGTCGCCCCGAATAGGGTGGGAGGATGTCGTAAGAAAAGATTTGAGGGAAATGTGAATTTCCTTGGAGGGTGTAAAGAGAAAGACTGAATAGATTGGGATGGAAGAGGAGCGTGTGTTGCTGAGTTGGTCTCGTTTGGTTTGGTGCTGCAGTGGGATTTCAGTAGAACTAATACTACTTTTTATTCTTTCCTTGCCTTTCCATTCCGGAAATTGTACCCAAGGTTCACTTTTTGGGTGCCATATAACACTTGCTGATGGCATTATCAAATCTAATTTAGCAAAAGATATAAAAATTAGGTTTTAAAAGAGCGCTTACACAACTCTTTACGATGTTTTAGTGCCCCACTAGCTACGAAAAAAAAAAGAAGGAGAAAAAATAATTCCTGAATAAGGTAAAAATAGAAATCTTTTCTCCGGACAGTTTTTTTGAAAATGCATTTTTAAAGTTGTGGTACTATGGACTGTTTCTTGGGTTACAGCTATCGCTGCAACCACGATAAGTCTATAGCGAAAAATTAGTAAGTGTGTACTGCAAGTTGTGTCAAATTGGTTGGACCTTCAAAAATGGGAGAAGAGGGGTTTTGAAAGAACTTCAAAATGTAAGTAGCGACACTGAGGTGTTTTGTAGCTATGACTGCCATTTGTTTTTACCACTTTGTCAATTGTTTTAGCATGTAAGAAGCATGGTGTTAATACATAAATGTAAATACTTAGAGAAAAGTAAAATACTGAATATTATAATGTTTATTTAAAATAATAAGTATAGAATAGTATTGATGAACAATAAATAGTTGCCAGGAAGTATTGAAAGTGCTCTAAATATTTTTCGATCCGCAAGTTAGCAAGTCTCGACATATTTCCAGAAACTTGCCAGTTTAATTGTTTCTGCTAGCAAATTATTGCCGAACGTTCACGAAAAACGCTTAAAACGCTCTGTATGAAGCCAAAGGTGTTTTGTGTGCATTTTCAAATGTGCTGCTTTTGTATCGAAGATTCATGTTGAACTTTGTTGACATTTTCTATTAACTATTGAATGTTCGTTGTACTATTTAAATTTTGCATTTTCGACTTTTAAGCAAAATTGAAATGTATTTGTAATTTACTTCTGTAAAAGTCCTTGCACTTTTATTTATACCGACCCTCTTTAATATCTGTCGGTAGAAAACGATTACCAAGAATTGTGAAAACTACTTTGAAACAATATCCCTCCTAAACCACGCTGTAAAGTAAAAGTAAAGTAAAAGCTGTAAAGTAAAGTTGTGGGTGAAAAGGATGGGTACTTCAACTTGTAAAATGGGTTTAGGAGGGACATTAAGAAAAGAAGTTGCTCTGAAATACCTTTTTAAAGGTATTGCTTGGTGTTGAGGTATCCAAAAAGCTGTACAGTAACGTTGTGGGTGAACAGTATGGATGCTTCAACTTGTAAAATTGGTTTAGGAGGGACATTATGAAAAGAAGTTGCTCTGAAATGCCTTTTGAAAATTATTGCTTGGTGTTGAGGTATCCAAAATGCTGTAAAGTAAAGTTGTGGGTGAAAAGGATGGATACTTCAAGTTGTAAAATGGGTTTAGGTGGGAACATTAAGAAAGGAACTTGCTCTGAAATGCCTTTTGAAAAGTATTGCTTGGTGCTGAGGTATCCAAAATGCTGTAAAGTAAAGTTGTGGGTGAAAAGGATGGATACTTCAAGTTGTAAAATGGGTTTAGGAGGGACATTAAGAAAAGAAGTTGCTCTGAAATGCCTTTTGAAAAGTATTGCTTGGTGTTGAGGTATCCAAAAAGCTGTAAAGTAAAGTTGTGGGTGAAAAGGATGGATACTTCAACTTGTAAAATTGGTTTAGGAGGGACATTAAGAAAGGAACTTTTCAGTATCATCAAAACGAATAAGAAAAGCATAAAAGGGGTAATTTTGTTTTATTTTCGATTTTTTTTTAACGAAAATACCAAACAATGTATTTAAAAAAAATAAAAATAGCAAATAAAACGATTTCTTAAAAATATAGGGGCAGTAAATTGCCCCCCCCCCCCAATTGACACACATAGAACCAAATGAGAAAAAAAAATCAGACAACCTAACCTCACAAGCCCCGAGGGGCCGAATTCGAATTTCGAAGTCCGTAAAAAAATTGGCAAACAATGTAAAAAAAAAAAAAAAAAAAAAAAAAAAAAAAAAAAAAAAAAAAAAAAAAAAAATATCGGAATGCTATATGATTCCTTTGTCACTTATATTAAAAACTGCAAAATGGCCACTAGTTAAAAAGTTAAAAACTGATAAAACTGAAAAAATAAGTAATATATACATTAACAAATGTTTAAAAAACAACATAAAAAGAGTAAAAAGAAAAACGAGCTGTTTCTTTTATCATGTAAGAGATAAGATAAAATTTATGTACAAATTAACAACTATTTATTATATCAGTAAGAAAAGGGATAAAAGATTTCTTATACTGCAAGGTAGTACAAAGAATGGGAGATAAGGTGGGGATAGGCTGGGACACAGTTCGTGGAGGACGATTTCTATCAGGTACATAATATTCAGGGAAAAGGTTCGCAGTACGTGGGTTCAAAAGTGCCAACTTACCAAAACGGAGGCACAAATTATTTCTTCTTCTCTTGAGGGTCTCTAGTTTTGAAATATTTAACAAATGCAAATATGGTATCTTGCCCTCTTTAAAAATAATTCTTAGAGCTCTCTTTTGGACATTTTCAATTTTTTGTGTTGCGTCATTTGAGAGACCAGGGTGCCACACAGGACAAGCATTCTCTAATATGGGACGCACAAAAGAAATGTATACTTGTATTAAATGTGATTGGGGGCAACTAAATTTATTTAAAAGTTTAAGGAGGGAAAGCGAGGAGTTTGCTTGTTGTAGGATATTATTTATATGGGCATCCCATTTCAAATTGGAAGAAATTGTAACACCAAGGAGTTTAAGAGATGTGACAGAGGTTTCAGGAGGAATAGGAGCAAGAAAAAGGGGAGGGGATTTAAGGAAACTTACTGAGACTATTGCGGATTTAGAAGGGTTAACTGTCATGTCAAGGGAAGAGGCCTCACAGGCAATATCTTGGAGTATGCCCATTGGGTTGCTAAAAATGTTTTTATGACATATCTCTAAAATTGTCAAGTCATCGACAAATTTCCACCTATTGTCATAAAGTGTTGATAGGGTGTTAATCATAAGAGAAAAAAGGAGAGGGCCTAGAATAGTCCCCTGAGGAATGCCATCAAATATGGGGAGATGATCTGAGAAACAATTTAGATATTTAACTGCCTGAGATCTATTAGAGAGAAAAGAGGCAACGAGCTTAACAAGGAAAGTTTCAATGTGGAATTCATTTATAAGTTTATCTATGAGTAAATTGTGGTTAATCAAATCGAAAGCTTTTTGAAGGTCAATAGAAATCAGATTAAGCCAAGTGTTTTTTATGTAATTTACCCATGGTATCAACAAGATGGATCAGGTAATGAAAGGTTGACGTGGATTTGAGATTACCAAACTGTCTAAGATCAATGAGGGGGAAGACTTTCATCTTAAGCCAGTCTGCGAGAAAACTTTCATACAATTTTGAAAAAATTGAGGTGAGGGTAATAGGACGAATGTCATCAAAGCCAGGCTTCCCGTTTTTCTTTTTGATAGGGGTAATAAAGCCTTGTTTCCAATATTGAGGGAACTGTCCAGATTCGGTAATTTCATTAAACAGGGTGGATAGGGGTTTTGAGAGGTAATCACTGAAAGCTTTAATCAGAGGAACAGGAATATCTAAAGGGCAAATGCTTGATTGTTTTAGTTTTTCAATTTTTTTTTACAACATCAAGTGGAGAAATATGTGGGAGTGAAAAAGGATCAGGAACATCTGGAAATGCGTAAGATAGTGGTGAGAGACTCTGGACAATAGAAGTCAGAAACTTATTGAGGTCATTAGCTGTGGTACGGTTCATTTATATTAAAATTTAGTTGTTCTTGACTCTTGCTGGTAGGTTTTTTAATTTCAGAGTACCAGTTCTTTGGTTTATCATTGCACAATTTTTTAATTTTATTTTTATAGTAGGCTCGGGCAGCTTTTCTAATTTGACTTTTAATTCCTTTCTTAATTCATTTGCTCCAGCTAAATTACCCCTGTTAAATAAGCTTATTTTCGTGCGGATTAACATTTTTATGTGATTATTTATGTAAGGTTTATCACTTGGGCATTTTCTGATTTTTTTTTATTTCTGGGAAACATAATGAGTAGGAATCAATTAGTTTTTTGTGCAAATCAAAATTTTATCATCAAGGTTATTAGAATTATAAAGGTCTGACCAACTTTCACTGGTCAGCCATGATCCAAAAGAAAAAAGGCCTGTGTCACTGAGGGGACGGCAAACCCCAATGGAGGTAGTAAAGGAATGTTCAATGGCTGAAGAGGGAGAAAAAAGAAGACAATAGTGGTAACTACCTCATAATGGTGGAAGTGCTTGCGGGGAGTTGTAATACTTACTCATGTTTGAACAAATAACATCCAAAGAGGTGTTACCTTTTGTTGTAGATATTTTAACCAGTGTTTAATATTAAGAGAGTTACAGATAGAGTCTATCCTCAGGTCATTCGCATTGCCAAGTAAGCAAATACCGGCGTTCGGATACTTTGATAACACAAAGTCAGCACTTATAAGAAATTGTTGTATACATTTACGTTTCTGGTCAATACTTTGGTCAGGGGAATGATAAAAGACGGCGGTTACAATTAAATTGAAAGGGCGGGGAAGTAATTTGGTCTAAGGCTCAGACATAGGATTTCATCTTAATCTGATAAGTTGGGGGTGGGGATGAGTTTAGGTTGGAGGTTATCTCGGACAAAAAATAGTATACCACCTCATTTTTTGCCGAGAGGGTGATCGGGAGGGCGAAGTTATATAAACTGAGTATAATTGCTGATTTTTAGGAAATCTGGGTTCTGGGACTGAACCTCTGTCACAGCAATAATATTACTTTTATGAATTTCAGTGATACCCTCGAGTTCGGTAATTTTTTCAAAATTCAGGCTCTCAGCATTGGTAAGTAGGAAAGTTGGAAATTTAAACCGATTTCGGTATTAGGATTTTTTTTTCAATTCGGGATGGAGTTATTTGGGGTTGAAGTTTAGGAGAAGGATGCTGTGGGTAAGGAGATGGTTTTGTAGCACTATTAAAAGGAGGGACTGGACCGGGCTTGAGAGAAAAGGAGGATAGCGGACAAATTATGGGGATATTATTAAGTTGGGATGGAACTGAAGTCTTAGTCATGGAACGGGATTCACGACAGTCTTATAATAACAATAATAATAAGATTTACATTATGACAATAATAATATAATAATAAATTATGTATTATAAAAAAACACCATAATAGTGATAATCTTATAATAATAAACTCTGAAAAGTAGCTAGAAACTGTTTTGATTCAATTCAGCAAAACAGAAAATTCTGGTCTTATTCTTATTCAGCTAAAATGAACAGAAATCATTACGAATGAATAAATGGAAACTAAAATGATTAATTTCTTTAAATTTATAGATAACAGACATAGATATTGATGAATAGATAATTCCTAAAATGAACAGAAATCATTATTAATGAATAAATGGAAACTAAAATGATTAATTTCTTTAAATTTATAGATAACAGACATAGATATTGATGAATAGATAATTCCTAAAATGAACAGAAATCATTACGAATGAATAAATGGAAACTAAAATGATTAATTTCTTTAAATTTATAGATAACAGACATAGATATTGATGAATAGATAATTCCTAAAATGAACAGAAATCATTACGAATGAATAAATGGAAACTAAAATGATTAATTTCTTTAAATTTATAGATAACAGACATAGATATTGATGAATAGATAATTCCTAAAATGAACAGAAATCATTACGAATGAATAAATGGAAACTAAAATGATTAATTTCTTTAAATTTATAGATAACAGACATAGATATTGATGAATAGATAATTCCTAAAATGAACAGAAATCATTACGAATGAATAAATGGAAACTAAAATGATTAATTTCTTTAAATTTATAGATAACAGACATAGATATTGATGAATAGATAATTCCTAAAATGAACAGAAATCATTACGAATGAATAAATGGAAACTAAAATGATTAATTTCTTTAAATTTATAGATAACAGACATAGATATTGATGAATAGATATTTCCTAAAATGAACAGAAATCATTACGAATGAATAAATGGAAACTAAAATGATTAATTTCTTTAAATTTATAGATAACAGACATAGATATTGATGAATAGATAATTTCTAAAATGAACACAAATTGCCATAAGGAAGAATATACAAGTTAATCACTCTAATATTGATAAATAAAAATTGCTGAGAATTCTAAGAATTCATGCAGTTTTCTGTCTTTAAATTAAGAATAATTGTGTATATGTGTATGCAATATATATATTTTTTTTCCTCGAAAACAGCTCGATATTTTTTTGGAAAATCGGCACATTAACATTTTGTTGTCGGAAACAAGGATCTAGATTGGTCAAGGTATAAAAAACATTTTTCAAAATGCAATTTGTGTTTGGTTTGGGTTTTTATTTATTCATTCTCGTTAATTCCTATTCGTTTTGTTTGAATTATTATGTGACTGTATTTCTGATCCTTTTAGGTTTTATTTAGGCGTCTTCTTCAAATATAAAAGAAGTACTGTACGGAAAGCGATTGCTTACGCTGTTCGTTGTTCGACCGAACATTTGCTCGTTTGAACGAATGTTTGTACGAATGTGTATGTTTTGGATAAGTTAAGTGATTAATTTAACTCGTCTTTGCCTATGACATCGGAAAATAGGGTTTTAATTCTTGACTAACGCTGATGTTCACAGAGGAACAATATTTGGTTTTCGCGGCAACTTAGTTGCCGACTTAAAAATGATTTAGTTGTCTTGTCGAACAATTTTTTTTAATTAAAAAAAAATTCCATTTTTATCAGACAACTGTGCAATTTTCTAGTAATCTCTTCTAAACAACGGCAACAAACATGAAAACCGATGGTTAGATTTGTTGCTCATTGGTTCGATTACCTAATGCTCCTCGCTGCAGCAGTTTGTTCCTAGGTGAACTTAGAGTAAGATCAAACGCCCAACAAATCAAATGTTTTATCAAATGCTTTTCAGTTTTCTTGATTTTTATTTGCCGACTAACTGCACCTAAATCTTAGTTTGGACAGAATGGTTAAGGATTGTTTCTAAGTATGCAGATCTGCAAGTCTTTTCAACATGACTTTAAATGATAACGTCGTATCAGTTGAATCAATCAATAAAACCGTTTAAACGCTTAAAACCGTTAATTGATAGAACCGTAGAAAACGATAAAACCATGGGTAAAAACATCACTGTTAAGCCAACACGACAAAAAACAACGGTAAATATTCCTAAGGAAGATATAATGGCGCTTTTGACATTAATTTATCAACCATTTGGTAGGAAAATATTATTTTTGTTGATTTGCCTACGTGTTTGAATATGAGTCGTTTTCTTTAGTACATTTCCGTGTAGAATTGAAGTATCCTGATCTCCTCTTTCATTGGTTTATCTTTAGCTTAAAAGCTATTTTAAAAAAGGTTAAGAAAAGTTTAAAAGAAACCTTTACCCCCAGTTTTAAACAAACACGTTCCGAATATATTCATACATCTTAATGTAAATAGTAATTTTCTTACTTTTCTATTTATTCATTTATCTCTTTTCTGATTATATGCGGAATTTAGACAGAACCCCATGGGGGGCGTTTGGAGCATGGAAATTTTTAATCCTAACAAATCACTCTTTGAAGGTTTCAGCCTTCCTTTCAAAAGTTTCTAAAATACTACAGCCCTCTTAATTTTTTTAATGTACCTATATTCAACACGAAAAAAATAAAAATAAAAAAATTATCTTTGACTTTAGAATCCTAGTCTGGTAGCTGTTCCAGTTCCTTGTCCCATATCTGAAAAATCATGAATGTGAAAGCTTCTTTTTGCTTTTTTCTTTACATTACTGTTAAATGTTTCTTTCTTTTTCTATTGCTTACAATTAATGGTTTTTGTTGTTATGTTGTTTTGCTCTTTTTGTCAAACATTAACAATTACTTTCTAAAAGAATGATATATCGTTTGATTGATATTGTCCTCCCCTCACGTGGAGCCCTCATACTTTCTAAACTTTTTCACAGGAATACCCAAATTTTGAATTCTAGGTTTTGAATATTTTTAATTTTTTGCAGTCGCATAAAATGAGGAGAACTAAGATTAGTTAAGGCTTATGATAAGACATAAGTTAAGAAAAGACACAAGTTAAATCAAGCGAATAATTTGAGCCCACAAAGCAAACATCGACATTAAAACTTGATAGGAGAAGAAATCGACTAGTCATAGTAGCTCTGATTTTATTATAATCACTCTCTTCGGAGAGAGTCCTTATCCCAAATAACTTTTTGTTTTTCTCGAAATTATTCGTAAATAAAGTTAAAAAAAGACACAAGTTAAATCAAGCGAATGATTTGAGCCCACAAAGCAAACAGCGACATTAAAACTTCAAAGGAAAAGAAATCGACTAGTCATAGTAGCTCTGATTTCATAATAATCACTGTCGGAGAGAGTCCTTATCCCACATAACTTTTTGTTTTTCTCGATATATATATTCTGTTTCAAATTATTATTTCTAGCACAATTAATAAACTATACTATGATTACTTTTTTAGCTTCGAAAGTCCATCAGAACGAAGTCGGTGAACATGTATTTGATGGAAGTGACATTGATGATGAAGAAGGTGATTTTTCTGACGAAGACAATTTGTGGCTGCCAAAGGGAGGTATCGATCTAGAAGAGGAAAGCGAAGAGGATGAGGAAGAAACAGTGATGAGGAGAGAGCTGAAGAAACCAGGTGTCTTGTATCCTTCCTCCCAGAACGATAGTTACAGCATACTTTTCGAAGATGAAGATGTATCCAAGTTTGGTCCTCATACCCAGTTAAGGGAACAACGGTCTCTGACGTGGCAGCATGGAGTGAGTGATTTTTCGGAATTCCATGGCTCAAGTTTTGATAATCTTGTATTTGAAAACATAATGATTGTGATCCTGTCGAATTTTTTACACAGTATTTTCCAGATTCTTTTTTTGATAAAATGGCATTCTGTATGAATCACGGAAGTCTCCGTGAAACTGGCAAGTCTGTGTGTGTTACTGGCTCTGAGTTAAAGGTGTTTACTGGAATAAATATTGTAATGGGATGTCTTAGGTATCCAAGGATTGGAATGTACTGGAGCTCAAGACTGCGAACACCTTTAGCTACTGAGAAAATGACAAGAAACCGTTTTTTTCAGCTTAGAAATCGTCTAAAATTTGTAATTGACTCTGATATAACAACGGAAATTTAAAAAAATGATAAACTGTGGAAGGTGCGTCCACTCCTTGACACTGTAAGGGAGGTATGCCTAGAGCTTCCACGACCTAAATATGCGTCTATTGATGAACAAATGATTCCTTTGTTTGGATGTAGCTCATTACGGCAGCGTGATCCAAACAACCCCAAGCCATTGGCTTTGAAAAATATTGTTCTTCCTAGTTCTGACGGACTGGTTCTTGACTTCACCATCTATCAAGGTGCAACAACCTTTAATCCTGAAATGTTGAAGTTAGGTTATAGTGCTGCTTCTGTCTTAACCTTGTCTAAGTCTTTACTGCCAGGGACTTTCCTATTCTTTGACCGGCAGTTTACTTCTATCTCTCTGCTTGAGATGCTTGCGTCAGATATGCAGATTAATGCTTCAGGCACCTTGCAAAGGGATAAAATTGAAAATGAAAGGCTTGAGCTAGTAACAGAATCAGATCTCAAACGGACGGGTAGAGGAACATCGGTCATACATGTGAGATCAGATAAGACAGTTGCAATCACTCAATGGTATGACATTAAAGAAATACTCATGGCATCCAACTGTGTGGCAAAAGGACAGGAAAGTTATGTCCAGCGCTGGGACGAAGTTAAGAAGCGATACGTAAACGTTTCATGTCCTGAAGTTGTTAGATGCTATCACAAGTACATGGGAGGCGGTGAGCTAGTGAATAGGTTGATCTCATATTATAGATGTTTTTCAAGGACAAAAAACTGGAACAATCGAGTGTTCAGCTATTTTGTTGACCTTTCCCTTGCTAACGGATGGAAAGAGTTACAGTTACACGTGAAAAACAAGGCTAATAAAGAACAGCTAGTGCTTTTTCGTCTGTGCGTTGCAGAAAAACTGATTTTTTCTTCCGAACCAGAACTATTCGTTGATAAAGAGGGTGGTGTTGAGTCTTATGAGCCACCGCAAAAACGTAAGCCCATTCCGTCCGAGCACGTTCGATCTTGTCAAGCCCTCCATCTTCCTGAATATAATGCAGCTCTTAAGAATTCAATGAGGTGCCGTTCAGCTGGGTGTCCTGGCAAATCAAAAATATACTGTATATATTGTAAAATTTATCTATGCCTCAATTCCAATCGGAATTGCTTCCGTTTATTTCATGAACAGAAACGGGTGTGAAGAAATGTGATTCAAGTGCTTCAATATTTTAGCTTACTTTTTTTTATATGAGTTGTAATTGCTTAATTAATTTCTTCTAAGAAATTATTTAAGAAAACTATTTAAGAAATTATATATTTAAGAAACTATTTAAGAAATTTATTTAAGAAATTATTTATTAAGAAGTTTTTTTGATGGAAGTAAAGAGCAAAGACGGAACTTAAAATGAGCAAAAATTATCGCTTCGCAGTTTGTGCAATGTTGGATCAAATTAACTGGCTCGTAATATTTCCCGGAATTGTAGAATTCTGCAAAACTTGTGTGTACTAAAAACACAAAATCGACGCAACAAAAGACGATTAGAAGCAGAAAATAAATTAGCTCCAGGAAATAAAAGACTAATTTATAAGGCTTTCAATATTCTTTCACCGGTCATAAAACCAGTAAGCTTGTAGCCTACATTTTTAATTCTCTCAAAATCTCAAGTAGGATTAGTTTTCAGTAAAACGCTAGTTTTTTTCAGAATTCTACAAAATTAGGGAAGTATTTCGAGTAAGTTTATCTGAAAAAATGTTGCATATGCTACGGAATAGTTATTTTTATTCGTTTTAAGTTTCATCTTCACTCTTTTCGTCCATAAGAAAAACTTCTTTGTTTCAACTAATGTTTGTTCGTTTTTAGGTTCTTAAAATATACACTATAAATCTAACATAAATGTTTTTTTTTGAGACGATGAAACTAAAGATAAGTTCTTTTGGAGATTTTTTTGGAGATAAGTCACATAAGTTCTGTTATAATAGGGCATTATACATATATGGGTTTTATATCACATTCCTCTTACACTTGCCAAAAGAAAATCTGGAATTTTGTCAAATAGAAAGTCCAAGGGGTATATTGTCATCGGTATTTTTAAGAAGTTGAAGATAAAAACAACCGTTACTTATGAAACACGAATTTTAGATGTACAGTTAATATAATTTACAGAAATCCATTTTAGGAGTAATATAATTTACTCCAAAAAAATTTGGAGCTTCTCATAAGAAAGTATACCTTCGTTATTTTTACTTTTTGGACTTCAAAATTTTATCAGAACTAAAATCATTTGATTTTTTTTAAGAAAACAAAAAAGAGAATTGAGAGAAAGAGTCAAGATTTAATAATTACAAGCTACAGCTTAAGGCCTAAATTCACGAGCGGGAAAGTGAAGTCCAAAGACGATTTGCGCTATCGAATCAATTCAAATTATTACCCTTATTGAGTCTATCGGCGCGTTAAGCCAGAGATAAAAAAAAGAAAAGAGAATTGCGAGTGCTCAAGATAAAGACATTTTCAATGGGATTCAGGCTCTTTTTTGAAAGTGCTGTAATTTTCTATTCGTAATAAGTTTTTTCTAATTTCTAGGACCATTTGTTCAATACGATTGCCCCTGGGGAAAAAATAATAAAATAACAATAAACACGAATCTGTGATCGTTGTTCTGACAAAAAATACAAAATTCTACAGTTTTGTAGATAGGATTTTAAACCTTAACAGAAGGGTCCTCTGATATGCTGATTCTGATGGTGTGATTTTGTTTAGGATTGCTTTACTTTGTGGGGGTTTTCCCCCCATTTTTCAAACTTCAGACAGATTTTCTCAGGCTCGTTACTTTTGATTAATAGCATTAAACTTTATGATTTTATATATTTGGAATCAGCATAAAAAGTCAATTCTTTTGAGGTATCTATTGTTATCACAATACTATTTTTTAGAGTTCCGGTTACTATTTGGCCGAGTTACGCGTTGGTTACAGTTCGATGCCACGAACTGTTTTACACAAGATAAACAAATCAAAGTGATTAGTGCTATGTACAAGAATAATATTGCTGCGGTTAATGTAGGAAATGAGGTTAGTAGTTGAGCACTGAATCCAATGGGAACAAGAATGAAATGAAAACGGAATCGATTGGGGAAGTAAAACTCCTGGTTTTAGATTGTGCTGAGGATTTAAGCATTCTAGTTGAAAATGTTAGCAATATGAATGATATTTTAGAGATTTTCCCAGTTCAGGATGCAAGAATAAGTTTGAAAATTAATGTTAAGAAGACTAAGTTGCTAAGACTAGAAATAAATGAAAATGAAAAGATGATGTTGGGTAACGAGAAGATAGATTTAGTGGACAGCTTCACTTACCTAGGTAGTATTATTAGCAAAGCCGGTGGGTACAGTGAAGATGTTAAAAGTAGAATAGCCAAGGCCCAGGGATTTTTTTCACAGTTGAAAAAAAACATGGAAGAATAGACAGGTAAGTATGCGAACCAAGATTAAAATATTGGAATCTAGAGTGATGACAGTGGTCATCACAGTGATGACAGTGTTCTGAAGCGCAGGCGCTCCGAAAGATGGAGGAGATTTTGCTAGATGTTTTCAAGAGTAATTGCTTACGGATTGTTTTGGGTACACAATTGACTAACAGTATCTGAAACAGTAAGCTGTACGAAAAATGCCGTTCAATTCGTCTTTCTAGGGCTATAAGGAGAGATAGGTTGAGATGGCTAGAGCACTTTCTGCGGATGAAGGATACAGATTGCGATAGATTGTCCTTGTCTGCCAACTGTCTTGGAACAAACGATAAGCATGTCGCCCCGAATAGGGTGGGAGGATGTCGTAAGAAAAGATTTGAGGGAAATGTGAATTTCCTTGGAGGGTGTAAAGAGAAAGACTGAATAGATTGGGATGGAAGAGGAGTGTGCGTTGCTGAGATGGTCTCGTTTGGTTTGGTGCTGCAGTGGGATTTCAGTAGAACTAATACTACTTTTTATTCTTTCCTTGCCTTTCCATTCCGGAAATTGTACCCAAAGTTCACTTTTTGGGTGCCATATAACACTTGCTGATGGCATTATCAAATCTAATTTATCAAAAGATATAAAAATTAGGTTTTAAAAGAGCGCTTACACAACTCTTTACGATGTTTTAGTGCCCCACTAGCTACGAAGAAAAAAAAAGAAGGAGAAAAAATAATTCCTGAATAAGGTAAAAATAGAAATTTTTTCTCTGGACAGTTTTTTTTAAAATGCATTTTTAAAGTTGTGGTACTATGGACTGTTTCTTAGGTTACAGCTATCGCTGCAACCACGATAAGTCTATAGCGAAAAATTAGTAAGTGTGTACTGCAAGTTGTGTCAAATTGGTTGGACCTTCAAAAATGGGTGAAGAGGGGTTGTGAAAGAACTTCAAAATGTAAGTAGCGACACTGAGGTGTTTTGTAGCTGTGACTGCCACTTGTTTTAGCATGTAAGAAGCATGGTGTTAATACATAAATGTAAATGCTTAGAGAAAAGTAAAAAACTGAATATTATAATGTTTATTTAAAATAATAAGTATAGAATAGTATTGATGAACAATCAATAGTTGCCAAGAAGTATTGAAAGTGCTCTAAATATTTTTCGATCCGCAAGTTAGCAAGTCTCGACATATTTCCAGAAACTTGCCAGTTTAATTGTTTCTGCTAGCAAATTATTGCCGAACGTTCACGAAAAACGCTTAAAACGCTCTGTATGAAGCCAAAGGTGTTTTGTGTGCATTTTCAGATGTGCTGCTTTTGTATCAAAGATTCATGTTGAACTTTGTTGACATTTTCTATTAACTATTGAATGTTCGTTGTACTATTTAAATTTTGCATTTTCGACTTTTAAGCAAAATTGAAATGTATTTGTAATTTACTTCTGTAAAAGTCCTTGCACTTTTATTTATACCGACCCTCTTTAATATCTGTCGGTAGAAAACGATTACCAAGAATTGTGAAAACTACTTTGAAACAATAGTAAATACTTATTTATCTCAACAATAAAAGTGTATTAGTTCTCTTCAGTGCCATATGTTTTAAGTTCCCATATTTCAGTGCACTGCTCTTTTCTTCTGCTCCACTACTACTCTTTCTTAGTCAATTAAAAATCTGGAAGAATAAAATTCCTATTAGAGGTAAAATATATATATGGAATTTTAGTAGCATTTATGTTGGATTAAGTAGATGTCTGAGGCAAGATAGCGGTTAAACCTGACATTCGCCATTTGTTCATTTTCATTTGAAAAGTTCTTTTGAAGAAATAGAATAAGTAATAAATTATTTTTCTTACACTAATTCTACTATTCAACTAATTCTATAAAAATAAAGTATTAGGTCTGTTTTCCGGATTTCAGTTTAAACGGCATAGTTGAGCTTCCCCTCGTACACTACATTTTGTGAAAAATATTCTGCTTAGTTAATCTCATATTGTTCAATATTTATCTTTCTTTTCACTAATGTATATATTCATTTTTATTCATCTGAAAACTCCTCATACCAAACAAAATGTACAAAGTACAACGCTATTAGAGATGATCATATATGTTTACATAGACAGTAGTACAAAAACACCTATGTAACAGAGCAAACACCAATACAATGAACCCTTATAGTAAGTTAAATTTTTTAAAAACAAGTTTTTTTAACTGAAAGTAAGGAGCAACATTAAAACTTAAAACGAACAGAAATTATTCCGTATATGAAAGGGGCTCCCTTCTCATCGCCTCGCTCTTTACGCTAAAGTTTGAGTCTTTGTCGCAACTCTACTTCTTAAAACGATAAAAAATCCCTCATCAGATTTGGGAACCTAAAAAGAAGGCAGAGCAATCAATAAATCTTCCTAATAGTTACATAAAAAAGAAATAAATGTACAAATTAGCGTAATTAGATATTGTTAAGCATAATATTCAAACTTGTTTTTAGTTTATTCATTTCTTATTTATTGCAGCAACTGTTTCCCGATGAAGACTCGCAAGGTGAAGTGTCTCTTTCAAGAAGAGCTGAACCAACTGATCCCACATCACCCCTCCCTTTAAAGAGAAAAAAAGCCAGATTCCACTGACCAACTATTAAGGTTAGCTACGGCATACTTCAAGCAACCTCAGACAGAAGAGAATATTCTAGCTCAAGTTTGGGCTATGAAAATGAAGAAGCTACGCCCAGACCAAAAACGGTTTGCTGAAAAAATTATTAACGATATGCTTTTTGAAGCGGAATTGTGCAACCTGACGAGAGAAGGAGTGTGGTTTGAAGCGTACCAACGTTGGTCACCCTCGTCAGCGTCATTGACATCGCCTCACTCAAATTAATCAGGTTATAATTGGCAATACCATCCTCACCCTCCTCCCAACGTCCAGATAACTTCCTCTTCTCTTCTAGCTGACCGTCCTTCCACCTCAGCTTCACAACCCACACGACTTGAAAACGCAGAAAATACTGCTTAGTTCGCTTCAAAATTTAACTTTATGGTAGTCGAGTTCAAAAATGTTGAAAAAGTTTTGCAACAATTTTTTGGTTTTTGGCTCTGTTTATTTGAATTTTTGTCATGTTTTTCTAATTGCTCTGTTTATTTGAATTTTAGAAACTTTATATTAAATTCATCACCTCAATTTGTATTGTTTACTTTTTGTCATGTTTTTTTGTAAAAAGAAATATTACCTCCTTTGTCCAAGAACCTAGTATACATTGTAATTAATTTTTTGTACTTGTCCCATTATTCGTGACACACTCAGGAATTTTGATCTGCAAGATCTGACAAAAACTGGTCTGTATTTGGAGACAATTAGCTCAGGCTCAGTAGTTGAAGCATCCATCCTTTTCACCCACAACTTTACTTTATAGCTTTTTGGATACCTCAACATCAAGCAATACTTTTCAAAAGGCATTTCAGAGCAAGTTCCTTTCTTAATGTTCCCACCTAAACCCATTTTACAACTTGAAGCATCCATCCTTTTCATCCACAACTTTACTTTACAGCTTTTTGGATACCTCAACACCAAGCAATACTTTTCAAAAGGCATTTTAGAGCAAGTTCTTTTCATAATGCCCCTCCTAAACCAATTTTATAAGTTGAAGCATCCATCCTTTTCACCCACAACTTTACTGTACAGCTTTTTGGATACCTCAACACCAAGCAATACCTTTCAAAAGGTATTTCAGAGCAACTTCTTTTGTTAATGTCCCTCCTAAACCCATTTTACAAGTTGAAGTACCCATCCTTTTCACCCACAACTTTACTTTACAGCTTTTTGGATACCTCAACACCAAGCAATACCTTTCAAAAGGCATTTCAGAGCAACTTCTTTTCTTAATGTCCATTCTAAACCAATTTTGCAACTTGAAGCATCCATCCTTTTCACCCACAACTTTAATTTACAGCTTTTTGGATATCTCAACACCAAGCAATACCTTTCAAAAGGCATTTCAGAGCAACTTCTTTTCTTACTGTCCCTCCTAAACCCATTTTACAAGTTGAAGTACCCATCCTTTTCACCCACAACTTTACTTTACAGCTTTTTAGATACCTCAGCACCAAGCAATACTTTTCAAAAGGCATTTCAGAGCAACTTCTTTTCATAATGTCCCTCCTAAACCAATTTTACAAGTTGAAGCATCCATCCTTTTCATCCACAACTTTACAGCTTTTTGGATACCTCAACACCAAGCAATACTTTTCAAAAGGCATTTCAGAGCAAGTTCTTTTCTTAATGTCCCTCCTAGACCCATTTTACAACTTGAAGTACCCATCCTTTTCACCCACATCTTTACAGCTTTTTGGATACCTCAACACCAAGCAATACTTTTCAAAAGGCATTTCAGAGCAAGTTCCTTTCTTAATGTCCCTTCTAAACCAATTTTACAAGTTGAAGCATCCATCCTTTTCACCCACAAGTATACTTTACAGCTTTTTGGATACCTCAACACCAAGCAATACTTTTCAAAAGGCATATCAGAGCAAGTTCTGGAGCAAATTTTGGAAATTTTGAGTTTGGGGGGAAGGGGGATTTCAAAAATATCTTACCACGGCATAAATTGTCCTCTAAAGGTTAAGTGGCGCTTAGGTTAGGTTAGGCTAGATTAAGTTAGGTTAGATTAGGTTAGGTTAGCCTACGTACGCGCGCTTACGTAGGCTAACCTAACGTAACCTAACCTAATCTAAATTAACTTAATCTAGCCTAACCTAACCAAAGCGCCACTTAACCTAACCTAATCTAGCCTGACCTAACCTAATCTAGCCTAACATAACCTTCCCATATTTTACTGGCTTTATGTATAAATTTCATAGTGGCGCGCGCCACCCCAACTTTTACCGGGTTTATGTATAAATTTCATAGTGGCGTGCGCCACTTAACCTAATGTAAGTTACTAATCTTGTCTAACCTGACCTAACCTACCTACTTTTACCGGCTTTATGTATAAATTTCATAGTGGTGCACGCCACCCCAACTTTTACCGGCTTAATTATTTCTAAAGCACTAATAGATAGAGCGCTACAAATGTCAGAATCGACTTTAGAGGACAATTTATGCCATGGGAAGATGTTTTTGAAATCCCCCTTCCCCCCAAACTCAAAATTTCCAAAATTTTACTTAAGAAGCTCTTTTAAATATTTCTAAAGCGCTAAGACGTAGAGCGTTACAAACATCAGAATCAACTTTAGAGGACATATCCAAAAAGCTGTAAATTAAAGTTGTGGGTGAAAAGGATGGGTACTTCAAGTTGTAAAATGGGTTTAATAGGGACATTAAGAAAAGAACTTGCTCTGAAATGCCTGCTGAAAAGTATTGCTTGGTGTTGAGATATCCAAAAAGCTGTAAAGTAAAGATGTGGGTGAAAAGGAGCGATGCTTCAACTTGTAAAATTGGTTTAGAAGGGACATTAAGAAAAAAACTTGTTCTGAATTGCCTTTTGAAAAGTATTGCTTGGTGTTGAGGTATCCAAAAACCTGTAAAGTAAAGTTGTGGGTGAAAAGGATGGATGCTTCAACTTGTAAAATTGGTTTAGAAGGGACATTAAGAAAGGAACTTTCTCTGAAATGCCTTTTGAAAAGTATTGCTTGGTGTTGAGGTATCCAAAAAGCTGTAAAGTAAAGTTGTGTGTGAAAAGGACGGGTACTTCAAGTTGTAAAATGGGTTTAGGAGGGACATTAAGAAAAGAACTTGCTCTGAAATGCCTGCTGAAAAGTATTGCTTGGTGTTGAGGTATCCAAAAAGCTGTAACGTAAAGTTGTGGGTGAAAAGGATAGATGCTTCAACTTGTAAAGTTGGTTTAGGAGGGATATTAAGAAAAGAAGTTGCTCTGGAATGCTTTTTGAAAAGTATTGCTTGGTGTTGAGATATCCAAAAAGCTGTAAAGTAAAGTTGTGGGTGAAAAGGATGGATGCTTCAAGTTGTAAAATTGGTTTAGAAGGGACATTAAGAAAAGAAGTTAGTCTGAAATGCCTTTTGAAAGGTATTGCTTGGTGTTGAGGTATCCAAAAAGCTGTAAAGTAAAGTTGTGGGTGAAAAGGATGGGTACTTCAACTTGTAAAATGGGTTTAGGAGGGACATTAAGAAAAGAAGTTGCTCTGAAATACCTTTTTGAAGGTATAGCTTGGTGTTGAGGTATCCAAAAAGCTGTACAGTAACGTTGTGGGTGAACAGGATGGATGCTTCAACTTGTAAAATTGGTTTAGGAGGGACATTATGAAAAGAAGTTGCTCTGAAATGCCTTTTGAAAAGTATTGCTTGGTGTTGAGGTATCCAAAAAGCTGTAAAGTAAAGTTGTGGGTGAAAAGGATGGATGCTTCAAGTTGTAAAATGGGTTTAGGTGGGAACATTAAGAAAGGAACTTGCTCTGAAATGCCTTTTGAAAAGTATTGCTTGGTGCTGAGGTATCCAAAATGCTGTAAAGTAAAGTTGTGGGTGAAAAGGATGGATACTTCAAGTTGTAAAATGGGTTTAGCAGGGACATTAAGAAAAGAAGTTGCTCTGAAATGCCTTTTGAAAAGTATTGCTTGGAGTTGAGGTATCCAAAAAGCTGTAAAGTAAAGTTGTGGGTGAAAAGGATGGATACTTCAACTTGTAAAATTGGGTTTAGGAGGGACATTAAGAAAGGAACTTCCTCTGAAATGCCTTTTGAAAAGTATTTCTTGGTGTTGAGGTATCCAAAAAGCTGTAAAGTAAAGTTGTGGATGAAAAGGATGGATTGTTTTCTCAACTTGTAAAATGGGTTTAGGAGGGACATTATGAAAGGAACTTGCTCTGAAATGCCTTTTGAAAAGTATTGCTTGGTGTTGAGGTATCCAAAAAGCTGTAAAGTAAAGTTGCGGGTGAAAAGTATGGGTACTTCAACTTGTAAAATGGGTTTAGGAGGGACATTAAGAAAAGAAGTTGCTCTGAAATGCCTTTTGAAAAAGTATTACTTGGTGTTGAGGTATCAAAAAAGCTGTAAAGTAAAGTGGTGGGTGAAAAGGATGGGTACTTCAACTTGTAAAATTGGGTTTAGGAGGGACATTAAGAAAGGAACTTGCTCTGAAATGCCTTTTGAAAAGTATTGCTTGGTGTTGAGGTATCCAAAAAGCTGTAAAGTAAAGTTGTGGGTGAAAAGGATGGGTACTTCAACTTGTAAAATTGGGTTTAGGAGGGACATTAAGAAAGGAACTTGCTCTGAAATGCCTCTTGAAAAGTATTGCTTGGTGTTGAGGTATCCAAAAAGCTGTAAAGTAAAGTTGTTGGTGAAAAGGATGGGTATTTCAACTTGTAAAATGGGTTTAGGAGGGATATTAAGAAAAGAAGTTGCTCTGAATACTTTTTGAAAGGTATTGCTTGGTGTTGAGGTATCCAAAAAGCTGTACAGTAGCGTTGTGGGTGAAAAGGATGGATGCTTCAACTTGTAAAATTGGTTTAGGAGGGACATTATGAAAAGAAGTTGCTCTGAAATGCCTTTTGAAAAGTATTGCTTGGTGTTGAGGTATCAAAAAAGCTGTAAAGTAAAGTGGTGGGTGAAAAGGATGGATGCTTCAAGTTGTAAAATTGGTTTAGGTGGGAACATTAAGAAAGGAACTTGCTCTGAAATGCCTTTTGAGAAGTATTGCTTGGTGTTGAGGTATCCAAAAAGCTGTAAAGTAAAGTTGTGGGTGAAAAGGATGGATGCTTCAACTTGTAAAATTGGTTTAGGAGGGACATTATGAAAAGAAGTTGCTCTGAAATGCCTTTTGAAAAGTATTGCTTGGTGAGATCGGTTGAGGTATCAAAAAAGCTGTAAAGTAAAGTGGTGGGTGAAAAGGATGGATGCTTCAAGTAGTAAAATGGGTTTAGGTGGGAACATTAAGAAAGGAACTTGCTCTGAAATGCCTTTTGAAAGGTATTGCTTGGTGTTGAGGTATCCAAAAAGCTGTAATGTAAAGTTGTGGGTCGAAAGGGATGGATGCTTCAACTTGTAAAATGGGTTTAGGAGGGACATTATGAGAAGAACTTGCTCTGAAATGCCTTTTGAAAAGTATTGCTTGGTGTTGAGTTATCCAAAAAGCTGTAAAGTAAAGTTTTGGGTGAAAAGGATGGATGCTTCAACTTTTAAAATGGGTTTAGGAGGGACATTATGAAAAGAAGTTGCTCTGAAATGCCTTTTGAAAGGTATTGCTTGGTGTTGAGGTATCCAAAAGCTTTAAAGTAAAGTGGTGGGTGAAAAGGATGGATGCTTCAAGTTGTAAAATGGGTTTAGGAGGGACATTAAGAAAGGAATTTGCTCTGAAATGCCTTTTGAAAGGTATTGCTTGGTGTTGAGGTATCCAAAAAGCTGTAAAGTCAAGTTGTGGGTGAAAAGGATGGATGCTTCAAGTTGTAAAATGGGTTTAGAAGGGACATTAAGAAAGGAACTTGCTCTGAAATGCCTTTTGAAAGTATTGCTGGGTGTTGAGGTATCCAAAAAGCTTTAAAGTAAAGTTGTGGGTGAAAAGGATGGATGCTTCAAGTTGTAAAATGGGTTTAGGAGGGACATTATGAAAAGAACTTGCTCTGAAATGCCTTTTGAAAAGTATTGCTTGGTGTTGAGGTATCCAAAAAGCTGTAAAGTAAAGTTGTGGGTGAAAAGGATGGGTACTTCAACTTGTAAAATGTGTTTAGGAGGGATATTATTAAAAGAAGTTTCTCTGAAATGCCTTTTGAAAAGGTATTGCTTGGTGTTGAGATGTCCAAAAAGCTGTAAATTAATGTTGTGGGTGAAAAGGATGGATGCTTCAAGTTGTAAAATGGGTTTAGGAGGGACATTATGAAAAGAACTTGCTCTGAAATGCCTTTTGAAAAGTATTGCTTGGTGTTGAGGTATTCAAAAAGCTGTAAAGTAAAGTTGTGGGTGAAAAGGATGGATGCTTCAACTTGTAGAATGGGTTTAGGAGGGACATTATGAAAAGAAGTTTCTCTTAAATGCCTTTTGAAAGGTATTGCTTGGTGTCGAGGTATCCAAAAAGCTGTAAAGTAAAGTTGTGGGTGAAAAGGATAGATGCTTCAACTTGTAAAATGGGTTTAGGAGGGACATTAAGAAAGGAACTTGCTCTGAAATGCCTTTTGAAAGTATTGCTTGGTGTTGAGGTATCCAAAAAGCTGTAAAGTAAAGTTGTGGATGAAAAGGATGGATGCTTCAACTTGTAAAATTGGGTTTAGGAGGGACATTAAGAAAGGAACTTGCACTGAAATGCCTTTTGAAAAGTATTGCTTGGTGTTGAGGTATTCAAAAAGCTGTAAAGTAAAGTTGTGGATGAAAAGGATGGATGCTTCAAGTTGTAAAATGGGTTTAGGAGGGACATTATGAAAAGAACTTGCTCTGAAATGCCTTTTGAAAAGTATTGCTTGGTGTTGTGGTATCCAAAAAGCTATAAAGTAAAGTTGTGGATGAAAAGGATGGATGCTTCAACTTGTAAAATGGGTTTAGGAGGGACATTATGAAAGGATCTTGCTCTGAAATGCCTTTTGAAAGTATTGCTTGGTATTGAGGTATCCAAAAAGCTGTAAAGTAAAGTTGTGGGTGAAAAGGATGGATGCTTCAACTTGTAAAATGGGTTTAGGAGGGACATTATGAAAGGAACTTGCTCTGAAATGCCTTTTGAAAGTATTGCTTGGTGTTGAGATATCCATAAAGCTGTAAAGTAATGTTGTGGGTGAAAAGGATGGATTCTTCAAGTTGTAAAATTGGGTTTAGGAGGGACATTAAGAAAGGAACTTGCTCTGAAATGCCTTTTGAAAAGTATTGCTTGGTGTTGAGATATCTAAAAAGCTGTAAAGTAAAGTTGTGGGTGAAAAGGATGGATGCTTCAACTTGTAAAATGGGTTTAGGAGGGACATTATGAAAAGAACTTGCTCTGAAATGCCTTTTGAAAAGTATTGCTTGGTGTTGAGGTATCCAAAAAGCTGTAAAGTAAAGTTGTGGGTGAAAAGGATGCGTACTTCAACTTGTAAAATGTGTTTAGGAGGGATATTATGAAAAGAAGTTGCTCTGAAATGCCTTTTGAAAAGGTATTGCTTGGTGTTGAGATATCCAAAAAGCTGTAAAGTAATGTTTTGGGTGAAAAGGATGGATGCTTCAAGTTGTAAAATGGGTTTAGGAGGGAACATTAAGAAAGGAACTTGCTCTGAAATGCCTTTTGAAAGTATTGCTTGGTTTTGAGGTATCCAAAAAGCTGTAAAGTAAAGTTGTGGGTGAAAAGGATGGATGTTTCAACTTGTAAAATGGGTTTAGGAGGGACATTATGAAAAGAACTCGCTCTGAAATGCCTTTTGAAAAGTATTGCTTGGTGTTGAGGTATCCAAAAAGCTGTAAAATAAAGTTGTGGGTGAAAAGGATGGATGCTTCAACTTGTAAAATGGGTTTAGGAGGGACATTATGAAAAGAAGTTGCTCTGAAATGCCTTTTGAAAAGGTATTGCTTGGTGTTGAGGTATCCAAAAAGCTTTAAAGTAAAGTTGTGGATGAAAAGGACTGATGTTTCAACTTGTAAAATGGGTTTAGGAGGGACATTATGAAAAGAACTTGCTCTGAAATGCCTTTTGAAAAGTATTGCTTGGTGTTGAGGTATCCAAAAAGCTGTAAAGTAAAATTGTTGGTGAAAAGGATGGATACTTCAACTTGTAAAATGGGTTTAGGAGGGACATTAAGAAAGGAACTTGCTCTGAAATGCCTTTTGAAAGTATTGCTTGGTGTTGAGGTATCCAAAAAGCTGTAAAGTAAAGTTGTGGGTGAAAAGGATATATGCTTCAACTTGTAAAATTGGGTTTAGGAGGGACATTAAGAAAGGAACTTCCTCTGAAATGTCTTTTGAAAAGTATTTCTTGGTGTTGAGGTATCCAAAAAGCTGTAAAGTAAAGTTGTGGATGAAAAGGATGGGTACTTCAACTTGTAAAATGGGTTTAGGAGGGACATTAAGAAAAGAAGTTGCTCTGAAATGCCTTTTGAAAAGTATTGCTTGGTGTTGAGGTATCAAAAAAGCTGTAAAGTAAAGTGGTGGGTGAAAAGGATGGATTGTTTTCTCAACTTGTAAAATGGGTTTAGGAGGGACATTATGAAAGGAACTTGCTCTGAAATGCCTTTTGAAAAGTATTGCTTGGTGTTGAGGTATCCAAAAAGCTGTAAAGTAAAGTTGTGGGTGAAAAGGATGGGTACTTCAACTTGTAAAATTGGGTTTAGGAGGGACATTAAGAAAGGAACTTGCTCTGAAATGCCTCTTGAAAAGTATTGCTTGGTGTTGAGGTATCCAAAAAGCTGTAAAGTAAAGTTGCGGGTGAAAAGGATGGGTACTTCAACTTGTAAAATGGGTTTAGGAGGGACATTAAGAAAAGAAGTTGCTCTGAAATGCCTTTTGAAAAGTATTGCTTGGTGTTGAGGTATCAAAAAAGCTGTAAAGTAAAGTGGTGGGTGAAAAGGATGGATGCTTCAAGTTATAAAATGGGTTTAGGTGGGAACACTAAGAAAGGAACTTGCTCTGAAATGCCTTTTGAAAGGTATTGCTTGGTGTTTAGGTATCCAAAAAGCTGTAATGTAAAGTTGTGGGTCGAAAAGGATGGATGCTTCAACTTGTAAAATGGGTTTAGGAGGGACATTATGAGAAGAACTTGCTCTGAAATGCCTTTTGAAAAGTATTGGTTGGTGTTGAGTTATCCAAAAAGCTGTAAAGTAAAGTTTTGGGTGAAAAGGATGGATGCTTCAACTTGTAAAATGGGTTTAGGAGGGTCATTATGAAAAGAAGTTGCTCTGAAATGCCTTTTGAAAGGTATTGCTTGGTGTTGAGGTATCCAAAAAGCTGTAAAGTAAAGTTGTGGGTGAAAAGGATGGATGCTTCAAGTTGTAAAATGGGTTTAGGAGGGACATTATGAAAAGAACTTGCTCTGAAATGCCTTTTGAAAGTATTGCTTGGTGTTGAGATATCCATAAAGCTGTAAAGTCATGTTGTGGGTGAAAAGGATGAATGCTTCAAGTTGTAAAATTGGGTTTAGGAGGGACATTAAGAAAGGAAGTTGCTCTGAAATGCCTTTTGAAAAGTATTGCCTGGTGTTTAGATATCTAAAAAGCTGTAAAGTAAAGTTGTGGGTGAAAAGGATGGATGCTTCAACTTGTAAAATGGGTTTAGGAGGGACATTATGAAAAGAACTTGCTCTGAAATGCCTTTTGAAAAGTATTGCTTGGTGTTGTGGTATCCAAAAAGCTGTAAAATAAAGTTGTGGGTGAAAAGGATGGGTACTTCAACTTGTAAAATCGGTTTAGGAGGGACATTATGAAAGGATCTTGCTCTGAAATGCCTTTTGAATGGATTGCTTGGTGTTGAAGTATCCAAAAAGCTGTAAAGTAAAGTTGTGGGTGAAAAGGATGGATGCTTCAACTTGTAAAATGGGTTTAGGAGGGACATTATGAAAAGAACTTGCTCTGAAATGCCTTTTGAATGTATTGCTTGGTGTTGAGGTATCCAAAAAGCTGTAAAGTAAAGTTGTGGGTGAAAAGGATGGATGCTTCAACTTGTAAAATGGGTTTAGGAGGGACATTATGAAAAGAACTTGCTCTGAAATGCCTTTTGAAAGTATTGCTTGGTGTTGAGATATCCATAAAGCTGTAAAGTCATGTTGTGGGTGAAAAGGATGAATGCTTCAAGTTGTAAAATTGGGTTTAGGAGGGACATTAAGAAAGGAAGTTGCTCTGAAATGCCTTTTGAAAAGTATTGCCTGGTGTTTAGATATCTAAAAAGCTGTAAAGTAAAGTTGTGGGTGAAAAGGATGGATGCTTCAACTTGTAAAATGGGTTTAGGAGGGACATTATGAAAAGAACTTGCTCTGAAATGCCTTTTGAAAAGTATTGCTTGGTGTTGTGGTATTCAAAAAGCTGTAAAATAAAGTTGTGGGTGAAAAGGATGGGTACTTCAACTTGTAAAATCGGTTTAGGAGGGACATTATGAAAGGATCTTGCTCTGAAATGCCTTTTGAATGGATTGCTTGGTGTTGAAGTATCCAAAAAGCTGTAAAGTAAAGTTGTGGGTGAAAAGGATGGATGCTTCAACTTGTAAAATGGGTTTAGGAGGGACATTATGAAAAGAACTTGCTCTGAAATGCCTTTTGAAAGGTATTGCTTGGTGTTGAGGTATCCAAAAAGCTTTAAAGTAAAGTTGTGGATGAAAAGGATGGATGCTTCAACTTGTAAAATCGGTTTAGGAGGGACATTATGAAAGGATCTTGCTCTGAAATGCCTTTTGAATGGATTGCTTGGTGTTGAAGTATCCAAAAAGCTGTAAAGTAAAGTTGTGGGTGAAAAGGATGGATGCTTCAACTTGTAAAATGGGTTTAGGAGGGACATTATGAAAGGAACTTGCTCTGAAATGCCTTTTGAAAGTATTGCTTGGTGTTGAGATATCCATAAAGCTGTAAAGTAATGTTGTGGGTGAAAAGGATGGATGCTTCAAGTTGTAAAATGTGGTTTAGGAGGGACATTAAGAAAGGAACTTGCTCTGAAATGCCTTTTGAAAAGTATTGCTTGGTGTTGAGATATCTAAAAAGCTGTAAAGTAAAGTTGTGGGTGAAAAGGATGGATGCTTCAACTTGTAAAATGGGTTTAGGAGGGACATTATGAAAAGAACTTGCTCTGAAATGCCTTTTGAAAAGTATTGCTTGGTGTTGAGGTATCCAAAAAGCTGTAAAGTAAAGTTGTGAGTGAAAAGGATGGGTACTTCAAATTGTAAAATGTGTTTAGGAGGGATATTATGAAAAGAAGTTGCTCTGAAATGCCTTTTGAAAATGTATTGCTTGGTGTTGAGATATCCAAAAAGCTGTAAAGTAATGTTGTGGACGAAAAGGATGGATGCTTCAAGTTGTAAAATGGGTTTAGGAGGGAAAATTAAGAAAGGAACTTGCTCTGAAATGCCTTTTGAAACTATTGCTTGGTGTTGAGGTATCCAAAAAGCTGTAAAGTAAAGTTGTGGGTGAGAAGAATGGATGTTTCAACTTGTAAAATGGGTTTAGGAGGGACATTATGAAAAGAACTTGCTCTGAAATGCCTTTTGAAAAGTATTGCTTGGTGTTGAGGTATCCAAAAAGCTGTAAAATAAAGTTGTGGGTGAAAAGGATGGATGCTTCAACTTGTAAAATGGGTTTAGGAGGGACATTATGAAAAGAAGTTGCTCTGAAATGCCTTTTGAAAGGTATTGGTTGGTGTTGAGGTATCCAAAAAGCTGTAAAGTAAAGTTGTGGATGAAAAGGATGGATGCTTCAACTTGTAAAATGGGTTTAGGAGGGACATTATGAAAAGAACTTGCTCTGAAATGCCTTTTGAAAAGTATTGCTTGGTGTTGAGGTATCCAAAAAGCTGTAAAGTAAAGTTGTGGGTGAAAAGGATATATGCTTCAACTTGTAAAATTGGGTTTAGGAGGGACATTAAGAAAGGAACTTGCTCTGAAATGCCTTTTGAAAAGTATTGCTTGGTGTTGAGGTATCCAAAAAGCTGTAAAGTAAAGTTGTGGATGAAAAGGATGGATGCTTCAACTTGTAAAATGGGTTTAGGAGGGACATTATGAAAAGAGCTTGCTCTGAAATGCCTTTTGAAAAGTATTGCTTGGTGTTGAGGTATCCAAAAAGCTGTAAAGTAAAGTTGTTGGGTGAAAAGGATGGGTAGTTCAACTTGTAAAATGTGTTTAGGAGGGATATTTTTATAAGAAGTTGCTCTGAAATGCCTTTTGAAAAGGTATTGCTTGGTGTTGAGATATCCAAAAAGCTGTAAAGTAATGTTGTGGGTGAAAAGGATGGATGCTTCAACTTGTAAAATGGGTTTAGGAGGGAACATTAAGAAAGGAACTTGCTCTGAAATGTCTTTGAAAGTATTTCTTGGTGTTGAGGTATCCAAAAAGCTGTAAAGTAAAGTTGTGGGTGAAAAGGATGGGTACTTCAACTTGTAAAATGTGTTTATGGGGGATATTATGAAAAGAAAATGTTCTGAAATGCCTTTTGAAAGTATTGCTTGGTGTTGAGGTATCCAAAAGCTGTAAAGTAAAGTTGTGGGTAAAAAGGATGGTACTTCAACTTGTAAAATGTGTTTAGGAGGGATATTATGAAAAGAAGTTGCTCTGAAATGCCTTTTGAAAAGGTATTGCTTGGTGTTGAGATATCCAAAAAGCTGTAAACTAATGTTGTAGGTGAAAAGGACGGATGCTTCAAGTTGTAAAATGGGTTTAGGAGGGAACATTAAGAAAAGAACTTGCTCTGAAATGCCTTTTGAAAGTATTGCTTGGTGTTGAGGTATCCAAAAAGCTGTAAAGTAAAGTTGTGGGTGAAAAGGATGGATACTTCAACTTGTAAAATGGGTTTAGGAGGGACATTATGAAAAGAACTTGCTCTGAAATGCCTTTTGAAAGTATTGCTTGGTGTTGAGGTATTCAAAAAGCTGTAAAGTAAAGTTGTGGGTTAAAAGGATGGATGCTTCAACTTGTAAAATTGGGTTTAGGAGGGACACTAAGAAAGGAACTGTCTCTGAAATGCCTTTTGAAAAGTATTGCTTGGTGTTGAGGTATCCAAAAAGCTGTAAAGTAAAGTTGTGGATGAAAAGGATGGATGCTTCAACTTGTAAAATGGGTTTAGGAGGGACATTATGAAAAGAACTTCCTCTGAAATGCCTTTTGAAAAGTATTGCTTGGTTTTGAGGTATCCAAAAAGCTGTAAAGTAATGTTGTGGTGAAAAGGATGGATGCTTCAAGTTGTAAAATGGGTTTAGAAGGGAACATTAAGAAAAGAAGTTGCTCTGAAATACCTTTTGAAAGTATTGCTTGGTGTTGATGAATCCAAAAACCTGTAAAGTAAAGTTGTGGGTGAAAAGGATGGATGCTTCAACTTGTAAAATGGGTTTAGGAGGGACATTAATAAAGGAACTTGCTCTGAAATGCCTTTTGAAAAGTATTGCTTGGTGTTGATGTATCTAAAAAGCTGTAAAGTAAAGTTATGGGTGAAAAGGATGGATGCTTCAAGTTGTAAAATGGGTTTAGGAGGTAACATTAAGAAAGGAACTTGCTCTGAAATGCCTTTTGAAAAGTATTGCTTGGTGTTGAGGTATCCAAAAAGCTGTAAAGTAAAGTTATGTGTGAAAAGGATGGATGCTTCAAATTGTAAAATGGGTTTAGGAGGGCCATTATGAAACGAACTTGCTCTGAAATGCCTTTTGAAAAGTATTGCTTGGTGTTGAGACATCCAAAAAGCTGAAAAGTAATGTTGTGAGTGAAAAGGATGGATGCTTCAAGTTGTAAAATTGGGTTTAGGAGGGACATTAAGAAAAGAAGTTGCACTGAAATGCCTTTTGAAAAGTATTGCTTGGTGTTGAGATATCTAAAAAGCTGTAAAGTAAAGTTGTGGGTGAAAAGGATGGATGCTTCATCTTGTAAAATGCATTTAGGAGGGCCATTATGAAAAAAACTTGCTCTGAAATGCGTTTTCAAAGTATTGCTTGGTGTTGAGGTATCCAAAAAGCTGTAAAGTAAAGTTTTGGGTGAAAAGGATGGATACTTCAACTTGTAAAATGGGTTTAGGAGGGACATTATGAAAAGAAGTTGCTCTGAAATGCCTTTTGAAAAGTATTGCTTGGTGTTGAGATATCCAAAAAGCTGTAAAGTAATGTTGTGGGTGAAAAGGATGGATGCTTCAAGTTGTAAAATGGGTTTAGGAGGGACCTTATGAAAAGAAGTTGCTGTGAAATGCCTTTTGAAAGGTATTGTTTGGTCTTGAGATATCCAAAAAGCTGTAAAGTAAACTTGTGGGTGAAAAGGATGGATGCTTCAACTTGTAAAATGGGTTTAGGAGGGACATTATGAAAGGATCTTGCTCTGAAATGTCTTTTGAAAGTATTGCTTGGTGTTGAGATATCCATAAAGCTGTAAAGTTATATTGTGGGTGAAAAGGATGGATGCATCAAGTTGTAAAATTGGGTTTAGGAGGGACATTAAGAAAGGAACTTGCTCTGAAATGCCTTTTGAAAAGTATTGCTTGGTGTTGAGATATCTAAAAAGCTGTAAAGTAAAGTTTTGGGTGAAAAGTATGGATGCTTCAACTTGTAAAATGGGTTTAGGAGGGATATTATGAAAAGAACTTGCTCTGAAATGCCTTTTGAAAAGTATTGCTTGGTGTTGAGGCATCCAAAAAGCTGTAAAGTAAAGTTGTGGGTGAAAAGGATGGATGCTTCAACTTGTAAAATGGGTTTAGGAGGGACATTATGAAAAGAAGTTGCTCTGATATGCCTTTTGAAAGGTATTGCTTGGTGTTGAGATATCCAAAAAGCTGTAAAGTAAAGTCTTGGGTGAAAAGGATGGGTACTTCAAGTTGTAAAATTGGTTTAGGAGGGACATTAAGAAAAGAACTTGTTCTGAAATACCTTTTGAAAAGTATTGCTTGGTGTTGGGGCATTCAAAAAGCTGTCAAGTAAAGTTGTGGCTTAAAAGGTTGGATACTTAAACTTGTAAAATGGGTTTAGGAGTGACATTACGTAAAAAACTTGTTCTGAAAAAATATATTCGAGGGGAACCAAAAGGTTGGAGGGATGGGGCACTTTTGTGTCTCAAATAAACAAATAAAAAAGTATTAAAAAAAATTGGGGGGCAAAAAAGTGGGGGGGGCTCTCTGGGGTTGGGGGACGGTGGGTCCTTTGGGGTTGGGGTAGGAGGGCCCTTTGGGGCTGTGGTAGGGGACCTCACATCTTCTAAAATGCCTCAAACGGTTTCGCTTAAATAATTCCCTAAAATGTCTCAAAACTATTTCGTCCCAAATAATCCCTAAACGTAATTTGTACGTGTTCATCTTGTTTTGTCAACACAGCGCTGTCACATTTGAAATTCCTAGGAAACCCTTTCCCGCGTTAATCTCTTCATCTCATAAATGTTCTTAGCTACACTATTAAGGTTTCGTTAGAATATCAATTTATCTTTCCGACTTAAAGATCAATGAAGCCGTATTTAAAAATATAATATTAATTTATCTCTTTAGAGTCCCGCATAATTCCTAGGAAACAAGTGATGTCATTTATAATTCCCTTTCGTGAATCAATAATTTCCCTTAGAAACAACAAATTAATTCCCCTTTCTTGAATCAATAATTCTCCTTAGAAACAACAAATTAATTCCCCTTTCGTGAATCAATAATTCCCCTTAGAAACAACAAATTAATTCCCCTTTCGTGAATCAATAATTCCCCTCGATTATGTAGATCAAGTTCTCGGAAATTCACTTCTCCCTCGAGTCCTAATCAAAATATTCTTCCCACCGTCAATGCGCATGTGTAAACTTCGCCCGGAGACAATTCTCCTGGATGAACTCCAACAAATAAATTTCTCGGAAATCCATTTCCCCTAGGGAGTCTATGCCGATATATGGAGCCCCGTCGGCATTAAACTAAATTGTAGATGGCAGCAGGGGTGAGCAATGGGAGTACTAGGGTCCTCTCTACTAGAATTGCACCCTCAAATCCTTGGACATAGTTGTAATAGTAGTCACAGTAGTAGTAGGCTATTGGTATTGCTAGTTGTAGTATTAATTGTAACATTAATACTACTCTCAATTGAACATCCCTCTCATCAAGTCCTGAAAGTTTTAACTTAATACATTTAGCCATTGCTACATTGCTATGACATTGCTGATATGTCTTTTTGATAACCTGTTTGTTCATATACTTCTTGAAATTTTAATCTCAATGCTCTTAGCCTTAGCCTACAAGTATTTGCAATAGAAGCAGTAGTTGAAGTAGTAGTAGTAGTAGTAAATTTAGCAGTGAGAGTAGTATTGGTAGTATTGTGCAGCCACAGGTATTTTCTTTTGATCAGATGATCTTCCTCTTTAAGTATTCTCTGAAAGTTCCAACTTAATACCCAAATCAGTTCTTTAAGTATGCTCTTTTGATAATGTACATGCACATAGCGTCTTTTGGTTTAGTTATAATTTCCCCTCAACAATGTAAATAGAATAGTGTGGTAGTAGTAGTGGTGGTAGTTGTAGTAGTAGTGGTTGCATCCTTTTGATCATCCACCCAGGGTGTCGTTGGGGGTGGCAAGGGGGGGGCAGTTGCCCCCCCCCCACAATAATGTGGAGAAAAAAATATTGTACATCCCATGCCCTTTGACTATCCAGATATGGACCTTTCTTGCCCCCCCCCCCTCCAATAAAAATGCTGGAGATTCGCTCCTGCATCTACCTTATCATTTCCTGAATGTTCCAGATTAATATACTCAGTCATTCCTGAGTTACGTCCTTTTGACAATCCGTGTGCACATAACTTGTTTTTGTTTAGTTCAGCAGACTACTGAACATCATCCGAAAGGCTCACCTGAATGCCCTTCATCTTTTTGGAAAAAAAGGTACAAAATACACACCTTTCTCAATAACATATACTATATGTAAACAATAAACGAATTGCCCTATGGAGTGTGGGGAGGTTGAAATCCCAAAAGACATAATTACTGGATTTTCAACAATGCTGAACAAAAATTTCTCTCTTAAAATTTTGATCGGATGCGTTTTGTGGAATGATAGACTTGGAGGGGGGGATGGTTGCCCTTCATTAACTTTTGACTCTTAAAAAGGGCACTAGAACTTCTGATTTCCAATCAAAGAAGCCCGGTCCGATCCGAAGTTTATACGACCACCCACTCCATAAAACCCCTTTATGCCCCGGGGAATAGCTTTCAACCCTTGCCCTTAGGCTATGGGGGTTGTGTCCACCCTAAAGACATTGTTATATACTCTTCGGACTATTGTAAACAAAATAGCTATCTCACAATTTCGATCGGATGTGTTTGGGGAAAAAGGATTTCAGGGAGGTTGGGGGGAGCTAGTTGTCCTCCATCACTTTGACTCTTAAAAGGGAACTAGAGCTATGCCTTTCCATTCAAATGAGCCTCCTCTAAAGTTCACAGGGCCGCTCCTTCATAAAAACTTTATATGCCCTTGGGCATAACTAACAGCCCCTGCCTCAAGACTCTGGGGGTTTGTGACAATACCAAAGGCCTTGTTATTTCCATCAGATGAATTTCGGGAAAATACGACGTGTGCGGGGGGTTGGTGTTGTTGCCTTCCGATCACTTTGACTCTAAAAAGGGCGCTAGAACTTCTGATTACCAATCCATTGAGCCCCCTCTGAAGTTTATAAGACCACCTTTTCTATAAAAACCCTATATTCCCTCAGGACATAACTTACAACCCATTACCTGAGGGCTGTGAGTGGGGGTTCATCCTCAAAGACATAGTTTCCGGGTCTTTTAACTACGATGAACAAAATGGCTATCTCAAAATTTTGATATGATATGTTTGGGGAAATGATGGACGTGAGGGGTCTGATTGCCCTCCAGTCACTTGACTATTGAAAAGGGTACTAGCTCTTTCGATTTCCAATTAAATGGCCCCTTTCAAAGTTTCTACAACAACTCATTCTCTACGAAGTGCCCTGGTCTAAACAAACAAAAATAAATAAATAATACATTGTGCCCATATTATTCTTTACTTAGGCAGCACTATTGCGCTTCCTATCATTTGCCCAATCAGCTTCGCAAGGCTATTTATTTAAACAATTGATTCACAATATAACAAACAAGTTTTTCCTTTCAATTTCAATGTTACTCAGCTCAAAAAAAAAGGAAATATATTTGATAAAATGTAAAAACTTACGTGACAAAGTCAGGAAAAGGCATATGCAGTGAAAGTTTAATTTGAGGAGGGGGAGCAGAGCTTCAAAATATCCTGCACAAATACCTTACCCCTGAGTGTACATGCATAGATAATATATTATATGTGCGTACATGCACAGATAATAGGGACAAAACAATATATTTTTTCATTGAAACCGCTTCCATTGAGCTTTATTCTACCTGTAACAAATAAATTTAATAACAAATATATAATCTGTTCTAAGCTTAGTGAGATAACTGAAAACTGCTAAGAACGTTAAATACCCCCCCCCCCCTCCCCTCGCCGAAAATTCTCTCCGTGGGAAATTCCCCCATATGCAAAATTGAGCAGCCAAAGAGAAAGTACAAAATATATACTTCAAAATGTCGATCAGAGGCCCTTAGAGGCAACAAAATGACCGAATGTCAAAAACAGTTTTAGGACAGGGGCTGGTTGGTCTCCAGTTGCTTTCGACTTATAAAAAAAAGGACTAAAAATCTCAATGTCTGAACGAGCGAGCATCATCTAAAGTTTCTACGGTCATGAGGCGGAGGTTGGGATGAGGAAGGGGCGGTCTCCCTCCTATACGGAATATACTCTGCTCCTTTTGGGGCTAAATGTTAATCTTTACTTTCGAAATAACAGCGTAGACCAGAAATATTCCCAGAAATTAAGAAGGATTGAATATCAATTCCTACGTTCCACTCTCTTCACCCCGCAGCTTCCTTAGAACTAATTCTGTATTTATCTGAAGGATCATTGAGGGGTCGGAATGTTTGTCCGACTTGTAAAACGTAATTAAAAACGTATAAAAACATATTTTTGATGAGTTTTTTTTTTATTTTTTTTTTTACTCTCCCCCCCCCCTCCCCTAAAAAATAGCCCCCAAGTCAGACTGTTTGTGTTGGGATTAGAAATTGTTGAAAAGGTGTCTCCAAGATACAAATAGTAAGTCAAATTATGGATTCTTATAGACAAAAAACCGAAAATATGTAAAAAAACAAATTTTTCTACGAAAAAGACCATGTCAATAAAAACCGAACAGAAACTAATTTTAAGAACTTTTTCCGTAAAGCAAGTTTTTCAAAGAAAGTAAAGAGCTCCATTCAGCTAAATATGAGCAGAAATAAAGTCAAATATTCTTCCAAGCGTAAAACTACCACAAATCACCATCACCAAATAAATGAAACTCAAAACTAACAGAAATTACAATAAATAACCGAGTCAAGCTCAAAACGAGCAAAAATTGACAGAGCAGGGCTGACAACCCCCCTGCCTTCTCAAAACCAGTAAATAATTTGCACTTTACTTAAAACAAGACTTAATTTAAATGTTTTCACATGTTTTGATTTAATAGCTAAAAAAATTATTAAACTTTAAGGAATAAATGTCAGTATATGTATATTAAACTGACAACCCATGGTCATTTTTTGTCCTGTAAATACCCCCCTAGATTTTGAAAAATATCCCCCCCCTAGATCTTCTTGATTCTGCACCCTGCTCCTCAATGTATAATTGTGCTTAATTACAACTTTGGAATTTTAAGAATACAGCCAGAATTTGTTTACCACCAAAAATATTCCTTATATTTATTCCTTATACTCCTTATATTTCCTTATATTTCGCTTATTCTGTATACAGGTTTTACAGAATAAGGCAGTCCGTTTGATATGGGGGTACGTTAAAGAAATTAATAATACAGAAGCCTGTTTTAGGAAATTAAAGGTGATGGATGTGGGACAAGTTCGTGACTACCTGGCTGCGGGTTTTACTTACCACTATTTTCATGAAGTGTGTACGTCGGTGTTTTTAGATTTTTTTTTCGACAAAATACTGATTTGCACGGTTATTATACAAGGAATACTAATAATCTGTAATATAGTATAGGAGTGGAAGTCGAACTGGATTTCAAATGAAACATCTGGGCCAGGGGGTATGAAATTCCCTCCCAGATAGTGTTAAGGAGGCTGAACACCAGCATTTGTTTAAAAAAAGTAAAGAATTTTTTCGTTAGGGGGTGAAGAACCATAATTCAGAGATTGAAGATATATGTTATTATTTTTTGTTGTTGTTGTTATCTTCTTTTTTTCATTTTTTTCTTTCTTTCTTTTCTTTCTTTTTTTCTGTGTCTCAAGTGATTGTTCATCAGTATGTGTGAAAATGAAGTTTAAAATTTTCTTAGAAATTTAAAAGTTATTTTTTAAATAGGTTGAAATAATTTGTGGTAACCACCCAGTGCTAGTGTATTTATGTCTTCCCATGGGCGGTTAGATATTGATCACGTTTAACTAGGTCATTTTGAAATAAATTAATCTAATCTATAATTTGTTCATAAAACACTAAAATTCTAAAATATTAGCTCTAATTTTGATTTTTTTTTTTTCTTTTTTTTCTTAGGAGTATTTTTTCTTTTTAAGTAAAATTTTAAGTTTCAAATTGATTTCAGACTACCAATGATTCATTTCTTTTATGGCTAGCGCTTAATTTTTTAGCGACTATTTACTTAATTTCATCCTTTTTTTTTTAACCGCTCTTTCTAGGTTATTTGTAAAACATATGGACAATAGCTATGAATTTTTTATGAATTTTATTTAATGTACTTTTGGATACCGTTATATCTATCATTTTATTATTGACTATTTGGTATTGTAGCTTGAATTATATCGGCATTCCAGAATCTGAGATGTATGTCTGAAACTGTGGAAAATTGCATAAGTTGACGGGATGTCTTTCAATTTTATAATACCTTGAAAGTCTGCGTGGGGTCAATCCATGCTTAATGGTAAAGTCACCAAAGCTAACGCCGAAAAAACTAAATTTATGACCATGAATTTGTCAATTACCAAGATTAACTCTCTCTAAAGATAGACCAACTTCCGCTAGAGAAATTTGAGCGCTTCACGTGCCTTGGCTTATTTCTGTATGTATTTTTTTTTTTTTTTACGTGTATTGGATAATCGTTATGACAATGCTGCAAGATAAAGCACTCGAAAAAAAATCCCGAATTCACCTGGCATTCGTCTGGATTGTCCTCCTTTACTGACGTGAAACTTAAGGACAGTTTTTCGCAAGATTCCTAGAAACACTTTCCTTCTCATCCCACGTCTCGAAAACCACTGGAAAGCGAAAATGGGAATGTGGGAAGCGAAGATGACGCTTGCAGCACGAAAACTGGTGGAATGCGTCTGCTATGGCTATTTAGCTTACCTGCACTTTTGAACAGGAACTGACCCTCTTCATTTGTGCCACAAAATTTTTTTTTCACAAATGTAGACATGCTCCTCCCGGTTTTTTGTCTGTTTGAAAATTATGCCAGAAATGTGGTTTCCAGCTCCAGTTTACATGACCTGTCCTGATTTACTTTCCGAAAAAGTGGAAAGCAATTCCAAGTCATGAAAACACAGATGGAAAGTTATTCCTCTCCGTTTTCATCCATGGAAACTTATGGAAAGTGGTTCCGGATCTGCTTTCCAATTCGCAAAAATCTCCCTTTAGGGTTTAGGCAATGGCGCCGTAAGACAAGGCATCTTTAGAAAATTTGAACAGGATTGTCGGCGTAGCATGTTTGATTCGCACCTGTCTGACTGTCCTGAAATATGTCAAAGATACAGCATTAAATGATACGTTTGAGTCTGAATGAGAGAGTGAAGTTCAAAATGACTTGGTCATTACCTACCTAAAGTAGACAACTAGGTATTTAAAAGGTTTTCTGGTTCGCCCACTTAGCTTCCAAAAACGACGCCATAGAAGCAGGGACGTAATTTTCTATGTGGCAGGGGGAAATGCCCCCCAGAACCCAGTTTGCCCTCCTCCAGCTGAAATTTTGAGTGATCAAAATTTTTTTGAAAACTAAGACAGGCCTACATAATTCAAGCATCCACAGAAAAAGATTAATTTTCTTTAGTATACCTCTTTCTTTATGGTACTATATGGTTCCTTTTTCCCTTGGTCTTAATCACTTAACTTGAGAAAATTGGCTCCAACCTTGTCCCCCCTGGATTTTAAAGAAATCACGCCCCTGGAAAATGACAGAAGAAAAAATAGTGGAGCCTACCAAAGTCAGCAGGATTAAACCTACTATAAGTATTATCACAAACCATGCCAAAAAACTACTTAAAATGTCTTGAGACCAAAAAAACCTGACATTTCATAAGGTATATTTGTACTAAAGCATGGGCATGAATTCCAAACTCAGCTTTTAAATTTAAGTCACTTCATGTTTTTAGCTTAGATTATAGCAAAAATGGTATAATAGTTCGAATAATTTAGTCTTAGAAGTATTTTGTTTATGAATTTTAAGTGTGGAAACGAGTCATTACCGTCAAATATAGACACGAAAAAGCAAAACAAGTAAAATGTCAAACTGTTTGATTTAAAAATGACGAATCAGTTAACCAATGAAAAAAAAATTGCTGGAAATTTGGATCGTTTCCTTGTTCTGGGAAGACTATATTAGCTGAAGACGCACTTGGTTTATTTTATTTCAACTTTTGTGTCATTTGCGGAATGACTTCTTCAATTCAGATCCTAATGGCCCATTATTTAAGCTATTGTTTTAACTTATTAAAGGAGTGTATGCTTAAACTATTCAAATAAACTTTTCGAAGACAGTCTCCTGACCTATTGATGAGGTAACTAAATAGTAGTATTTTAGCTGAAAGACTTAGAACTCAAAACGATAAAACAATCGAGCATTGTGCCGCTATTCATTAAGTTGTGCAACGAAACCAAAAAAAAGCCATTCGGTTGTTCATCTAATTTTTTCTCAACGGGTTTAATATTTAATTGAACAATTTTATTACTCTCCCTGCAACCCTAAATCTGTAGATGTTTGAATTACTGATGGAAGTTGAAAAGGGACGAATACATCGGGAGTTTTAACACAAGTAAAAAACATGCTGAACTTATATAATGTCCCTTTGACCCAAACATATCCATCTCACGCCCAAAAATAGAAATGAAAGGAGAACTTCTCCACAACATATGTCGTGTCCAGAAGGTCTAAAATGGTCAATTTGAAATGAAAAACATCCATCTAGTATCTTTGCGACATAGAACCTTGAAACTATTGGCTTTTCTGGAGCTTTTATTGCCAATCTTGTAGACTTTTATTTCAAAAATAATACTTTACCTCTGAGCAAAAAAATTAAAACCAATTTTTGCTGTCTGATTTTGACTCTCTCAGGACCAATTAAAATTAAATGAGATCAGAGAAACAATGCATAACGCTACGATAGGTCTTTTGTCAAGTAACTTAAATGTTGTTTTGGAAACCTCTCTAAGGATGGCCTAAATACCTTGAATACCTAACTGATGCTTTTAAACCAGTCATGAATACCGTTTCGTCACTTTCGACGTTATCTCAGACGTTTTTGTGTACTGCTCTCTAATGAGGTCCCAAATAACTTAAATTTAGAGTCAATTTCTTTTAACCCAGTTTTCTTACTTTTTCTTCTTTTACTTTTCAAGACTTTCAACATTATTTTGGAAACTTCTCCAATAATGGCCTAAATACCTGCAAAGTAGAACTGCTGTTTTTAAACCAGTTTCAACTACTTTTTCTTTCTTTGGTTTTTGCGACTTTCAATGATACAAGTGCTTCTTTAGTGAATGCAGCATTCATGCAAATTTGAGCTTGTCAATTTTGTTGAAATTTCTTTTTCATTCTTATAGACTATGCAATTCTTGTGAAGGTTGAAAAATAATTGTTTGTTTATATTCTTTTGAATTAAAAAGAAGCATTGTTCAAAGATAATTTTTTTCTCTTTTTTTAGTCATTACTTTCTCATAATAAGTTTGGTCAGATTCAACTCCTTCTTGCTAACGTATTCCCTAGTGCAGAGATAGGATTCTAATTCGGAGCGATCAGATACAGCTTTCGAAAAGCTTTTTTTATGAAAATTATTGGCGAGAAAGAAGTCTGAAAATTTATGTAATTGTTCATATTCGGTTGGAAAAACATCAGAATTCCAAATCTGCCCTATGGATTTGCCTTGACTCACAAGAGAGAGATATGTACAAAGGGGACTTTGCAGCATTATTCGCGTGGTTTATAGAGCTAAGTTGATATTTATTCTGGAATTCAAAGTGTTTTGTTATAACTCTAGACATTCATAGAAACTCACTTAAATTGGACCATTCGAAACAGGGTCACTGCTCATCCCCATTTAAACTCGCATAGTAGCCTTCCATTCCCGGGGCTCAAAGGCATTTGAAGTCAGAGTTTTGGTACTCTTTGAAAGACAATAAGTAAAATAGATGGCGCTATAGTATCTTACTGTGTATAAGGTAGGAATCCATTAATATGTTGCAGCAAAAACAAATATTTAATTCTTGTGATTTTACACTTTTTGCTACTAGAGGGGGTAGAAAAACGGAGATTCATCCCCAATTTTATCCCACGGACTATTTTGACTTCTGTCTTGCTAACGTAAGGGTTTTAACTAGTATGGTACCCTGTATTTATGTAGGTGCTATAATGCTATCTACTATTACTAACAACTCACTGCAGCATCAAGCCACCTGAGGCCAACATAGATATGCACACTTCTCCTCTATCTCAACCTACTCAAAGCTTCCTTCTTTACACCTTCCCATGAAGTTGCGATTTCCCTTAAATCTTTCCTTATGACATCCGACCTGCATTTACCTTAGCCCTAGATGGTTAGCCGACAAGGACGATCTTTGGCAATCTGTCATCCTTCATGTGCAGAATATGTCCTAACCATTTCAACCTTTCTCTTATTATAGCCTTAGAAAACAGGATTGAACGACATTTTTCGTACAGTTTAGGCCTACTGTTGGAGATAAGGTCAGTCAGTCACGTACCCAAACCAATTTCTTTGGAAAACATCTAGCAAATCCTCCTCTGTTTTTCGGAGTGCCAATGGTTCAGATCCATGCTTGACTACTGTCATCACTGTAGCTTGAAATATTCGAATTTCGGTTTGTAGACTTATCTTCCTATGCTTCCAAAACTTTTTCCAACTGTGAAAAAACGTCCTGGGCCTTGGTTATTTGACTTTTAGTATTTTCACTGCACCCACCGTCTTTACTAATAGAACGACCTTTTGATTAAAAACTGTCCACTTGATTGATCTTCTTGCTACCCAACATCACGTCTTCGCTTCCACTTATTCCCAGTCTTAGTGACTTATCTTCTTAACATTAACTTTCAAACCTATTCTTACACCCTCAACTCTCTAGACCTCCAAAATTCGTTCATTTTTCTAATATTTTCGTTTAGGATGCTCAGATCATCAGCATAATCTAAGTCTAGGGGAGTTTCACTTCCTCAATTGTTCGCGTTCGCTAAAGTTCTTCTGATGGCTGAATCAAAAGCTTACTCATAATCTCTAAAACGGAGGGTTATGGGGTTTGATAATTCAGGTACTTCACAAATATTAATCTAAGAGTGAAAATTTGGACCACACATCCTCTTCCCTTCCTAAAACCACATTGTTCTTCTATTAAAAGATTATCTACAGCATCTCTAAGTCTAAAAAGCATCAGCATACTAGGTAATTTGCTTCTCATAGAAGCCATGCTAATGCCTTTATAATTACCACATTCACTCTTATCACCTTTCTTATAGAGGGATTTAACTGAAGTTGTCCTAAAATCGCTAGGTAAATCACCCCTTTTCAAAAATCATATTCATACTCTTCAGTAACTTATCTCTAACCCCTAATCACCATATTAATAAAAACTCATTCATCACACTATCAGCACCCGTAGTCTTATTATTTCTTAAGTCCTGTCACTAATTCTTCCTCACTTAACAAATCTTCCTTCACTTCCAAATCATCACAAACATTTTCATTCTTTTCTGTATCTTTTCCTATAATGTTGTCACAATTTAGCACATTCTCAAAATGTTTTGCCCTTCTCTTTAGCTCTTTCTTTATCACTATTTGTGGCCACAGTCCTATCTATAACCGGGACAAGCCCAGATTAACTATTCCCTCACAATTTTGTAACATACCAGTACAATATTTATTATGCCGTCTGTTTGCATCTTCCAGATCTTCAGCAATTTTATCCATGAACTCCACTTTACACCCTCTTAATCCATATTTTAGTGCTTTCTCGACATTTCTTACATAATTTATTGATGTTCCTGCCTAACAAAATTAGCAATTGGCATCCCTTGTTTTAGAAACTCCCTAAATTTCTTTGGGTACCAAAGTTAGTCATTTGCTACCCTGCGTTTAGATCCAGAGGCCAGACCAATTTTAGTGTTATCGGACATTCGCATTTTTATAAATACACCAATACTTTGCGTTCAGAAACTTCCTCTGAACCGAAGTTTGCGTACCAAAGTTAGAAATTTGCTACCCTGCGTTTAGATCCAGAGGCCAGAACCAATTTTTGTGTTATCGGACATTCGCATTTTTATAAATACACCAATACTTTGCGTTCAGAAACTTGCTCTCCTAGAAAAGGACAAAAAATCTTTTGCTTTTCCAAACGGTTAAAAACCTTTATCTTTAAGCCAAATAATAATACAAAAAATTGGCTCATTGAAATATGAAACCCCAGAAAGAGAAAAAAAAAATTTTTCTGGGCAAATTGGCCTGAAATTGTCAAGGATGGTTCCTTGGGCTAGAAGATCATTTTTTTTGTGGGGGAGAAGCATGCACAAAAAAGGCCAATCACCTTTTCCCCTGATCTTGTAATTACAAACTAGCCTTGGGGCTTTAAGATGATGGCGGTCTCACTTTTTTGTGTATGATTATTTGTAGGGTTCTTGGCTAATTTTGACTGGAAATTCACTCCCACAGAAAATTCACAATGCAGACAAATACCCCCAGAAAATTCTACCACCTATAAAATTGAGCAACCAAATGGAAAGTATGACAAATAAAAATTAAAAAAAAAAACAAGGAATCTCGAACAAAACTATCTATATTCCAAAATACTACCACTACTGCTATTAACAACTCACCGCAGCATCAAGCCGCCTGAGGCCAACACAGCTACACACGCTCCTCATCCATCCCAATTTTTAAATTCTCCCTCTTTACACCCTTCCAGGAAGTTCCAATTTCCTTTAAAACTTTCTTTATGACATCCTCCCACCTCAGAAGAGGACGACCTGTTTTTCGTTTAGCCCTAGACGGTTGGCCAAAAGGACAATCTTCGGCAATCTGTCATCCTTCATCCGCAGAATGTGCCCTAGCCATCTCAACTTTTCTTTCATTATAGCCCTAGAAAGCGGGATTGAACCACATTTTTAGTACATCCTACTGTTTGAAATACGGTTAATTAGTCGGGTACCCAGAACAATCCGAAGGCAATTTCTTTGGAAAACATCTAGCAAATCTTTATCCGATTTTCGGAGCACCCACGCTTACGAGCCATATTTGTTCAATGTCATCACTGTAGCTTCCAATATTCTAATCTTGGTTTGCAGACTTTTCTTCCTATTCTTCCAAACTTTTTTAACTGTAAAAAAAACAGACTGAGCCTTAGCTGTTCTACTTTTAATATCTTCACTGCTTCCACCGTCTTTACTAATAATACTGCCAAGGTAAGTGAAGCTGCCCACCTGATCAATTTTTTGTTACCCAACGTCACCTTTTTGTCTTCACTTATTCCTACCCTTAGTGAATTAGTCTTCTTAACATTAATTTTCAAACCTATTCTAGCACCCTGAACTCGCAAAACCTCTAAGAGTTCATTCATTTTGCTCACACTTTCATCTAAGATGCTTAAATCATCAGCGTAATCTGAGTTCAGGAGAATTTTTCCTCCCCATTTGATTCCTTGGTCTCTCATTGCCTTTCCTGTGCTCTTTAAGAGAAAAGCAGTGCTTCCATTCCGCTAATACTTGAATAAAGTATTTAAGTGCGAAAAAAAGAGTAGAATTAAAGTTGGACACAATCCAGCAGTAAGTATGTTATCGTGCTTACTATTTGAACAGGAACGTTAACCAAATTGATTCTTACGCTATATTACAAGTGTTTCTACTTTAAATTTTTCAATCCTATAAAGACTGGTGGAAAATCCCTAAAAATCCCTATTTTCAATACCAAAACCCCTCAGAGTTCCCCCATTTTCTGACTTCTTTCCAAGTTACAAGTAAAGACCTATTAGGCTGACTTTTAATAGCATTTGTTCAAGACGACTTATTTTGCAACTCAAGATCTTTTACGTGTACCAAAATATTTTCTTTCGACGTTTAAAACAATGCTTTGTATTTATCGACTAGTTAAGTTCGGTTTTAATTGATAGATTCCGGGTCCAGATCTCAAATTCTGGATCATATGAATATATTTTATTTATTTGTTGTTTTTTTGCCATTATTTTATCCTTCTCTATTACTACTTTTGCAATACCCTCGTTTTTATTTGAATTGGTACGAAGGATTAACATGAATGATATCCAACTGGTCGCTTTTTCAGGCATTATTTTTATTTTGACTTTTTTTTTTATATTGAGCTGTTTATTTGAAGCAGAGTACAGTAGCAAAAATGAATCACATAAAGCTTGATTTAAGGACGGCGCCTGCATTTTGATCTTTTGAATTATTCGGTTTTAATTAGTGTAGACTGCTACCTGCCTCCCAGTTTTCCAGAAAATGCCGAATGTAGACGCACTTTAATTTGTCTTCAGGAAAAATTAGTGAGAATTACCAAATAATAAGATTTAAGAGAAAACACCAAATACTAAGATTAATACCCCAAGTCAGCGTTGTTGTCGCCATCCCCATCGTCTTTTCCAATGCTTAAAAAAAGCGACGCATTTGCACGCAGTCGCATCGGATTTCACGGACTTCATTTTTTTTTTCTTTAAACTCTCGGTGAACGTAGGGGGGCCTTTATGCTTCATTCCATGCTTGACAGAAATCGTCGCAGCCACAGTTACGTTTTTGAGCCCATTTCTCTTTTCATTTTTACTGTTTTCAGAATGCTGAAAAGTCTTTCCACAACGACATTTGAGCAGGGAAGTCCAAAAATAAATCGAATGGCATGAAGAACGCTATTGAACTTTAGCACTCCACTTGGCGTCTTTATGGATGCCACCCAATTCCAAAAATCAAACCTTCATTCCTTCCCTGTTGGTTATTTGTTTCAAATTTCGTCGATCTTTCCGCCAGTCCGACAAAAACTAGAACGTTTGTCATTCACTTTTGCCGAAATCCCGCCGTTGCATCCAAAATTCATATTTCCGTAACAGAAATCCATAAGCTCGGCAAGGAAAAAAGTGGAAAATCCAAATTTAAAGTAGAGATAACGTACTAAAGCAGGTCTAAAAATGTTAGAGGAGAAACATTCAAAATAAATTAGTCTACTCTAAAATATAGTAGAAATGGAAGCACTGGAGAAAAGCCATCAAAATGATCCATACAAAAGGGGATTTAGAATATGGGCTTTAGGAATAGGTTTTCTAATGCTGTGGATCTTCATAATTATGGAACTAGACAGGTAAGCCAGTATAGGAGACCACTGAGGGTGCCGACAAGGTCGGTATTTTCCAGTCGCCATACTCTTCCATCGTTGTGGAATGGGTCGCCTTCTTTGCTGAAAAGTGAGTTAGATAGGACTGATTTCCGTTTCCAGTTGAGACGTCAGTGCCTGTATGAGTATGAGTTTATTTTTTTTTTCTCTCGAGCAGAATTATAATGCTGTGTTGATATGTTGGTAGTTGGAAGGTGTGGTAACCCGATGCATATGTGTAATGTAGAGTATTCTAGGAGTAGCTATACAAGCCCAGAATACTGGGCTTCGTGCTTTTTTGTATATATTAAACAAAAAAAAAGTTTTTTTTTAGCTGAAAGTAAGGAGCGATATTAAAACTTAAAACGAACAGAAATTATTCCGTATATGAAAGGGGCTTTCCCCTCTTCAACGCCTCGGTCTTTACGCTAATGTTTTTATTGTTTTAAAAAATGAAGTTTTGAGACAGAGTCAAACTTTAGCGTAAAGAGCGAAGCATTGAGGAGGGGACAGCCCCTTTGATATACGGAATACTTTCTGTTCGTTTTAAGTTTTAATGTCGCTCCTTACTTTCAGTTAAAAAAAAAATATTTTATCTAATTTCTGAACGTTTTTGTTATTTTAAATTTATTTGTGGGGTTCGATCCATTTTCCCGTAAGGAAATCAATGGTATAATAAAAAAACGAATGCATCCTGTTTGGTTTTTTAATCTTATCAAAGTCCAAGTGAGATACTATTATTTATAAAGTAACAAAGAAAAGCGATACATTACAATAAGATAGAATCAAAGAAAAATTAAAGAAGAAACAGAAAATCCAAATAATTCATTTATTCATAAACGTTTCAAATCTAAATCATTAATAAGGGTTTTGAGCTAAAAAATGGTTACACCTTTCGCACACCCTTCCTATTTACTTTCCCTAGATTTCTCCAGGTAGGCTACCTATTTAGAGCTGGGTCGACTCTGGCTGAGCTTTCAGAGTCACGCCACCGACCCCCGTTCAAACCAATTAACCGGTGACTTTGATTGGCTCATCGTACATGAATAATTAAAGCGAAATTTGCACATTAATTTTACTCTTTTTGGCTAAATGGCTTTCTCAAAATTTTGTTCTGACTTACTTTACGAATTAAATTACGTAACGAACTTCTATATTCGTATGTTTTTATTATGTATATTAGGGAGTTTGCCCCCTAGTAAATACCTCGCTCCACACGCTAAAGTTCGAATTTTGTTCGAATCACAAACCCCTGAATCACAAAGGCCGGTTAATTAGAATAGATAGCTCTTTCGAAATTACAAAAAAAAAACTTTAGTGAAAAGGGCGAGGTGCTGACTAGGGGGTGAACCCCCTCATATACGTAATAATTTCTGTTTGTTTTAAATTTAATGTTGCTCCTTACTTTCAGTTGAAAAAACTTGTTTTTTTATTTAATTTCTGATCGTTTTTTAAATAATGCTGGGAAATCCGGCGCCCCCTTCATAGAAATGTCCCTTCCCACAAGGAAACATCCTCTACGGAAGG
>CM051259.1:26065654-26383154 GCA_027921565.1 Artemia sinica | reverse complement strand
TTTGAACAAAATGGCAATATCAAATTTTGATTGGATGCATTTGAGAGAAAAGGGCGTTGAAGGGGAGTGAGCTGGATGCCCTCTGATCATTTTACACTCCTTAAAGCTTAGGTTAAAGGGCACTAGATATTTTGATTTCTAATGAAATGAGCCTCTCCGTAGTTTATATGATGAAACCCTTTGTCACAAAGTGCCTCTGGTAAAAAAAAAAACATAATACATTGAAAATTATAGCCCCCCATAGGCAACACTATAGTATTGCCTATTTATGTTATCCCCCATATCATGAAACTACGCATTGTTTTGTGCTGCTCCCTTTTGAGGGTGCAGCAAATCGCTTGTATTGATTACCCATGGCATCTTCATATAAGTCCATAATACTTTCCCCTTTTTCTTTGAAACATTCTGAGCGATGAAAAAAAAAAAAAACACTCCCCCACTAGTACGAAAAACAATAGTGTTCTCATTTTGTCTTTACTAAGAAATGATTTAGAATCACACACGACAATGGTTTTTATACTTTTCTCCACAAAACAATTCAGCAAATTAATATGACTAGTCACGTAGCCTTGCTCATATTTCTACCCACGCAAACATTAACTTTGAATTTCCTCTTTTACAATTCCTTATTTTTATTTTCTTGAACAAAATCCCAGATTAATTTGAAAAAAAAGTATCAGATTATGGAATTATTACATTTCAACTTGTCAAGAACAGAAGACCAAGTAGCCATGAAGCTGACATAGAAATTTTTCTTGAGAAATTTTAAATGATCTTTTTGGAAAACTGTGACTTTTTGGGAATAAAAATGAAATAAAAGTCTAGCTCCTTACTAGGTACGAAACTGTTGTGAGTTTGTTTTCGACTTGGGTAGCACCAACAATAGGGTCGATCCTGGGGTATACAATGCTATTAGGCTCTAGACGTTTACCCCCCTCCCCGGATAATACCCCCCCCCCCCTCAGAAAATACTCCCCGGAAAATAACCCCCGAAAATACCCCTCCCCCCACGGAAAATACTCACGAAACATTCCACATAATTTTAATCTGGGAGTCTTATCTTCCCTTTAACACCACGTTCTCCCCATCGTCTCTGTTGTGCGCCTTAGAACAAAATATCAATTAAAATCACCCATACAAATTGCGATCAAGCATGGGTTATGCTTTATACAACCCTTCTCACGAAAAATAAAACGTTTTTTAACTGAATATAGGAGCTTAGAAACGCTGTTTTATGATTCTTGGACGTTATGAATTCGGTAAAATAATATTTATAACGTAAATAAAAATAAATTATGTATATTATATATATATATATATATATATATATATATATATATATATATATATATATATATATATTATATATATATATATATATATATATATATATATATATATATTATATATATATATATATATATATATATATATATATATATATATATATATTATATATATATATATATATATATATATATATATATATATATATATATAATATATATATATATATATATATATATATATATATATATATATATATTATATATATATATATATATATATATATATATATATATATATATATATATATATATATATATATATATATCTATATATATATATATATATATATATATATATATATATATATATATATATATATATATATATATATATATATATATATATATATATATATATATATATATGAATGGTCTTGAGAGATCGGGGGTTAAATTTTATATCAATCAGGTTTGCAGTCGAAGGCAAGTAATAATTAAAAGAAAAGTGTGATCTTTCTAATTTAGTATATCTAATTTATAACTGTCACAATGTTTGAATACACTACCCAACAAGGAGTTACCTTACTATATATTTGAATATTTAAACTTGCAAAGAAACTACTGTATAGACAGTTATTGTATACTAGTTTACCCGTCACGCGTTGCTATGATCTAAAAATAGAGAAATCCGAGGAAATGTCCTCTAAGCGGGAAACTCTAACCTTTACGAAAAATTCCTCCCCGCGTATTAATAACAATCGTATTTTTAAAATTAAAAGTATTTACAAAATTCCCCCCATAAACAACTCTCCTTTGATGTAAAGTTATTTCCCCCTGCGGAACCCCCGAGAGTCCCCTTCGATGGGGAATCGAGTTCATAAATAAAAAGAAAATAATGAACTGATTCGTAAACACGGACATCAATGTTTTCAAACGAAAATAACCTGTTACTATTTTCTTTAAATATTATTTTTCCCTTAAAAACAAATACATGTATTTTAGGTTAAAATTTTTTTTAAAAGGACCTTCTATGGACGATTCTTCTGAGTGTTTATTCCACATTTGGACTGGAATAAATTTCCAGTGGAATACGTTGATCAATATTTCCTCCGCCTAAATTCAAGAATTTGAACAAAATAAAATTTTTGAAAGAAACGAAAGCAAAATGAAAGAAAAAAAAACTTTTGGTAACCCAGGTTTTTATATATATATCAAATAGTTCGCGGTAACGAACTGTAAGTAAGGAGCGACCCGGCTCAATGGTAACCGAAACTCTAGAAAATGGAATTATGATACCAATAGATACATCAAAAGAATTAGATTTTACTGCTGATTTCAAATATATATGTTTCATAAACTTTAATCCTACCCATCAAAAGTTACACGCCTGAGAAAATTTGGCTGATTTTTGAAAAAGGGGTAAAGACCCTCTAAAAACTACAGAACCTTAATGAAAATCTCACCATCATATTCAGCTTATCAGAGAACCCTACTGCAGAGGTTTCAAGCTCTTATCTACAGTAATGTAGAATATTGCATTTTTTGCCAGAAGAAAGATCACGGATGCGTGTTTATTTGTTTTTTTTTTCCCAGGGGTGATCGTATCGAACAAGTAGTCCTAGAATATCGTGAGAGGGGCTCATTGGAACGGAAATTAAAAGTTCGAATTCTCTTTTTAAGTGACCAAAAAATAGAGGGCAACTTAGCCCCCTCCCACGCTTATTTTTTTTCCAAAGTCACCCGATCAAAATTTAGAGATAGCCATTTTGTTCAGCATAGTCGAAAATATGATAACTATGTCTTTTAGGATGACTTAATCCCCCGAAGTCACCTGGGGGACGGATGAAAGATATGAACTTTACCCAATGTTAACATATAGTATTGGTTATTGGGAAGTATACAGACGTTTAAGTAAAAGTTCAAATAGGGATAAAATCCTTTAATAGACAGTGATGATGATAACAGTGATAGAAATTCACAAAAATACCAGATATTTCTGTCACATATACAGTGACCGTCATCAGTAGTAAAACCGTATTGAACTTTTATTTATCGTCATGGAAAGGCAGTGGGGTCTCCGAAATTATCTATACAGACGTTTTCAGGGGGGATTTTTTCTGGTAGTGGGGGGGGGGGGTTGTGGATCGGGGGTTATGTGGGAGAATATTTCCACGAAGGAAGTTTTCATGGGGGAAGGGGCATTGCTAGGAAGGGGGCGCCGGATTTCCCAGCATTATTTAAAAAAAAAGATAAGAAATTAAATAAAAAAAACAAGTTTTCAACTGAAATTAAGGAGCAACATCAAAACTTAAAACGAACAGAAAATATTACGTATATGATTGGGGTCACGCCCTCGCTCTTTATGCCAAAGACTTTTTAGTACTTTCATAAGAGCTATTTATTCTAATTAGCGGCCTTTGTGATTAAGGGGTCATTTTTAAAGAATTGGAAAAAAATTCGAACTTTAGCTTGAAGAGCAATGTATTGACTAGGGTGCGAACCTTCTAATATACGTATTAAAAATATATGAATATAGAAGTTCGTTACGTAAGTTAATTCGTAAGTTACGTATATTTATTACTAATAAAAACGTTCGTAAATAAAATTAAACAAGTTTCGAGAAAGCCATTTAACCAAATAAAAGTAAAATTAATATTCAAATTTTGTTTTAATTATTCATGTACGGTGAGCCAAAATCAAAACCTGCATTAATTCAAAAACGTTCAAAAATTAAATAGAAAAAAATATTTTTTTTAACTGAAAGTAAGGAACGAAGTTAAAACTTAAAACGAACAAAAATCATTCCGTGTATGAAAGGGGCTGTCCCCTCCTCAACGCCTCGCACTTTACGCTCAAGTTTGACTTTCTCACAACTCCATTTTTTTTAAACAATAAAAAATTTTAGCGTAAAGAGCGAGGCGTTGAGGAGGGGGCAGCCCCTTTCATATACGGAATAATTTCTGTTCGTTTTAAGTTTTAACGTCGTTCCTAAGTGCTTTAGTGCTTTGAAAAACCTACTTTTTCCAATTCAATGGCTCTTGTGTTTCCTCAAACACACCTACTTTTTAAACACACGCTTTGAAAAACCTACTTTTTCCAATTCAATGGCTCTTGTGTAAGTCTTCTCAAAGAATTTGGGGAAAAAAGGTTAAACTTCAGAGTAAAGAGCAAGGAGTCAAGGAGAAGGCAAGGCAGTGCCCCTCTTATAAGGAGCAATTTCCGTTCCTTTTAGGTTTCGAAGCTGATCCTTACATTAAGTTGAAAAAAACTAGTTTAAAAAAAAAATTAATTTCTGATTGTTTTCCAAATCATGCCGAGGCCTAACCAAAATAAAATGTTGGGTACAATCCCCTTAAACACCTGTTTTATAGCTGTAAAAAAGTATTTGTCCATAGATGTAAATTGATTAGTACTACCCTACTTTTTCAGTTTTTCTACTTAAGAATTAAAATATTGAATTGTAATTTAAATTTTGGACATTATTTAAATATAGTGTCAAAATTTGCGATGAATTGTATTTTGTTAAATTTGTCCTTATTAATATATCTGCTGCAAAATTTCGGATAGAGATTTCCTGGCGGGGTTCCTGGCTGACCTTGCCTTTTCCACCTCTATGCCGCTAAGTATGGGAATGTAGCATTTTATGCTGTATATACAAAGATTGAAATTAATCCCTACTCCCTCCCCTTATCTCTTTCTACATTTGATGGCCCATGGAGAGTTAGCAGTTTGGGTGTTAAATTGTGCTCTTTTATGCATCTGTCCCCAACCTTGCCCACACAATGAATTTCCCCGTTCATGATAGCTGATACGCAATTAAACAACACTAAAGGCTATTTAAAAAAAGTTAATTAATTTAATTAAATCCAGTTCTTCCGCTAAACGGCATTACTTCCTCTGCTGAGAAGCATTTGACATATTATTTTTTTTGGTACTTTTAAATCGATCAGCCTCTCTGATCAATTATATATATATATATATATATATATATATATATACCCCTCCCCCCACGGAAAATACTCACGAAACATTCCACATAATTTTAATCTGGGAGTCTTATCTTCCCTTTAACACCACGTTCTCCCCATCGTCTCTGTTGTGCGCCTTAGAACAAAATATCAATTGATCACGAATTGGTCCTCTTTAGAGCAAAGTCGCAGCTTGGTGCCTTAAAATGGCAGAAGACAACACTTTCCTCTGGCACAATCTCTATGGTGACTTGAAAAGAACTTTAATTTGCATTCTGATAAGTTCCCTCCAAATTTTCTAGGACCTTTGATTTGATACGAGCATTCGTTAGAAAAGAAAAACAAAAATGAATAAACATGCATCCGCCATTTCTCTTTTGGAAAACAAGTTTGTAAAGTTCCACATAATGTAGATTCCAGCTTGAAACCTCAAGGGTAGGGTTCTCTATAATCTATATCTATATAATCTATAATAATAAAGCAATTTCTGCTAAAATTGCTTCATTTTGCGATCACCCCTAAGAATCAAACAAAAACAAGTAAACATACATCCACAACTTTTCTTCAGGAAAACAAAATATAAAATTCCACATTTTGTAGATTGGAGTTTGAAACCTCTACAGTAGATCTCTTGTATGATTAAATAAAAAAAAAAGTTTTTTTTAACTGAAAGTAAGGAACGACGTTAAAACTTAAAACGAACAGAAATTATTCCGTATATGAAAGGGGCTTTCCCCTCCTCAACGCCTCGCTCTTTACTCTAAAGTTTTTTATTGTTTAAAAAAAATAGTGTTGTGAGAAATTCAAACTTGAGCGTAAAGAGCGAGGCGCTGAGGAGGGGACAGCCCTTTTCATACACGGAATGATTTTTGTTCGTTTTAAGTTTTAACTTCGTTCCTTACTTTCAGTTAAAAAAAAAAAAAATTATTGAATTTTTGAACGTTTTTGAATTAATGCAGGTTTTGATTTTGGCTCACCGTACGTGAATAATTAAAACAAAATTTGAATATTAATTTTACTTTTATTTGGTTAAATGGCTTTCTCGAAACTTGTTTAATTTTATTTACGAACGTTTTTGTTAGTAATAAATATACGTAACTTACGAATTAACTTACGTAACGAACTTCTATATTCATATATTTTTAATACGTATATTAGAGGGTTCGGACCCTAGTCGATACATTGCTCTCTAAGCTAAAGTTCGAATTTTGTTCCAATTCTTCAAAAATGACCCCTTAATCACAAAGGCCGTTAATTAGAATAAATAGCTCTTATGAAAGTACTAAAAAGTCTTTGGCATAAAGAGCGAGGGCGTGACCCCAATCATATACGTAATATTTTCTGTTCGTTTTAAGTTTTGATGTTGCTCCTTAATTTCAGTTGAAAAACTTGTTTTTTTATATTTAATTTCTTATCTTTTTTTTAAATAATGCTGGGAAATCCGGCGCCCCCTTCCTAGCAATGCCCCTTCCCCCATGAAAACTTCCTTTGTGGAAAGATTCTCCCACATAACCCCTGATCCACAACCCCCCCCCCCACTACCAGAAAAAATCCCCCCTGAAAACGTCTGTATACTTCCCAATAACCAATACTTTATGTTAACATTGGGTAAAGTTCATAACTTTCATCCGTCCCCCAGGGGACTTCGGGGGATTAAGTCATCCTAAAAGACATAGTTATCATATTTTCGACCATGCTGAACAAAATGGCTATTTCTAAATTTTGATCAGGTGACTTCGGGAAAAAAATGAGCGTGGGAGGGGGCCTAGTTGCACTCCATTTTTTTGTCACTTAAAATGGGCACTAGAACTTTTAATTTCCGTTCCAATGAGCCCTCTCACGATATTCTAGGACTACTGGTTCGATACGATCACCCCTGGAAAAAAAAACAACAAATAAACACGCATCCGCGATCTTTCTTCTGGCAAAAAATGCAAAATTCCACATTACTGTAGATAGGAGCTTGAAACCTCTGCAGTAGGGTTCTCTGATAAGCTGAATAGATAGATAGATAGATAGATCGTGTATTTCAAAAGCCCAAGAGCCATATACACACAAAAATTATGAAAAATAGAAAAATTACAACAGAGCAAATTACGAAACACACATTAACATGATACATAGCGAAAAATGCCTTCTGGTAAATTATCAAGAAAATATCTTTAATCCCATATAATTAATAATAATTAATTGTAAAAACATTTCCTTCTTTCTAATCCCTTCTCTATGTACCAATACGAAATATTGTGGTTGGATTACTACTTTGTAAAATTTTTGGAAGCAGCAAAACAATCCCATGTAAGTAATTTTCCCTTAAATCAGAGAGCACCGGGCACTTTCGGAGAAAATGGTCCAAATCTTCGTCCTCATCCCTACAAAGAGGACACACATACCGACCATCAGGATGTACTATCCCCCTGTCGAACACCATTTGCCTGCTCTGGATTGGAAGGCAACTTGCCCTAAGCTGAATCCATCGACACAAAATCATAGCCGGTAAATTTAATTTAAAATAAATTTTCTCTCCAAAACTAGGTTTAACCTGATTATAATGATTCAATGTAGCAGAATTTAAAACCAGCCCTTGCCAATACTGAATTTCTTGACCCTCTAAAATAAATCGTACCTGGCTTACTAAATTTGTTGGTAGATCAGGGGAACCAAGACCGTCATTCCATAATTAAGCCATTCCCACTCTTTCTAGTAATGACCTAATTTGGGATGGCCACGACGTTTTCGAACCATAACTCAACATCTGATAATAAGCAGCACTTACTAGTCTATCTTCATTACACCTAATGATCTTCAACCAAAATCTAAGCATTAAAATAGACCTACGTAGTTTTAACGAAAACAGGCCCATATCACCTTTCAGAACCTGTGAATGAGTTGTCTGATGTAATCCAAACAGTCTTTTATAATACTGGAGCTGGAGGGACTCCAACTTCTGTGCCGCTTCTCCGCCCCAAATCTCCGCTCCATATTCTAATACTGGTAAAACTTTTGTATTAAATATTCTTTTATGCATTTTTAGGTTTTTAATTCCCATTATCGTCGGATTTCTAAAAATTGCAGACATGGCCACTTTACCTCTATTAATTAGTTCATCAACATGACTCTTTAAACTTCCATTTTCCGATAAAACAAATCCTAAATATGGCTAGAAAGGCTCAAAATTGTGCTAAACCGCCATTTTGCACCTCAGAGCTCCAATAAAAAAAGAAATAAGAATTACCAATATCTCCATTTCAGTGCTCTCCAAAAATTGTTCAAGACAAGTACAATTTACATTTCTTCCAACAAGGAAAACTAGCTGTCACATTTTATAATCAGGCCTTATGAAAGTTAATAATAGTTAAGGAGTTGATAGAAAAGCTTAATTTTTTGATGAAGTAAATACAGAAATCCAAAATTGAAACGCTGAGAAATTACCCAAGGGAAATACCAAGATACAATCACAAAAATTTTCTATTATATTATAGTAAATTGTATACCCAACAGAAAACACGAGCATTATATCTTCAGTGGTGATAATAAAAAACTGCAGCAGTGAAATAAGAAAAAAAGCATTATAAACAAGTAAACACCGGCACGAGATTCCGAACATAATACTTTCGACAGAATCAAACAGTTTGTGGCAACAAACTTCAATTATGGAGCGAATCGACCCAATAGTAACCCAAACTTTATAAAACAGAAAATTAATAACAATAGATACATCAAATGATTGGCTTTTTATGCTGATTCCAAATATATAAAATTCATTAAGTTTAATGTTATGCATCAGAAGTTACGAGCCTGAGAAAATCTGCCTGATTTTCGAAAAAGGGGGGAAACATCCCCCAAAAGTCAAGGAATCTTACTCAAATTGTACCAACACATTCAGCATATCAGAAAATCCAGCTGTAGACTTTGTCCAGCTGTCAAGCTTTTATCTTAAAAAATGTGCAATTTTGCATTTTTGTCAGAAGAAAGATCATGGATGCATGTTTATTATTTTTTTTTTTTTTTATTTTGTTTGTTCTTCCCAGGGTGATCGTATCGAACCTAAATCCTAGACGGTTTGGAGAGAGCTTATTTGAACGAAAATTACAGTTCTACTGCCCTTTTTAAGTACCAAAAATTTGAGGGCAAATAGCCCCCCTCCACGCCCCTTTTCCCCAAAGTCGTCTTATAAAAATTTTGGGATAGCTATTTTGTTCAGTATAGTTGAAAGGTCCAATAACTATATCTTAGGGGATGACATGACCCCCCATAGCCCCTGGAGGAAGGGACGCAAGTTATGAAATTTGCCAATCGTTTGCGTATTGGGAAATACCTTTTTTGGGAAATACCAAAATTTTAAGGGGGGGGGGGCTTTATGGAGAAAAGTTTTCATGAAAAGAATTGCCGTTGGGATGGAAGCTTCCGAGGGTGAAGTTTCCAGGGAAAAATTTTACACAGAAAGAATTTTTTCAGAATTCATATACGAAATTTGTTTTATTTCATACTTGTTCGTTGGCGACCCATTTTACAGTTGGTTTTGCTCTGTGAGAAATATTCAGCAGAGTTAGAATTCTCTGGGGTATTTTTAATTGGGGAGATTTCCCACGGTAGACATTCTATGCTGGAAAAGTTTAACAAATTGCTTAGACCATACTACTTTTCCATTTACAGAATTTAAGAGAGAAAAAACGTGTAAAATTTAGATAAAACAGGGGAACAGAAAAAAAACTTTAAATAATAAAAATCCGAATATTGCGACTGAGGCTTTATCAACGGGAATAATAAAAGTGTAAAACTAAATTAAACACAACATATGAGAGGCTGCTAAGATGTGACTTTCATTTATTTGTTTTGTTTTTCTTTTTATTTATATGTTAGCCAATTTAGCTATAGTATGGGCCGTTGGGTAGAATGATATTGACCTTAGAAGTTTGGTGAAGATTTTGCATATGTTTGTTCAACCAAAAGAAAAATTTATAAAGAATATCAGGGCTAGTCAAAACTCATTTTAATTAGAAATTATTACATTGTAGTGAAGAGGACAGTGGCCACTAGGAGATATTGTAGGGGTCGTGAGCCGAATTTTCTTTTCTAATTATAAAGATGGAAAATCTTTACATGGTTCCAATCAAAAGAAGGCATAATATGCTTAGCTTTCTGCCAGAAAGTTGGCGAGGAGAGTGAGACATGTGCGTTGGAGGGGCCATGGCCCAGTTCAATGCTTCTATTCATGCTGATTGAATATACTTGTATGATGATTCAAACATAAAGCAACGTAACTATCTTTCAGCTGAAACCTTGGAAGTAGAAGGAAGATGGACGGCTATAAGGTCTAATCAGCTCAAAAATCATTTAGATTGACAATTCCTGTATTATTTTGATCCAAAAAACATTGAATGCCTATTTTGTGCAAGGGAGTTGGCATGGGACGAATATAGAGCGTCGGGGGGGGGGCACTGGCCCACTTTGCTTCTCCAGTTCTCAGATAGAAAACTTTATTGTTATTCTAGTTCAAAAAGGTGCAACACGCCTGCCTTTCTGCCAAAAAATTAGCGAGGGATGTTGGAAGCATTTAAATGATAACATATGAGGCGTGTTCATAACAACGGTGACATCAAATATAATAAAGAACACTATCTAGTTGATCTTATTATCTGTTATCGTCATACAAAACGACTTGAAAACTTTGAGCACATCTACATATATTTCAAATACGGAACCAAAGAGAAAAAATGCGGTACATGCTCCTAATGTGAATTCTAAGCTAAACACGAGCGAAGATCAAAAGTCGTACACAGAGCCAAAAATTCACTTCAAGCACAGACAAGAGCCATGAACAAGCATTTAGAACTATTTATCAGTGCAACAAAACTTTCAATAATAACAAAATAGCCTAAAAATACGCTATAGGTAATTATTGGGTCTCTGATTAAGTGGCAATGGGTGAAAATTTTTATTTCTATATGCAGGATGATCTCCTTAAGATTGACACAAAAGCTCTGATAAAAATGCAGAAAGTTAAGGCGAAAAAATAAAAATTTTGTCGGTTTCAAACCCCATCTCTTTTTGAACCCCCTCCCCCTCTAAGATTTTCACCGTATGGAGCTATACCGAATTGGTCATTTTAAATGAGTGAAATATGTCTAAAGCCAAATTAGTCATTAATTTAAACTGAAATTTTTAAAAGATCAAGGGGAACATCTATAAAAATTAGACAACAATAATTGTGATTGTCTTCAATATTTTTAATTATGTTTCTAGGCAGGTGTTATCATTGCTTTTTCTCAGTATTTTTTTCTTTTTTTCAGGCTTCTGTTTTATTGTACTGGTTGTAAACGCTTATATTACTGATATTCCGAATATTCTTACTACGGAAAATGTAATACTTTTTTTTAGTCCCCAAATTTCTTTGCAGCAAAAGTTTGGATTTCTCGATCACTATAGGTTTTATTGAAAAATTATGAGGAATAAAAATTAAGAAGATAAAACGAACCTGATAGTACATTTGAAATCAACGCCAGAAGTTAAGATAAGAAAACACTCAAAATAATCTCCTAAAATTTTCACACAACATACTGTTATCATAATCTTATTCGATGGCTAATAATTTCAACTTTAAAGAAGATATTCCAAGCCTAAGCGTAAAATTAGAAAAACCATTCTCCCTATTTGCATCGGAAAATATGCTTGTATTTTCTTATAACACCCGCCTGAACATGGCCAAAGTCTCTACAATAACCTCGTTTGATTCAACACAGGCTGCAAACGAAATCGATAACGAACATTTAATTCGCAAGTCTTACTGTCGACTGTAGGCCACTAGAGGAAATAAATTGAACCCCTGCTTTTGATGTAAATTTTAAAAAAGCCGTTACTCTGCAATACTTAGTCAAGTTTGGAAGCACTATTTGACATCTTAAATTGCTTATATTGTAACCTATATGGACAAATTTGAACCATTTCTCTAGCTTTTAGGTTCAACAAAAACATATCAATGGTTCAACATTTCTATAGGTTGTATATATCAATTTGTATAAGTTCGACAAGAAAAATTTTGGCTTTTCCCTTTTAAATTTAAGTTTACATAAATTCCTGTAATTTAAATTTAACAAACTGCTTAAATCAAACATGGCTTAAGATTAACCTCCTACAAGCTTCAGCACTTCTCTGTTATTCATGTCATATCTTTTACTTTTACTTTTACTTTTTTTGACATAGTAGGAGCTACTTTTACTTTTTTTGGCATAGTCTTAATATATGGCCATGCTTTTAGAGTTGGGTTTAGATGGTCCATAAAGACCAACATTTATCTGCTTCTTATAAGTGTCTTGGGATTCTCGAGCCACAGTTGGAGTTAAAACCTGAAAATGAAAAAATTAATAAACCTATATGTAACGCCACATATTCTTTTGCATTAAAAAGAAAGTAAACTAGGCTGTGTTGGCTTCGTTTCTAAGTTTTGTTCTTGATTCGGCAGCATTTTTGAGAAAACGGTGGTTGGACAAAGGGGCACCAGTTGGAACAGGGAGCAGTCTTGTACCCCCGATGTATTGTGAAAATTTCCAACACCCAACTACTGTCACTTACCAACCAGACACCTAACTCACGTCTCTTTGCTACACGAACACTTCGGCGGTTCGTCTACCTAGCCCGCATGGCAGCAGAACCTCAGCCATAATTACTTTTAGATTTAATCACTCGACACACGACAGGAAGCGCCTGCGCGGATGCCCTCATTCTAGATGGAATGACAACCTTGATCACTTTCCTTCATTGATTGGTAGTACCCCAGACGAAGCGATCATACTAGCTCAAGACCGTCTGGACTGGAGGCGACGAGGGGCTTCTCTCTTTACGCTGGACCACCAGCAGGAGCAATAAGTCAAGAAAGTCAAGTCAAAGTTTTAATTAAAAAATATCACAAAAAAAAATGGTCTTTCTTTAACTAAAAAAAACTATTTATATGTATCTTCATTTAAAATCGAACAGAATCCTTATCCCCCCCCCCCCTCATATTTTCGAGAATTACACCACTGATTGGTTATACTTGAAGTTAAATACCTAGAACACTCATATTTTTTCATATGATTTTTTTACCTAAATCCTTCTGAATTTTAAGACCCGGTTCGAATCTTTTCAGGAAAGGAGGGATGGAGGGAAAGGAAGGGAGAAGGAGGGGTGTTACATGAACCTTACGTTATAGTAACCTACCCTGTGGAAGTATTTCTCCCAGCATTATCTAATTGTGTCACCATTAATAACTCGCATGAAAAGGACTCTCTTGAAATTTTGCGCAAATATTCTCATTGCTGATAATTAAGTATTTAGTGTCAAGAAAATGGATAATTATCATTTGTATAGCTATATTTACTGGTAAGGGGATGGGGAGGCTTAGACGCAAAATTCTCCATTTATCAACAAGGTGTAGCATTTTGACCCTTCCACTAAAATATATCCATGAATATTGTTTTAAAATGATCTATGTGCATAATGTCACCCCATTGTGTTTGGGGTCGCCAGGGATCTTGCCCCTCAAAAAGGTATACATTTTAGGCAAGGCCATATTTATGAGACAAAGAACACAGAAAGGGGGAGTGGATGTTATCTGATCTGAAAAATTCCTTTATTTATTTTTTTTAAAGATTTTGAAAATACATTTTCACTTTTAGGTTTGTTATAAAAAAAACACTAAAATATATTTTTTTTTTACTGTTTTTTCACTTTCCACTGTTTACTTTTTATGGATATAAAGTATTTTCCCTGTTTTATGGTTACATATGTAACTTTTGATTGGTAGTGTTGCAAAAATTGTCAGGTTTAAATGTGTTTTCATAACAAACACGTAATATAACGAAAAAAAAAACCACTTTAGATACATATGACTGAATTTCTCCATAGATACAAATTATCTGAGTTATAAAAAAGGTCGTACCCATCATGATATTTCGGGGATGGGTGGGTAGGAGTAAAATTTTCAAAATTTCAGATAAAGTGTAGGTTATATAGGAATTAGGAGAAAAATCGTAATTTTTTAGGGGGGGTCTGGAGATCATCTACAGTGCATGGCAGATTGCAAGATCCTAAAATATCATTATATATTTGAAAGCTGAAAGAAAAGCAAAAAAGACACAGCTTAAAGACTACAATAAAAAAGCAAAGAAAATGACTCACTTTTGAAAACTACAAAAGATTGGAACGACGAATGCAAGATGTAGAGAAAAGAACAGAAGAACCAAAGGGAAGTGTGTAGTCGAGAACATGTGTCAAGAATCTTCATGCCAAGATCTGGCCCCACTCGGAACAGACTTCCATCAAAATGAATCCACAGAAGCCTATCTTTTGAATCCCTTAAGAATCCTTCAACTAGGATACTAAAACTTACGTGGAATACAGAATCTCTGGACAAGATCCCCTTTTTAAAAACTTTAGGACATTTTGGCCATGTTTGGCCAAACATTGAGGCCATTTGGCCTCAGAAGGCCACATTTTGGCCTTCTGAGGCTTGCAACATTTGGCCATGTCAGTATACCTAAAATAAAAACGACGCTTTTATATATATTAAGATACACTGAGCCTGGAGATAAGCGACAGCCCTCAAGCCTAACGCATAAAAAAACGCTGGAGGCAAAGACAGCTTCATTAAATTATAAGCGCCTGAACAAGGGTTTACCGAAGATTGATGAAATGTAAGATTATCATCTTGCTATTTACACAACATTTACAAGAGACTAGCGCTTTTCTGCAGGTGAATAATTTACTTATATTGGAAGAATAGAAAGATAAGTCTACAAACCAAGCATAGAATATTAGAAGCTACAGTGATGACAGTGGTCAAGTATGGTTCTGAAGCGCGGGCGCTTCGGAAGACGAAGGACGTTCCGTTACACATTTTCCAGAGGAATTGCCTACAGATTGACTTGGGTAGCAGTCTGACTGATCGTATCTCTAACAGTAAGCTGTATTAAAAATATAGTTAAATTTCTAGGGCTATAACGACATAACGATTGATATGGCTAGGAAAAGTTCTGCGGATGAAGGAAGACAGATTGCTAAATATCGTCTTTGTCGACCAACCATCTAGGGATAAAGGAAAAGCAGTCGTCCCCAAATGGGGTGGAAATGTCGTAAGGAAAGATTTTAGAGAAAAGGGGACATTTTGGGAGGGTATAAAGCGCTTTGAACAGATTGGGATGGAAGAGGAGCGTAGGTAGCTGTGTTGGCTTCAGGCATCTAAGTGCTACAGAGAGTTGTTGGTTGTAGCAGTAGTTTATGTTCAAGGCCTGTGTGAGAAAAAGAAATTGCCCCATTTTGGTCCATTATAATGCCGTTTCAACACAACAGAGTTAACTTAGTAAAGAGAAAAGTTTCTTCCAGGTATCGTTATTTTATTTTTTCCAGGTCTTTTCAGTTAGAGTAGATGATCGTAGAAAGCTGGTGGGATCTTCGATCGCAAATTTTAATTATACTGCCATTTTAAGGGCCGAATTGGAGAACAAAAACTAAGACAGATGTCCCGTTTACTCCCAGTCAGCTTCTTAAGAAGGTTCGTTGTGCCTGTCTATACCCGTGATTATTTTAGAATCACTATAGATGGCATTAAATGATCAGATAGCTGTCTTAAACCAAAACCCGTCAATGAAAAACTGCACACATTGATTTTGATCATGTGCATGATTCAAAGAACTGAAGGACTTTTTTATTCTACATAATGCTTGCCCTGTGTAACTGAATGCCTAAAAAATAGCCCTTGGGTACTAGTCTTTCAAACTTACTCCCCCTCCCTTACCAGCTACATTAATATAGATAATATTCGACCCATAATAGTTTAAAAACAATTTAGACAGTAATTTTAAATGGTCAATTAACCATCTTTAACCAGAACTTAGTAAATACATAATACCCGCATAGTGTTGTATTTCTGCTCAAGGTTTCGTTGGAGAGTTTCTCAAATAGCTAATAAAAAGAATGGTTTGGAACTGCAATAAGGGTTTCAATATAGTAGATTACTTCAAATTTAGAAGAATTTTATAGAACATATTAGGAGATTCGAATTTTTACTTTTATTATGTGGAACGGTTCTTTAATCAGAATGATTTTAAGGGTATGTACACTTGAAGCAAAGGTCTGACTGCTCCAAACAAATGCCCAACAAGGTTGCTGTTGAGAGAACCGCATGAAAGTATGTGTCTAAAATTACGCATATATTTAGATTTCACTCTGGTAGATGCAAGATCTTTACATGAACCTGATTTCAAAGCGCATAAAATGTCTATTTTCATCTAAAGCTACAGTATCAATTCCTCATTACTGAAAGCAAAAAATACATTAAACGGCTATTTTTCTTTCATTAAAACACGTAAAAATGTCTAAAAACTAATCAAAATCCCAGAAGAAAATTGTTTTCGACATGCCCAACTTACAGATACGCGCTTCCAATGTCATTTCTGCATTTTGGAAATGAGGCCTCATTTTAGTTCTCCTTCCCACTTATTTGGCGAACATCAATATTTGTATTTGTCCTTGCAAGATCATTATTCATTTGCAATAAAATTTAATAAGAACAAAACATCTTCAAACTTACTCTTTATACATCCCATAGTCCCTTTGTTTAGGCTGATGAAGTGCGTTGTATATACTTCTTGTGGAGACGTCAGTAGCGTCAAATAGGTAACCTGACTTTCAGCAAATGATAAGTCAGATAGACCATTGTTCTCATTAGCTGCGTTCGTTTTCACCGTTCGTCGTTCTTAGTACTAAAAAGATTTTCTCGGTTTTACTCTTAAATTGCGTTTTATTTCACCGTTCTAAGAACTTCGTTTTAACTGAAAAAACGGCTTATAAGAGCTTTCCTTAGCCAGATAAAATTTCAAAGTCACAGATAAAATTTCAATCAACCAGAACAACAAAAATGGAAAATATACTAGTGAATGTAGCAAAACAAGCAATAGAGTTACTAGAGGAAAGTGACTGTTGAGTGACTGTTGCACCGTTCTATAGAGTGCAAATGGGCATTCTTGCTTTTGAATGCTTATGAATGGGCATAGACATTAGATTAGTTGAAATGGGGGTGCAATCCTAAATAGTGGACTCCACATAGAAACACATGTTAAGAAAATATTTTTTACTCCATAATATGGACAATACTCATAGTTGTGGCACTTGGCCTAACACTTAATCAGCCAAATGTCCTTTCTAAATCTTTAGCTTAAGACGTTTGAACAATTGAACATATTACTAAGGGTATTGAAACCTGGGGTTAGCTGGAGTTTCTTAGTATTAGTTGTAATCTAAGACATCTAGAAATTCCTCCCATGATTTTTCCAAGTGACCCCTAAGAAATTTTTGAAAGTTTGGAAAGCAATTTATCCCAAAAATGCTTCCAGAACTTTCTAAAGATTTCAAAACTGTGCCACATATATAAAAAACAAATCACTACCATTTTTTAGATGAAAGACCCCATCAACAAAATCTACAAAATTAAATATCAATAAACTTGTTTTCTGTCATGTTTTTTTTATTTTAAAACTTGGCGCCCAAAAGTAAAACTAAAGTTGTTGAACGGAGTATGAGGCTCAGTTCGTCGTTCTAAGAACAACGGTACTAAGAACGAAGAACGGCATTTCAAAGAACGGCTTATAAGCGAAACATTTCATAGAACGGCGAAAACGAACGGCTTAATTATAAAACCGAGGATTAGATTTCCATAGAACGACGAAAACGAACGGAGCTATTGTCAGATATAGACTCATCAGAGCTATCGCTTGTATTCAAATATAAACTTATTAAGAATAGGATAGACCTTTCCGACATCGGAAAACGTAACGTAAAGCTATTGGTAAACGCTAACGTTGTAACGCTAAAATTTGAATAGTTCAAGGGCTGGAGAGACATAATTCCTGTGTTTCAAAAGCGTTTGCGTGCGGACAGCGAACATGATTTTTCTATATAAAAAAAAAAAAAAAAAAAAAAAAAAAAAAAAAAAAAATGCAGCCCTTCTTTTCAATATTTAGCATGGACACTCAGAAAAGAAAACTGGTTTGGTCAAGACGTCAATTATTATATTAAGTGAGATTGCAGATATGTATGTTTCTTCCTCTTTTCTTAGATGAATAGTTTACCTCATCCCTTTTTCCCTTAGTTAAAAAGTAAGATTAAATATGACATTCTGACAATATGACCAAGTGATGCAAAAATGCTCTCAAACGGGACACAGTGAAAGTTGCCAAACTTTTGCTAGTCCTGGCCGGAAAGCTGGTCTCTATTTATTTCCGAATCTTATACTGGGACTAAAAGGAATATTCTGGAGATGTGGGAACACTTTTAACAGCCATATCAGTTCGGACAAGATCTTATTGTAATTAATCGCAAAAGCTTTTATGGTTAAGCAAAAATAAGTGAAAGTTTCTAACACAATATTATCTACTTTTATTTTTTTTTATCTATTTTCCTTTTAACTTTAAATCCCCCCCTCCCCAATTACACTTGCTTGCAACCAGGGTGACCGGGACAAGCTGCCCCAGGCTCCGTGGTTGGAGGGATGTTGGGAGGATGCCGTGGATGGGGTTTCTGAGCCTTTTTTTTTATTTATGTTTAATTCGAGAGGGGGACGCCGTAATTAATTTTGCCCCGGGCGCCACCAACCCTGGGAACGGCCCTGCTTGAAATCTCTCCATTACACAAGCATAATAATTTTGTCAAAAAGAGATCTAAGAAGCGAACAACTTTTTTTCCGACGTAAATAACTTACAATAGTTTGTTTTTCTTTTTTTTCTGAGACCACACACTGCCTACCTATGAACCTTTTTCTAAGACAAAACTGCTTTTCTATGACGAACTTTTTTCAAAGGAATTTCTCCCACGCTTTTGACATCAAATTGGTTATATTTATATCATTTAACGATTTATATTTGTTATTCACCCTATCCATAATATTCACTTCATATTTACGTCTATATTTTAATATTTATATTATTCAGAGTAAGGTATATAGTAAGCAAATTAGACATTTTAAGGTTAATGTTCGCTGTTCAATTTTTGGTCTGTTATTTTTTCTACTCTCCTGCTGTTCGAATGTATAAACAACAGTCACCAATTCTGCTATCATCCATAAATGAAATTCAACTTAATCGATCTACCAAAATAAACTTTTGAAGTTTAATTTACATTATATTTTAGGTCGAAAGCAAGTTGAATATAGGCTGAAAATTGCTGAAAAATAATTTCTATTTTTTAAGCATGTTAAGATAATTCTCCAGGAAAAAGACTTAGCAACATCATAATTCTAGCCCTGCGAATGGACAGATCTGAGGCTAATGAATCAAACAATATAAATATCTTATACTTTCGGGCAAGTTATAGCTGCAGACTTTTCGCAAAATCACCTCTTTCAGTGGGAATGTATACCTTAAGTAATATTCCAGAGAATAGACAGAAAAAGCTCTCTCCCTTACCTTGGGTTCATTAAGATATTACTGGCAGAGCTTCAACCACTAAGGGATGGATTCTTTACGTGAATAACTTTTTTTGAAGAATTTAGCGTGTCCCTCCTCTTTCCTGCGCGTATCCTCACTGAAAATGGGCTAAAATCTGTGGTGAAGTTCTATTTTTGTTCTTTTTTGGTTAAATGGAGTTCTTTACTTTTTTTTGAAAAAGTTTTTTTTTTAATTATTATCAAGTTAATGGCCTTTTAAGCTTCCTTTAGGTAAATACGCGTAAAATCTTGGGTGACACAATTTAAATATCACGAGGGGGTATCAGAATTTAAACCTCGCTAAATCCAAGGTGGGGAAATTCAATGATAGGGTGAAACCCAACCCGAGTTTTTAACCACTGAGAAAGTCAGCTGTACGATTCGACCTAATTCCTGACTCGCTACAAAGTAGGCCATACCTAATTCCAGATTTGGCGTAAATATGCAACAATACTCAAACAGAAAATTTCTTGTCTGTTGACTTGATTTATCTCTTTGGGGAGAGATCATTGACAGCATGCTAGAGGAACGATTTCATCATATTCCTTCTGTATAAGCATGTATTCTTAAACAGTTGAATACGATAACATAGACACAATTAGCTTCGTCTATCAGAAAAATTTATAAGAAAATCTGATCATAATTATTAAAAATGTGAGTGGGGTTTCATCATTGTTTTTATAGCAAACCAGGGGCGTAATTTGCCAGGAACAGGGGAGGGGGGCAACTGTCCCTCCCAGACCTCGGCCCCCCTCCCCCCGATGAAATGTATTTTCTTCAAAAATCTTGTCAAAACTAAGACAAGCTTGCATAATTCAAGCATCCGCTGAAACGGGTCAGTTGTCTTCCCCCCCCCCAGGATTTTGACGAAATTACGCCACTGTAGCACAAGAAAATATAAGATTTTGAAATTGTGTCCTCTCTGGAAGCACAGGCGTGCCACTAATCCCAGAATTGTACATTAAATCAGTGTTTTCCAAGTTTCAATACGATACCTACATGAACTATTTGAGTAACTTCTCAGGGCTATAATAATTTCACGCAAAAAACACGTTACCTTGAATTTTTTTTTTCTATAAATTTTGACCTTCACAACGTTTTACGATGCCTTGAATAAGAAAATAGTTGTAGGTCATAAGTATATTTGTATTCACACCATTTTCATTTTTCGTTTTTCGACATCAGATCCCCCCCCCCCTCCCCAAAAAAATAAAATAAAACCATTCTAAGCAATAATCCAAAAGCAAATAAGAACATTTTCTAATTTTAATTTACAAAAGACACACAGACAGAATTACACATAAATCAAATAATTTTTAGGCTATATACCGAAACTTCCCTTCACAAAAACTTGCCATTACTGTTCTCAACCGATCATTTTTAGATTTGAACCAACAAGCCAGGTTTCATAGAACTTTCAAGTACTAGTTTGACGTTTGTATTTTCCAGATATTGGTTTTCAGAATAGTTTGTATTCCCAGTTCTCCCTCAGATCAGTCTTAGCTACGAGCCGACTTTAGTTTCACCATTCTTTGATTCCAACAAGGTTGAACATGTAAAGATTCTAACTTGTGTTTTATCCAATGTAAGTACAGTGGTTGAGTTGCACGAGAGTTAAGTTATACGAAGGTTCAGTTGCACGATGGTTCAGTTGCATGGTGGTTCTGTTGCACGGTGGTTCAGTTGCATGGTGGTTCAGTTGCACGGTGGTTCAGTTGCATGGTGGTTCAGTTGCACGGTGGTTCAGTTGCATGGTGGTTCAGTTGCACGGGCGTTTAGTTAAATGGGTTTGAGTTGCACGGGGGTTCAGTTGCACGAGGACTTAGTTCAATTGGGTTCAGTTGCAAGATGGTTCAGTTGCACGAACCATCGTATTTTTTTTAAACAATAAAAAACTTTAGCACAAAGAGCGAGACGTTGAGGAGGGGACAGCCCTTTTCATATACGGAATAGTTTCTCCTCGTTTTAAGTTTTAATGTCGCTCCTTACTTTCAATAAAAAAAAAACTTGTTTTTTTTATTTAATTTATATTCAGAAAGGACAATTTTTTGAGAGCGTTTTTATTTACGAGAATGTAGATGGGATAGAGTGAAATTGTATTTATTAAAATCTAAGATGGGGGAAGGGTAATTTTTTGTTTTATCGATTTTGTCAGTGAAAATATCAAGAGCTGGTATTTTCAATCAAATGCAAAAGAAGGATTTTTCAAAACTCATTAGGGAAGCAATCTGGGGGAAGAGGCCACTGTCCTCTCTCCCTGAAATCCAGGTAGCTGGGTGTCCCACTTTTCTAATAATGTATCCTTAGTTCCTTTTTCTGGCAAATTTTGCTACACTTCCTTAATTACTTGTGTTGAAAAGTTAAAAGTTTATAACTTAAACAATAGGTCATAACAGACTAATTCTGTTGCTATTGGCTTGTATCTGTGCAAAATTATTTTATTTTGTTCTTTAATTTGTTAAATTTCCTGTTTATGGTAATTTTCTATTATTTCTAAAACCAGTGAAGCAAAAAATAAGTTTTTTAAAAAAGAAATCTGAAGCACGTACATTAGAAAACTTCTAGGAAATTGAGGTATGACTAATTAGTATGCATGGCTTGGAATAAATTACTTAATATTCTGTGGTATATAAAGCGAGAAAATCAGAAAAAATTGCACAGTTAACTTACAGTCACAATGAAGACAGTTTCTTCTTATTGTAAAGCTGCTGTTATTTTGAGTAAGTTTCTTGACTATTATCGCTAAAATTCACCTATGTTTTTTTTTCTTCTGAAAATCATTTTATCTTTGGGGTTGCACCCTCAAAAGGGAGCAGCACAAAACAATGCGTAGTTTCATGAAAATCATTTTATCTTTGGGGTTGCACCCTCAAAAGGGAGCAGCACAAAACAATGCGTAGTTTCATGATATTGGGGATAACATAAATAGGCAATACTATAGTGTTGCCTATGGGGGGCTATAGTTTTCAATGTATTATGTTGTTTTTACCAGAGGCACTTTGTGACAAAGGGTTTCATCATATGTATTATGTATTATGTTGTTTTTACCAGAGGCACTTTGTGACAAAGGGTTTCATCAAACTACGGAGGGGCTCATTTCATTAGAAATCAAAATATCTAGTGCCCTTTAACCTAAGCTTTATGGGGTGTAAAATGATCAAAGGGCATCCAGCTCACTCCCCTTCAACGCCCTTTTCTCTCAAATGCATCCAATCAAAATTTGATATTGCCATTTTGTTCAAAATAGTTTAAAAGTCAAGCAACTATTTATCCAGGGTTGACAGACCCCCCCCCCCGAGACCTGGGTCTTGGGAGTTACATTGATTAAAAATATCAGTTTTAAATATAAGCGCTAGACTTGAGACTCCTTGTCCGTGAGGACAGGGACTCGATTCCTGGTGTCACCGGTTACTTGGTTTGAACGGGGGTCGGTGGCGTGACCCTGAAAGCTGAGCCAGAGTCGACTCAGCTCTAAATAGGTACCTGGAGAAATCTAGGGAAAGTAAATAGGAAGGGTGTGCGAAAGGTGTAACAATTTTTTAGCTCAAAACCCTTATTGATGATTTAGATTTGAAACGTTTATGATAAATGAATTATTTGGATTTTCTGTTTCTTCTTTAATTTTCCTTTGATTCTATCTTATTGCAATGTATCGCTTTTCTTTGTTACTTTATAAATTATAGTATCTCACTTGGAGTTTGATAAGATTAAAAAACCAAAAAGGATGCATTCGTTTTTTTATTATACCATTGATTTCCTTACGGGAAAATGGATCGAACCCCACAAATAAATTTAAAATAACAATATATTTTACCATTAATTTTTATTTATCTAGAATTAATTTTACTTATTGTAATTTTATTGACCTCTTAGAATACAACTAAATTTTTACTATTTTCTTTAAAAATTATTTTTCCCTTAAAAGCAGATACAAATATTTTAGGTTAAAAATTTTTAAACACTTTCCCAACAGAAAACATTTTTGGTTTTCTAACATGATAGGTTGTTTTTTTTTTGTTTTGTTTTTTTTTTAGAAATGGTTTTGAGCGTTCAGTTACTATGGAGTTTAATTCGCTCTTTTATTGGATTGCCGCTCTTTCTCCGCGAGGAAAAGATTTATTTAAAAAAAAAATATTTTGATTTTTGAAGTTTCCTAGCTTTTGAAGGTCCAATAAAGGGTTTACACCAGTATTTATATATTAAATATAACAGAATTTTGCAATTTCTCCCCTAGCTACAAATACATACGTAATATATTTGAATGTATATATTTTATATATATAAATTATATTTATCATATACATTTTATATGTTATATAAATATATTTATTAGCGTATATAAAAATATATACAAGTTACTAAAGTTACGTAGCAACTGGCTTTCCGAACAGAGAACATTATTCATATTCTCACTTGACAGTTTTTCCTAAAAAATATTTTCCTTAGCAACAAATATATAATTCCATTTCATATAAATTATATAGTAAAAGACTTTCCCGATAGAATCCATTTTATATTTTATCGCTTGACAGTTTTTTTTCACAATGCGTTTTTAACTTTCGGTTACTAAGGACTCTAATTCGCTCTTCACTAAATTGCGGGACCTTGTGCAGCTAGGAGGACCTCCTAGGTCTCACGGACCTTGTGCAGCTAGGAGGGTCGGAATCTCCTACGGGGGGAAATTTCCAGATCGAAAATTTCCTACGGGGGGGGGGGATTACCGGGGAGATTTTCTCGGGGGGAAATCTCCTTATATTTTATATATATATATATATATATATATATATATATATATATATATATATATATATATATATATATATATATATATATATATATATATATATATATATATATATATATATATATGTATAAATATGTATATATATATTTATCTAACTTTAACAATTGTATTTTGACCATTGTATTTTAACTTTAACAATAATTAGATTCATCTTTTTTCTTGTTCTTGTTGAAGTATTTACCATATTTTAGATTGTTGTATAAAAACATATTTTATTTAGTTGGCTCAATGGAAGTCAAACTTTATTTAGATCCTGTTTTTACTGTCATCCCCTTTATTTTATAGCTATTAACTATTCTAAAGATCTATGCCTGCTGATCTGCTGATCTATCTATATATATATATATAATATATATATATATATATAATATATATATATATATATATATATATATATATATATATATATATATATAATATATATATATATTATATATATATATATATATATATATATATATATATATATTATATATATATATATATATATATATATATATATATATATATATATATATATATTATATATATATATATATATATATATATATATATATATATATATATATATTATATATATATATATATATATATATATATATATATATATATATATATATTATATATATATATATATATATATATATTATATATATATATATATATATATATATATATATATATATATATATATATATATATATATATATATATATATAATAAACAGCTTTTTTATAGTTAAAAAAAGCTGTTAATAGTTAATAAAAAAAACGCTAAAACAGCATTTTTTTTTTTTATAGTTTCGGCTATTTCAAGCCAGAAGATAAGTGGAAGAATTGAATGCAAAGTAACGAATGCAATGATAGCTGCAAGTGAAGCGAGTCGATATATAGATGAATATGGACATGTAAAATTGATGTCGAATGACACACGCTTGTGTCCACGTGGACATTATTGTACGGATATGGAATGGCGTTGGGTGGACGAGCGCGGATGGGAAATTCTAGGGCAATGTATTATCAAACCTAAATGTGAGGACATGGCATGGCCTGAATTTGCCCACGACGAATATTGTAGAAAGTATTATTTTCCAGACGTGAATCTTGGAGAACGAATAAGGAAACTTCAAAAATGGACATCGCAAGATCAAAGTAATTATTGCAAATTTGCTACTGATAATGAGCAACTTAAAAGAATGCTTGACTTTGATTATTTCCAATTTGATTCGAGATTTGATTCTGTTGAGCTAGAGGAGAAAGGTCTTAGAGTTGAAATGTGTTTTCACTCTAATAAATGGATTTGCAAAATAAACTTTAGATTAGCAAATTTTTCTTTTAGTAGGTGTATCGCTAAAATTAAAGTTTAAATTCCCTAGCAAAAATGAAAGCTTGAAAGGTTTCACTTTTATTTTATTTCATTCTTTGTATGAGTTGTGTTCATTCCAAATTTTATTCTTTATATGGTGGTAGGTTTGTTTGTTGTATATCCTGATTTATGTGAATAAATATTTCAAACTTAAAATTACCATTCTGTTCGTATCTGTAGGATTTTTATTAAAATTTAACTTAAAAAAGCTTTTTTATAAAAAGATCAATCTAGTAGATTTTAAATTTTGACTTGGGGGAACAAGAGGAACAACCCTTGCCCTGAGGGTTTTGGAGGAGTATCCTCCTCAAAAATATATTTTCTATTTGGAAATCAACTACGCTGAACAATATGGCTATCTCAAAATTTCGATTGGATGTGTTTGGGGGAATGATGGGCGTGGGGGGGGGGCTAGTTGCCCTCCAATCATTTTCGACTATTAAAAAGGGCAATACCCCTTTAATTTCGAATCGAATGAGGCTGTTTTGAAGTTTCTACGACAACGAAGTTTCTACGAAATTAGTGGAAGAAGGGGGGGGGCGACTCAACAATTAATTTGTTCAAGCTGATTTCATACGGTTTTCAATTACCATTAGATTTGACTCTGTTTGATATTTCCAAACGCAAATTTGACTGCTTAGTTTTTTGTCTTGTACTTATATAAGATACAGCAAAAGTCAATATCTAAATTTTTAGTAAACACACAAAAGCACTGTCTCCAATAAAGCTCAATTTATGAGGTTTTTGATTGATGTGGGGGATTCCTCATGTTTTAAAATATTAGATGTTAGCCACAAATTTTGCGTTTATTTGTTTTTGTTTTCCTTTTGTTTTTTGTATCAAGGATAATCTTGTATGACTTTGATAGAACCGTTTTACTGTTTTAAGAAGTGTTTTCAAATCGTTTCTTCCAATCTCCTCATAGTTCTTGCGTAAACATTACTTTAATTTTTTTTTCTCCCTGAATTCTGGGCAATTCTATTGGTATTACGCTGAATTAGTGGTATTATTTCTGTTGTTTTGTTTTTGTTTCATTAATATCCTATACCAGATTGTGTCACCTCAAAAAATATTTTAATTTGATTTTATGACTGTTTGACTTACAGCTTACTTAAATTCAAGAATTATATACCATTTTGACTTTGGAAATGTTAAAAGTTTGCAATTTTGTTTTTATTAATCTACGTGATTCCTTATGCTTTAAAATACTAGGAGGAAGCAACAAAATTTGTAGCTCTTCTTTTTATAGCATTGAGCAAGGCCGTATCCAGTGGGAGGGGGTATTGGGATTGAGCCTCCTCCCTCCCTGAAATTTTTTCCGACTCCTAAAAAGTAACAAAAATTCATATAAATTTTGTGTGTGTTTCGTAAAGTTTTTCTTTCATTTTACCCCCCCCCCCCCAACAAAAATCATGGATACGCCCATTGCCTTGAGAATAATCATGTATGACTAGTAATCAGATAAATTTTTCTCACTCTTTTATAATTTTGCGCAATCGTTGTGTTAAGTTTTACTCTCGCTGATTTTATGTAATTGTATTTTTATATGATTATATATAGATATTTTACTTTGGTTTTTATTATGTCTCTAGGCAGCTTTTCATGTTATTTTTAATACCTTATCAGGATTCAGTAATCAGTTTTCATATGATAATCTAATGAGGTGTTTGTTTCAAGAATTTGTTTTTGCATTTCTAAAGAACTTATTTTTCCTTAGTCACCTTTTGTTTCTATTAATATTTTTCCTTTTTTCGTTTGAGCAAAATTTTAGTATAAATACAAAGATGCAATCAGAATTTTTCAAATCTTAAAATCGCCACACCATGCAGGTTTTGATACACACAAACCATTTTGTTTTGAACTTACACCAAAGGTTGGGAATGTGGTCTATACCTCCGATTAATTAAAAAATACAAAGTTTTTCCGAGGGAAGTAAAGAGCGAAGTCGAAACTTAAAACGGACAAAAATTATTACTTCACAGCTTATCTAATTTATATCAATAAAACTAGTACACATAAACCAACTAATTATGTTTCTCTATGCCTTTAGGATTATAAAAAACTAGCGCTTTGCTGAAAACACAAAAGTCAAGTATAAAAGACAGGAATATGGATTTGGGAGTCAAAAGTGAGCATGAAGCCTGACACCAATAAACGAATCTATAAAGCTTTTCATAGTCTTACGCCAGTTGTGACATCAGTAACTTTCAGTATACAATTAAAATTATCTTAAAAACGTAAGCGTAAAACTAAACATTGTGGGTAAGAATCTGCTTCGTCTTACGAATTTACAATGGAGGATTGCCGATTTTAATTCAATCAGCCATAATATTTTGAACCTGCTTTCTTTACAAAGGAGAAAAGTGACTTTGCAATGTCATTGCTAGTCCATGTTTTCACACATATAGGGTTATCATATGTAGCTAGGATTTCTTAGGAACGTACTCCGAAATGGATGTTCGGAATTAAACAATAAATATATAGTTACTTTATTTAGAGTGCAATTATATATGGAACTTGTTGTGGCAGAATTAGTCGGTTCATCATATTTTCCGAAAAATTCCACCTTTTTTCAGCAAGTTTTCTCCTTTTACATTTTTTTATTAAACTCCATGGAATTTAGCTCGGAGTTAAGCCGTCTGTACAAGATTAATTTTGAAGTACCTTGCAGAGGTTGATTTTTTTTTTGTCAGCCCGTTCTATCAATATTAGTGGAAATACTCTTTACACAATAGCATTGTATTCGAGGATATAAAAAAAATTTTTGGCATTTCTTGAGCAATTGGCATTTGTATTCAGGATATTTTATTTTTTATAAAGTGAACTGACACGGAGCCTTTAGACTCCATTCTTCCGAGTCACACTTAGTTTGTATAAAGCTATTCAGATTTGTATACCATTTACTCGTAGTCAGGTATACCGTGTAGTTATTAGTCAGGAATATAATGGTATTTTCAGTCATCTGAGGTCTCAGGCAATGTCATCCAATCAAATACTTGATTTCTATGATGGAAGAAATAGCCCGTCGTAATTGCAAAGACAGCTGCAACCTAGTAAAGAACAAACCATTGACCATAGTAAACAAAAATATTAAAACGTGCTATAAAAAATATATCTAGGGAGAACAAATTGCCTTTATAGCTGATCTGGAAATGACAACTATTATTTATGTCATTAGTAAGAGTTAGTTGCGAAAAAACTTTTAAGGGAATTTCGAAAAATAGCCTGAACCCTCTGGAAAATCGCATTAGGTCAATTAAAATTACATTATTGAATTAACATTGCCAAAAACCCCGTACAGGAAACTTATAGTCCCCGCCTTGAACAACAAGGAAAATCACTTTTTGTATGGTTAGTACTAATGTATCATCTTTTGCCTTTGCTTCTCTTTTTTCTTCGCCGCTGGCAGGGCACTGAAACTCCATAGAGATGTTTTTAAGGGCTCTCGTGAAAGGAAATTGTCATATCTATGTGCGTTTGCAAGTGCCAAACATAATGTTAAAAATAAAATTCAGTTTTTGATAAAATTGCATCTTCATATACAAGAGGATACCATATAGGTTTCAGCAAGAGCTGAAACCTAGTAAAGAACGAAGCCAAAATCTTGATTTTTTCCATAAGACTATTCCTTATCTTTCATAAAATTTTCAGGCCAAATTTTAACATAATGGTCATTTATTAACAAAATTATTTCCAATTTATTAATTAATTAGTAATTTATTCTTTAATCTATTATTTAAACTATTTAATTTTTAAGAATTTTTTAATTTGAATATTTTAATTATTATTATTTAACTATTTTTTATTTTTTACTCCATTTCTATCTATTAATTAATTACTAATTTTCAATTGTCAACTGTGCCCTATCCTTTATTTTAATAAAGATAAAAGTTCAAAAATTAACCGTTTGATTATTTGTTTGAAATTTTGCACCCCTATATTCTCAACACCCGGGACAAGTGCCACCTCTAAAACCATCTCTGACTGAAATATACCATGTGAGTCCAGGTTGTCAAAAGAGCGTATATGTAATCATATGTAGCGCAATAGCGCGTGTGGGCATAATGTATTTTGTTTTCTTTTTTTAGACCAGGGCACTTCGTACAGAAGGAGTAGTTGTAGAAACTTTGGAAGGGGCTCATTGGATTGGAAATCGATTGGGCTAGTGCCCTTTTTAATAGTCGAAAGTGATTGGAGGGCAACTAGAGCTGACAACCCCCATGCCTCCTCAAGACCAGAACATAGTTTGCACTAGGAAAAAATATAAATTATGTATGTTAAGCGGCCAATCCACGATCTTTTGTTTTTAGTAAAGTGCATATTATGTTATGGTCATTTTTTCACGTTTTCAGTTTGACTCGGTTATTTATTGCAATTTATGTTCGTTATGGATTTCATTTATTTACTGATGGCTCATAACTGAGCTAAGCTCGCTTCTAATGGTTCTAGGCATTTACACCCCCTCGGTAACCCCCCCCCCGAAAATACCCCTGGAAAATCACCCCTCCCCTCCCTCCCCCCACAAAAAATACCCCCCGGAAAATCACCCCCGCAGAAAATACCCCTGTTGAAAATACCCCCCGCGGAAAATACCCCCGTGGAAAATACACCCCTATGGAAAATAAGGCTTTCCCAAATTGTGAATCTTATTTGAGTTGTATTTTTTAGTTTCCGTAGGGGGAAGGAATTTTGGTACTTGTGTATTACGCGCCACTCACTCAAGTTTACGCTGTGTAAAATTCGAGAACCCACCGGTTTTTTCCCCTAGTTTCTTCGTCACTTTGAAAATTAATTTGGGCTACAGATTTGCACATTAGGGCGGAGGGGGGGGGGTTAAGGTATAGCGCGCCTGGATGCAAAATGTGTTTGGTACAATTATTCTGCATATTAGACAAAATTTCCAAATACCTCGCTATTTTTCTGTAATTTTTTAGTGGTCATATACCTAGAAAGAATTGTTTTATGACTTCAAACTGTCCAAATACTTTACCCTCCCCCCCCCTTATGTGCAAATATATAGCCCAAATTATGTATTTCCCTTATCTTCTGTCACTTGTCTTTGTCCTGTCTCGCGCTAAGCTGAAAAAACTAACAAAGAAACCTGTCTCGCGCTAACCTGCGAAGCATTTTCCGTGGTGGAGGGGAATATTTTCCGGGGGTTTATTTTCCGAGGGCAATCGCCAGGGTGGGGGGCCCACCCTTCTAACAGCCTCGGGTATTGCGATATTCATTTATTCGTAGTTTTGAGTGGATCTCGACTCTGAGAAGATTTATTTTGTTTTACTAAACTTTTAATATAGCCTACGTGATTTATTGAAATATTATTTATGTTTTTTTATCAAATTGGCTTGTTCGTGGGTTCGCCTTTTTCTATTAATAAATAGCATTGATATCAGAGGGCCACATAAAGCCGAAACAAAAATCACAGGCAGCACAATAGCGCTATCAAACAGTTCGTGGTAACGAACAGTAAGTAAGGAGCGACCCGGCTCAATGGTAACCGAAACTCCAAAAAACGGAATTTTGATACCAATAGATACATCAAAAGAATCAAATTCTAATTCTGATTTCAAATATATAAGTTTCATCAAGTTTAATTTTACCCATCAAAAGTTACGCGCCTGAGAAAATTTGGCTGATTTTCTAAAAACGGGGGAAAGACCCCTTAAAGGTTATAGAACCTTAATGAAAATCACACCATCATATTCAGCGTATTAGAGAACCCTACTGTAGAGGTTTCAAGCTCCTATCTACAAAAATGTGGAATTTTCCATTTTTTGCCAGAAGAAAGATCACGGATGCGTGTTTGTTTGTTTTGTTTTTTTTTGTTTTTTTTTCCAGGGGTAATCGTATTGACCCAGTGGTCCTAGAATATCGTAGGAGGGCTCATTGTAACGGAAATTAAAAGCTCTAGTGCCCTTTTTAGATGACCAAAAAAATGGAGGGCAACTAGGCCCCCTCCCACGCTCATTTTTTTCTCAAAGTCACCCAATTAAAATTTTGAGATAACCATTTTGTTCGGCATAGTCAAAAATCTAATAAATATGTTTTTTAGGATGACTTAATCTCCCACAGTTCCCAGGGGAAGGGCTGCAAGTTATGAACTTTGCCCATTGCTTACATATTGTATTGGTTATTGGGAAATACACAGACATTTTCAGGAAGGATTTTTTTCTGGGGGGGAGAGGAGGGGGTTACTCGGGAGAATATTTCCATGGAGGATGTTTCTTTGGGGTAAATGACATTTCTATGAAGGGGGCGCTGGATTTCCAAGCATTATTTAAAAAACGATCAGAAATTAAATTAAAAAAAAACAAGTTTTTTCAACTGAAAGTAAGAAGCAACCCTAGAACTTAAAACGAACAGAAACTATTACGTATATGAGGGGGTTCTCCCCCAAGTCACTACCTCGCTCTTTACGCTACAGTTTTTTTTAGTGCTTTCAAAAGAGCTATCTATTCTAATTAAACGACCTTTGTGATTCAGGGGTTTGTGAATTAATTTTTTTTTAACTTTTAACGTAAAGAGCGTGGTATTGACTAAGGGGAGAACCCCTAATACACGTAATAACATATACGTAATAAAAAAAAACAATAAAAAAAACAAGCGATACGGCTCAATAGTAATCGAAACTTTTAAAAACGGAATTTGGATGTAAATAAATGTATCAAAAGAAAGGGCTTATAATGCTGATTCTAAATATATAAATTTTATTAAGTTTAGTATTACTCATCAAATGCTATGAGCCTGAGAAAATTTACCTGATTTTTTAAAGAGGGGGGAAACATCCCCTACAAGTGAAAGAATTTTAATGAAAATCACACCGTCAGATTCAGCGTATCAGAAAAATTTAGAGACAGCCATTTAGCAAAAGAAGAGTAAATTTTTATGCAATTTTGTTTACTTATTCAAGGACGGTGAGCTAAAATAAAAGCTGCATTAACTAAAAAACGATCAGAAATTAAATAAAAAAACAATTTTTTTTTAACTGAAAGTAAGGAACGATGTTGAAGCTTAAAACGAACAGAAATTATTCCGTATATGAAAGGGGCTGTCCTCTCCTCAACGCCTCGCTCTTTACGCTAAAGTTTTTTATTGTTTTAAAAAATAAAGTTATGTGACAGATCCAAACTTTAGCATAAAGAGCGAGGTATTGAGGAGGGGACAGCCCCTTTCATATACGGAATAATTTCTGTTCGTTTTAAGTTTTAATGTCGCTCCTTACTTTCAGTTTAAAAAACTTGTTTTTATTTATTTAATCTAAGTAAAGATACGGGATAAGTCAAAGTATTATCACAGACTAAACATTATATTGTGAAGTATTCCTCACATTTTAATAGCGACCATATTTCAAATTTGAACGTATTCGAAGAATAAAGTTAGAACTATTGAGTTATCCGTTGGGCATTGCTCGACAAGGAATATCCAGAAAACTGAACAATTTTTGGCATCATTGTGACAGAAACCTTAAATTAATTAAAGATCGCCAGAGAGATGCCAATTGAAAGGGAAAATTGACTTCTAGATTTCGAAAATTACCTTCCCCTTTGTATCTTTGTTTAAGAAAAACAAATTCTATAAAAAAATATACAAAAGTTTTTCTTGTGTAAATCAGAGTATGGGGAAGGTATAAATTTCCGCAGGGGGATCACATTGAATATCGTTTTTAAGTCAATAATTCCCTTCACAAGTAAAGATCGGTGTCCTAGTGCTGCATGATCAAACTGATAACAATGATAACCGCTTATGCGTGTACAAAATTTCTAATTTCTAAATCGTGAGAAAAATATACATATTTTTTTATATTCACTTCATTCTATTCTCAGTAGACATTTCGTACAGCATGCTGATGCAGAGATAAATGTCCCAAAAGTACCACTGGCGTTTTGTGAAATGCGACTAATTTCAGTCATAATTCTTAGCACATTTATGTCAATTCTTTTTTTGGGAGCTACTTAAAATAAATATTTAGAAAAAGTGAAAATAGCAAGAAGCCAGCATGGTATTATACATAGAGACAGTTCTATATTTATGGGTTAGTGTGTGAATCTGGAACGTAAGGAATAGGACGTTATCAGCGCTTATTAGGCGTTTTCATTATAAATAAAAGGATCTGGAGCTAAATTGGAGTTTTGATTTAAATATTGAAAGTGAATATTGAAACAATTAAATGATTCCTGGAGCGGATCCCCTCTACCAAATTCCACGACCCAAACTACAACCGATTTGACCTATCCAGCTATAGTACGAATATCATTATAAAAAGCATTAAGTTTTATTTTCTTTTTCAATGATTTCTTTTTCATTCAGGAGATTGTATTCAATGTATATCTACCTTCTTATTCTTCAATGATTCCTTTTCTGTCCTATTTGCAGATGTAGAGGGTGTATTCATTTCCACTTTTGAAAGTTTTAAAACAAGAAAATCTAATTTTGAACTGATAGATGTTACGAGGTAAAAGCACCTTAAATATCAAACAGTTCGTGGTAACGAACTGTAAGTAAGGAGCGACCCGGATCAATAGTAACCGAAACTCTAAAAACGGAACTTGGATACCAATAGACATATCAAAAGAATTGGTTTTTTATGCTAATTTTAAATATATAAATTTCATTAAGTTTAGTTTTACACATCAAAGGTTACGAGCCTGAGAATATTTTCCTGGTTTTCAAAAAAAAGGAAAAGAGCCCCTAAAAGTCAAGTGACCTCAGTGAAAATCACACCATCAGATTCAGTGTATCAGAGAACCCAACTGTGTAGTTTTCAAGCTCGTGTCTGCAAAAATGTGGAATTTTGTATTTTTTGCCAGAAGAAAGATCGCGGATGCGTGTTAATCGACCCAGTCGTCCTAGAATATCGGGATGGGGGCTCATTTAAACAGAAATTAAAAGTTCTAGTTCCCTTTTTAAGTGATCAAAAAATTGGATGGCAACTAGGCCCCCTCCCCAGCCCCCTTTTTCCCAAAATCGTCCGATCAAAATTTTAAGACAACCATTTTGTTCATCATAGTTGAAAGGCCATATTTTTATAATGTTAGTGGGTCAAAATAAATTATTAATTGTTATTATTTACTGAATAACTTATGTTCGATTTAAGTTTTAAAGTTGCTCCTTCTTTTCAGTTGCAAAAATTTTTTTTTTTCAATTTAATCCCTTTAAGAAAAAGTATTTTATACAGTAGCCTATTTCAACATCTTGATATTTTGCAATAACGAACCCATTTACCAGCTAATCCTGGTCTATGAAAGAATATAGACGTGGCCCATTTATATCGTAATAGTATTTCAAAATGATAACATTTGATGTCACTATAAAAAATATACCTAGCTGTTAAAAGCTCGGTACTTGAGATGATCAACCCAATGACGGCGGCTAATGATAAGCTATTATCATAAATAAAGAGCACGAGCAGGTTTATGATGCATAGCATATGTTGCATATTATTGTTTTTATAGTCTGCTTGACTGTCCCTGAAAAATGTAGCAATTGCAACTTCAAATTATTTTCAACCTGTCGCGACTTTGTGAGTCCTTTAAAAACCGAAGAAGATTACTTACCGGTAAAACGAACCACATAAGAAAGTAGGCTAAACTATAATGAAATAGTAAGTTTGCACATAAGAGACATTAAAATTGCAGCATGGAGTCACATAAAAGTTTTAGTAATTTGAAAAGCTGTGTGAGTTCGTCCGAATAGTACACAGAAAAGCATAAAGCCAACATAGACAGAACGCACGAGCGATGATAGCAAGGACAGTCATTTAAAAATGGAAAGCTATTTCTCATCATTGAAAGTAAAGCTAATAGCTGTCTCACATTACCATTCTGTAGCATAAATTACTTAACACAGAGGCGTAAAATAGTCTAAGATTGGTCAGTTAAAACTATTCGCCAAGAAGAGTAAGTTTACGTTCTTACCAATCTTAATTCTTATTCACAATAAGATTTTACTAATCAAGGAGGCACACTTGTGCCTCTATAAAGAGGCGACCCACCACAATGTTAAGCGATTTCAGGTCCTAGAGGTCGCAGAGAGACGGCGGCAATCGCATTTTGTAGCCCGAGCTCAAACTAAGAAACTTGCAAAATTTCATCCTCCTCCGACTTTATCTTCATCGGGTAAACTGGGCCGGAAGTTTGGACCCTCCCACCACATCCCCCCTTTAACGTTGTCTGATCGGGCTGAAATTTAGAGGATAAGCTTTCCTGGGGCCTGGGAGCTTATCCTCGAAATTTCAGCTCAATCTGATCACTCCTTCCCTGTTTTCAAAAAACCAAATATAGCCACTTAAAATTCATCATCTCTTTTTTTTTCTTAGCCACGCCTACAGGCCACAGTTGGCAACGGATCCGGTTGAATGAGGACTCATTCGAAGCAGAATTCGACCTGTTAGGCCTTTTGATATTTTCAGACCGAAAAAATTATCCCCCGAATTTACATTAACGAAAAACCTCGTTTTCCTATATTAGCCCATGTTAATTTTTCCCACCACAACCCCCCTTTAACGTTGTCTGATCGGGCTGAAATTTAGAGGATAAGCTTTCCTGGGGCCTGGGAGCTTATCCTCGAAATTTCAGCTCAATCTGATCACTCCAATCTTACTGAAAGTAAGGAGCGACATTAAAACTTAAAACGAACAGAAATTATTCCGTATATGAAAGAGGCTGTGCCCTCCTCAACGCCTCGATCTTTACGCTAAAGTTTTTATTGTTTAAAAAAAGAGTTGTGAGAAAGTCAAACTTTAGCGTAAAGAGCGAGGCGTTGAGGAGGGCACAGCCTCTTTCATATACGGAATAATTTCTGTTCGTTTTAAGTTTTAATGTCGCTCCTTACTTTCAGTATAAAGAATTTTTTTTTATATTTAAAGGCTGCGAAAGCGGGGGGTTTGGGGGGCGGTAGCCCCCCAACTGTGCCTCCTAATCCCTGTACGTTTTAAGGTTCGACCTTGTAACTCAGCCTCTTTAACTCTTTAGAAAACGTAGTTTTTTTCAAATAATTACCAAGATAAGGCTAGTGCTAATTGATGCCGATCAGATTTGTCATAGAGTTTATGATGTGCTAAAAAATGATATAAAAATTTCAGATTGGCTCATATTAGTGCTAGCCAAATCTCGGTTTTAGTAAAATCCCCTTAGGAATGCACCTTTACGAACTTTGGTTGTGGTGTACTAGTTACTTGGTTTATCATACTTTTGCCAAACTGGTAGTCACATAAACCATAAAACTAAATTATACAAGGAATTTTGTGGAAAGAACTATAATTTATTAAGAAGCTTTAAAATTGTTCCTCATTTTAAGTGTCGAATTTGCTCTTTACTTTGAGCAGATAATTTTTTTTATTAATCCATGCTCGTTTTTAACATAAAAAAAACGAGAAAAATTGGGGTCCATTACACTTCATAATATATTCCACATTATTATTTTCCAAATATACTGCTTTTCAAACCTTATCATCAAGTAAAATTGTGAGCCTAATTTTTTAATGGAAAAATTGAAAAATGTTCTATTTTTCTGTTTCACCACATTTGCTTAGGTCATTTTTTCCCCTGATTAAATTAAAAAAAAACAAGTTTTTTGAGCTGAGTGAAACAAATTTTTTGAGCAAGTTTTTTTATGCCAGGATATCTGGCCCCACCTCCATGGAGAAACCCCCTCCCCACGGAAATATCCTCTAGACAATTCAATCCCGGTGAAAATTTACCCCGGACAATTACTCTTAACCCCTCCGCGCGTAAAACTGAGACGGAAAAGAGAAAGCAAGACATATAAAAAAAATCGTATGAGAATTCTGGCAAATTCCGCCAGTGCGTGATTTCCCCTGGAAACTTCCCTCCCCATGGAAAATCCCCCGTGGGAAAACCCCCAGCAGAAATTTTTGCTCCCCCCCCATAACCTGAAAATGTGTGCCTACATCCCAATAACAAATACTATGCGCAAACAATGGTCAAATCTTATAACTTCAAGACCTTTCCCTTGGGGCTTTGGGGGGTCATGTTGTACCCAAAGGCATAGCTATTGGGCCTTTCAACTATGATGAACAAAATGTCTATCTCAAAATTTTGATCGGACGATTTTGGAAAAAGGAGGGCTGGGAAGGGGGCCTAGTTGCCCTCCAATTTCTTGGTCACTTAAAATGGGCGCTAAAACTTTTAGTTTCCGTTTGTTTCCTCTTCGGATATTATAGGACCACTGGGTCGATACAATCACCCCTAGGGAAAAAAACAAATAAACACGTATCCGTGATCATTCTTCTGGCAAAAAAAAAATACAAAATTCAACATTTTTGCAGATAGGACCTTGAAACCTACGCAGTAGGATTCTCTGATACACTGAATTTGATGTTATCATTAACATCACTTGACTTTTAGGGGCTGATGACTTTTAGGGGACACTGAATTTGATGGTATGATTTTAGTTGATATCACTTGACTTTTAGGGGACTGGCAACATTAAAAAGTTTGATAGGAGTGTGATTTCAGCATTATGTGAAGACATTTGGCCCAAGAGTGTGAAAAGTGTTACCAACCCCGAATAGTATTGAAATGGCGACCAAAGTATAGATCTGGTAGACAGCCTAATCCTTGTCTACAAAACAGAAATCTAAAAAAAACTTACCGATTTAAAGGAAATAGAATGAAATAATAGTATTTTAGATTGCTGGTCTGATTATCATTTTAAGTAGTCCATGGCATTATCAATTAGAATAAGGAAACATGGCCATAGAATAACAGGAGAAACTTCAGTCGGGAATGAACCTCTCGGGTCTTCTTTAATCAAATGTCCTGAGAACTGAAAAAGGTTAAATAAATGACAGATGGGTAAAATCGTAGCCTCTCCCCCCTCCCAGCTTCGCTACTGGATATTTTCCATTTAAATTTCGATTTGGGTAATCATCTTTCCTGGGGAGGATCAACCGCTCCAGCTCTACCCTACCTAGTTACACTGCTTTTGAGGACAAAATACGGGTTAAATCAGATCGTGTAGGTTAAATCCGCACCTTAATTTACCTGAAGTTTTAATATGCAAATATACCAAATATACCTAATTAGCCTTTCATTAATATTTTCAGTTAAAGCAGGGTAATATCCATCATTCAAGCATAATTTTATTTTGACAAGTTATTGATATATCAAGTTTATGAACAATGTAATTTAACGAGTGAACAAAAATACGCTTCTGGCGACTCAGGTTTTGATTGTCTCGTTGCATGAGCTATTTGTTTTTTATAAGCTTGTGGCTAGTGATTAATTTATTTCAACAGTTTTTTCTGTGCTCGCTAATTTTTCCCCCTTTTTTTCTGATTCTATCTTCAAGCTCGTGAAATCTAACGAAGATTCCTAAGCATTGTTTTTTCTTTGGAGATTCCGGACGTTGTATAAACAAAAGGAAAGGCTAGAGCCACACCCGTTGATAATAAAGTCAAGTTTTATGAGTTGCACAGATTTTCTTGTTTTGACGTTACATTTGTGTTTCAGAAACTGAAAATAAAAGGGACAAAAAATTGTTTTGAAAAGATTGAAGAACTGATATTCCAAGCTTCTACATTTTCCAGCTTCAAAAAACTATGCAATAAACTTTGACTCACAATTCTTACGCTTGAAAGTTGAACAGTGTTCAAATCAAGAAGTTACAAGGGGGTATTCATAATTGGCACTGAAGTCGTGCATAATTTTGATTTTGTCTACAAGTGTGACTGTATGTATTGTGAACCAGTCATAACTTGAAATGACGTTTCCATTAAGGCCTACTTACAATCGTATCTAACTAATATCGAGATTTAGCAAGCCTTAGTTTGAGCCAATCAAATTTTAAATCTCAGTATTAGTAAAATCTTATTGTAAATGAGTTTCTACTAAGTTAGTAAGTCGACAAATCTTAGCGATCTGAAAGGATGGCTCATTTAACAAAGCATTTAACCACTTGGATAGATCCGTGGATCTCATCTTTGTCTAATGTTAGAGCCAAAATTATTGAAAATGTAGTAAATGAGAAAAACATTGCTCATTAATAAATACTATTCAACCATCATTCAAAATTAATTTATACAAACAAACATCCTAGCCTTATTACTCAACACTCTACAGGCTACTGTATTTTAGTTATCAAGAAAAAACTTCGGAAAAAATTTAATGGAATTTTCATGTAAGACTCGTTATGTTTATACGTTGTATTTTTTTTTTTCGTCCGCCTTGGGAGTTTTTTTTTTTTTTTTTTTTTTTTTTTTTTTTTTTTTTTTTTTAAACGAGACTGAACGCCTTATAATCCATAGATAATTCTTCGGATACTTTCTTCCAGTATCCAAGAATGTTTATTTCGTTAAAAAAAATGCAGTCGTTTGTTTTTTGTTGTTTTTTTTCCATAGAAAACAGGCAAAACAAGTTTTCATAAGCAAAAAGAAGCACATCGTGGATTTTTCACACATTTTTGTTAAATTTTACTGAAACATTTGATTTTATCTTCTAATATTGAGAACTTTTTCCCAAAAAACACGGCCAAAATAAGAATTTCGTGAGTTGGCTAGTCTGCTTAGAAGTCCTAAAATTTTATCTCGAAATTCAATCAAGGTTTGTCTTTTCAAACTGTTTACGTTTTGAACTTAATGATATAACGTGACGTAAAAATACAAATCTTCAGTTACTCTTCCACAACATTCAGATATGTTTTCAGAGTATAGATTTCCCAGCATACCCTCTGAAAACATTACTAGAAGAGTTCCAATTGGAAGGGGGAATATCACCAGGAATCAGAAAATAATTTCAATTTAACAGTCGCGGTTTTAGGGGGAGACAGAGGGAGCACTTACCCCGGATTCAGATATTTTAGGGGTCCAAAATTACAAATAAAAAATCTGACGGTTACAACCATTTTGTAATTTTTGAAATTGTATTTTAATTGAAATAAAGTAGAGGGCACAGCTAGCAAAATTTTGTTAATAAACGAAAATTTTGTCAAAATTTGGCCTTAAAATTTTTGGGGAGACAGAGGGGAAGGGAGCTAATCATTATTTTGCCTCGGGCGCAAGAGAGGCCAGAGCAGCCACTGCAACGTAATCTGATGTAAAAAAAAAACAAACAAAGAAAACAAACTCCCCCCTCCCCGGAGTTTGTAAAATATATATTTTTGTTTCTTCATTTAAAAAATCAAAAGAGGTCTTGTCCCTACCCTACCCTTCTCGTTTCGTGGATTGGCACCACTGCTCAGCGGAAAGAAGAAATTATTAAGTGTAGAAAGTGTGGAAATCGTGGTTCTGAAGACCAAAATGAGCAGTTCTTCTCAAAAGGAAACATTAAATTTGACATCGATAAACAATTCATTCTCGGGATCTTGGGGTTAAAGAAGACATTTTATACAGCGGAGGTCTTTGTTCCCAGTTTCCATTTAAGTTCTGCTGATAAAGCGGTCCATAGGAACGCATCAAAATTAGCATAAACACAAAAAGGAGCTATGACTAAGAATAATCTTTAATTTCTATTGTTCAAGTTGCATGTCCAACTGAATTTTTGGAGAAAAGGTTGTTAGGCACGCCTGAAAAACATTGCTGTGACGGCTTATATAAATCCTTGGGCCACAAATAATTCACACTAATACCATTGCTGACTTACATTTGTACCATTGGCTTTAAAGAATTACCCTATAATGCCATCCAGTGCATAAGACATAAATATTAAAATCTTTTGCCAATCCATGATATTACACGCTATTTAATATAATCATATTATATATATAACATCTGTTATATTAAGTATTAAGACAAAAGTTGTTGGCTACTTTAAATTTAAGAGAATTTTCAGTCAGAGTTCCTGCATCAAACAGTTCGTGCTAACGAACTGTAAGTAAGGAGCGACCCGGCTCAATGCTAACCGAAACTCTAAAAAACGGAATTTTGATACCAATAGATGCATCAAAAGAATCAGATTTTAATTTTGATTTCAAATATATAATTTTCATCAAGTTTAATCTTACCCATCAGAAGTTACGTGCCTGAGAAAATTTGGCTGATTTTCGAAAAAGGGGGAAAGACCCCTAAGAGTTATAAAACCTTAATGAAAATCACACCATCATATTCAGCGTATCAAAGAACCCTACTGTAGAGATTTCAAGCTCCTATCTACAAAAATGTGGAATTTTGTATTTTTTGCCAGAAGAAAGATCATGGATGCGTGTTTATTTGTTTGTTTTTTTTTTCTCATGGGTGATCGTATCGACCCAGTGGTCCTAGGATATCGTGGGAGGGCTCATTGGAACGAAAATTGAAATTTCTAGTGCTCTTTTAGTAGAGATGCCATAATATCTCCCATTGCTCACCCCTGCTGCCACCTACAACTTTTTTTACATAATTTATGTCTGTTTGTTGTCAGTGAGAATGAAAAAACAGGAATTTTGTCACATTTATGGATGTTTTCTTGGATGGTTATGTGTGTTGGTCGATTTATTTGATGTTTTTCATGGATGTCAACAGTAATTTATGTCTGTTTTATGGTTTTTGTCAGTGAGAATGAAAAAAACAGGAACTTTCTCACATTTATGTCTGTTTTCTTGGATGGTTATGTGTGTTGGTCAATTTATTTGATGTTTTTCATGGATGTCAACAGCAATTTATGGTTTTTGTCAGTGAGAATGGAAAAACAGGAACTTTCTCACTTTAATGGATTATCGAGTCTAATGGGGGCAGGTCAATGACACTTCCTTCTTGTTATTGCTCGATGCAAATGTTATGATCTAGGAAAGAGTATTTGTTGTTGTTGCTCGAGGCAAATGTTATGAGTTTCCAGGAAACAGTTAGATCACGTGTTTCTTTCTCAGCCAATCAGAGGCCTTGTTTACATAACAATTTGACCTTGAGATTTCGTATATAACGGGCATGCAATGTGATTAAATTATCAGAAAGTATTTTGACGCATGCCTGCCTAGAGTCTTAGGCATGCTGATGAAGAATTCAAAAAAAGACATGAGACCGTTAGATTGCCTCTAATGAGAGGCAAACAAGGCACGCCCCCCCTACAGTCTTAAGAAGGTTGACCAATTATTTAGAATTGGCATAGGACCATAAATTTGCTTGAAAAGAGTGTAGTGTGTAAAACTAAAGCTTTTCTTTTGCTTGCCCTCCCCCTCCCCCAGAGAATAAGAATTACAATCAAGTAAATATGTAGCGGGAAATTAATCAGAAATGTAGGAAGAAAGAGGGATAATGCTTGCTTCTCCTCCTCTCTTCCCTAAGAAAAACAGATGAGTATTAATAATGAATGACAAAAAAAAAGAACTGAATATGTCAAGAAGTGAATAGCTTGGAAGAAACACATGAACTCCATTTTCTTTCTTTCAAACACCATCAGCAGCAAAAGAAATAATCTGTGATGCTTTGTCGATTTATTTTAGGCTGCTTTTAGTTGATGTGTGTGCTATGCCATACTCACCTGCTGATAAAAAAAAGGCAGATTTGTGAATGATCTGTGATATGTGTTACCAAAAACTTTAAAAAATGTATCAAAACTTGTTTATATTCATTTTGTTACGTTTTTATTAACCCCCCAGGAAACGGCATTGCTGATCACTCTATTACTGTAGTAACATTTGAAAATTGATATTAGCCCAAGTCGCAGAATTACGCACAGGATACACTTATGGCCCTGTAGTTGTAGATTTTTGTGTGGATATAGTGTTGCTCAGGCAAAATTCTATTTCTATTTAACGGTTATGACAGGAAAAGCTTTAGAACAAACAGTGAGCAGCAGTAGTATAGTAGATAATATCTCAGGTCTAGTTAAAAGATTAAGGAACACGTCAGTGCCAAGAGGAAGACGTTTGGGCTAGTGCTTCCATCTGGAATTAACAGATTGGCTGCGTTGACAGGTGATTGAGATACATGAAGTCATTTTCAGGAGTTTGGTGTATGCTTGAAGTAAAATTACGACCGTTTAAAGTTGTCAGAACAACAATCTTGTGGATAGTAGACAAGAGGAGCCAAGAGTTATTGTGAGACCAAAGAATGTATATTCTAATCTGGTTTTCCACGCTTTTTGGTAATTTATACCCCTCCCCCTTCAACCTACTGTTTTATATTCCACTAAAAAATATTTTTAATATCTTCATATTGGGTGTTGCCATTTTTAGCCATTAACACATTTTTTAATGATGCTGCAGAATATTTTGGTGAAAAAAATTTGTTCTTTAATAAGTCTTCTTCATATATCTTTTACGATAATTAAAATAGCATTCATTTTAGTACAGTAACATGTGTGAAGTATGACACTTGAAGCATCATAAAAAGTGGCTTAGTGCTTCTTAATTAAAAAAACCGCATAATGCCTACTCTCCATTACCGAGATACTTGGACTTGATGCTGTGGCTGATGTCATGCTCTGACGAAACCTTACCAGTTTTTTTTCTGCCTATAATTCCAGGTTCAATATGTTTGAGCTCGCGTCAAACTGCTCAAAGCTTTTAACTTACAAATCAGGGTGTGACTGCAAAGACATAACTATGACCTTTAAGATATTTTTTTTCTGCTACGAATTCTAATTCTTTTAAGTGCAGCTAGATGGTGCACACTTAAACTTTACTTTTGCGCATGCTGACCAATGGTATGCGTAGCGCATGTACCGATCTCCTGATTTTCTGTCTTTGGCTAGGAGTGCAATGCGTGGTTGGGGGCAAATCATCCGACGCTTCCTCTGTTTTCCTCCCAAATTTATCCAGGTATCCATTTAGAGCTGAGTCAACTCTGGCTGAGCTCACAGAGCCACGCATCAGACCCCCATTTCAGTATCAATAACCAGCGACACAAGGACTCAAACCCCCTGTTCTAACGATTTCAATGTGCGCACTTATGCATTTTTTAATGTCGTTGCGCAGTTCTTCAAGTCAGCCCTTTTTCAAAAGTTGTTTTTGGGTGGAATTAAATTTAAAAAAAAATACTTTTTTTTAACTGAAAGTAAGGAGCGGTATTAAACTTAAAACGAACAAAAATTATTCCGTATATGAAATGGGCTGTCCCCTCCTCAGCGCCTCGCTCTTTACGCTAAAGGTTTTTATTATTTAAAAAAACAAAGTTGTGAGACAGAGTCAAACTTTAGCGTAAAGAACAAAGCGTTGAGGTGGGGACAGCCCCTTTCATAGACGGAATAATTTCTGTTTGTTTTAAGTTTTAATGTCGCTCCTTACTTTCAGTTAAAAAACTCGTTTTTTTTATTTAATTTCTGAAAGTTTTTGAATAAATGCAGGTTTTGATTTTGGCTCACCGTACATGAATAACTAAAACAAAATTTGCATACTAATTTTACTTCTTTTTTTTGGTTAAAAGGCTTTCTCGAAAGTTGTTTAATTTTATTTACGAACGTTTATAGTAATAAATATACGTAAATTACGAATTAACTTACGTAACGAACTTCTATACTCGTATTTTTTTATTACGCGTATTAGGGGGTTCGCCCCCTACTCAATACCTTGCTCTTTACGCTAAAGTTAGAATTTTGTTCCAATTCTTTAAGAATGACCCCTTAATCACAAAGGCCGTTAATTAAAATAAATAGCTCTTGTGAGATGACTAAAAAAAATTAGTATAAAGAGTGAGGTATTGACTAGAGGGCTAACCCAGTCATATAAGTAATGACTTCAGTTCGTTTTAAGTTTTGATGTTGCTCTTTACTTTCAGTGAAAAACATCTTTTTTTAAATTTAATTTATGATTGTTTTTTTAAATATTGCTGGGAAATCTGATACCCCCTTCTTAACAATGTCTCATCCCCCATGAAAACTTCCTCCATAGAAATATTCTCCCACGTAACCCCCGGCCCACTCCCCCCACACTATCAGGAAAATCCCCCCTGAAAACCTCTTTATATTTCCCAATAACTAATACTATATGTAAACATTGGGCAAAGTTCATATCTTGCAGCCCTTCCCCTGGGGAGTGTTGGGGATTAAATCATCCTCAAAGACATAGTTATTATATTTTCGACCATGCTGAACAAAATGGCTATCTCAAAAGTTTTGGGAAAAAAACAAGCGTGGGAGGGGGCATTTTTTGGTCACTTAAAGAGGGCACTAGAACTTTGAATTTCCGTTCAAATGAGTCCTCTTGCGATATTCTAGGACCACTGGGTCAATACGATTACCCCTGGGATAAAAAAAAACAAACACACATCCGTGATCTTTCTTCTGGCAAAAAATACAAAATTCCACATTTTTGCAGATAGGAGCTTGAAACCTCTACAGCAGGCTTTTATGATACACTGAATCTGATGGTGTGATTTTCATTAAGGTTCTATGACTTTTAGAGGGTGTTTCCCCTTTTTCGAAAATAAGGCAAATTTTCTTAGGCACGTTACTTTTAATGGGTTTTCAAACTTGATGAAACTTATATATTTGAAATAATCATAAAAATCTGATTATTCTGATGTATCTATTGGTATCAAAATTCCGTTTTTTTTAGAGTTTCGATTACTGTTGAGCCGGGTCGCTCCTTACTTACACTTCGTTACCACGAATTGTTTGATAAATCTAAATGCAATTTACATACTTGAAATTCATCGCATATATCCTTTTTTTTTTTTTCTTTTTTTTTAAGAGGAGAAGAGTATACACTCTAAATCTTAACTCATAGTTTTGGGAGGCTTCATTTTTAAAGTGGTAGTTTGCAAATGTTTTCTGCGTATGTTGCAAACATTTTAATGGGTATATATATGCACATATTTACTTATATATAAGTCGATCTCCTGGTGGTCCTAGTAGGAGAATGTACTTCATGGCTAGGTATGTACCTCATTAGCATGTGAAAAACCCATTTCTTGGCCCTTAAAGTTACTGTCATATTGTTTTGTCAGGGGGGTAACTCCTCCACATCACCTCGCTCTTTATGCTAAAGTTTTTTAGTACTTCTAAAAAAAGTTTCTTATTGTTGAAATTAAACGAACATTGTGTTTCAGGAGTCGTTCTTGAAGAACTGGGACAGAATTCAAACTTTAGCGTAAAGAGCGAGGTACTGTGGAGGAGTAACCCACCTCATATGCTTAATAATTTCTGTTCATTTTAATTTTTAATGCTGCTCCTTACTTTCAGTTGAAAAAAATAATTTTTTAAATAATGCCAGGAAATCAGGCTACTCCTCACGGAAAAATACCTCATTCCCAAGGATATATTCTCTGTACAATTCAATCCTGATGAAAATTTACCCCGGACAATTACCCTTAACATCTCCACGCGTAAAATTGAGTCGGCGACGCAAAAGCAAGACATAAGAAGAACTTCGTGTAGGAATTCTGGCAAATTCCCCCAGTAAAAATTACCCCTGGAAACTTCCTTCCCCTTGGAAAATTATCCCCGTGGAAAATCCCACAAGCAGAAAATCCCCCCCATAAAAATCTATGCATACTTCCCAATAACAAATACTATACGTAAACAATGGGCAAATTTTGCAACTTAAAGCCCTTTCCCCAGGGGCTGTGGGAAGGTCGTGATATCCCCAAAGGCATAGCTGATAAAAAAAAGGAATATGGGAGGGGCCTAGTTGCCCTCCAATGTTTTGGTCACTTAAAAAGGGTACTAGGACTTTTAATTGACGTTCGAACGGAGATTACGATATTTTAGGATCACTGAGTCGATACGATCACCCCTAGAAAAAAAACAACAACAAAAAAACAAACAAATAAATAAACGCGCATCTGTGATCCTTCTTCTGGCAGAAAATGCAAAAATCCTTGTTTTTTCAGATAGGCGCTTGAGACTTCTACAGTAGGGCTCTCTGTTACGCTGAATCTGATGGTGGGATTAAGTCATTAAGACTATATGACTTTTAGGGAGTGTTTTCCCCTTTTTCAGAAATCAGGCAGATTTTCTCAGGCTCGTAACCTTTGATGGGTAAGATTAAACTTACTGATACTTATATATTTGAAATCAGCATATAACTCCAAATTTTTTTATATATCCGTTGGTTTCAAAATTCTGTTTTTTAGAGTTTCGGTTACTTTTGAGTCGGGTTGCTCCTTACTTAAAGTTCTTTACCACGAACTGTTTGATCATCGGAAGGTTTGTGATGCATCCAAGGGGAGATGGTCTTAATCATTAAGAGAGATGCATCCCAATCGTCTGAAATATGTGAGTACGTTTTTGTGAGGAGGGGGAGAAAAATTCTTCCTAACTATCACTTTTGTGAGCACATTTTTTTACTTTAAGGTGCCGTTCCATTCTGCCCAGCATTAATGAATAATGTTTAAGTATATGAATTTAAAAAACAATGTATTTTTACGATATGTTATGGATAATAAGAGTAAACCATATACAGGTTATGATATGTATCACACATCAAATAATACTAAACACTAAAAATTGTCTATCAATTTTCTATTTCCACACAGGCGTAAAGGCAGGAATTTAATTCAGGAAAGATGGGTGAATTCAAAACGTAAATAAAAGATAATATAGTGTTAATACTTTTAGCTAATGAAGGCTTAAGCTAGGACTAGCTGAGTAGATTCGACCTTCAGTTTCAAAGATATGATTTTGAACTGGCCTAGCCCTGGCCTGTCCAATTATTTTTAAAGGACCATCAGATGAACTTATTGTTTCCCGAGTGTTTAGTCCGTTTTTAATTAGTCCAAGTATTCACTAGCATTATTTGATTTGTATTTTCTTCTTGAATCGCTCGTATTAGATTTTTCTTCATTGCGCCTTTTACTGACTTGTGTTTATAATGATGTGTTACATGATGATTCTTCACATCCATTTCTGAATTTGAGGGTTAATTGCTAAATCTTGTATATAAATAGCTACCAAGAGATGAGTGACAAAATTAACAAATCAAATGATGATACTTTTTTAAGATCAATTTGGCCTGGCCCTCCTAAGCGATTCTTTTTTCTCTTTCCTTGATTAAACTATATTATTGTTTTATTGCACCTTTCATTTCAACTATTAAACTATTGAAATAACCGTGTCAAAATTAGATGTTCATTACCCACGGGGTCAAAATGCGCTGCGGAGTCTCCTCCCCTCCCCAACTTAACGTAACTTTAGTTGAGCCACAGTTAAAAAAACATCAAATCTTAAGAATATTTTAATGTACCGCTAAATTTTTATAAACTATTAATTTGTTGTGTTTTTTTCTCGTGGACTTCGCATGTCCTAACCCTACTCCTGGAAACAGATTTGCAAAGAACCCTTAAAAATACTACACAATAAAGTAATCAACTTTCTTATTCTTAATTTCAAGCTGTAAAAAAGCCGACTTCAAATATTATGTTAAGAGAAGAAGCGCAAACAATACAAAACAAAACTTTAAGCTTTTAACCACAACGAAAACCAAAATCTAGAGTGAAAATTTAAAAACTATGCGAAGTCTGAGACTTCGCATAGTTATTAAATTTTCACTCTAGATTTATGCGAACTATGCGAAGTCTTATGCGAAGTTTTCTCGAACTATGCGAACTATGCGAAGCTGAGACTTCGCATAGTTATTAAATTTTCACTCTAGATTTATGCGAACTATGCGAAGTCTTATGCGAAGTTTTCTCGAACTATGCGAACTATGCGAAGCTGAGACTTCGCATAGTTATTAAATTTTCACTCCAGATTTTGGTTTTCGCTGTGGTTAAAAGCTTAAATTTTTGTTTTGTATTGTTTGCGCTTCTTCTCTTGACGTAATAATTGAAGTCGGCTTATTTACAGCTTGAAATTAAGAATAAGAAAGTTATTACTTTATTCCGTAGCATTTTTAAGGGTACTTTGCAAAGCTGTATCCAGGGGTAGGGTTAGGGGGTTTGACCCCCCCCCTGAAATGTTTGTCCAACTCGTAAAATCGGAATAAAAATGAATCTAAACAATTGAAGGATGACAGATTGCCAAAGATTGTTCTTTTCGGCCAACCATCTAGGGCTAAACGGAAAGCAGGTCGTCCTCGTCTGGGGTGGGAGGACGTCATAAAGAGAGATTTAAAGGAAATGGGAACTTCGTGGGCGGGTGTAAAAAGGGAGGCTTTGAATAGATTGGGGTGGAGGAGGAGCGTGCGTAGCTGTGTTGGCCTCAGGCGGCTTGGTACTGCGATGAGTTGTTAGTAGTAGTAGTAGTATATATATATATATATATATATATATATATATATAATATATATATATATATATATTATATATATATATATATATATATATATATATATATATATATATATATATATATATATATGTATATATATATATATATATATATATATATATATATAAATGTATGTATATATATATATGTATATATATATATATATATGTATATATATGTATGTATATATATATATATATATATATATATATATATATATATATATATATATATATATATATATATATATATATATATATATATATATATATATATATATATATATACATATATATACATATATATATATATATATATATATATATATATATATATATATATATATATATATATATATATTATATATATATATATATATATATATATATATATATATATATATATATATATATATATATATATATATATATATATATATATATATATATATATATATATATATATATATATATATATATATATATATATATATATATATATAGTTTTACCTCTGACAATGCCTCAAGAGCCTCCGACTCTGTACTGTCCAGCCCCAAGTCTGTATCGCGTTCTATTTCCATGTCTCTGACCTATCCTCGTGACCTCACACTCCAGATGTACTTAAGGTAGTCTAGTGAGTAGCCCCTTGATATAGTAGATGTTTTAACTTTGAATTATATATTCCCCTTCGATAATCTACGTTTTTATAGCCAGCATCATTCTTTGTTGATTAAGATGCTTAAGTCGTCAAGGTAACTATGCAGAGAAGTAACCTTTTGGTAGCTTTTGGTAATTGAAAAAAAAAGATTTTTTTTAACTGAAAGTAAGGAGCGACATTAAGACTTAAAACGAACAGAAATTATTCCGTATATGAAAAGGGCTGTACCCTCCTCAATGCCTCGCTCTTTACGCTGAAGTTTTTTATTGTTTTAAAAAATAGAGTTGTGAGAAAGATTCAAACTTTTTATTTACGAAAGTTTTTATTAGTAATAAATATACGTAATTTACAAATTAACTATGTACGTAATAATTTCTGTTCGTTTCAAGTTTTGATGTTGCTCCTTACTTTCAGTAGAAAAACTTATTTTTTTTTTGTTTAATTTCTGATCGTTTTTTTTTAATAATGCTGGGAAATCCGGTGCCCCCTTCATAGCCATGTCCTTTCCCCATGAAAACTTCCTCTAAGGAAAGATCCTCCCATGCAACCCCGGCCCAACCCCCCTCTACCAGAAAAAATTCCCCCTGAAAACGTCTGTGTACTTCCCAATAACCAATACTATATGTAAACATTGGGCAAAGTTTACAACTTGCAGCCCTTCCCCCGAGGACTGTGGGGGTTTAATCATCCTCAAAGACATAGTTATTCTATTTTTCGACCATGCTGAACCAAATGGCTATCTCAAAATTTTAATCGGGTGACTTTAGGAAAAAAATGAGCGTGGGAGGGGGCATAGTTGCCCTCCATGTTTTTGTCACTTAAAAAGGGCGCTAGAACTTTTAATTTCCGTTTGACTGAGCCCTCCCGCGATATTATAGGACGACTGGGTCGATACGATCACCCCTGGGGAAAAAAAAAAATATAAAAAAAAAAACAAATAAACACGCATCCATGATCTTTCTTCTGGCAAAAAATACGAATTACACGTTTTCGCATATAGGAGCATGGAACCTCTACTGTAGGGTTCTCTGATACGCTGAATCTGATGGTGTGATTCTCATTAAGGTTCTATGACTTTTAGGGGGTGTTTACCCCTTTTTCGAAAATAAGGCAAATTTTCTCAGGCATGTAACTTTTGATGGGTACGAAAAAAGGAGGTTGTTTCCCCCTTTTTTCGAAAATATCTCAGGTGCTTAACTTTTGATGGGTAAGACTTACCTTGATGAAACTTAAATATTTGAAATCAACATAAAAATCTGATTCTTGTGATGATGTATCTACTGGTATCAAAATTACGTTTTTTGGAGTTTCGGTTACTATAGAGCCGAACCGCTCCTTATCAAATATTTTATCAAACAGTTCGTTACCACGAACTGTTTGATAAAATCATTTTTTGTGTTCACCCATCTTCCCTTATGGTCAATTGGAGATTGAAATAAAAAAAAAACCTCATAGAAACGATTCTCTTAGTTGTAAGTTTTAATGTCGTTCTGCATTTTTATTAAATAAAAAAGCAAGTTTTTTAAACTGAAAGTAAGGAGCGACAATAAAACTTAAAACGAACAGGAATTATTCCGTATATGAAAGGGGCTGTCCCCTCCTCAACGCCTCGCTCTTTACGCTAAAGTTTTTTATTGTTTTAAAAAACAAAGTTGTGAGACAGAGTCAAACTTTAGCGTAAAGAGCGAGGCATTGAGGAGGGGACAGCCTCCTCTAACGTATATGAGGGGGTTCTCAGTTTAGTCAGTACCACGCTCTTTACGTTAAAAGTTAAAAAAAAATTAATTCACAAAACCCTGAATCACAAAGGACGTTTAATTAGAATAGATAGCTCTTTTGAAAGGACTAAAAAAAAACTGTAGCGTAAAGAGCGAGGTATTGACTTGGGGGAGAACCCCCTCATATACGTAATAATTTCTGTTCGTTTTAAGTTCTAATGTTGCTTCTTACTTTCAGTTGAAAAAACTTGTTTTTTTTAATTTAATTTCTGATCGTTTTTTAAATAATGCTTGGAAATCCGGCGCCCCCTTCATAGAAATGTCCCTTACCCCAAAGAAACATCCTCCACAGAAAGATTCTCCCGAGTAACCCCCTCCTTCAGCCCCCCCCCCACCAGAAAAAAATTCTTCCTGAAAAGTCTGTATACTTCCCAATAACCAATACAATATGTAAGCAATGGGCAAAGTTCATAACTTGCAGCCCTTCCCCTGGGAACTGTGGGAGATTAAGTCCTCCTTAAAGACATATTTATTAGATTTTCCACTATGCTGAACAAAATGGCTATCTCAAAATTTAAATTGGGTGACATTGAGAAGCAAATGAGCGTGGGAGGGGGCCTAGTTGTCCTCCATTTTTTTGGTCACTTAAAAAGGGCACGAGAACTTTTAATTTCCGTTCCAAAGAGCCCTCCTAGGATATTCTAGGATCACTGGGTCAATACGATTACCCCTCGGGAAAAAAAAACAAAAAAAAACCCAAATAAACACGCATTCGTGATCTTTCTTCTGGTAAAAAATGGAAAATTCCACATTTTTGTAGATAGGAGCTTGATACCTCTATAGTAGGGTTCTCTGATACGTTGAATATGATGGTGTGATTTTCATTAAGGTTCTATAATTTTTAGAGGGTCTTTCCCCCTTTTTTCGAAAATCAGCCAAATTTTCTCAGGCGCTTAACTTTTGATGGGTACGATTATACTTGATGAAACTTATATATTTGAAATCAGAATTAAAATCTGATTCTTCTGATGTATCTGTTTCTTAGAGTTTCGGTTACCATTGAGCCGGGTCGCTCCTTACTTACAGTTCGTTACTACGAACTGTTTGATTTGTAAATCTTTTTTTTTTCTTGGGAAGGGCTGTCCCTTCTCACTCGTTATAATAAAGTGTGATGGTGCTTTGAAAAAGCTTTATATTCCCATTCAACGGCCGTTGTGTTTCAGCAGTTTTTCTGAAAGGATTTGGACAAAAATCCAACTTTTAGCGTAAAGAACGCGGATTTTGGTAGGAGGCAGCCCCCTATATATGGAATAATTTCTGTTTGTTTTAAGTTTTGAATTGTTGCTCTTTACTTTTAGTTTTAAAAAACTTGTTTTTTTTTATTCTGATTGTTTCTCAAGTCATGACCAGGCCTAACCAAGCTATGGTGTGGGCACCGGCCTCATAAATCCCCAATCCCGTTCTGTTAAATTGTGTGTATCAATAATTGTAAATTGACTAGTAACGCCCTGCTTTTTCCAATTTTGATACATCGATAAGAATTATAACGTTGGATTGTAACTAAAGTTTTGGACAAAATTTGAATATTTAGTAAAAATTTTCGATGAACTTTACTTTCGTTGAATAAGTGCTTAATAAACTTTTTACTGCAGAATTTTGGGCGGACGGAGAGGGGTATTGTTGTTCTTGTCGGTTGAAATTTCGCGTGATTTGATTTTCTACGCGGAAGAAGCCATCAAAACCTCTACAATAAGTTTTTCTAATGTTTAAATACATTATATACATGTATTTAAGCTCATTGGAACATTGTATGTAAATAGAAAAAGAGATGTATTACCATTTAAATCACTAAAAATAATTTTCACGGTAAGACTTGCCCCTCCCCCAAGAAATTTTCTGGTGAGGCTCGTGTTACCCTACCTCACTTTTTCCACCTCTTTACTGGATGGAATACTCATGTGGTATTTTATGCCACATATAAAACTATTGTCGCAATAGGAGGGGCACTAATACCACCACCCCCCCCCCCCTCCACCTCTATACCACCAATAACAAAGGCGTAGACTAAAAATATTCCCGAGAATCAAGAGGGATTAGATAGCAGTTTCCATTCACCTATCCCCTTCTTCCCCAAAACTCATTCTATATTTATCTGAAAACTTAAAATGAGGGATTAAAATATTTGGGCATTAAAATACAGTTTTGTGAAGCATCCCCTCTCACCTACAAAGTTACCCATCGCCTCTCCTTCATCATATTTAATTCGCATTTACACATCCCTGTATATGATTAAATAAAAAAAACAAGTTTTTTTAACTGAAAGTAAGGAACGACGTTAAAACTTAAAACGAACAGAAATTATTCCGTATATGAAGGGAGCTGTCCCCTCCTCAACGCCTCGCTCTTTACGCTAAAGTTTTTTTATTGTTTAAAAAAATAGAGTTGTGAGAAAGTCAAACTTTAGCGTAAAGAGCGAGGCGTTGAGGAGGGGACAGCCCCCTTCATATACGGAATAATTTCTGTTCGTTTTAAGTTTTAACGTCGTTCCTTACTTTCAGTTAAAAAAACTTGTTTTTTTTATTTAATTTTCGAACGTTTTTGAATTAATGCTGGTTTTGATTTTGGCTCACCGTACATGAATAATTAAAACAAAATTTGCATATTATATTTGGTTAAATGGCTTTCTCAAAACTTGTTTAATTTTATTTACGAACGTTTTTATTAGTAATAAATATACGTAACTTAGAATTAACTTACGTAACGAACTTCTATATTCATAAATTTTTAACACGTATATTAGGGGGTTCGCCCCCTAGTCAATACCCTGCTCTTTAAACTATAGTTCGAATTTTTTTTCCAGTTCTTTAAAAATGACCTCTTAATCACAATCAGTTGATCAGTTGAAAAACTTGTTTTTTTTTATTTAATTCCTGATCTTTTTCTTTAATAATGCTGGGAAATCCGGCGCCCCCTTCATAGCAATGTCCCTTCCCCCATGAAAACTTCCTTCATGAAAAGATCCTTCCATATAGCCCCCGACCCTCTCCTTCCCCCACCTACCAGAAAAAATCTCCTCTGAAAAAGTCTGTATACTTCCCAACAACCAATACTATATGTTAACATTGAGTAAAGTTCATAACTTTCAGCCCTCCCCCTGGGGACTTTGGGGGATCAAGTCATTCTAAAAGACATTTTTATCATATTTTCGACCATGCTGAACAAAATGGCTGTCTCAAAATTTTGATCGGGTTACTTTGGGGAAAAAATGAGCGTGGGAGGGGGCCTAGTTGCCCTCCATTTTTTTGGTCACTTAAAAAGGGCGCTAGAACTTTTAATTTCCGTTCCAATGAGCCCTCCCACGATATTCTAGGACCACTGGGTCGATACAATCACCCCTGGGAAAAAAAAACAAAAAAACAAACAAACAAACAAACAAATAAACACGCATCCGTGATCTTTCTTCTGGCAAAAAATGGAAAATTCCACATTTTTGTAGATAGGAGCTTGAAACCTCTACAGTAGGGTTTTCTGATACGTTGAATATGATGGTGTGATTTTCATTAAGGTTCTATAACTTTTAGGGGGTCTTTCCCCCTTTTTTCGAAAATCAGCCAAATTTTCTCAGGCACGTAACTTTTGATGGGTAAGATTAAACTTAATGAAACTTATATATTTGAAATCAGAATTAAAATCTGATTCTTTTGATGTATCTATTGGTATCAAAATCCCGTTTTTTAGAGTTTCGGTTACCATTGAGCCGGGTCGCTCCTTACTTACAGTTCGTTACCACGAACTGTTTGATTTTATGAGATATGAAGCAAAACAGTTTAGTTAAAAGAAAATTTAAAAGAAATATCAGAAACAATTTTCTGTAAGAAGAAGAGAGATATTAGCCTGCAGCACCATTATTCAGTCTTGATCCAAATGAACTGAGGCGACAGATTACTCCTTCTACCGTCCCCCTCCCCCTTTTTATATTTATCTGAAGGCTCATGAAAAGTTAGTCAATTTGGCATTGAAATACGGTCTTTTAGGCATCTATTCCCCCCCCCTCTTCCTTCATAACAGCTGATGCGCAATTACTACTACTACTACTACTAACAACTGACCGCAATACCAAGCTGCCTAAGGCCAACACAGCTACGCAAGCTCCTCCTCCACCCCAATCGATTCAAGGCCTCCCTTTTTACACCCGCCCACGAAGTTCCCATTTCCTTTAAATCTTTCTTTATGACGTCCTCCCACCCCAGATGGGGACGACCTGCTTTCCGTTTAGCCCTAGATGGTTGGCCGAAAAGAACAATCTTTGGCAATCTGTCATCCTTCATCCGCACAACGTGCCCTAGCCACCTCAACCTTTCTTTCATTATAGCCCAAGAGAGCGGTATTGAACCACATTTTTCGTATAGCCTATTGTTTGAAATACAGTCGGTCAGCCGGGTACCCAGAACAATCCTTAAGCAATTTCTCTGGAAAATATCTAGCAAATATTCATCCGCTTTTCGGAGCGTCCATGCTTCAGAGCCATATTTGACCACTGTCATCACTGTAGCTTCTAATATTCTATTCTTGGTTTGCAGACTTATCTTCCTATTTTTCCAGACTTTTTTTAACTGTGAAAAAACACCCTGAGCCTTGGCTATTCTATTTTTAACATCTTCACTGCTCCCATCATCTTTACTAATAATACTACCAAGGGTAGCAAGTAGCGTAATTAAACATAACTAAACAAAATTTCATGAAGAATAAAGCCAACCAATTCAATTAAATCCAGTTTTAAAATAAATAAACATATAAACCTTTTATCTTGTGTAAAATAAGTGACTTTTCAGGAACGAATGTACCACCATACGGTGTTGCATTCTCTGCAACTGAGAAGCTCAATATGTGGATTTTTGATATTTTTAAATGGATTGGCTATCTCAAAAATTTTCAATCGATAGAAACTTGTTCCTCTTTGGTCCCTTAAAAACAGCACCGTATGTTCTAATTTCCATTTCTAATTTCCAAACTGAGTCAAAAATTAGTAACCCCCCCCCCCCCGAAACAAAATCCTGGATCCGCCCTTGGTCTGCTGAGAAGTTAGGAGCTAAGTTCAAAATTCAAAGCTATGCAATATATGCAGCCCTAAACGTGTTAAATACTTTCTTATTGTACCCATACTTTTCCAGCTCAGCTAGGGGTGGGCTAGTAGGCCCACGCCCCAGAGGTTTTAACCTCCAAGCCTTTAGTTAGTAATACCAAAAAAAACTCGGCAAAGTTCTAATGCATGACCACCTCTAAAGGAAACATGCTAATAAAATACAAGTAGTATCATTAGGTTCCTTATTTTATGACCTTTCCAAATATCACAGACGCTTTTCTGACAATACAGCCCCCCCCCCCCTCTGACGGTCCCAAATATAACTTTTGGATGTGTACAAACCTAAAAGAAAACGCTAAAACAATAAACATTTTACTTTATTATTTACACCATGTTGACTATCATATTTCCTTCTATTTTTGTTAGGCCTACCTATATTTAAAAATCATTTTAACCCTTTGCTGTGGCTGATGTCATGCTCTGACGAAACCTTACCAGTTTTTTTTCTGCCTATAATTCCAGGTTTCAATATGTTTGAGCTCGCGTCAACTGCTCAAAGCTTTTAACTTACAAATCAGGGTGTGACTGCAAAGACATAACTATAACCTTTAAGATATTTTTTTTCTGCTACGAATTCTAATTCTTTTAAGTGCAGCTAGATGGTGCACACTTAAACTTTACTTTTGCGCATGCTGACCAATGGTATGCGTAGCGCATGTACCGACCTCCTGATTTTCTGTCTTTGGCTAGGAGTGCAATGCGTGGTTGGGGCAAATCATCCGACGCTTCCTCTGTTTTCCTCCCAAATTTATCCAGGTATCCATTTAGAGCTGAGTCAACTCTGGCTGAGCTCACAGAGCCACGCATCAGACCCCCATTTCAGTATCAATAACCAGCGACACAAGGACTCAAACCCCCTGTTCTAAACGATTTCAATGTGCGCACTTATGCATTTTTTAATGTGGTTGCGCAGTTCTTCAAGTCAGCCCTTTTTCAAAAGCTGTTTTTGGGTGGAATTAAATTTAAAAAAAAATACTTTTTTTTAACTGAAAGTAAGGAGCGGTATTAAACTTAAAACGAACAAAAATTATTCCGTATATGAAATGGGCTGTCCCCTCCTCAGCGCCTCGCTCTTTACGCTAAAGGTTTTTATTATTTAAAAAAACAAAGTTGTGAGACAGAGTCAAACTTTAGCGTAAAGAACAAAGCGTTGAGGTGGGGACAGCCCCTTTCATAGACGGAATAATTTCTGTTTGTTTTAAGTTTTAATGTCGCTCCTTACTTTCAGTTAAAAAACTCGTTTTTTTTATTTAATTTCTGAAAGTTTTTGAATAAATGCAGGTTTTGATTTTGGCTCACCGTACATGAATAACTAAAAACAAAATTTGCATACTAATTTTACTTCTTTTTTTTGGTTAAAAGGCTTTCTCGAAAGTTGTTTAATTTTATTTACGAACGTTTATAGTAATAAATATACGTAAATTACGAATTAACTTACGTAACGAACTTCTATACTCGTATTTTTTTATTACGCGTATTAGGGGGTTCGCCCCCTACTCAATACCTTGCTCTTTACGCTAAAGTTAGAATTTTGTTCCAATTCTTTAAGAATGACCCCTTAATCACAAAGGCCGTTAATTAAAATAAATAGCTCTTGTGAGATGACTAAAAAAAATTAGTATAAAGAGTGAGGTATTGACTAGAGGGCTAACCCAGTCATATAAGTAATGACTTCAGTTCGTTTTAAGTTTTGATGTTGCTCTTTACTTTCAGTGAAAAACATCTTTTTTAAATTTAATTTATGATTGTTTTTTTAAATATTGCTCCTCAACGCCTCGCTCTTTACGCTAAAGTTTTTTTATTGTTTAAAAAAATAGAGTTGTGAGAAAGTCAAACTTTAGCGTAAAGAGCGAGGCGTTGAGGAGGGGACAGCCCCCTTCATATACGGAATAATTTCTGTTCGTTTTAAGTTTTAACGTCGTTCCTTACTTTCAGTTAAAAAAACTTGTTTTTTTTTATTTAATTTTCGAACGTTTTTGAATTAATGCTGGTTTTGATTTTGGCTCACCGTACATGAATAATTAAAACAAAATTTGCATATTATATTTGGTTAAATGGCTTTCTCAAAACTTGTTTAATTTTATTTACGAACGTTTTTATTAGTAATAAATATACGTAACTTAGAATTAACTTACGTAACGAACTTCTATATTCATAAATTTTTAACACGTATATTAGGGGGTTCGCCCCCTAGTCAATACCCTGCTCTTTAAACTATAGTTCGAATTTTTTTTCCAGTTCTTTAAAAATGACCTCTTAATCACAATCAGTTGATCAGTTGAAAAACTTGTTTTTTTTTTATTTAATTCCTGATCTTTTTCTTTAATAATGCTGGGAAATCCGGCGCCCCCTTCATAGCAATGTCCCTTCCCCCATGAAAACTTCCTTCATGAAAAGATCCTTCCATATAGCCCCCGACCCTCTCCTTCCCCCACCTACCAGAAAAAATCTCCTCTGAAAAAGTCTGTATACTTCCCAACAACCAATACTATATGTTAACATTGAGTAAAGTTCATAACTTTCAGCCCTCCCCCTGGGGACTTTGGGGGATCAAGTCATTCTAAAAGACATTTTTATCATATTTTCGACCATGCTGAACAAAATGGCTGTCTCAAAATTTTGATCGGGTTACTTTGGGGAAAAAATGAGCGTGGGAGGGGGCCTAGTTGCCCTCCATTTTTTTGGTCACTTAAAAAGGGCGCTAGAACTTTTAATTTCCGTTCCAATGAGCCCTCCCACGATATTCTAGGACCACTGGGTCGATACAATCACCCCTGGGAAAAAAAAACAAAAAAACAAACAAACAAACAAACAAATAAACACGCATCCGTGATCTTTCTTCTGGCAAAAAATGGAAAATTCCACATTTTTGTAGATAGGAGCTTGAAACCTCTACAGTAGGGTTTTCTGATACGTTGAATATGATGGTGTGATTTTCATTAAGGTTCTATAACTTTTAGGGGGTCTTTCCCCCTTTTTTCGAAAATCAGCCAAATTTTCTCAGGCACGTAACTTTTGATGGGTAAGATTAAACTTAATGAAACTTATATATTTGAAATCAGAATTAAAATCTGATTCTTTTGATGTATCTATTGGTATCAAAATCCCGTTTTTTAGAGTTTCGGTTACCATTGAGCCGGGTCGCTCCTTACTTACAGTTCGTTACCACGAACTGTTTGATTTTATGAGATATGAAGCAAAACAGTTTAGTTAAAAGAAAATTTAAAAGAAATATCAGAAACAATTTTCTGTAAGAAGAAGAGAGATATTAGCCTGCAGCACCATTATTCAGTCTTGATCCAAATGAACTGAGGCGACAGATTACTCCTTCTACCGTCCCCCTCCCCCTTTTTATATTTATCTGAAGGCTCATGAAAAGTTAGTCAATTTGGCATTGAAATACGGTCTTTTAGGCATCTATTCCCCCCCCTCTTCCTTCATAACAGCTGATGCGCAATTACTACTACTACTACTACTAACAACTGACCGCAATACCAAGCTGCCTAAGGCCAACACAGCTACGCAAGCTCCTCCTCCACCCCAATCGATTCAAGGCCTCCCTTTTTACACCCGCCCACGAAGTTCCCATTTCCTTTAAATCTTTCTTTATGACGTCCTCCCACCCCAGATGGGGACGACCTGCTTTCCGTTTAGCCCTAGATGGTTGGCCGAAAAGAACAATCTTTGGCAATCTGTCATCCTTCATCCGCACAACGTGCCCTAGCCACCTCAACCTTTCTTTCATTATAGCCCAAGAGAGCGGTATTGAACCACATTTTTCGTATAGCCTATTGTTTGAAATACAGTCGGTCAGCCGGGTACCCAGAACAATCCTTAAGCAATTTCTCTGGAAAATATCTAGCAAATATTCATCCGCTTTTCGGAGCGTCCATGCTTCAGAGCCATATTTGACCACTGTCATCACTGTAGCTTCTAATATTCTATTCTTGGTTTGCAGACTTATCTTCCTATTTTTCCAGACTTTTTTTAACTGTGAAAAAACACCCTGAGCCTTGGCTATTCTATTTTTAACATCTTCACTGCTCCCATCATCTTTACTAATAATACTACCAAGGGTAGCAAGTAGCGTAATTAAACATAACTAAACAAAATTTCATGAAGAATAAAGCCAACCAATTCAATTAAATCTAGTTTTAAAATAAATAAACATATAAACCTTTTATCTTGTGTAAAATAAGTGACTTTTCAAGAACGAATGTACCACCATACGGTGTTGCATTCTCTGCAACTGAGAAGCTCAATATGTGGATTTTTGATATTTTTAAATGGATTGGCTATCTCAAAAATTTTCAATCGATAGAAACTTGTTCCTCTTTGGTCCCTTAAAAACAGCACCGTATGTTCTAATTTCCATTTCTAATTTCCAAACTGAGTCAAAAATTAGTAACCCCCCCCCCCCCGAAACAAAATCCTGGATCCGCCCTTGGTCTGCTGAGAAGTTAGGAGCTAAGTTCAAAATTCAAAGCTATGCAATATATGCAGCCCTAAACGTGTTAAATACTTTCTTATTGTACCCATACTTTTCCAGCTCAGCTAGGGGTGGGCTAGTAGGCCCACGCCCCAGAGGTTTTAACCTCCAAGCCTTTAGTTAGTAATACCAAAAAAAAACTCGGCAAAGTTCTAATGCATGACCACCTCTAAAGGAAACATGCTAATAAAATACAAGTAGTATCATTAGGTTCCTTATTTTATGACCTTTCCAAATATCACAGACGCTTTTCTGACAATACAGCCCCCCCCCCCTCTGACGGTCCCAAATATAACTTTTGGATGTGTACAAACCTAAAAGAAAACGCTAAAACAATAAACATTTTACTTTATTATTTACACCATGTTGACTATCATATTTCCTTCTATTTTTGTTAGGCCTACCTATATTTAAAAATCATTTTAACCCTTTGATGCATGAATATTGAAAAAAGAGAGGAAAAAATTCTGCGCCTGTTTCTGTGCTTTATTTAAGGTTATTCCGCGACGAAAATGTCAAGAAAAAAAACTAATTGTTGAAAGTGAAGAAACTACAGAATGGTTCCCACAGGCAACATCCGGCAGTAACAGCACATAGTCACACGTCGCCTAGCTAGTGTGGTAAGATAGGAAACAGTTTCTGTTTGGCGTGAAACACAAAACCACTTCGCACTTAATACACTTCAACTTGGAGTAGGCTTGAACACAAGCTCGGAACCTCTGTTTGCTGTCTATCCAAGCTGGAAAGTGCTCCTGGCCGTCGAGTCTCGTCGAGTCTGGTGGGCGGCAACTATACTTTCTTTTCTTTTGGGATAGAGCTTCGTTGAGTGGTCTGCCTCTCTTAGGTGTCGCTGAGGATGCGCCAGACAGTAAGGCGCGTGCAACGTCCGTTTTGAACTGCAGCAAGTTCATAGGTTTTTGTCCAGTAGGAAGACACCTGCGATATAGGATCCATCCATTTACAATGGAAAGGTCAAACAAGAAAAAGAAAATTCGCATGTACCACTTGTTTCTGGACTTGAAGTCAATTCTGTACAGCTCTATCAGCATATCGGCAAGATCAACGCCACCCATAAAGCGTTTGTATTCTTTCACGCAGTGTGGTCTCTTCACTTCCATATGCTCTTTTCGCTTGCCATCCCACCTCTCACAGGTATCTTCAGGATCCACAGCTGCATAGCTTGATATCAAGTGAACCGGCTTATTATCATACCACTTCACCACTACAATATTCGACTGCGTTTCCACCCGCCAGTCATACGAGCCTCTTCCTTGCGCTTTCATTTTGCTATCTAGTTCCAAAGCGCAGCCTTTTAACCTGTTTACTCTAACTGTAGCCAGTGTAAGTATACCCTGGTCATTTAGGGCAGGTCTAGTGACGTTTGGGCCAGGTCTAGTGACGAAAACCAGTTGTCGTAAAAGAGCTTGTAGTTCATGTGGTTTGGGATTCCCCTCGCAAGTTGGAGGACAAAGTCAGCACCAACCCCAAATCGCTTGTATCAACTGATCCCTTGCCAGTGTAAATTTCTAAATCATACACAAATCCACTTATTCCCGCTCTGGAGATGAACTTGTATCCCCACTTATGTGGTTTTTTCGGATTGTACTGCTTCAGCGATATTCGCTGCTTCGTCGGAACTATTTGCTCATCAATGACCTGGTGTTCTTCCGGGTGTATCTTCATGAAGTTGGCTCGAACCTTCTCTATCAAGGGACGAATTTTATGAATTTTGTCGTAACCAGGGTCTCCCTGAGGCTTGTGCGATACATTGTCATTGAAATGCAAATACTTCTTTATCAGTTCAAATATGTCACCTGACATAGCATCGGCTATCACGGAGTAACGAGTTTCGTTTGACCTGTAGCTGCGATAGGAGGGCATTTTCAATATTCCTGTAAACGCAAGGACTCCCAGGAAACGCTCAATGTCAGTCGAAGAAACGCCTAACTGCTTAAAACAACATGACATATTCCAATGGGGTCTTGCCGCTCATTTCTTGGTCGACTCGAAGCTGATCTTTCCACAGAGTGTCTGGTGGGATAAAATCTACTTTCCTCCAAGCAATGTCTCGTCGTCTCATTGGTTTGGAAGTAGGAATACTTGGGGCTTGTTGTGGTCGGGTTTCTTCACCTCCATTAGCTTGAGACTCATCCTGACTGTCACAGTCGTTGGCCTTAATTCGGCCGGTTTCTATTTCAGCTTGGAGCAGTTCTTCTAAAACTTCGTCAGGAGGAACATACTGCGGATCAGATGGGTCTTCATCTTCACTTGGCAGGTCTTCCAGGTCAGAAGTATCATCTGGACAAAGAACAAAATTCACAGCTTGTGCCAATGAAATTGGGTGTGAACGTAGTTTCTTCATAATTGTAGATTACTCATCTTCCGCTGTTTTTGGTGCAGTGGATGTAGATTCGTCCATTGCAACCCTAGAAAAGACATATTGGTTGAGAAACTTAGTCAATCTTACTAATTGTATCTACAGGAAATTTCGTAATTAAGCTACAGAAAGTTTAGTATTTTACTATTGACAATTGAAACCCCAAGCTCAAGCTCCTCAGAGCTACAGATCCTATTTAGCATCGTCGAATCATCAGAAATTATAAGATAGTGGCGTAAAAACTGTGGTTACGGGATATCTTAGCATATCACACTCCATATACGTTCAGTCGCCTGAAAAGTTCCCATTTCCGACGGATGGTTCCTCTAGGAACCACGATTTTTAGGGCCGCTCCCTTCCCTTAATTTTTGCACTATAGATGCAAACGACGCTTCATTTGAACTGTCAGACCTTCCTCTCTGCCAAGTCAGGGAAATAAAAACTCTAGAACAAATCACTACTTTGTCAATTACAAAAATACATGCCCACCTTTCTGAAAAATCCAAGGAGGCAAAAAGTACTTACTTCGACCGTGATTATCTCACCCAAAGGCAGACGATCATAAACTGACAAAAATACTGGGAATAGAGCTCGTTGACTATCACACAATGATAGTAACCCTGAGGGGCTAGCTTGTGTTGTTTTGATAAAAAAAAATTCTGAAATTTGTGGTTCCTGAGGGAACCTTCAGGCATCAAAGGGTTTAAGATAATATTTTCATCCAATTCAGTTCTATAGCAATCGCTTAGTCCGAATGCTTTTCATGTGTCGAGAATGCAATTACCCAGCTAACAGACATACGACTCATCGCGAGACGAATAACAACTAAGAAATTTTATTTGGGGTTGTATCTGGACAATCACAGAGATAGGGTGCATTGTCAGAAAAGTGACTATTCTATTTAGAAAGAGCATAAAATAACGAATTTAGTTGTAATGCTTTTATCTATTAACGTATTTTACATATTGATATATTTTCTTTAGAAGTAGGCACTAGAACGTTACCAAACATAAAATTTAACTGTTTTTTTTAAGATTTTTGAACCAAGTTTGGAACTTCCAAGACTGAAAAGCAAATACACAAAATAAATGTTTCAGCCTCTCTTATCTTCTGTTCTACTTTTTTTTATATATAATCATAATTTTCTCATGGCATCATGAGATACATGGTTACATAGATGCTATAGTTACATAGTTACCTACATACATATATATATATATATATATATATATATATATATATATATATATATATATATATATATATATATTATATATATATATATATATATATATATATATATATATATATATATATATATATATATATATATATATACGCTTATATACATAGTTAGTTATAGTTGCATAGTATAGTTACTATAGTTACTACACCTTTCACCGACAGAGTTTCTGCTTATTTGGTTTTCATTTGCCAAGATTTGTTTTATAATTGGTATATCAAATTGAGGGTTCTATCAGTAGCTGGATGATGATTTTTTTTTTTTTTTTAACAAGAATGACCTTGTATCTTTTGGAAAATTTAACCCGTCCCCTTACTTAACCCAATTTATAGCTGGTCGCAACCACCCAGATTATATCTTACACAGAATTAGAAAAAATGACATCCCATTGTGCTCGTGTGGCGGTGTTGAAAATTGTCATCACCTCCCCTTTGAATATGCCAATTATTTTTTTTCCGCGCTCACTTTTGATCAAACATCTAAGTGATCTTTCCTTTCAATTTGTATTTACCTAGTTTTTGCAAACTTACTCGGTTCGTAGAAATTCAATTTTTCATTGACACGGTCTGATTTGATCAATGTTCAAAGTTGATTTCTAGAGGGGTATACTTATTATTCAGTTTTTAGTTTGTTTGGTTTCTTCTTCTTTTTCTTATACGTATTTTCTTCTTTTTTATGTATTCTTTTCTCTCTTCTTTTCGTTTCGGATAAACCATTATTTTAGTCTGTTGTGCTCAACGCGGGACTAATGATCTAATCGATGGGCCTACAAAGAGAGGCGTGTCTCGGCATACGATTCACAACTCGTAACGCACCTTATCTCAAAGTTTCAAATTCCCAGACATTATGTGTTCTCTCTCTCTCTAGTGACTTAGGATTCGAATTGCTTTCTGCACGTGGAAAAATATTTTGAATTATTTGACGTTTTGTTTAATTCATGTCGCTATGAACAATTAAATATTGTATATGATCAGTTTTAACTATTTATTTCAGATCAACTATGGAAACAAGTCCTTGTGAAGCACCCGTGAGAATTTTAACTATGGCCAAGCAGTAATTTAGGGCCTATTGGTGAGACAATGTTTTCTGGAATCAGTGTTGTAAAATATATTAGTTAAATTTAAAACAAAACAGTATATGTGATCTGGGAAGTAAAATGAAAAGTGAACTGTATACTCATAGTGATTAGACACAACTCCCTTTTGTTGCCGGCTTGTGGACAAGTGATAAAAGCAGGATCTTTGCCTACTTGAACAGGATAAATCTGATGATACCAACTTTGAAGGTATTTTTTTCCTATTTTGATTTTTCTGGTAAAGGTTTTGAATAAAAACTCTTCAGAAAAAGAGATGCTAGAACAAAGAGACATTTTTAGATTGCTTATTCTATGTTCATTTTTATGGCCCCATGGGCGCCCATAAGCTGAATTCCAGGGGGGGGGGGTAAACCTCGTCTAATTGGCACTTTTAATGCTATATCATGGAAATCTCAGAGCAAAAATATAACAATAAGGCAGCATTATTCAGCCAGGGGGGGGGGGGTGCCTCCCCTGTCCCCTTTATGGGTGCCCATGTATGGCTCTGTTCGTTTTTTAACAATTCATCAATGCCCCCCCCCCCTCGAACGGTCTCATGTAGCCCTAGGCTGTATAGAAAAAACGTCATCATGATGACTGATTCATCATCAACGTGGTTAAAACTGATTAAAAAACAGATACGATTGAAAAAAAAACAAAAAAAACAAGGAAACGATCCATTGATACTTGCTCCGGATTATAAAGTAACAACTCTATCATTTTTTATTTTTATTTTTTTTTTTTTTTGGTTAGTTTTTTATATAGCTTAGGGCTATATTAGACTTTTAGAGGGGGCTGGGGATGAATTGTCCAAAACGCAAACAAAACCATAAAAACGAACATAAAATTAGCAATCTATAAGTGTCTCTTCCTTCAATGTTGGAGGGGGTTGCATTTCTAGGAAAGGTATTACTTTTGGTAATACATACTTTTTAAAAGTAAGTTTGTATATATTTAAACAGAATCTTCTTCATTTGTGTTACGATCGTGGAGGTTGTCTAAGGCGAGTGGCGGATCCGTGAAATCGTGGATGGCAAAATCCTGGATCCGCCGCTGTGTAAGGCTATGCTTGAGCTTTACCACAGGTAAAATTGGCGTGACTCTAACTGCAGAAAACATATGCACATTGGGTTCACATAACTTTGGAATTCCACATGCTGACTAATTCCGTCTCAACCCATAAAAACGTAGTCTGTACTAATGGATTTGGTTATTTCATGATTGTCTTATATTAGATAGCCCCTCTAAAAAGTCTAGTTGTGACCTTCTTTTTCAACAAGCAGTGTTTCTACCAATGTATCTCAAAATTCCAAATCTCAGTCAGACGATCCCTCTCCCTCTTTATAGAAGAGAAAATCATTGTCCCTGGCTGTCTAATTATTTCAAGGCGGCAAATCGCAAAACCGCGCAGAGGTGGTCGCACGTTTTTCATACAGATCAAACAATACTTCCTTAATTTCAGAAGCAGGGTTGCCACCCTGACCTGGAAGAATTGACTAAATCTGAGAGGAAAAATTTACTAAATCGCATTTGTTTTTACTAAATGCTCAGAAAAATTTTTGCGTGTGCGGCTGCCGCCGCACGCGCACATTCAACAATCGATGTTTACTATAGGTGGATAATCAATAGGATTTTCACAATCTTTTTTCCTTTTTTTTTCTTTTTTTCTCTTTTCATCTTTTCTTTCGTTTTCATAGTATGATTGAAAATTCCGGAAACCTATAGGCCTAAGTTCAAAAATCCTTTTTTTTATTATTTGGATGTACTACTGGATAAGCTTCATATTCCAGATGCGGTTTATGCAAGACGTCGAACAATAGTCTGGAATCTTAGATTCTGGAAATTCTGCTGGTAAAGCCGGCTTTAAATTTATCAATGGTGTTCAGGTCATAAATTCAGATATATTGAAAAAGTAAAAAACAATCAACGAAAAAAAACGGCTACAACTCATAATCACGAAGCAATTCAGGCAATGGAGTGCTTATTGCTTAATGCTTAGATAGAGTGCTTCTAAATCATGACTTTTTGCTAGATTTCGGGAAATTTAATAGATCCTCTAAATTCACTAGATTATTTTTTTTACTAGATCTAGTAAAATCGTACTGACGGTGGCAACCCTGTTCAGAAGCGCCTAGTTCATAGCACAGTTTATATAATTAGTTTATATAATTATATAATTAATTTATATAATTAAATAATTAGTTTATATAATTATATAAACTGTGGTTCATAGTTCATTGAAAACAAGCATCCTCGGCTGATCTGCTGGGTGTAAGACTGGAAACAAACCATTCATATAACAGGGATTCTTCTTTCTTCTACCACACGCTACATTTCTGTGTTGGAAGACTTTTTTGTAACTTAAATCTATGCGCAATGTAGACTGCATGGCTCTCCGCATTGCGTAATAGCATCTTTACCCAGATGTCTGATAAGATAGCTAAGCTCCTAAAAGCGAAACAGAGCCGAAAGTACCAGTTTTGTAGCGAGTACGCTTAAGGTGCAATTAAAAAAAAAAAATCCTTTTGACAAAATTTGCTGATTTGAAGAACTCGTAGCGCAATGCACAGGCACCCAAATGAAGATCCGGCAACATCGCTTTTGAGGAGCTTTCTTTCCTTGTACCACCATCCGTCAATTCGGGGAACGTTACACAGCTCGCTCTGATTGTGCTCACTTGCTGAAAACAGTGATTACCAGATTTCTCTCTGATCCGAAGCCATTTTGCCCGCAGAAGGAAGCACTTATGACACAGTGTGTGGAAATAGGCTTAGTTTATTGCTCGGAATATATTTGTACCCGTCTTCCTACGGGGTCATCAATCAAAGCAACATTTCGATTCCCTGAGCAATGGCTTAACATACATACAAAACCTATAGGTGAAGCTAGATAAAGAAATGAGTGGCATATTTGGTATTCTTGGTATACTGGGCGTCATTAGCTACATTTTAAGTGGGAATACCTATACTTGCCGCTTTTTTTACTTTCAGTGTCTCTCCTTGTACCAAATTTGAACATGAAATGAGTCATTCCACGCAGTTTTTGCCTCTGTTTTCAGGCTTCATCGAGGCATTTACCTTTAGGCTGGTGGAGCCTCCCGCTTCTATGAAATATAAATGTTTTAAAGATTTTTCTATGTTTACCCAAAAATCGCTGTTTTTTTATTTTGACGCATACGACCCCCACTAAACAAATTTACACACGTCTGCTTACTTTTAGACTAGTTATTCTTGCACCCTATGCTGTAGTTCAAAGCTAGAAGGTCTGTTCACACTTGTATAATAGCAACCATAAAAATTCTCACTTGGGAGTTACAATGGTAAAAGAATATGGTAACTTTATGATACCCATTATGGTAACTTTATGGTAATAGTATCTTTAGAATACCTATGTTCACACTTCATGAGAACAAATGGTAAATTGTGAGACATTAGTACCAAATTCAGACAACATTATTGAGCAGTTATCTTTTGCATTTGGTTATCGTCTAAAAATCCAAAACACGAAGTATTGCACTTTTCGTGTTTGAAGAATCGAAACCCCTGCCGTTCATACGTTTTGGCCAAACGCCAAATTTCCTGCCATAATTAAAGGAATGTATTCTTCTGTTGTCGATTTGCCAAAAAACTTTATATAGTAAAAAGGTATATCTTTCGATTTTTCTTTTTCCCTTTTTTTTCTCATGAAATGCTATTCTTCATTATCTGTTCTGTCTACCACTTTTTCTTTTAACTCTTATTCGGATGTTCATACAAAAATGACGAGGGAAATCATAAATTCAATACCATAACCTTCAGCATCTGCTTTATAGACAATTTTTCTTGTTTGTTCTTTTTTCTTTCACACGAGCTTTTCATCATCTTTTCTATTCACCACTTTTTGTTTTAACCCTTATCTCAACTGTTAATAGAAAAAAACTGAAGGAAATCTTAAGAAGTTACGTTAAAAGATAACGGAAATTCAACTTTTATTTGTTAACAAAAATTAGTACATATTTAAAAGAAACACAAATATAGAATACTTTATGGCTCGAGAATGCCACTCGTTTGGCACCTTCAAAAGACTAGTAAAAAAATATTTGTTTTTTGTGATTAATTTTCTATACTCTTGCCTGCTGCCAATGTTTTTTTTTTTTTTTTTTTTTTTTTTTTTTTTTTTTTTTTTTTTTTTTTTTTTTTTTTTAGATGTTGTGATTCACTGTAGTTTGATAAAGCTTATTTAGTGAACTCTCCTTATGCTTTACATATTAAAAGTTCAAATGCTTATGCTTATATGTTTAAATATGAATCTTATGTTTATATTGTTTAAATTTTAAGCGTTTAAATGTTTAATGTTTATTTGAGCTTTTCATAATCCCCCTCCTTCAGGCCATGGAGCCTTTGTGGGGATTTGTAGATTGTTATGTAATTATTTTACTGATATTTGGAAAATAAATCTATCTATCTATCTATCTATCTATGGATCAAATGATTAATATCGCAATGTTTATAATGACCTGGCACCATGAAGCCTATAATAAAACTGAAGAAAAACAAATAATTAAGTTGCGCTGTTATTTTTCCCAGGAGACTGGGATCAAACGGATTAAAACTTCCAGTTTCAAGCTTCATATTGTGAAAAAAATGAAGACCCTTCACGCCATGGACTATTAGAAGGACAGCGGATTTTTGCAAAGGCTCATTTCCTTTAAATTTATTGACAATATAGTAACCATAAGTTTGACTCCATTTGGTTCGTATATAATGGCTCTTTATTTGGTATTAAAAAGTGATTTTATAGACAAGCCCTCTTATTCTAAGAGCCAGACATACTCTTGAAAGACGGTTAGGAGGTAGAGCGAGTGGCAGGGCTGAAGGTGATAAGGCATGGGCCCCTATCAAGGGCGTATCTAGAATTCTTGTCCGGGGACTTTTTTTTTTTTGGGGGGGGGAGGGTGCACAAAAAAGCTTTACTTAACTCATCAATAATTGGTTATATGAATTTTTGTTATTTTTTCGGACGAAACTTTGGGGGGGGGGGAGGGTTCAAACACGGTACCCCTCTGGATACGGCCTTGGCCCTATTGCTTATGGCAGACTACCTATTACTACTACTAACAACTCACGGCAGCACCAAGCCACCTAAGGCCAACACAACTACGCATACTCTTCTTCCATCCCAGTCTATTCAAAGCCTCCCTTTTTACACCCTTCCAATAATGTAGAGAGGCAGATGACCCTTGTTGACTAACTGAACATAGTAAATAATCCTGCTTTTCTTGGGCTGCAAGAAGTTGTAGGAAATGCTCAATTTTACTGGAAATGCTCAATTGGGGGGTAATATAATAAAATGGCAAGTCGTGCAGTAACTCTAATATACATTTGCTTATGTTTGTGCCAGATCTTCGTCAAGGCCGAAAAAAAAAACTAAAAAGCTGAAATATGTCGAACGGCCAACACGTATCCTTATGATTACTATAATTGAAAATATGTACAAAAAAAAAGACATTTACAAAAATGTACGATCATACCATGCTGATGTTAAATAACATAACACTGAAAAATGAAGAGATGTTGGCATATATGTCCGGAAAATGTTTCCAGCTGAAGGGATCTTCCAGATGAAGGGATCATCCAGAAGAAGGGATCTTGCAAAGACTTTGAGTCCCTCCCCTCTATCATGCTGCGGTTTTTTCCGACGTTATATGAAGGTTTCCTAGCATATTGGGTAAAGAAAGATATTCTGAACCAGACACACGCAAATTTTTTCGGGGATGAGGGGAGTAATAAAAAATTTACTGATAATTTTAATAAGATGTGTACAGAAATCTGAAAAACAATAAGGATTTCGGGGATCCAAACCTCCAACGCTCCCTGTGTACGTTCATGTTGTGTGCAATATTAATATTAAACAGTTCGGTAACACCCATGAATGTCGACATTCCATCATCTCGTTACCTTGTTAGTTATAACTTATAAAGCTCTAGAAAAGGCAAATCTTTGGATTAATTTTTTCTCAATTGACTTACAAAAAGCGTTCGATCTAACAAATAACTCAGTTTTGTTGAAAAAAAAAATTACATTTGGTTCAGAACAGGATACAGACTAGAGCAGTAGCGTCAATTCACGAAAATGTAGAGGGGGGAAATTGTATTTTTCAAAATATAATGGGGAGGGTAATCTTTTTTTATCAATGAAAATTCCAAACGAGGTATATTTCAAAATATAAAAAAATGGTTCACTTGACCTAGGCTAATTTGACTTCATCTGACTACTATGACAACTATTCTGTCCGGAGGATGATATGTTTTATCGTCGAGTATGACTATCGATACTGGACTGTCTCATTTTTCTGTTTTTGTCCGTTTTGGGCTTGAGAAATACTAATTTTGTTTAACTAATTCTGTAAACATCTTCGAACTTTAAAGTTGGCATGTTTCACCCAACAGAAGTTTCAGTGTTAACCGGTAAACAATTGCAATCTTATCAAACGTAATTAACACAGCCATAAGTTGTGCTCGATTTCTAACAACTATGTTATCTTGATTTCTAAATGTTCAATCCGAATCATCAGCTTAATTTATAGACGAAAGCTACCTGTTCACAAAAATGCCACTTAGGCAAACTGAGGGGTTCCTTTTCACATTTTTTCCTTCAAGGGGATTTGACACCCTGAAAATCATTTTCAGAGCGTTAGTGTCGGCTGATCATCTCAAAGATAAAGGGTCCATTGGTTAATTCTCACAGCGGACTAGCTATAAGCGAAAGCTGTCGAGAATTTGTGGTTATAACCATAAAAACTTAATTACTTCGAAACAACCAGAAGACAAAAAATTTTGAAATTGACCTAAGAATGGTCAAGAGGGTAGAAACTGTTTCAATTTTGATGTCCTTGTTATTTAGGCTCAGTTAAGGCATTTTAGGTCTTCCATCAAATTTATTGTCTCCTTTTTGGAATGAAATCCCCAGTTTATTATAGTATTATGATTCGCCGATAAGTTTACAAAAAATTCTTCAACATAGTCTCTCACGTAAGGCTCTATGACCAGGAAAAACAACAGGGGAGAAACAAAAACAAAACAATTCAACACAACCCATTCACACCAAGGCCGTATCCAGGATTTTTGTTCTGGGGGGATGTTTTTTTTTTTGGGGGGGGGGACTACAAAAAACAATAAAAACGCATCAAAAGTTTGTTTATATGCATTTTTGTTTCGTTTTTACGAGTCGGACAGACATTTATGGGCGAAGATTTCAAACCCCTTCCCTGGATACGGCCTTGATCCACACCTTCAAAAAAACTAAACACAGGAAACAAAAAATAAAAGGCATGCACAAACAAATTTACAAAAAGAAAAAAATCCAATCTCCCACCTCAAAAATCCCAAAATCGCAAGCTAGGCAGGGGAGTAGCTCATGATTTCAAACCTTGAACTGAATAAACTGAAAGAAATGTACCTGGTTGAATATTCTCCATTTTTCTTTTAATGCCGTTTCATGTGTACTGGCCGGAATTTGTTTAAAGCAAATGCACAGTCATGTTTCCGATTCTTTTCCATTCCACCCTTCCGATAACAGAAATAGCTCTTCCATTGTGTTGATGTCAACCTGTCTAAAACATAAATTGATAGTTTGACAGTATTACTGAATATATAAAAGGAATTAATTAAACATTCAGCTAAAAGAAGTGCATCCCTGCGGAAGAGGTACCTAGCTATCAAATTTAAAGATATATGGAATGCAAGAAATTGGAAACCTTTGTCTTAAGTTGAAAAACAGAAAAGTGCAGTCTCATCTGTTATAGTTTCCATTGTCTCCAATAGGAGTAACCTTGGGCGGGCAGGAAACATAAGGATTTCTCCTAGAAACTAGAGAGTCTTGCAGGCCTCCCCTACCTTCAATCAGATGGTTTTAGCAGGTAGAACAGGCAATCTTAGCATACCCAAAAGTTTTGGAAACAACCGCAAAGCTAAAATTGTGTGAAACTTTGAAATGTTAAGCTTTTGCAGAATGATAAGGATGGCTATGGGCTATAGAAATCCCCCCCCCCCAAAAAAAATCACCAAAAACAATTCCAGAAACTTCGACTCGGGGTGAGAAAATTCCCAAGGATCCGAAGCTTAACCGCTCGTAGCGAATCGAGGAATACTAGAGGAGACAGACAACACATGCATATGTACAGACACACACACACACGCGCATATATATATATATATATATATATATATATATATATATATATATATATATATATATATATATATATATATATATATATATATATATATATATATATATATATATACATATATATATATATATATATATATATATATATATATATATATATATATATATATATATATATATATATATATATATATATATATACATATATATATATATATATATATATATATATATATATATACATTTATATATATATATATATATATATATATATATATATATATATATATATATATATATATCTATATATATATATATATATATATATATATATATATATATATATATATATATATATATATATATATATATATATATATATATATATATATATATATATATATATATATATATATATATATATATATATATATATATATATATATATGATTGAGGGGCAAGGCTATGCCCCTAGACTTTTTACTCCCCCTCCTAGATTTTGAGAAATACCTTTACGGAGGCATTTTCAGCAGTAGGTTCTTAATCCTTAAATTACTGTGTGGAAGTGCAATTTAAGGTTGACATGAAATAGTGTAAGAAAAACACATCGTGTTGTCAGTTTCCAGGGTAATGAAGTGAGATATTACCCTTGACTCCTCTACCTACGCCTATTGGTTTTCCTTTAGAATGTAAAAATTGATCCCAGAAGCAGGATTGTGATTTCAACTAATTATTATGTGTGTGGAAGCTACAAACATACAATATGTTTTGAATATATATTTTTACGTATGTCCAATATTTTGGTGTCAACAACTATTTACATAAACCAATATTTTAGTCTGGTGTGCTCAACGCGGGACTAATGATCTAATCGACGGGCCTACAAATAGAGGCGTGTCTCGGCATACGATTCAGAACTCGTAACGCACCTTATCTGACTGATTCATCATCAACGTGGTTAAAACTGATTAAAAAACAGATACGATTGAAAAAAAAAAACAAAAAAAAACAAGGAAACGATCCATTGATACTTGCTCCGGATTATAAAGTAACAACTCTATCATTTTTTATTTATTTTTTTTTTTTTTGGTTAGTTTTTTTATATAGCTTAGGGCTATATTAGACTTTTAGAGGGGGCTGGGGATGAATTGTCCAAAACGCAAACAAAACCATAAAAACGAACATAAAATTAGCAATCTATAAGTGTCTCTTCCTTCATATCTTCCTTCAATGTTGGAGGGGGTTGCATTTCTAGGAAAGGGATTACTTTTGGTAATACATACTTTTTAAAAGTAAGTTTGTATATATTTAAACAGAATCTTCTTCATTTGTGTTACGATCGTGGAGGTTGTCTAAGGCGAGTGGCGGATCCGCGAAATGGTGGATGGCAAAATCCTGGATCCGCCGCTGTGTAAGGCTATGCTTGAGCTTTACCACGGATAAAATTGGCGTGACTCTAACTGCAGAAAACATATGCACATTGGGTTCACATAACTTTGGAATTCCACATGCTGACTAATTCCGTCTCAACCCATAAAAACGTAGTCTGTACTAATTGATTTGGTTATTTCATGATTGTCTTATATTAGATAGCCCCTCTAAAAAGTCTAGTTGTGACCTTCTTTTTCAAAAAGCAGTGTTTCTACCAATGTATCTCAAAATTCCAAATCTCAGTCAGACGATCCCTCTCCCTCTTTATATGAAGAGAAAATCATTGTCCCTGGCTGTCTAATTATTTCAAGGCGGCAACCAGGAATATTCAACCAGGTATATTTTCAATTATAGTAATCATAAGGATACGTGTTGGCCGTTCGACATATTTCAGCTTTTTAGTTTTTTTTTCGGGCTTGACGAAGATCTGGTACAAACATAAGCAAATGTATATTAGAGTTACTGCAAGACTTGCCATTTTATTATATTACCCCCCAATTGAGCATTTCCAGTAATATTGAGCATTTCCTACAACTTCTTGCAGCCCAAGAAAAGCAGGATTATTTACTATGTTCAGTTAGTCAACAAGGGTCATCTGCCTCTCTACATTCTTGGAAGGGTGTAAAAAGGGAGGCTTTGAATAGACTGGGATGGAAGAAGAGTATGCGTAGTTGTGTTGGCCTTAGGTGGCTTGGTGCTGCCGTGAGTTGTTAGTAGTAGTAATAGGTAGTCTGCCATAAGCAATAGGGCCAAGGCCGTATCCAGAGGGGTACCGTGTTTGAACCCTCCCCCCCCCAAAGTTTCGTCCGAAAAAATAACAAAAATTCATATAACCAATTATTGATGAGTTAAGTAAAGCTTTTTTGTGCACCCTCCCCCCCAAAAAAAAAGTCCCCGGACAAGAATTCTAGATACGCCCTTGATAGGGGCCTATGACTTATCACCTTCAGCCCTGCCACTCGCTCTACCTCCTAACCGTCTTTCAAGAGTATGTCTGGCTCTTAGAATAAGAGGGCTTGTCTATAAAATCACTTTTTAATACCAAATAAAGAGCCATTATATACAAACCAAATGGAGTCAAACTTATGGTTACTATATTGTCAATAAATTTAAAGGAAATGAGCCTTTGCAAAAATCCGCTGTCCTTCTAATAGTCCATGGCGTGAAGGGTCTTCATTTTTTTCACAATATGAAGCTTGAAACTGGAAGTTTTAATCCGTTTGATCCCAGTCTCCTGGGAAAAATAACAGCGCAACTTAATTATTTGTTTTTCTTCAGTTTTATTATAGGCTTCATGGTGCCAGGTCATTATAAACATTGCGATATTAATCATTTGATCCATAGATAGATAGATAGATAGATAGATTTATTTTCCAAATATCAGTAAAATAATTACATAACAATCTACAAATCCCCACAAAGGCTCCATGGCCTGAAGGAGGGGGATTATGAAAAGCTCAAATAAACATTAAACATTTAAACGCTTAAAATTTAAACAATATAAACATAAGATTCATATTTAAACATATAAGCATAAGCATTTGAACTTTTAATATGTAAAGCATAAGGAGAGTTCACTAAATAAGCTTTATCAAACTACAGTGAATCACAACATCTAAAAAAAAAAAAAAAAAAAAAAAAAAAAAAAAAAAAAAAAAAAAAAAAAAAAAAAAAAAAAAAAAAAAAAAACATTGGCAGCAGGCAAGAGTATAGAAAATTAATCACAAAAAACAAATATTTTTTTACTAGTCTTTTGAAGGTGCCAAACGAGTGGCATTCTTGAGCCATAAAGTATTCTATATTTGTGTTTCTTTTAAATATGTACTAATTTTTGTTAACAAATAAAAGTTGAATTTCCGTTATCTTTTAACATAACTTCTTAAGATTTCCTTCAGTTTTTTTCTATTAACAGTTGAGATAAGGGTTAAAACAAAAAGTGGTGAATAGAAAAGATGATGAAAAGCTCGTGTGAAAGAAAAAAGAACAAACAAGAAAAATTGTCTATAAAGCAGATGCTGAAGGTTATGGTATTGAATTTATGATTTCCCTCGTCATTTTTGTATGAACATCCGAATAAGAGTTAAAAGAAAAAGTGGTAGACAGAATAGATAATGAAGAATAGCATTTCATGAGAAAAAAAAAGGGAAAAAGAAAAATCGAAAGATATACCTTTTTACTATATAAAGTTTTTTGGCAAATCGACAACAGAAGAATACATTCCTTTAATTATGGCAGGAAATTTGGCGTTTGGCCAAAACGTATGAACGGCAGGGGTTTCGATTCTTCAAACACGAAAAGTGCAATACTTCGTGTTTTGGATTTTTAGAGGATAACCAAATGCAAAAGATAACCGCTCAATAATGTTGTCTGAATTTGGTAGTAATGTCTCACAATTTACCATTTGTTCTCATGAAGTGTGAACATAGGTATTCTAAAGATACTATTACCATAAAGTTACCATAATGGGTATCATATTACTGAATATAAGAAGAGGAAGAGGTACCCAAGTGAACAGCAAAGTATAATCACCTACGGAACAAGTACTGACAAAACGTATCCTCTCCACACAAAAAAGTGACCCTTTGTATACCTGTGCGAACCTGGCAACTAAATTGTGTACTTACACAATTCATCCCGGTCACTCGTCGCCTGAATGACGCTCTAGCATAATTATTGGCCGGAGAAAAGTACTTTGGCTCGGAGCGATTAAGTAGTACAACATTTTGCGTCTAGAGGCGCTGAGGTACGCGGGGTCATTTTTGGAGTTTTGTCAGTACTTGTTCCGTAGGTGATTATACTTTGGTTAACAGCAAAGTATAATCACCCACGGAACAAGTACTGACAAAACCTATCCTCTCCACACAAAAAAGTGACCCTTTGTCCGCGTCTCCAGAGACGATTCCATACCTATGCAAACCTGGCAACTAAATACCGTAGTTACACTATTCAATACAACTTTCCCGGTCACTCGTCGCCTGAATCACGCTCTAGCATAATTTATTGGCTCGTAGCAAAGTACTTTGGCTCGGAGCGATTAAGTAGTACAGCGTCCAGCACTTTGTGTCTAGAGGCGCTGAGGTACGCGGGGTCACTTTTGGAGAGTTTTGTCAGTACTTGTTCCGTAGGTGATTATACTTTGGTGAACAGTTGTCTCTGATGCCGCCATTTATGTACCTTACAGGGCTAATGGCGTTTCCAGAGAGTCACTTTGTAGATATAACAAACAACGGATGTGCTAATTTTGTCAGACTGAAATCTCCTAAGCCATCTACTAAAGCTTTAGAATTTTTCTACTGATTTATCTGGGTTCGTTTTATCATATTTTATTTGTGTCTGAAGGTTCGAAAAGGTTCCAATAAAGATATTTTCTATAATAAAATATATCCTCTTTCCCGAGGGGTTGTTATGTTGGAACGGAAGTCAATGTTGTGAATCTGTAACCTCAGCTAGAGTGAACCCACTCTAGATGGGTATCTGGAGAAATCTGGGGAGGGAAAAAAGGAAGCGTGTGCCAAGCAAAAGCATAGGATGGCTGGCCTCCAACCGTCCCTTGCACTTCAGCACCGCTGATAGGGACTGTAAAGTCCAATGCCGTATTCTTCACCTTTTTTACCTTTTTTCCGAGGGACACCCATTTCAGAAATCACGTACACAAGGTCGCACGGGTCGAGCATGGTGGCAGTGTGCATGCGTGGCGGAAACTGTGCCAAGCGTGGCGGAAGTGTGCTATGCGTGGTGAAAACTGCCAAGCGTGGTAGAACTATGTGGCACTCATGGTGCTCTGAGGTGTGCACCAGGTGGCAAAAATTACCCCCCCCCCCCTCGCTTTTTTCTTGCTCACAGGAGTAGTTGGAAAATGATGGTTTTCGTATCAACTGGTTTTTGCGGTATCTTGGATATGAGCAACGTAGATCGTGTAAATTTCAGGCATAGAAACAAACGGTTCTTAACAATCGTAAAAAAATAGTAAATAAATAGAAAAAATTAAAGCTTTTCTTTTCTCCTGTAAAATTCATTTTGGATTAAATTGGAACATAATTGGAACATTGGAACGTTGTTTGAACGTAATGCCTTTTGGATTATCACAGCCAACATCTGAATTCTTAAAGGCTCAAATTCAAAACTTTATTTTGTACTGTCTTTTACCTACACCTTTAATGAACATTTTATCTGTCTGTTTTTCTTTTTTTTTTGTATCTAAATCTTCCCTTATAGATTTCTTTTCAAAATATACATGAACACTGATTCCCTTGCCCGCCAAATTGGCGTATTAATGGAAGGCGCTTCATATTTCATAATCTATTTTAATCTAATAAAAATGGAATAAATTCAAGTATTAAAATAAAATGATAAAATACACTTTTAAACACGGGTAAACAGAGATCTTTTTCGGGTGGGGGGAGGGGTAAGGTAGGAAATAACGATATTAGTAGAGTAGGAAGTACTATTTTGCCGCCTTTACGTTCCTTCCGGTTTTTCTGGTAGGTAAACATGTCATTACACTCTTTGCCAAGAGGATTTACGCAATTTCAAAGTTCAATGTCTTTTTTTTTTAGTGATAAAGCAAAACCGGTGTCTCTTTTTTAGTTGCCAATTATTTTTTGTATATATTCAGGTTTCATATTAGATTCTCCACCAGTTTTGAATAGTTTATATTCGAGATAACACTACAAGCATTTTTTGTAAAAAACATTTACATAGAAAAATGGATAATTCTAAGCAATTTCTGGTGAGTAAAAAAAATATTCTCATTATTATATTAAAAAGAAAATTGTCTTGTCATTAAGTTAAGTGTATTAATTGTTACAAAAGCTTCCTTTTTTGAGTTTCGGTTTTTTCCTTACTTATAGCTCGTTATCATGTACTGCTGGAAAATGTATTTCAGTGATATTTTAGATCTTAGTAGGCTAATGATGCTTTTAGTCTTTAGAAGAAGAAGAATCAAAAACAATTTAGAATCTATGCTGCTTACGGGGGATTGACTGAGTCATGTTAATTAACTTTTCCACTTCTTAAATTTCTATTTATGTCTACATTTGATTGAAATCTGATAGTTTAAAGAGAAAAAAGGCTGTTATACCAAAGAGTTTAATAATTTCTGACTAAATTGACTTTGAGTTTCACAAAATGTTCATAACCGCATGATTAGTAACAATTTTACGCTTGAGTATACAAAGAGGAAGCTTGTCTTGTCATTAAGTTAAGTGTATTAATTGTTACAAAAGCTTCCTTTTTTTGAGTTTCGGTTTTTTCCTTACTTATAGCTCGTTATCATGTACTGCTGGAAAATGTATTTCAGTGATATTTTAGATCTTAGTAGGCTAATGATGCTTTTAGTCTTTAGAAGAAGAAGAATCAAAAACAATTTAGAATCTATGCTGCTTACGGGGATTGACTGAGTCATGTTAATTAACTTTTCCACTTCTTAAATTTCTATTTATGTCTACATTTGATTGAAATCTGATAGTTTAAAGAGAAAAAAGGCTGTTATACCAAAGAGTTTAATAATTTCTGACTAAATTGACTTTGAGTTTCACAAAATGTTCATAATCGCATGATTAGTAACAATTTTACGCTTGAGTATACAAAGAGGAAGCTTGTCTTGTCATTAAGTTAAGTGTATTAATTGTTACAAAAGCTTCCTTTTTTGAGTTTCGGTTTTTTCCTTACTTATAGCTCGTTATCATGTACTGCTGGAAAATGTATTTCAGTGATATTTTAGATCTTAGTAGGCTAATGATGCTTTTAGTCTTTAGAAGAAGAAGAATCAAAAACAATTTAGAATCTATGCTGCTTACGGGGATTGACTGAGTCATGTTAATTAACTTTTCCACTTCTTAAATTTCTATTTATGTCTACATTTGATTTAAATCTGATAGTTTAAAGAGAAAAAAGGCTGTTATACCAAAGAGTTTAATAATTTCTGACTAAATTGACTTTGAGTTTCACAAAATGTTCATAATCGCATGATTAGTAACAATTTTACGCTTCAGTATACAAAGAGGAAGCTCGCTGAAGGAAGTATCAGTGACCGGATAATCTTGAATAAGAAAAACAAATCTGTTCTTATTCTAAAAAATCTAAATTTGTAACAATGAGTATTTTATTTTGATAATAAAGGAAAATATAAATATTTATTTAATTGAAAAAAAAATGTTTTACATTACTTTAGACGCCTAACATAAACTGAATTATTTTCCAAACCCAAAATGCATGTTTGCTACATGCTAAATTTTTGTCTTTTTTTTTTAAAGGAAGAAGATACGTGCAATAAGCCCCCTTCTGAAAAGAGGGCAAGATTGAGCGAAGGTATATTAATGCAAGCTGCAAGAGCATCAGTTATCAAATTCGCTGCTAGAAGTACACAAGACCTGGACCAGCCAATGCCTGCGAATCTTTTAATGACAGGGTCCTCTGACCCCAGTGTTAGCTCCATGTCAGCTGGAAGGAACTTGAAAAGGGAATGGATTACTTCATATGTCTCAGCTCAGCCTACTGAAAATTGTGGGCTTAACCCCCTTCAAGTTTTGCCAAGGAGTTCAGATATAGAAGCCCAGTCAGAATTTGTAAGTATATACATAATTTTTTTTTTCTATCCCTATTTTCAAAAATAAGGTAAATTTTCTCAGGTGCATAGCTTTTGATGAGTAAAACTTAAAATTTGTTTCTAAAAACTATTTCATTTTCTTTCATTAACCAAATTAGCGGTATATATATAAAGGAATGCTTTTCATGCATTTCTATAACAAAAAAAAACCTTACCTCGTAACTTCTAACCAAGATGCATTCTAATGCAATAATTCCTTTTAAAAACTATCTATTCACTGTTTCTCAAACTATCGTATATTTCATACTAAACTGTCACACACATCCGGACTCTTATCAGATCTCCCCATCGCTTTTTAATCTGCTTTGAATTCTAAGTGAGCTTCTTGAAACAGGATATGTATTTGCGATAAGAAGAGTCCTTTGAATAATCTCCGATTATGGCTTTCACATGCAAAGAAAAACACTATTTTTGAACCAACTCAGGCAATTATTTTCGTTGAAAAAAAGATGCATTTGAGAACAGAATTTGAGGCTGTTCTATTTGAACAGTGTTGTGAAGTCTGATATCCCCCAACTCGGAAAGGGTATCGATCCTCCTACCTCGAAGGAAGCTCCCGGTTCCCAAGGGTTCTCCCCGGGAGGGGATTGGGGTTTGGGGGAGGGGGGAGGGGGGGGCTCTAAAAATATATATATATTTTAACATGTTCAGTTGACATTATGAAAGACATAAGGCAATGTAACTTTTTTTTTTCTTCTTCTTACCAACTCAGGCAATTATTTTCGTTTTGAAAAGGTTCAAGAAAAGAATTTGAGACTCTTCTATTTGAACAGTGTTGTGAAGTCTGATATCCCCCAACTCGGAAAGGATATCGATCCTCCTACCTCGAAGGAAGCTCCCGGTCCCCAAGGGTTCTCCCCGGGAGGGGTTTGGGGGGGAGGGGGGGGGGGCTCTAAAAAGGATCATCCAACATTTTAATCGCAATTTAATTGTTGATATGGACGGAGAAAAAAGTTCTTCTCTCTTACAAGTATTTATTTAGCCCAGGTCAAACAAATCCGTTGGCAAAAGAAACAGGAAAATACGGATTATTGAGAAAGTAACAGCACCACCAAGCGCCGACATATGGGATTCGTGTCCATTAACTGAAGCCGAGGAGCAATTGTTCGTACAGCATACTGTGTCAGTTGAACAATGGTCAAATTGCATTGACAGTTATAATGAAGAGGCTCAAACAATCGAATTGGACTCATATTTTGCATTTTTATTTAAAAAAAAATTTTTGGAATAAAACCATTAATTTTTTCTAAGAATAAGACTACATTTTCCCGACAAAAAAATATATATTTTTTAACATGTTCAGTTGACATTATGAAAGACATAAGGCAATGTAACTTTTTTTTCTTCTTCTTTTAATTGTTCAGGTGGTGGGACAATGACTATGAGAAATTGACAAAAGTTTATTAACTATAAATAATGATTATTTTACATAAAAAATAAAACTTTTTTTTTCTACAGATTAAAAATATAGCACCCCCAGTGGCACCATTGAGTGATGAAGCAGGTATATTTACAGTACCAATTCTGTCACCACCAGCAGAGTTCAGGGATGAACCTACACTGATTCTAGATAATATGAAGTGGCATGAGGGGTTCCTTAACGATGTTTTTGGGGAAATGGCCAGCCTGGAGGACTTAACTTGTGATATTGACATGCTTGAGGACCCAGAGTGGGCAGATAGTTTCATGCGTGAATATTTAGATGACGCTACAAGTAAATTTGAACCGGGTCCTCATAACGAAATTCCATCAGAGGACAATACAGGCTGGCTCGACCAATTGTCCCCAAACACCTTGGAATATGTACTAGGAGACCTCATGTCACATCCCCCCAATGTGATTGAACAGACTGGGAGTGGTGTTATTGACAATTCCCTGTCACCCTCCTCCACCATTCCACTTAATAGTAGTAGTAGTAGTAGTAGTAATACAACAGTAGCTCATTTTTCCGGGGACATTTTTAATCAGAACTTTACAATTAGTGAATTGAGTCCTGAACAAACAGGGACAGGACATGAAAACAGTGCTACGTCCCCGGAATTGCCTGATTTTTATCTGTTAGAATCTGCTCTAAGCCATTTGCAAACATACAGGGTAGATTTTAGCCTTCCCGAGGAAAACGCTGGCATTATTTTAACTGACCCCGTGAAAAATCTCCATAGCTACATCGACAGAATTCGAGCACTTATTGATATTCAGACCCAAAATTGGGGAGGTCGAGGGGGAATTAAAGCATCGGTGAACCAAAAAGTTTACTTACAAAAGGGAACATCTGGGGACATTTTTTATTTTCATTTTTCGACAGGCAACCAGACTTTCTACCCAGGTCTAAACGATTTTGAAGACAATTTTTTCAACTGGGTGAATAAACTAATTTCAACTTTGGATACATTTAGCGAGAGGGGGAGTGGGTCCACCATTTTATACATTGAACGCATGGATCTGAATCTCAGTAGATTTAAAAAAAAACTTTATTTTAAGGGGAGCGGGTAATCTAAAAATAAAATGCCACCCAGATTTGTCGACTACAGGAGGGGTTCAGGGTTTCAGATTTGACACTGGACTTCAATGTTTTAAATATGCGTTTTTAGCAGCAGCCCATAAGACATTATATAATGAGTCAACAATGAAAAATCTCGACAAACTTGCACGTAACGGTGGAAAAAATTTCCCTAAAGTAAATTTTGATTGTTTAGAGGGAAAATATCCGGTGTCCTTTAAAGAAATAAGCATATTCGAGAAAGCAAATGAAAATCTTGGGGTGGGGGTGGTTGTTCTCCAGTATGACACTGAATTTGTAGATGGGGGAAAAAAACCAAATAAAAAAGGGGTTTTGTACTCAGTGAGGACACCGATGGTGGAAAATGTTAAAAATTTTGTATGGGTTATTTACGAACCTCCCAAAGATGTAAATTCTTATGGTCATTTTTTCCCCGTTACGGCGATAAGTCGACTCCTCTGTCAAGGCAAGAACAAAGGAGAACGTTTCTATTGCCCCATGTGCCTTTCCCCATTTAGATCTGAGCGAACGTTTTCAGATCACATGAACCATTGCAAACTTCATGGAAATCAAAGAATAGAAATGCCGGTAGAAGGCAAAGACATTTTACAATTTAAAAATTTTCAAAATTCTCTTCTGCAATCTGATAAAGTGTCTTTGGATTGTGAAACAAGACTGGTTGAGGTGTCGGACCCATCAAGGCCAAATATAGTCAAGGAACACAAACTAGTTGCGTGTTCCTATGCGCTCGCCCGTCGCGACGCCAACAATAAAATGCTATTGGAAGAGTTTTTTTTTTACTATGAACGAGGAGGGCAGTATGGAAAAGCTATTGGTTTCTTTAATAAAAACGGCAAACAGACCAATTTCACGATTACGTCATACCAATTATCCGATGACATTGTCGGATAAAGAGCAACTGGCGTTGGAAAAGGGAACAGTTTGCTGGGTGTGTAGGGGTGCCCTTGCCCCAAAAGACGCGGTGCAGGACCACAATCACCTTATTGACCCCAATTCAACGGGAAAAAGTAACTTTCGGGGGTGGGCTCACAATTCGTGTAATTTAAAAATTAAACAACAACTTTTTCTACCGGTTTTTTATACATAACTCTAACTACGATCTGAAGTTTGTGCTACCTGCATTGGCACATCTTCAAAGAAATGGAACAGTGGATGATGATGATGCATGGGTGATAGACAGCTTTACGTACAAAATCATACCTAAGTCATCGGAAAAGTTGCTTGTTTTGGAATTTATGTGGAAATTTGTTGAAGCCGGTGTTGAGTACACGAATAAAATTCGCTTTTTAGATTCCTACAGTTTTTTCCCCAAATCATTGAGCGAATTAATTCAAGTGCAGAAAAACGATGACGGTTGCAATGCTTTCCCCCTTCTCAAGCAACAATTTCCAAATGATTTATATGATTTGTTAACGGTCAAGGGCATCTATCCTTATGACCATTATTGTTCCATGTCGAAATTCGCCGAGGAGACTATTCCTCCAATTGAATCGTTTTACGACAGTCTTCACGATCGTAGTTGCACCCCCGAGGAATACAGTTTTGCTAAAAAAGTTTGGGCAGAGGGAGGGTGTAAAAATGGATTTGACTACTGCAAGCTGTATTTGTCGAGTGACGTGTTAACTTTGTTAGACATTATGTGTAAAAATACGGATAAAATCTATGAGGAGTTTAATCTTGATTTGGGGTATTATTTTTCTTCGCCTCATCTAGTGATGGACCTCATCCTGAAAATTAGTGGGGAAAAAATTGGGCTAATCACTGACATTGATCAGCACCTGTTCATCGAGAGGTCAATGAGGGGAGGTTTTGTTTTTCACGGAGACCGTATCTTGGAAACTGATCCAACGGGGGAGAAGACGGGGACAAAATCAAATGCAGTTTTCCTCGATATGAATTCTCTCTACCCCTCGGCCATGTCCCATTATGCACTACCTTGCGGCGACTATAAATGGCTCAATGACCCTCAAGCTCCCCATTTCCCCAACATTAACAGTGTTGAGGAGAATGGACCGGTTGGATGGTTTTTTGAAATTGATGGAGAGATACCAGTCGAGCTTCACGATTCAGTAAAGGATTTTGTTTTCCCGTGTATCAATAGACCTGTGACTAAGGACTCTTTGAGCCCTCGCAATAGGCGTTTAGTCGAGGTGGACGGATTGCATTGGACACCTTCAAAACAAAAACTTATTACTGACCTTCTGCCGAAAAAAAAACATAGTTGTACACCATGTAGCGTTAAAATGGATGTGTAGCAATGGTTTCAACGTCACAAAGGTTCACCGAGCACTCGAGTTTAGTCAAAAACCCTATCTAAAAACGTTTGTTGACACTTTTGTCAGCAAACGTTCTGCAGCACAGACGAAAGCTGAAAAAGAAATTTATAAACTCATTTTGAATTCGGCTTTCGGCAAAATGTGTGAGAGTGTTCGCAATAGGAATCGTTGTGACGTTGTGACCGATCCAGAACAATGTGCTCGAATTATTGCCGATCCCAATTACACTTCCTTTACAATCATTGGCCCGGACATGGTACTTTTGAATAGGAAAAAAAGACGCATTGTCCTGAATAAAAATATTGCTGCAGGCAGTGCTATCTTGGAGATCTCAAAAAAGCTCATGTTGGAATTCTACTACAATGTGGCTAGGGTACAGTGGCCGGAAAAGGGGCAAGTAGAGGTCTGCTACGGTGACACGGATTCTCTACTGCTCAAAGTAAAAACACAAAATCTAATTGATGATTTGGCGCACGGTGAAATTATCAGTTCACGGATGGACTACACCAATTGGTGTGGTGGTCTTTACCCTGAGCTAGTAAAACGTCGGGCGCCCAATCAGCTTTTATTTTTTAAATATGAAACGGGTAGCGACTTGATTTCTCGTGGTATGTTTGTAGGTCCGAAGGTGTACTTTATACAGACATACGACGAGGAAATCAAGAAACGTTGCAAAGGAGTACCCACGCGCTATGTGGACAAGAATTTCAATATGGACATTTATAGGAATTGTATTGTTGAAAATACAATTCCACGAGCCAAATTGTTGGCAATTCGTTCATTGAACTACAGGAACTATACTGTAAATGTAGAGAAAATAGCCATGAGTACCATTTCCGACAAGGTCTATGTTTGTCAAGATGGTGTGACCACCCTCCCCCTTGGACACTATTTAACTTCAGACCGGATCGAATGTATTGCCCACAGGGAAAGTCTCGGTTTAAATAAAGTCCTGTAACTAATTTCCTAAAAACCTTTGGGGGGGGGCCTCGCGGCCTTTGGGGGGGGCCTCGCGGCCTGGGGGGGGGGCGGCCGCCGCCAGCGCGGGGGGCGCACCGTCACCAAAGTTATCTTTTTTTTTGGACTTAGAGCAGATTTTTTTTTCAAGTGCCATCTCTCTCTAATTTAATGTTTTTTTTTCTCTATAAACAAATAAAAAATGTTTTTTCTCTCTGTGTGCATCCCATGTAAATGTTGTTGTATTTTTTTTTATTATAAATAAATTTAAAAAAAAGTGTATTTTTTCAAGTGCTCTCTCTCTAATTTAATGTTTTTTCTCTCTTTAAATAAACAAAAAAAAGTGTTTTTTCTCTCTGTGTGTGTATACCTATGTAAATGTTGTTGTATTTTTTATTATGAATAAATTTAAAAAAAGTGTATTTTTTTTAATGTATTGTTACTTTTTTTATGTGCATATAATAAAAGAAAAAATATGATTCTTTATTCGTCTTTGTCTTTTGTCTTCTTGAAGAACAGAGTAGTAGTAGGGAAAAATTATTTAGTCATTAGACAATTAGGGTCTACAGTTAGTTGTCCAGGTGAACTGTTGAAAGGAACATGTATCAATTTAAAACACCATTCAGATCGTTTCTGTGTGGGCCCTCAATGTCGGGCAAAACAACACTCTTAACTAAAATAATTAAAAATTGTGATAAAATGTTTGCGGAAAAGCCGAAAAAAATCTACTATTGCTATAGTATTTGGCAGGAGTCATACAATAAAATAAAAGCAATTGCTGCTGCCATGGGATCGATGCAGATACAGTTCATACAGGGACTTGATGTTTTCAACATTATTGAACCAAACTCTTGGCTGATCATTGACGATCTGGCTGAATCTATTGAACAATGGTCCCAGCAAATGCTGCAATTGTTCACTGTTCGCTCTCATCATGAACAGATTTCCGTTACTCTGGTTCTACACAATCTCTTTCATCAGAGCAAATGTATGCGAACACTTGCTTTGAACTGTACCTACTATATCATCTACAGAGTTGTTCGTGATTCTAGCTCGCTAATAACCCTCAATAAACAAATCTATCCAGGTGCCCCTAAATTTCTGCTCTCAGCATACAATCAGGCAACTAATAAACCCCACGGTTATATCCTGCTGGATCTTAATCAAAATACACCCGAGGATCTGCGTGTAGTCACAGATATTTTCGACAATGAAATTACAGTATATCTCCCGGTGAACACTAAAAAGACCAATTAGTCGCTATCATGACACTGAAGAAACTACATGAAAATAGACATTTGTTTTCAGTTCTAAGCACTTCAAAACCTCAGCTTAGAAAAGCAATACTCAAACACGGTATTGACAATGATTTCATTAATCTAATATCTGAACTTTGTTTAAATTTGACCGAGGGTAATGTTCAACTACCAGAAGTAGTTAAGCAACAGGCAAAGCAACATCGTTCCATTGTACGTACATTGGCCTCTAAAAAGAAAGGAAAGAATTTTAAAAGGAAACGACTTCTTCAGGCGGGCGGTAGCTTTTTCACACTTTTACTGCCAATAATTGCAGGACTTGTAAACAGTTTTCTCTAGTGAGAATGGCAAAACCCTATAAATTGACTCCAATAGAACTCGCTCTCTCACCCGTTGAACACTTTGAGGACAATCTGAGTAAATTCCTCGACAATGAAACTATTGATGATGATAAAAAACTGATTTTACTTCAAGATGCACTTCGTCGAGTGGACAAACACTATCGATCAAAGCCCATTGCTGCTGCTGATCCCAAAAAAGAATCATCTCCTCAAGAGTCTCCTGCTGCTGCTGCTGCTGCTGGAACACAATTAAAGAAGGAGGAATTGGATTCAATTGTATTGAAAATTGGAAATCTAATGCCCCACTCATATTGTGAACAAAGTAAACGACTCCTAATCTATCTCTTGGAAAGTGATCAAATTCAAGTTGTGAGCAATGGGGAAAGGATTATAATTCAGGGCAAGAGCTATAATCTACTTGATTTAATGTATGACATGGTTACAAATCGTAAAGGACTATTATCATTTGACACTCGTCTATACAACTTTCTAAATACATTAAACTTCCCCAAAAGTCTTATTGGCAATAGACAAATTCTAAAAAAATTAAATGAACGTGCATCATCATCAACATTAAAAGATGAACTTGAAGAAGAAGAAGATTTTAAATCAATTTTGGAAAATACTAGCACACCACTGATAGCTAGACAAAAGCGAAGACGTATCACGTCAACGTCCCCACCACCAGCAGCAGCCAGTATACAAAAGGGTAGCGGACGTTACACAACGTGTTTACGTTCAAAATGGCTGAAGTTCTGAAAGGTGTTTATGAAAATATTGGCGAGGTGGGGAGTTTAAGTTCCCCCACAACTCTTTCCAAAGTCACGGGTGTTCGCCCTAAAAGTGTACAAGACTATCTACAAAATGAGCCAAGTTACACTCTGCATAGAAATCATAGACTTCGTGCCAATCAATATCGAAAAACTAAAGCCTTTTGCCCATTGGATATAATGCAAGCAGATCTCCTGACTCTAGATGAGCTTCAAAGACGTCACAATATACCGTACAAGTACATTCTACTTGCAATCAGTGTTTTTAGTCGCTATGCATATGCAATTCCATTGCGATCAAAGAGAGGTGTTGAAGTTGCTCAGGCCATTGAAAGTATTCTCGAAAAGGATTCATATAAAAAAATTCAAACGGATCGCGGTAGTGAATTTGTTAATCCTCATGTTGCAAAAGTACTAGAGAAATATAGTACACTGCTCTATCATACGCACAGTCCTATAAAGGCTGCATTGGCCGAACGATTGATAAGAACTATTCGACTTTTAATTTCAAGATATTGTACATTGAAAAATACGCCGGCTTTTATTCATGATCTAGATAAAATCATGTTGATTTATAATCAACGACCTCATCGATCATTGTCCAACTCTACACCAATGGAAATTCATCATTCGGATCATAATACAATTGACACCTTTCTTAAACAATATTCCAATGAATCAAAAGTCAAGAAGAAGAAGAAGAAAAATAAATTCAATGTTGGTGATACGGTTCGAATTAATAGAACAACTAATGTTTTTGAAAAGGGGAATTACTTGTGGTCCACTGAACTTTTTAAAGTGGAAAAAATCCTAGACACTAAACCCATAACTTATCGCCTGCGTGATACCAAAGATGAAGAGATTCTCGGCGGCTTTTATGACTATGAATTGCAAAAAGTTAAAAATGCTAGTGAAATCTATCAAATTGAAAAGATATTAAAGACAAGTACTCGCAGGGGTAAGAAACAGTTACTTGTTCGCTGGCTAGGATACAACTCTGATTTTGATTCTTGGATTGGTGTTGAAGATATTGACAATGCCCAATGATTTCTATGTAACTTTCATGTCCAACGTTTCCGATCCTCTCTACAATGACTTGAATACGACAAGTGATTTTTGGACAAAACTCTCCCCCGCCGTCAAATTTGACGGCGCATATGAAGTGGCTCTTGTCGACTGTATTCTCAAAAATACCTATGACATCCTGAGAAAGGATCGTAAATATGAAATAAAAATACGACCGTTTGAATTCGGTGATGAAGGTGCAATGGCAACTTTTGACTCTAATCAGTACCCTATTGCTAACATCCCCTACAGGGAATACAATAACATGCATGAACTGTGTCGAGTTATCAACAAAAAAATTGCAAGTCGAAAAAAAGGCGGTTTCACTTTCAATTACTCGACGGAACAAAGGAGAATTTATATTACCAATCCATTTGAGAATGAAAGAATTTTCCTCAATGAGAATTTACGTGAGGTTCTTGGTTTTAAAAACCGTATTATTAAGACAGAAAATTTCAGTGGTAGTGACCATGTTATCTATGCAGACTATGCACCCAGCTTCTCCACGGACACTTGTATATTTCTCTACGCTTCATTTGTGGAAACATCTCGGGTTGGTAATTCAAATGTTCCCCTCCTACGAGTTCTTGAACGAAAAACCAATCAAGAACATGTTCACCACTACAATATAAAGCATCTTCAGTATATTCCCGTAAACACTTCCTATTTGGAACTCTGTCAGTTAACACTAAGAACTGAATTAGGTGATCCAATAGCAATTTCAAAAGGCTTAGCAGTGATTACATGTCATTTTCGACCCATTGTCAACGACAACGACGGTACAATAACCTAAAAAATGAACAATAGAAGAATTCCATTTGTCTGTCCCGATATTGACTGTTATGTTGGTGATTTGAGTCCACGTCAAATAGGCAATGGATTGGACTACTACAAGGGGCGTACTACAATGTCTGGCTATGGTCTTGGTAGCTGGTTTGCTAGGCTATTTCGTTCTGCACTACCCCTTGCCAGAAAATATCTTGTACCTGCTGCATCAAATTTTGCTGCCTCCACACTACAGGACTGGGGGTCGGGCAAGAATTTCAAGGAGAGTGTTAAGGAAAATATTAGATCTTCAGCAAGAGCCGTTGGTGAACAATTAAAATCTCGACAAAATGGAGAGGGATTGAAAAGGATGCGTTCGCGTCATTCACTCATCAGTCTCCACCCAGGCAGGAAGCAAAGGACATCAACAAGGACTTTGAGAAATAAAACAACGAAGGCCAATAAGCAGCAGCAGAAGAAGAAGAAAAAGAAAAAGATTGTTAGATCAAAGAAGGATTTCTTCTCTTAAGATGACTTATCTCCCCCACAAGGAATCATATCCATCAATCAGTTCCTCATTGAATTTATTCAATGCTGAAAATGTTGATGTCAGTGTCAAGTATGGCTACTATGAACAATTTCACCCTCAACAACCCCTCTCGGAAAATATAAACTTTCAAATATTTTCCAATGAAGACTATTTCATTGATTTGTCATCAACATTTATTGATTTAAATGTTGTGGTGAAGAAAAAGTCAGATAATACAACTCCAAATGCCGGCGATGGTCTCTCCTATGAAAACTGTATTCTACACAACCTATTCAAACAAATTAATGTATTTATTAATGGGACATTGGTGAGCACTAGCAATAATTTATCCAACTATGCAAGCTACATACAATTTATGATGATGACGCCAAAGGTGTACAAGGAGATGAGAGGACAATCATTGGGCTATGAATATCGAACAGGTGTTGATACTGACGGTGAGTTGACTACACCAGTGACCCAGGAGTATCATCTAGTTGGAAAATTAAATCATGAGATATTCAATATATCCCAATGGCTACCTCCCAATGTCAAGATTGACATAAAGTTGCAGATGGCCCTATCGAATTTCATTTTGAGAAAAACACTTCCTGCAGCACCCGATGCAAATGTTATTATCACATCGGCAATTCTCCACGTTCGAAAACAACAAGTTATGAGCTCTGTTGCATTGGCAGTGGAAAAGCTAAGAGCCAATGGTAACAACATTAAACTTCTTGTCCCCCATACAATCACCAATCAACGTCACATTGCCACCGGTTCTCGTAGCTATAGCGATTCATCATTTATCAATGGAGAAATCCCATCAAAATTGGCTTTGGCCTTTGTGAAGAGTGGCAGTGCCGTTGGATCCTGGACAGAATCCCCCCATGATTTTAATTTTTTTGGTCTATCTAGTCTTGTGTGCAAAGTGAATGGTATTCCACTGTACACTCTATCATTTGACAAAAAATCCTATAGAACTCTGTACGAGTTGACCATGCAATCCCTAGATCATGACTCTCAACTATTTGAAAATGGAATAACCGATTCAATGTTTTCAAAAAATCATGGGGTTATTGTTTTGGACTTGTCAGGCACACAGGATATGAGCATAGTACGAACTGGGAATGTACGTTTAGAGTGTACATTTGCCGATGCTCTGACTGAGAGTATCACGCTAATATCACTGAGTCAATTTGAAACCTATTGGGAAATCACACCCGACGGCAGTGTTCTACTAGACCTTGCACCATGAACACAAATCAAATAATCAATGTATTTAGTATGGATCCATACATGTCCCAATACAAGTCCTATTGCATACCCTCGGACTTCATTGAAAAAATTCCAAGTGTTAACAATACCCTAATCATTGTTAATAGCAGTCCATCGACTTTGAAGACTGGCCATTGGCTATGCATCTTTCAAACAGCGAAGAATATTGAATTTTTTGATCCTCTTGGCCTATCGTATAAATTCTACGTTCCATACATCAGCAACTTTATTGAAAGCAGTGGGAAAACCATTATTCAAAATCAACGAAGAGTACAGGATTTAACAACTAAGACATGTGGTTTTCATGCACTACTCTTTTTCATGTTCAGATGTCGTGGCTACACCTACAAGCAGTTTCTCAACATCTACGTTGACTTACCTCAATTGAACGACTTTCTAGTGGAGAATATACTTACAAGTGTATTTAATATTGATTTTAGTGCTCTAAGAATAAAATGTTCTAAAGATGTATGTGAAATTGTTTATTAATAAAAAAAAAATTATATACATGATAAAACGACTTTTCTACTCTTTAGATTTCATCCACTACTAGGTATTTGTCGACAACAACTAGTGCAGGTAGATTATCTGAATTCACCGTGTACTGATCCTGATGTAGTGCAATGTCAGGGTCACATTTTCTACAGTAGAGTGTGACTTCACTCTTGTCATATCTCTTTGTATAGTCAATGATACTATTCTCATTCATTCTATAGAATTCACATGTTTCAATTTGAATATTTGAAGCAAATTCATAAACAGTGTCCTCAAGTTTCGAATCACATTCCGTCACAGCCAAATAAAAATCAGTGGGCTTATAATCATAACACCCAGTGTCTTCACAACAATGACGTAGAAACCATATTCTCTTGTTGTTCCAACAGTTGAATCGTTGACCTGGTTCCTCCTCCCAGAACAATCTAAAACCACGACGATACCAATCTCGTAGCAATAAACTAAAATCACGGTTAGGATTCTTTCCAATCATACCGGGATATGTACTCTCCCACTGCTTACATTTATCATAATGACAATTGGAGCATAGGTGGCCTCTAGGATGAGAGTCACACACCTCTTCAAGACAGGAATTACAACCTTTAATTTGTACAGCATATCCTCTATGCAATTTACACGGGTTGCATAATCTACACTTTTCATCATACTCCTCAATCATTGTGCAATTCTCACATGATGACCAGCTGCCCTGTGTGTACATACATAACGGACATGTATGGAACATTTTGTCATGTGTTAACGCTCTCACTGCCACAATGAAACTGAGCTAGCAACATCAAAAAATTGTCTGAGATAGAGAGAGGAGTAAATCATCCTTGAGCACCATCTTTCTTATGAAAAAAAAGTCCTAAATTTCTAAAAACTAATGTTTAAAAGCATATCCACAATATCATTTTGCTGTGTCGTGATCAATATATCAATAAATTGTGTAAATGCATTTGGACCACGATGTAGAAGCTTCATACAATAGTCTAATGATGGAGAACCAGTTTTCATTATATCGATAAGCATTCCCCGAGAAAATATCTTCCTTTGAATAGACAACTCTAGAAAATCATCATCTAGAATCAAACGTTTTTCCATAAGAACTAGATTCCTCATGATTCGATCTTTCTCGAATCTATCCATTTTTTTTTAGAGTCCTAACTCTCTCACAACCAACCTCAGACTAAACAGAATCTCATTTTTGTACTCTAAAAAATATACGCTAGTCTACTATGGAAAAAAAATACCATTGATTTAGAAACAGTTTTATTGAACATAATTACAATAATAATATTCACTGATGCATTTTGTTCTCATCAATATATTTCGATAGGACATCTAATGCTGACCGAAGTTTATTTATATGGAGAATATTTACTTTTCCAGCAAAACACAGCTGCTCCTCCTGCTTAAATTTGCTTAATGATATCACGTATCTAGCATACATAGTGTCCCATTCAAGACATAGTCTACAGCCAGCAGTTATTTCCACAGCCACATTAGGTACTCGTATATCGTTGCTGCTGCTGCTGTCGGTTCCATCATTAATCTCCAATAATGTAAATGCACCACTCATTTTTTTTCTCCACTAATATCCTCTCAAATAAAAACTATTCTCTTTGAATTCAATTCTCTTACTAATATGAATTGTAAAGAAAACTATTCCTTTTATTCAAATCCTAATCACCAATCAAGTTATACTCGTTCCTCTTGGCAAAGGTGTAATGACATGTTTACCTACCAGAAAAACCGGAAGGAACGTAAAGTCCTCAAAATAGTACTTCCTTCTCTACTGATATTAGCTGGTTTGCATTGAATCAGAGTTAAGCAGGGATGCGTTCTATCCCCATTTATATCGATCACTTTGATGGTGTTTGTTCTAAGGAATACGGCAAATGTAATGGGAGAGCATGAAATCCAATGGGAAGACAAAAATATCTAGACGTTTTTGTAGGTTCTGAGAGCTAAAGCTGCAAGAATGGGTTTGAAAATTAATGTTAAGGGCTTCAAGTCACTTAGACTGGGAATAAGTGAAGGTGAAGAGGTAATGTTGGGCAACGAGAAGATCGATCAAATAGATAGCTTCACTTACCAGGGGCGGACCCAGGATTCTTTTTAGAGGGGGGGGATACATTGATCCAATAAACTTGTGTTAGGAGAAAGTTTAATTAACGCAAATTTGCGTTAATTAATTAAATTACACTACTTTAGAGAACGGTAGGGGGCGCGCGCCCCCCGGATCCGCCACTGTCACTTACCTAGGTAGTACTATTAATAAAGATGGTGGATGCAGTAAAGATGTTAAAATACAATAGGCAAGACCCAGGGTGTTTTTTCCGAGTTGAAAAACGTTTGGAAGAATAGGAAAATAAGTGTGCAAACTAAGCTTAGAATATTGGAAGCCACAGAGATCGCAATGGTCAAGTATGGTTCTAGAACATGGTCAGTACGAAAGACGGAGGAGGATGTGTTAGATGTTTTCCAGAGGAATTGTCTACAGATGCTTTTGGGTAAGTACCCGTCTGGCTGACCGTAATTATAGTAAGCTGTACTAAAAGCGTGGTTCAATTCAATCCCGCTTTCTTGGGCTATAATGAGAGAAAGTCTGATGTGGCTAGGACACGTTCAGTGGATGAAGGGTGACACATTACCAAAGATTGTCTTTCTCGGTCAACCATCTAGGGCCAAAGAATAGCTAGTCGCCCTGAATGGGATAGAAGGAGTCTTAAGGAAGGATTTAAAGGAAATTTAAACTTCTTGGGATCTTTTAATGAAAATTCAAAACCTCGCATTCATTTTAAGTGCGAATCGAGCGTGGTCATGCAAAAGGTGGTATGTTACATAATGCACAGGAGAGGGAGAAAACTGAAAAATAAGTTTTGGGTATTTTTAATTGTTATGCTTGAACATGTAAGAAAAGATTTGTGTAATTGTGTTGCCTAGAAGGTAAGATAGATACACTTTTATAAAAGAAATACAAGATTCCAACCAAGGGGCATTAATTCACGGAAATGTAAGGGTGGCAGATTTTTACTATGAAGAAACGAAAAGTTTATTTGTGTTAACCTAGAGGAGGGAGCATTTATTTTTTCGATCTTTTAATTAAAATAGCAAAACCAGTATTTTTGTCAAATTTAGGGGATAATTTCTTGTCTTCCTCTCCCATTGATGGCCCTGATTTCGACTTTCTATATTTAAGTTAAGACGACATAACGCTTTTTGAAAACATGAAATTTACAATTTTTTCGAAATCACCCAATATTTGTTCTAACGCCCAGAAACACTATGTAGAACTTAGTTAGGAATGGGCCTTTTCAACAGTGCTGAAAGACAAAAAGCCAAATAAAATATAAGAAAGTTAATTTGACAACACGTTATGCGTGTTTCATTTAATAAGGCAGATTATAAATATCGTTTTGAAATGAAGTTTAATAGCGCTTTTGATTAGCTTTAGCGGAATGTGGTGCTACCTTGTAGATAAAGGAGCATCCAGGATTCTTTTCGAGGGGGCGGGGAGTATTTTTTTGGCGGAAGATTTACAAAAGATTACAAAACACATTGAAAACTTTTTATTTGCATTGTTTTTACTTTTTTACGTGTCGGCCAAAATATGGAGTGGAGGTTCAAACTCGAAACCCTCCCTCAACGGGATATGGCCTTGCTCGTAGATACTCTACGAAACTTAAACGAAATTTAAATGAAAATATTCTCAATGGGTGATGTTTCGTTTTCTAAAAAAAAAAAAAAAAAAAAAAAAAAATTATACTGGAGAACATTTTCATTGATGATTAAATTCCAAATTGACTATTGGATTCTATTTTTCAGTTTTAATTGACACTCTGTTTGTGAGATCATGGTGTTTATTGGGAAAAAGTACATACAAGTCAGTGACTCGGGAAACAAGAGCTAAACTTTAAATTAAAAAAGGTCACCTTATAGTTTCCCATATTTTGCCAAAATCTCATTTTCATTGAATACTGGGCTCGAATAATGAACTACAAACTTATTCGTGTGTAATTCAGATTGTGAATGAGAAAAGATGTGACTTCTTTTAATGTGACATAATTTTGTCACCTTTGCTGGAGTTGTGTCCTATTCCTGACGTATCGTCCTTTCTAACGGTTGATTTGACCTATTTTTACAATTTTGGGGGGCTTTCCATGCTTCTGTGACTGATTTTCTTAACCAAAGAAAAAAATTATTGTGACCAACATCACTTTTTTCTCCTCTTGAAAAGTGGATATTTTTCTACATCTGAGGTTTGCACGTGAATAGTGCACGTGTTTCAGCCACTGAAAAGGTTGGATACAGGCATTTCCCCAGAGGGAGGGGCTTCAGATCCATGCTTTTACCCCACTTCCCTCCCTGTTTCTTCTCATAGAATCCCTTTTTTTTGTATTTTGGACCAGAAACAAACTCCTGCCTACGCATCTGATTGAATTATGGTTCGTTTACACATTGCGGAAATTCATGCGGATTTAGCAATCCGTGCGGAAATTCCGTCCGTTTTTGTGCTAGAAAAAATCTCTAGCTTTCCGCAACGTTTTGGTCAAATCAGGACGGAATCTTGCCAAAATTTTTAAATGAATAAAATCATGAGTATGGATTATCAAAAACTACACGATCTTATAACTTTGATTCAAGGCTACACCCAGCTTCTATGATTCTGCGCACACAGGCTATAAGAAAACTAAGAAAAACGGTGTCATTTGGCTCTCTATTGTTCAACAGCTTTCAGAAGAGGGTAAGAACATAGGCATGCTGTTGCAATAATTTGAAATCTTTGCCTTAAAACGCAGCGTTATTTTAGCCATAGTTCGAACAGATACGGACGGATTTCCGCAATGTGTAAACGAACCATTAATGAGTACTAAACCAGAAGAGTAATCAATTCAGGTTGGGGATTAACACTTAGTCTTTTTTGAAAGACTTAGTCTTTTTTGTATTCCTTTTGCTTTTTATGTGGTTTCTAAAAAGTAAAACTGTTATAAAATATAATTTATAACAAAAGATGGGAGAGAAAATAGACGAAAGGGAGACAAAGGAAGAATTATTGCTATTTTTCAAAATATCAATAAACATCCGTCACAGTCTTACGACAACGGAAACAGGTCGTCGAAAGGCCAAGACCAGGAGAACACATGTGTTGAATCTCTAAGCGTTTTACTTTTGGCATAGAACTGTTAGAAACCAAATGTGGGAAAAATTAGTTTTGTTATCAGAAGTTGGCACGCAAGACTATTGCGCAAATTGGTAGTGTTTCCTCCGCCTTATTGGTAAGTTTGGCTTGCAGCCTGTTCTGAAATTAAAAGTAATTGAGGACTTGATGACGTCAATTCTGTTTCTATACACTGATCAATATTACAGGTTTCGTTATGCGTTTTTCACTGCTTTTTTCGTTAGTTCATTCAGTTCTTTTCCTTTTTTTTGTTGTTGTTTAATTCTTTAGATATACTGTTAAAACAAAGCAAGACCCCACACCATTGGAGTAACTATTAGGATAGCTGAGATTTGCGCTCTTGTTCGGAAAGTATTTTGTGAATGCCATTTCCCTACGAGCTGGACTTCATTTAATTATAGTCACCTGTAGCTCGTTTTCAGCCATTTTGTATTGACAGATTTCCAGAAAGTCTAATTTTGTTTTTCAAAAAGCGAAAATTCGGCTACGGAAGCCAGTCAACCGCCTAAGTTTCTTCTTTATTTTTAGGTGAATTAATTTTCAAGACTTTTCCCGTGTTAAATTCTGTGGACATTCACATTCTTGTAAATCATTCTTATTTTTGTAAATTTTTTGAATCCAAAATACTTCTTTTTCTTAAGGGATTACAAACTAGCCTACAATTTGTAACGAAAGAATAATTAATTATTTCAGTTCTGTTGGCAAAATCAAGACGATTTTTCATTTTGCGTCTTTTTGTAGACTATATACAAATTAGGCTGCTAGATTACTGCTGCAGCATCGATGGACAAAATTTTGGAGCCTGACAACGCACTTTTGAGGTAATACTCCCCTGCTTCCTGCAAGGTATCTCTAAAGCCTATTCCGACAGGTTGGACATATGTACAGGGCCACAAAGAAAAATTCCATGCCATGGAGCTAGACCTTCCGCTGACCCCTTCTATTAAATCTTTAGGATTGTACAGCCTATTATAATGTTTTTAGGTTTCAAAGTATTTGTTGCATGCTAAATAAAGCTTGCATGCTAAATTAAAGGAAAAAAACTGTTCAAACAAAAAAAAAGATATAGGTGCAGATCAAGGAACAGTTTGAAGGAAACACTAAAAAATCTGAAAACCATTTTACCCCCAGCAATTAGAATTAAATTAAATTGTCAACTTAAAATCATCGAAAAGCAATGTATTGTGTTTCTCAGTTTCAGAGGCACCAATGTTAAACGGCGGCGTAACTGCCCTTGAAGAGTAACATAGCCCATTTAAAATAAATGGTTAACGTAGACAACTGTTTTAAAACTTCATTTGAAAATGTTGATTAGTTTGAGGCTTGTGTATTGTTAATGATTGTGCATTAGCCATAAATGAAAAGGTTGGGGTTGGTTGATCTTTTCGAGTGGGGGATCCTGAAGCTTCAAAAACAGCCGTTCCTTTTTTCAAATGCATTCGATCCCTTAATTTTGCAGCTCGGTTCTTCATCTCGCGAATTCGACTCAAATTAAGCTAATTTTCTGCCTATCATTTTTTTTCAAATTCATTGAATCGCTTTCGTTACTGTCTACTACATAAAATAAATCAAGTGCCAGCACAGATAGTATGTTAATCCTAAGACAAACTTTTATGCTATCAATTTTACCAATCAATTACAAATCAGAACCTTATAAATCATTTTAAAGTGTTAATATATATAACTTAACAACAGGCACCTACTCTACCCCCCCCCCCCGCCAATGGATATGCTATTGTAAAATATAACACATAAAATGGCTGTTAAACTCATCCGTCGGGGAGGGGAGGGGTAAATACAGCGAACGCTTTTAGAAATCAGACAACTAGGTATTTATGATTGTTTAAAGTAGTTTAAAGAGGTTCCTTGAAATGGTCCCCTGATCTGCGCCTTTGCCAAAAAAAAGAGTATATAAAAACCAACGACTGGTCTTCGCAGACCCCATAAAAGCGTGTGCCCTAAGGTAGTAACCCTGACTTTGATTGCTATTGGGCGCGCCTTCGTCTTTCTGAGGATTGAAGATTATTTATTTCATAGCTTGAAAGTATATTAGAAACTGATTGTTTGGTGATTTTTTCTTTTGATTAGATTCGAGGGATTAAAGTGTTGGATTGAGAACATTTTTTCTGCAAGTTTAATAAACCTATCTGTATCTTTGCGAGTCAAGCCAGACCCAAGGTTCGAAAGTTTTCTGTCTTGACATTAATTCTAAAGCAGTAAGGAGAGTGAAAATTAAATTTGATGGTTTGTATTGGTTCAGCGGAAACTTCTACCTACATCAAAGTTGTATCTGGGTTTTGTTAAGGGGGGAGGAAGGCTATTAAAAAGCTTTAAAATACACGCCAAATTTGTTTTGTCTGCATTTCGTTACGTTTTTACGAGTCTGATAAAAGTTTTGGGTGGTTCAAACCCCGTAACCCCCCTCCCCCCTAGATACGACTTTGACCTCCATGCATGTTCTAAAATTTTTAGAAAAAATTGGGAATTCAATTCTAATGAAAAATACTTCTTCATGCAGTTATGCAGCTTTTGTAGTGATAAGCGCCAAAAAAGGAAAAATGTGTGAAAAATCAACAAAAAATGTCGCAAACATATTGACACCATCAAACAGCTTAAGAAGTTATTGTCCGGTGGTGACAGTTCACAAAAATTTGGGGGAAGGCAAAGTGTATTTATCCACATCTAGGGGGTATTTCTTTCGTTTTTTTTCAGTTTTTCCATGAAAATAACAAACAAAAACATTTTCAGCGAAAATACCCCCAAAAAAGGTATTTTTAAACCTGGGAGGAGAAAAATATAGAGGTAAACAACCTACCCTGTCCCCTCCAATTGAATCCACTGGTTCAGTCTTCCTTTATCCTTAGGAATCAACAGACTGTTAATGGTTGAATTCTCACGGCCGAAAAGAATTGCAAAATTTAAATAATTAATTTTGCTCTTTTTTTCACGGTTCAGTGTGACAACACTGAGGATATTATGGTACTGGCCGAAAACATACTAACAACTCATGAAACACTACTCATGAAACAACTAAAACATAAGTGATAGAAAACCACGTTTTAGGGATGAATAGACCCAAGATAGCCCAGTGTACAAAACATGTTTTTATTTCGGTGGTCTTAGTACTTTTAGTTTTGTTATGTGCCAATATTTTTAATTCCAGCTATGAAATGATCTAGTTTTTTCCAATTTCTTCTGAAATTTTGAAAAAGGCTTGCTGACTTTTCAGCAAAACAGTACATTATCTTCGTCACAGATTCTTTTTCATGCGTTCAAAATAGTATCGCCGGAAAAACATTTACTATTTAGGATGCGCGTGCGCTGTTATCCTCAGGTGGCTTTGTGGTACGAAAAGTTGTTAGTAGTAGTATTTCAGCTACTAATTCTTCTCTCAAAAGCACGACAGAAAACTTGCCAACTTTCCGTTCTCCTTCTTCCTGTTTATTTTATTAAAGGGGTTTTCCCCTTGTGATGTTGGCAGATGTTTTCCATCAATGTTCCAGCAAATTAATTGGCCATGACCCCTCTTTTCTAATTGTCGTAATAGTCACACGAATGAAAGGAACAATCAGCCATTTTGGTTTAGCTGTTCTAAAGCTTGACAGCTAATTTACCCATATCACAAGGAGTTCGTTGCAGGAAAAAAAAAAACTTTGGAAAAGCATAGGGATGCACAGGTCAAATCCTTAAGAGTAGGAAATCAAGCCATTTTTCCTTATAGCGGGGGGGGGGGATCCTCCGATCTCTTCGAAAAAACAAAGAAAATTTTTTTTCAGAAATTAATATTAACAATTATTTTAAATTTAAGGGCTCACAAGTGTAGAATACACGTAACTATGTGACAGCAAGAGTTTGAGGTATTTTTTTTACTATCTTTTACTCTGGGTTAAAAAACATGTTGGGGTACAAACCAAAAAATATATTGTAATGAACGAATAAAAAATGAAAAACTTAAAGGTTCAATTTCTTCTAAAAAAAAATCCTATTTATTCTCTAGTTATTTCATTCTTAGTTTCTTCATTTTTTCAAATTATTTGTTCTCAATGCTCCAGACGTATTTTAAAGCTGTTGACACATCGCACAAATATTTTTTTTTATATTATTTAGCCTATTTATTTTTTTTTAAGTAGATGTAGCTGAAGGGATTTTTTCTTAGATTTTTTCACATAATTATTTGTTTATATTCTTGTAGTTAATTTTTATTTTTCTTATGCTTCTCAAACCATCTTATGAAAATTATAAACTACTGATATGTCAAAATAGAGAGATAGATCAAATTTTTATGACAAAAAAATATGTCAAATTTTTTTGACAAAATATGTCATTGAAGTGAATAAAACGGATTCATCTTAAAACGATTGTATTTTAGTTTTGATTTTAAAAACGGCAATACGGTGCAAAACGAGTACACTTCTCTGGAAAACGAGTTATTTTTGTTTTGCATAATCTGCTTCAGGAACTGAAAAATTGAATGCCGCTCATCTGCTGGAACACTAGAAATCTGTCCATTTATTTCCTATTAATTTGTTTCTATAAAAATACATTGGTTCATATAAAAACAAATTGGTAATGTCTCCTATAGTAGCAAAATTACAGAAGTCAAACGGTTCATGTTAATACGTTAAGTAAAGATCAGCCCTTCTCAGTTGAAACTGAAAGTATAAAAACAGAGTTTTGATTACAGTATTAGAATCAGAAGAACAATCGTATGTTTCTTGTCAGAAATAATTAAAAAACAGGGGGAAAACCTTCGAAAAGTGAAACCAGCTTGAATTTTTTTTTTTACCATCACATTCAGCATACCTCAAAGTTCTTGAGAAGAAGTTCCAGGCCTCAATCTGTAAAATTGTGAAATTGCAATTTTTTTTTCAACTGGGAGATCAGATCAGACAAGTGGTCTTATTTTATTAGAATATCGGAAGAGTGCTCATTTTAACATTAGTTCTAAGCAGTAAAAGATACCTCACCATAACGTGTATTGATTTGTGCTATTTCGTGCTGCAGGATAAAAATGTTGGCTCGTACAATACCAACTTGCTATTAAGCAAAAATTTTGCGACAGCCAATCGTATTAGAACTATCTTAATGCGATTCGTAAGAACTTCTAATTTCAGAGTTGTGCTGCCGTACGGCGGCATATCCGCTTATAGACATATTTGCGGTCAATACAAAACGTTTGATTATTGCCAATTGCGTATACAGTAATATCGCATATGTACTGCGTGCCAAAAATTTTCAAACACTGTGAGAGCTCCTTCAAATAAATGTTAGGAAAAAATCGGCCCCTTAAACCTCCTTCATATGGGCGGGGTGTGCAATGTGGTTGCTGAGGGTTGAAGAATCGCTCTTATTGTAGAAACAGCTGTTAGTTATCTAAAATGATAGCTCTTAAAAACCAAAACCGCGCCATAAAAAAGTTTAACCGTCAGAGATAAAAAGTTAACACTACACATGATGTTAAAACTGAACAAAAATAACCAAAAAAAAAAAAATTCAACCAACAATTTTTTTCTGAAATGAAAATAAGGATCAACGATAGAGCTTAAAACGGACATAACTCATTCAACATATTAGAGAGGGGGTGCTCCCTCATCTTTCCACTCTACCCCACTGTCTAAATTTTCAACTCAATACTTGCCGCATTGTTGCTCTGTCACAAGACCAAAACAATAAACGTTTAACTTTTTTTTAATCATTTTTTAGTCAGTTTTTTTTTGAAAATGATTAGGAGGTTTGCTTGATTTGCTTTGAAGAATGTAATTTTCAGTTCAAAATCGTTGAAATCTAATCAGTGAATAATGCACTTGTAATTACCAACTGACCTTTATTTTTGACCTTTAATTACCAACTGACTTTTAATTACCAACTTGTTGAAATCTGAAGTCCTTAAAAAATTTTCAAAATTACTAAATTAGAGGCATGTGCTTTGGAATTTTCTTTAGAAAAGTTTAATGAAAATAAAAGATTTTTATTTGTAAACGCAAATAAGAAGCGCCCAGAAATTAAGGAAAATTTAAAATTTCAGAAGGTGACGGGCCCAGAGGCCTCCTCAATGCGTACGTCCCTAATTTGGAAGGGGTTATATCTAGGACAACTTTGGGTCATTTAAACTTTAACGTTACTCTTTGATTTCATTAAAAAACAAATTACCAAATTACCTTTGGCTAGAAGCAAAGGCCGTCGGACAACAAGCAATGAAAAAGGAAGAAAACCGCTACGAATATCATTAAATTATGATCGGAGAAAAAAAAAGGTCAACCCACCTCCCCCAAAATGAAATTTGAATTCCCTCCCCCTCTACAAAACTGCCTCTGAAAATTGCAATTTGGCCCCATGTCGTGAGACAAAGCAGAAAAGGGACATATTTTGTTCTAACTAAGAATTCCATCCATGCAGAACTAGTCTTTTTTTTGTATTTTCCGTTCCTAATTAACCATCATTTTGGCGATAACCAAGAAGCTGTTCATAGCATCGGTCAGACTAGCGGTCATGGAAAATCTGGAGCGGTTCGCGGCACTGTTCCCCCGTCTTTGTTAGCATCACTTTAATGTGATGCTAACGTCTCAACACCAAAGTCTTACAAAAGTCTCCAAAGTCTCAACAGCTAGTTTATTACCTAGGTTTTATTAGTAAGACTAATGAATCCAAAATTTCTTTTGAGGGTAAGAAGATTATACCAGGAATTGTTGCTTTGGATCTTTCCGAAACTTTTTTTTCCGCTTATGCTAGAGACTTTGAATTGTCTAGGGATAGTTTTGAGTACCCGTTTGGCTAACCGTATACAAAAAACAAGCTGTACGAAAATGTGGTTCTATCCCATAGGTGGCTATAATGAGAGAAAGGTTGAGATGGCTAAGACACAATCTTTGGATGAAGACACTTAGCCAAAGATCGTTCTTTCTGGCCAATCTGGCCAGAAATCATTAAATTATGAACGTATAACATATAAACGCCTTTCTGGCGTTTATATGTTTAAATATTAATGTTATGTCTATGTTGTTTAAATCTTAAGCGTTTAAATGTTTAATGTTTATTTGATATTTCCATAATCCCCCTCCTACAGGCCATGGAGCCTTTGTGGGGACTTGTAGATTGTTATGTAATTATTTTACTGATATATGGAAAATAAACCTATCTAAACCTATCTATCATCTAGGGCCAAGCGAATAGCTGATCCTCCCGAATGGGATGGGAGGAGGTCGTAAGGAAGTTTTAAGCGAAATTGGAACTTCTGGGGGGGGGGGAGGTGCAAATAGGGAAGCAAATAAAATATGTGGATGGAGGAGGAGCGTCCGTAGTTGTGAGTTGTGTTGGCCTCAGGCGGTTTGGTGCTTCATTAGGCTTTTAGTTGTAGTGGTACTTTCCCATTATTTGGGCACTTCTGAAAAGTCAAGTTTGGTTAATGCTAATGAAATAAAATAAAATAGGATGAGTATAAAATAGTTGATAAACAAATTTGGGCTATATATTTGCACATTAGGGGGAGGAGGGGGGGGATAAAGCATTGCATATATTAAATACGTAACGTAACTTAATCTAACCTAGGTACCTCCCCCCCCTAAACCCCAAAAAACAACAGTTTAAATATTGTATACGCAATGAAAACCACGCTATGGATTGCATTACTCCGAAGCTGTCTCTTGAATTAACCTGTCAAAAACGGGTTTTTCGTGCCTGGTTTCCTTGTAAATGCCCATATAAAGGGAAAGTACCGTTGTAGTAGTAGTAATAGTAGGCATAGAACAGTACCGTCAATTCACGGTTTTTCTCGGGGGGGGGGGGATTTAATTTCAAACCTACGGGGTGCAAAATTTGTTTATAAAATCTATTGGGGGAGGGGGGTATTTGTCGTTTTGCAATTTTGTTATTGAAAATACAAAAAAAGTAGGATTTCTCAGTGAAAATACCCAAAAAAAGGCATTGTACAAAATCGAGGGGTCGGGCAAAAAATCCCGGGTCACATGCCCCGTGCCATCTTCTCCAAATGACACCAGCGACTTTTTTTCTGTAGTATTTCACAACATTGTTTTTTTTATATCTTGCTTTGTGCTTTAATCATATGCATAACAGGAGCTTTGACAGAGCAAAACAAACAAAAACCGAAGGCCATCAAAACTATAGGAGCACATTGGCTATGCTCTAGAATTAATGTGCCATTCTTTCACGTTTTAATTAGATTTTCTTATTTTCTGACATGTCTTTTGCGCAACTTGTTCAGCAATAGCCTAACTTTTTTAATTTAGTCCATTGTTGCTTTTCTGAATCATCATGAAATGTTCTTTAAAGCTTTTTCTCTTTCTAATTAATGCTCATATATTCATGATGCTAGTTTAATGAGTGTGTTAATTATATCTCATAAGAATTGTATTTGGTTACATTGCTAGGAAAGAGTATATATATATATATATATATATATATATATATATATATATATATATATATATATATATATATATATATATATATATTATATATATATATATATATATATATATATATATATATATATATATATATTATATATATATATATATATATATATATATATATATATATATATATATATATATATTATATATATATATATATATATATATATATATATATATATATATATATATATATATATATATATATATATATATATATATATCTGGGTTTGGACGACTTCCACCCCACATATTTCAAAATCAATAATTAGTAACAATGCAACAATACTTAACAACGAAGTCAGATATATGTATCTAAACTGCTATAAAGAAAATTTACTATTAGAAGAAAAAAAGCTCGCCAAATTATAGAAATTGACAAAACATTGGCCTCTTAGCTTTTCCACGTAGCCTATACAGTCCAGGACTTTTAGCTCAAAAAGTGTCGAACCCGGACAAAATTGCAATATAAACGAAAATGGTACCAAAATGATCAGAAAAAAATTCTGTACAGTATACTAAAAGTCCCCATAAATCCGAGTGGTGCGAGTACCCGAAAAACAGGGGAAATGCGGGGGAAAATGGGAAAAATGCCGAACATGCCCAGAAAATAGTTTAAAGTGAGTTTTCTGAGGTTTTCACATACGCTGATTATTGACATCTAAAATTGACATCTAAAATTCATTACAGAAAAAGAGTACTACGGAAAACGGCTGAAAAAAGAAAACTAAAAACTGAAAATACAATTAACCTTTTTTTAAAACTTTCTTAGATAGAAAAAGATGATAGCTATTCATAGTGTACCATAAGAAAAAAATATATACCATTTTCTAAATTATTTGAAGCATTTCTTTTGCAATCGTATACTAGCTGAAGGAATTAAAAAAAGTAGTATGTTGTACAGTGTAGTTTGTACTGGGGTAAGAAAACTGAAAAAGGAAACTAAAGCTGAAAAATTATTAACCTTTAAAAAAAATTCTTAGAAAAAAAAATAATGGCTATCCATATTGAACCATAAGAAAAAAATATGCCAAATACTGTAGCTTAGATTTTTTTGCAATCGCGATTCCAAGGTAATATCTAGATATAATGTCGTATCAGGCTTGTACTAGCTAATGCAATTCAAAAGGCAATTCAAAAAATGAGAAATTATCAACCTTAAAAAAAAACTTTCTTAGAGAGAAAAATAGTAATAGTTATTCATAACTAGAAAAAACATTGAAAAAAAAGCTAAATAACTTGAAATATTTTATTTACAATCGTAATTCCAAGTTAATATCTGGATGTAGTTTTGTATCGGGCACATACTAGCCGTGACAATTTAAGAGGCAGTATGCAGGACCGTATCCAGGATTTTTGTTCAGAGTGAGGGTTTTTTTTTGGGGGGGGATACAAAAAACTTTAAAAGATTTTATTAGAATTTGGTTATAGGCGTTTTTTGTTAAGTTTTCACAAGTCAGATTTTTTTTTTGGGGGGGGGGGGAGGGGGGGGGGGTCTTAACCCTCTCCCTGGATACGGCCTTTTTAGTATGCTACGAATTCTAATTTTTACTTGAGAGTGACAAAATAAAAAAAAACAATCATTTCAAGGTTTCTTTTTTATATAGCCTAATATAAGTTTTTTCTAGATATGGGAACTGATTGAATAAAAAAAAAAAAACTATTTTCGTTTTTTGAGAAAGGGAAAGATAGTTGTGACCAAAAATAAGATGCAGGAAAGCAGATTTTGGTGGTGGGCGCTATTTCATCAAGACAACAATAAAAAAAAATTGAGTTATATAGAAATTGTGGGAATAAAGATGGCACTTAAGCAGGGCAGTATCCATGATTTTTGTGGGGGGGGGTATTTTTTCTAGGGAATTTTAAAAAAAACTTCAAAAAGCGTCAAAACTTTGTTTATATGTATTTTTGTTACGTTTTTACGAGTCGGACAAACGTTTCAGGGAGGGGGAGGTCCAAACCCCCTAACCCCCCTGGATATGGCTTTGGAATCGAGTTACAGCCTTATGCATCTTGGTGTGAGTTAAACTCTGTATATAATTTAGTCGTCTGCTCTTCACAAATATGTTAGGAAAGAATATAGGTGTAATTCTGAAGGAAATCGCTCGGGTTATTTTAGTTACATCAAACAAAACAGGTGTAAAGACAGTAATTTCAAGTTTTGTTGACGTTACGAATAAGAGTGGCCCAGGTGACAAATAGTTCAAGTCGATAAGAAAAAATGAAAAAAAAATTAGTAGCAAAGACGCATTGCCAATTGGGAGTATAATATACCATTCATCTGGTCGGAATGCTTTCTATTTTTGTTGTTGATATTAATACAGATTGAATGTAAGCATACCTGACCATACGGGAGGGGGGCTAATTCCTCTCTGAGATAAGTAATTTCTGAGACCACACTGGCTAATCATGATAAAACGAAAAAATAGTAAAAAAGAGAAAAACGAGGATTATACAAGCCAGTGAAAAATGTGGACTAAAATGCAAATATTTCAGTCAAGACCTTCGCTTGACCGTCCTCAGTGCAAGATAATAACATTTAAATTACTAATTAAAATCTAAAGATACTATACAAAACAAATCAAACCTTAAAACAAAGTACAACTAAAATTTGAAGACCCTCTCCATGTAAATTAGTAATTTTTATGTTATTATCTTGCACTGAGGACGGTCAAGCGGAAGTCTTGACCGAAATATTTGCATTTTAGACCACATTTTTCACTGGCTTGTATAATCCTCGTTTTTCTCTTTTTTACTATTTTTTCGTTTTATCCTCTCTGAGATTGGTCAAAAGAGCCCCCTTATACTCTACAGGAATAATTTTTTTTTAATGTTTCTCAAAGGATAGCCAATTGTTTTATTTGGGTTAAATCCTTTTTTAGGGGTTGTTAATGTGAGCATGCAAAGGCAAAAGGCGAAGTAGTGCAAAAGGCGAAAAGGTGAAGTAGTGTTAGGTATAAACTCTAACATATCTTAAAGCAAAACCAATCGGTTTAACTTCTGAATGGCTCTTAGTTTCATCATCTATTCTTTGTAATACACGCTCTGGCCATTTTTAGAGTTTAAGGAGGTGAAAGCCCCCCTCTTAATTTTGGTAATTTTGATTCGTTTTAAATTGTTTATATTCGTTCACAGTATTGAGTGAATACAGTTGTATCTATTATTTTTAAGTTTTATTTGGTTCTTTATTTGGATTTCTGTTCCTTTGTGGTTTAATTTATTCATTCATAGTAAATTCTGTTCGTATTAGTTTGACTTGCTAAATTGTTTTATATCCGTTTGTTCTATGTTTAAACATGACTCTATACTATTCTTCGAAAAACTTGTTTTTAGAAATCATTTGTTTACAATTAATATTAGGAAAGATAATAGGTTTAACTTAAACTAGTAACGGAAGCAGTGGCGTCAATTCACGAGTTAGGCAAAATGTAGAGGAGGGGAGACAAATGTATTTTCCAAAATCGTGGGGGGGGGGGCAATTTTGCTGTGTTAAAATTTTTATGAAGATACAAAAAAACGCCAGTTTCAATGAAAATATCAAAACAGGTTTTTTTTTCAAATTTCAGGTTGATGGGGCCAATGCCTCCTCTGACCCCTCTCCTATTTGACGCGCTTGAAGGAAAGTTTTCGTCTTATTGCATGTACCAAAATATGGATAAAACATGGCTATTTCCACCGGCCTCAATTAGGCGGACAATTTTGTCCATGTTAAGAATTTTCAAATTGATGCGTCGATTGCCTATAGGCTATGTACGTATGCTATGCAAGAAGATATTGCTTTCATCCAAAATGCTGTTTTGCGGACCAAATTATGTTACAAATAAAGACATGTAGCCTAGATATATTTTATGTCTGTTTTTTTCCATGTCTGGAGTACTATAGACCTAATAGCTCATTTTGAGTAGAATACAAATAGGTTCTACGCGGGATTAAAAAACAAACCCTTCAGCTGCCTCGCGCGGGATAATTATATCTTTCATTTCTAATCTATGAGAAATAACATGTCAAGGGGGTAATAACTTAGTTTTGTCGACAGATAATCATGAAAAAAAAATATATAAGCGAAAATGATGGAGCAAAGAAAAGAAACAAATTGTTTCCGAATGCTGATTTTATGCTTAAATTATTAAGTTAGGGGTAGTTACTTCATGAAGACATATTGAATGTGTCAGGAGCGCACAGCCCCAAAAAGTTGGGGGGGGGGGCAATTGATTTTTTTAAATCAAGGGGTGGAGTGTTGACGTTTTTTTTCGATTTGTCTCAGTGGGAATACCAACAAATATATTTTTCAATGAAAATACAAAAACAATGTGTTTTCAAAAAATTCTAAAAAAGGTTTTTTTGGTACTCTTGTATTATTCAGAACACAATCGAGAAGTTTGCTGAATGTACAATCTATGAAAAATGGTTTCATAGCCACAAAGACAAATAACGGGTGACAGAATGCATTGGACTTCTATAATGGTGGGCTATATATTTGCACATTAGGGGGTGAGGAGTGAGTAAGGTTAGGTAACCACCACACCCCCCTAATGTTTAAATATGTAGCCCAAATAATATTATTATATAAACTAAAGTATTATATTTTCATCATATTTTGGTAAGTTTCATTAAGACTAACCTAACTTAACTTCTCGAGTGTGTTCTGAATAATACAGGAGTGCCGGTATTTTTAATGAAGACACCAAAAAGAATAATTTTTTAGATTTAGGATGGGACAACAAACCGAAGGGGGCAATTACCTCCCCCCACCGAAATTGACACCCCTGGTATGTGCACAATGTATAAGTTCAAACGTCACAGATCACGTTATTAGGCTATATAAAGCGTATTAGGAAGCGGATGTAAAAACGGCAGCATGTATAGCCTATACGGATGAATCCCAAAGATTCCCATCTAGCCTGCAGGCATATCCATCTGAGATACTTGATTGTATACATAGTAAAATTTTCTTAACTTCTGTTGCCACAAGCTGTGCTTGCTGGGGTATGGGGCTTCAGCCCCTGTCCTCGAGGTTTCATGGTTAATGCACTTTGGTACTTGTGTATTTTATAAAACACACTTGAGAAGTGAAGTTTGGTTAATGCTAATGAAATAAAACAAAATTATGATGAAAATATAATAGTTTGGGAACAAATTTGGGCTATATATTTGCACATTAGGGGGTATGGGGTTAAAAATAGCATATATTAAATACGTAACCTAAACAAACTTATTTTAACCTAACATAACCAAACCAAAATACCAACTAAATACTTAAAAAAAATATAGCTACAATTTATTTTCCAACCGAGCCAAAGTAAATTGTCTACGACTAGGTATAAAGAAGTTGCTTGACCAGTTTTTTGTCTCATGTTCGTGTAAACCTCTGTTTAGTTCTTTATTTGTATGCCTTTTATATTGGCAGATGTAATGGTTTACGTAAATTCCAAAGATAGACGATAAACGTTGGTACATGGTCTTTATTAAATAACGTGAGAAAACACATAGAGAAAATAAGGTAGCACAAGAACAACTAGCTACGACGAAGGCGAAAGATGGACTGCCTTTAGAAATGAACCAAGAATATAACTTTCCTGGAACGGAAGTTCCAGGCCTGGGAACCACACCTTTCCCACGACTAGCTTTAGTCTCAAGAGGCCCCCCCCTGGACCGCTATCGTTGACACATAAATGCCCAACTAATTAAGAAATGAGATACCCGGAAAAGCTTATCGAATTGATGTTAAATACTTTACAGATTCTCCCCCCTGTTTTTAGTTAAATTTCCCAAATTTGGCTTATCCCCTTCTCATTAAACCCCCAAACTTTAATTGAATTCAAAACATTCCCTTTCCAAATTATTCACTTCTCGCCTACTAACATTCTACAGCATGAACTAGTAAACAATTACATAATACAAACACTACACAATACTTGCATAAGTAAAAACTTACATAGTATAAACGAACCACACTAACAACAGTAGTCGGAAACTGGATATTTTAACGCTTCATTTTTCTTTCTATACTTTAAAATAGACTTGTTCCCGATCCCCTGAATTTGATGAGGACAAGGAAAATTGGGGTTATGCATAAACTTTCAATTAGGGCAAAAGGAATGACCGGGAAAGGCTAATTAATCCTGAAAATACCAGCGACAAATAAATGAAATTGCAGAAACTTTAAAAATCATACCATGCTGCAATGACGTTAAGATATTATTCCCAATAAAATCCCCGGGGTTTTATTGCTGCGGAACGCCTCGGTTTAGACCTATTTGGTTTTTCTCTACTAGCTTGTGGTTCAACAAATGGCAGTACTACTGGGGATCTCTCTACATTATTATTGGTGCTACTCTCCTGGACAGTATTACTTGTAGGACTAGTATGTTTCGACAAAATAGTAGATACATTAGTCATGTCAAGGTGAGTATCCCCTGTGTTTACATCCACAAATAATGGGTTAGTGGTATTGGACTCCTGGACTGTTAATTCCCCGTTTTGGCTTCTTGATTCTAAGTGGGCGGTGCTTGAGTTACCTTTATTTCTTAAACTTTGTTGCTGTGCTACTGGTACATCTATACATAAAGAAATTTCTTTTAAACGCTGACCGAAACGCCCAACATCATTTAATGTCTTTTCCGATTCTTTAGTGATTGGTTTATTACTTACATACTCAAAGTACTCTGGATTTTTCGCAAGAAATACGGAGGGGTCTTTGACTGGTTTCATTAGTCTGATGTTTACTATTCTTCTGGTACCCTTTCCGTCTAGTTCCTGTAGTAGGAAATCTTGGTTTGGTTGTATTACTTTTATTATTATATATGGACCACGAAATTTTGATTTTAACCCTTTGCATGTCATATCCTGAACATAGGTAATGTCTCCCTCTTTCAACCTTGGAATTTTTGTGTTGTTTTTATTATATTGTCCGGCCTGAACTTCTCTTGATTTTTCGATTTCCTTGCGACAAACACTATGGAGGTAGAAAAGCTGTTGGACTTGGCTAGCTGCAAACTATTCGCAACTGTTGAAGTCGTCCCGTCTCGGTCGCAGTAAATTTAAATCAAGATAGGAAATCGGTTGTCGACCGAACATAAGTTGGAATGGTTGAAATTTTGTGGTTGATGAAATAGCGCTATTGAGTACCAGTTGAATACTTGGAATATACTCCGACCAATTAGACTCGGATTCATAACAGTAGGCCTTGCATATGTTTTTGCACGCCTTTACTCGGTTTTCACATAACCCATTCAAAAATGGCTTATAGCCACTAGAAAATCGGTGATCAATCTTGTGCTTAGCACAGAAATCCTCCACCACTTTAGAACGGTAACTTGCATGTTTATCCGTGAGCAATATATCAAATAACCCAAAATAAGAAATAATTTTTTCATTTAAAAACTTCAAAATCGACTTTGCGGAAATATTCTTTACACTCTCAAGAACAACAAATTTTGTGAAATGTTCTACAGCTACTATTACATGTTCAAACCCTTCATCCGTTTTCAGTAATGGTCCAGCAGTGTCCATACTCCACATGTGACCGACATGAGAAGGATCTTCACTCCGACCTAACGGTGGATGGGGGATTTCATGGAATTTATTTTTCCGGAGACACACATGACAATTTCTACAAACTATGTCTACTCTTTTCCCCATATTTTTGAAAATACAATAAGCCTGAAGATTTTGTAGCGTCTTTTGGCTACTTAAATGTGCACTTATTAGGGGATGTTCATGAGCTAATTTAATCGTAGTGTCAATCAGCATTTCGGGGATTATCAGTTTTGGTGTTTGTGCACATTCTAGATCTTCATTCATACTGGATTTGCAGTATAATACACCATCACTCATGAACATTCCATCGACAAGATGTTTCAACCATGGTATTTTCTCCAATTTTGTCCTTGTTTCTTCAACAAGAACTTCATCCCATGGGGCATCAACCTCATCCCACTGGACCTCAAAACCAGCCCCCTTTCCACCTTTTTTTCTCATCCCACGGGACCTCAAAACCAGCTCCCTTTTCCTGGGTATCCAAACCGCCCTGCAAGGAATCAGTACCATCTCGCAGTGCAACAAAAAAAAACCATCCCGTGAGGCATCAGTACCATCCCACGGGACCTTAAAACCAGCTCCCTTTTCCTGGATAGCCAAACCACCCTGCGAAGATTCAGTACTATCTCACAGTGCAACAAAAAAAAAAACATCCCGTGAGGCATCAGTACCATCCCACGGGACCTCAAAACCAGCTCCCTTTTCCTGGGTAGCCAAACCGCCCTGCGAGGAATCAGTACCATCTCGCAGTGCCTTCTCATTATCATTGAGTCCAAATTTCACCCTCGTCAGCGCAGAAAGAAATTCATCGGAAAAAGAAGACGTGTCTTCTTTCCCCACTATCTGTTCTATCTGTTCATATTGTATTGCAACCTTATACGCATCACCTAAACAAAAAAAAAAAAAAATCTGCACTATTCTCTAACAAATACCGTTAGTAGGACGGTCTGATCCTCTCCTTGAATAAATTAAGAGCAAATCTTCCCAAGGACTACACCATCATCCCTGGCTTCTAAGGACACCCTACATGACCTTCCTAATTTTTGCATCCTTCTATAGAATAGATATGCCCTTTCATCCTTAAATTGAGCCACGCCTACAAACTGCATCCATTTTGCCTACTATTTTGCCTGGGGCATATGCTACAACTAATCCACGTTTTAAACTTGACAAATTTATAATCGAGGGGAGTCAAATAAAAGAAATGGAAATATGCCATTTATCCTATATGAGTAGGGTTCTAAACCCCATGCTTTCTTTAAGCCAGAATAAAATTTGCACTTTACTGAAAATTTTTTTTTAAATGTTTTCACTTTTATAGCTTTAAAAAATCGAAAATTAATTACGATTTTAAGAAATAAATATCAGCATATGTATCTTAAACTGACACTGCACTTTTTTTTCAGTAAATTCATTTGAAATTTTTTCAGTAAAGTACAAGCTATATTCTGGCTTTTAGAAAGCATAGGGGTTTAGACTCCTACTTATTATGTTTAAGAGGTAATTACTTGGCAAAAAAAAAAAAAAAAAAAAAAAAAAAAAAAAAAAAAAAAAAGAAAAAAAAAAACTGTCGTCCTAATCCAGCAATTGAGACAAATGTACACTTAAACGAGGCTTTTACCTTACCCATCTATCCAACTACCTAGGACCAAACAGTATACCCGAACCGTCAACCAAATAGAAAAGTCCAAATCCATGCAAAGTTGTCATTAATAAATGTAAGTCGTTGTAAATTTACCAGCAAAAGCACCTTAAATCTAGCAAAATATTTCCAAGTAGAACCTTCCATTTAGGGCTCATCAGAAGAAATACCACCTGCCTTAACGGGTTTCGAGGCTTTACATTCTTTACCCGGCACGGTGGAGCCTCTACCATAAGATCTATATGGTAACCCTATGTCAGGTAAAACTTGTGAAATACATGCATACTAGTCAAGCTATTAAAAATTACATACAAAAATGTTTCAATGTTTCCATAATAAAATCCCAGAGGTCACTGAAAGAGACCATTCTGGAACAAATGAAGACATGTCCAGATGTATCTTTTATTGGTATCTGGAACCAATTACCAATTTAAAGATCCTCAAGCTTGTTTGAAAACCCCTACAAACTCAAACTTCCAAAAAAGAAAAGCGCAAGAGAAATTATATTAAAATATCATTCAGTATTTCTTTATAATTTTTTGTATATTTACTTAAAAGTTCATGATACATGAAACTAAATTTTTTGAATTGCCAACTAATTTTTTTGGCAGAAAAACCTCTTAAGATCAGTTTTTCGCTCAGCTTTTTACATCTATTTTTAAAATCTGTGTAATTACTGCATATTTTTGCATACCTAAATAATTGGGAATAATAAGCCGAATAAGTAATATTTGAATGTATATTACTTTCAAGAAATGGAAAATTAATTACTTCAAAATTAAAATCATCCGTTTTATTATATAATTTAAAAACCAATTTATTATTATTTGAAATATTAATATTTAAATCTAAGAAATGGTCGGAGTGTCCCATCCCATAGCTAGGCTCAAGAATTAACTCTTGTGGATAAATATTTTTTTAAATCTCAATAAACTCTGCACAATTTATTACCAAGAGATCGTCCAGATATCTTTTATTATTTGAAAGGTTATATTTTACATTGCTTGGGCTATTTTTATTTATCATATATTCATATTCTAATTGACTTAAAAAAAGGTCTGCTATGAATGGACTCGCATTCCCACCCATACTAATACCTACAGTTTGTTTATATAAATTCCCATTAAATCTTATAAATGTATTAAATAGAACAAATTCCAATAAATCGCATACCATATCCAAGCTATAACATCTTGAATTAATAGTACTTCTAAAGAAATTCGTCCATCGGGCTTTTTTATTAAAAGTATCAATTTTCAAAAATCCGATATTAGACAAAAGAAAAGATTTCTTTATCACCATTTTCAATTTTTCGAATACTAAATTTTGTGTCAAATTTGTATACAAAAGTATATACCATCTATTGAATTCTGAGGGGCCCCCGTACCAAAAACAGGTTTTTCTGTTAGGTAAACAGGTCATTACACTCTTTGCCGATAGGAACGGGTACAACTTGATTGGTGATTAGGATTTGAATAAAAGGAATAGTTTTCTTTACAATTCATATTAGTAAGAGAATTGAATTCAAAGAGAATAGTTTTTATTTGCAAGGATATTAGTGGAGAAAAAAAAATGAGTGGTGCATTTACACTATTGGAGATTAATGATGGAACCGACAGCAGCAGCAGCAACGATATACGAGTACCTAATGTAGCTGTGGAAATAACTGCTGGCTGTAGACTATGTCTTGAATGGGACACTATGTATGCTAGATATGTGATATCATTAAGCAAATTTAAGCAGGAGGAGCAGCTGTGTTTTGCTGGAAAAGTAAATATTCTCCATATAAATAAACTTCGGTCAGCATTAGATGTCCTATCGAAATATATTGATGAGAACAAAATGCATCAGTGAATATTATTATTATTGTAATTATGTTCAATAAAACTGTTTCTAAATCAATGGTATTTTTTTCTTTTTCTATAGTAGACTAGCGTATATTTTTTAGAGTAGAAAAAAGAAATTCTGTTTAGTCTGAAGTTGGTTGTGAGAGAGTTAGGACTCTAAAAAATGGATAGATTCGAGAAAGATCGAATCATGAGGAATCTAGTTCTTATGGAAAAGCGTTTGATTCTAGACGATGATTTTCTAGAGTTGTCTATTCAAAGGAAGATATTTTCTCGGGGAATGCTTGTCGATATAATGAAAACTGATTCTCCATCATTAGACTATTGTATGAAGCTTCTACATCGTGGTCCAAATGCATTTACACAATTTATTGATATATTGATCACGACGCAGCAAAATGATATTGTGGATATGCTTTTAAACATTAGTTTTTAGAAATTTAGGACTTTTTTTTTTTCATAAGAAAGATGGTGCTCAAGGATGATTTACTCCTCTCTCTCTCTCTCTCTCTGACAATTTTTTTTTGTTGCTAGCTCAGTTTCATTGTGGCAGTGAGAGCGTTAACACATGACAAAATGTTCCATACATGTCCGTTATGTATGTACACACAGGGCAGCTGGTCATCATGTGAGAATTGCACAATGATTGAGGAGTATGATGAAAAGTGTAGATTATGCAACCCGTGTAAATTGCATAGAGGATATGCTGTACAAATTAAAGGTTGTAATTCCTGTCTTGAAGAGGTGTGTGACTCTCATCCTAGAGGCCACCTATGCTCCAATTGTCATTATGATAAATGTAAGCAGTGGGAGAGTACATATCCCGGTATGATTGGAAAGAATCCTAACCGTGATTTTAGTTTATTGCTACGAGATTGGTATCGTCGTGGTTTTAGATTGTTCTGGGAGGAGGAACCGGGTCAACGATTCAACTGTTGGAACAACAAGAGAATATGGTTTCTACGTCATTGTTGTGAAGACACTGGGTGTTATGATTATAAGCCCACTGATTTTTATTTGGCTGTGACGGAATGTGATTCGACACTTGAGGACACTGTTTGTGAAATTGCTTCAAATAGGCAAATTGAAACATGTGAATTCTATAGAATGAATGCGAATAGTATCATTGACTATACAAAGAGATATGACAAGAGTGAAGTCACACTCTACTGTAGAAAATGTGACCCTGACATTGCACTACATCAGGATCAGTACACGGTGAATTCAGATAATCTACCTGCACTAGTTGTTGTCGACAAATACCTAGTAGTGGATGAAATCTAAAGAGTAGAAAAGTCGTTTTATCATGTATATAATTTTTTTATTAATAAACAATTTCACATACATCTTTGGAACATTTTATTCTTAGGGCACTAAAATCAATATTAAATACACTTGTAAGTATATTCTCCACTAGAAAGTCGTTCAATTGAGGTAAGTCAACGTAGATGTTGAGAAACTGCTTGTAGGTGTAGCCACGACATCTGAACATGAAAAAGAGTAGTGCATGAAAGCCACATGTCTTAGTCGTTAAATCCTGTACTCTTCGTTGATTTTGAATAATGGTTTTCCCACTGCTTTCAATAAAGTTGCTGATGTATGGAGCGTAGAATTTATACGATAGGCCAAGAGGATCAAAAAATTCAATATTCTTCGCTGTTTGAAAGATGCATAGCCAATGGCCAGTCTTCAAAGTCGATGGACTGCTATTAACAATGATTAGGGTATTGTTAACACTTGGAATTTTTTCAATGAAGTCCGAGGGTATGCAATAGGACTTGTACTGGGACATGTATGGATCCATACTAAATACATTGATTATTTGATTTGTGTTCATGGTGCAAGGTCTAGTAGAACACTGCCGTCGGGTGTGATTTCCCAATAGGTTTCAAATTGACTCAGTGATATTAGCGTGATACTCTCAGTCAGAGCATTGGCAAATGTACACTCTAAACGTACATTCCCTGTTCGTACTATGGTCATATCTTGCATGCCTGACAAGTCCAAAACAATAACCCCATGATTTTTTGAAAACATTGAATCGGTTATTCCATTTTCAAATAGTTGAGAGTCATGATCTAGGGATTGCATGGTCAACTCGTACAGAGTTCTATAGGATTTTTTGTCAAACGATAGAGTGTACAGTGGAATACCATTCACTTTGCACACAAGACTAGATAGACCGAAAAAATTAAAATCATGGGGAGATTCAGTCCAGGATCCAACGGCACTGCCACTCTTCACAAAGGCCAAAGCCAATTTTGATGGGATTTCTCCATTGATAAATGATGAATCGCTATAGCTACGAGAACCGGTGGCAATGTGACGTTGATTGGTGATTGTATGGGGGACAAGAAGTTTAATGTTGTTACCATTGGCTCTTAGCTTTTCCACTGCCAATGCAACAGAGCTCATAACTTGTTGTTTTCGGACGTGGAGAATTGCCGATGTGATAATAACATTTGCATCGGGTGCTGCAGGAAGTGTTTTTCTCAAAATGAAATTCGATGGGGCCATCTGCAACTTTATGTCAATCTTGACATTGGGGGGTAGCCATTGGGATATATTGAATATCTCATGATTTAATTTTCCAACTAGATGATACTCCTGGGTCACTGCTGTAGTCAACTCACCGTCAGTATCAACACCTGTTCGATATTCATAGCCCAATGATTGTCCTCTCATCTCCTTGTACGCCTTTGGCGTCATCATCATAAATTGTATGTAGCTTGCATAGTTGGATAAATTATTGCTAGTGCTCACCAATGTCCCATTAATAAATACATTAATTTGTTTGAATAGGTTGTGTAGAATACAGTTTTCATAGGAGAGACCATCGCCGGCATTTGGAGTTGTATTATCTGACTTTTTCTTCACCACAACATTTAAATCAATAAATGTTGATGACAAATCAATGAAATAGTCTTCATTGGAAAATATTTGAAAGTGTATATTTTCCGAGAGGGGTTGTTGAGGGTGAAATTGTTCATAGTAGCCATACTTGACACTGACATCAACATTTTCAGCATTGAATAGATTCAATGAGGAACTGATTGATGGATATGATTCCTTGTGGGGGAGATAAGTCATCTTAAGAGAAGAAATCCTTCTTTGATCTAACAATCTTTTTCTTTTTCTTCTTCTGCTGTTGCTTATTGGTCTTCGTTGTTTTATTTCTCAAAGTCCTTGTTGATGTCCTTTGCTTCCTGCCTGGGTGGAGACTGATGAGTGAATGACGCGAACGCATCCTTTTCAATCCCTCCCCATTTTGTCGAGATTTTAATTGTTCACCAACGGCTCTTGCTGAAGATCTAATATTTTCCTTAACACTCTCCTTGAAATTCTTGCCCGACCCCCAGTCCTGTAGTGTGGAGGCAGCAAAATTTGATGCAGCAGGTACAAGATATTTTCTGGCAAGGGGTAGTGCAGAACGAAATAGCCTAGCAAACCAGCTACCAAGACCATAGCCAGACATTGTAGTACGCCCCTTGTAGTAGTCCAATCCATTGCCTATTTGACGTGGACTCAAAGCACCAACATAACAGTCAATATCGGGACAGACAAATGGAATTCTTCTATTGTTCATTTTTTAGGTTATTGTACCGTCGTTGTCGTTGACAATGGGTCGAAAATGACATGTAATCACTGCTAAGCCTTTTGAAATTGCTATTGGATCACCTAATTCAGTTCTTAGTGTTAACTGACAGAGTTCCAAATAGGAAGTGTTTACGGGAATATACTGAAGATGCTTTATATTGTAGTGGTGAACATGTTCTTGATTGGTTTTTCGTTCAAGAACTCGTAGGAGGGGAACATTTGAATTACCAACCCGAGATGTTTCCACAAATGAAGCGTAGAGAAATATACAAGTGTCCGTGGAGAAGCTGGGTGCATAGTCTGCATAGATAACATGGTCAATACCACTGAAATTTTCTGTCTTAATAATACGTTTTTTAAAACCAAGAACCTCACGTAAATTCTCATTGAGGAAAATTCTTTCATTCTCAAATGGATTGGTAATATAAATTCTCCTTTGTTCCGTCGAGTAATTGAAAGTGAAACCGCCTTTTTTTCGACTTGCAATTTTTTTGTTGATAACTCGACACAGTTCATGCATGTTATTGTATTCCCTGTAGGGGATGTTAGCAATAGGGTACTGATTAGAGTCAAAAGTTGCCATTGCACCTTCATCACCGAATTCAAACGGTCGTATTTTTATTTCATATTTACGATCCTTTCTCAGGATGTCATAGGTATTTTTGAGAATACAGTCGACAAGAGCCACTTCATATGCACCGTCAAATTTGATGGCGGGGGAGAGTTTTGTCCAAAAATCACTTGTCGTATTCAAGTCATTGTAGAGAGGATCGGAAACGTTGGACATGAAAGTTACATAGAAATCATTGGGCATTGTCAATATCTTCAACACCAATCCAAGAATCAAAATCAGAGTTGTATCCTAGCCAGCGAACAAGTAACTGTTTCTTACCCCCGCGAGTACGTGTCTTTAATATCTTTTCAATTTGATAGATTTCACTAGCATTTTTAACTTTTTGCAATTCATAGTCATAAAAGCCGCCGAGAATCTCTTCATCTTTGGTATCACGCAGGCGATAAGTTATGGGTTTAGTGTCTAGGATTTTTGCCACTTTAAAAAGTTCAGTGGACCACAAGTAATTCCCCTTTTCAAAAACATTAGTTGTTCTATTAATTCGAACCGTATCACCAACATTGAATTTATTTTTCTTCTTCTTCTTGACTTTTGATTCATTGGAATATTGTTTAAGAAAGGTGTCAATTGTATTATGATCCGAATGATGAACTTCCGTTGGTGTAGAGTTGGACAATGATTGATGAGGTCGTTGATTATAAATCAACATGATTTTATCTAGATCATGAATAAAAGCCGGCGTATTTTTCAATGTACAATATCTTGAAATTAAAAGTCGAATAGTTCTTATCAATCGTTCGGCCAATGCAGCCTTTATAGGACTGTGCGTATGATAGAGCAGTGTACTATACTTCTCTAGTACTTTTGCAACATGAGGATTAACAAATTCACTACCGCGATCCGTTTGAATTTTTTTATATGAATCCTGTTGGAGAATACTTTCAATGGCCTGAGCAACTTCAACACCTCTCTTTGATCGCAATGGAATTGCATATGCATAGCGACTAAAAACACTGATTGCAAGTAGAATGTACTTGTACGGTGTATTGTGACGTCTTTGAAGCTCATCTAGAGTCAGGAGATCTGCTTGCATTATATCCAATGGGTAAAAGGCTTTAGTTTTTCGATATTGATTGGCACGAAGTCTATGATTTCTATGCAGAGTGTAACTTGGTTCATTTTGTAGATAGTCTTGTACAATTTTAGTGCGAACACCCGTGACTTTGGAAAGAGTTGTGGGGGAACTTAAACTCCCCGCCTCGCCAATATTTTCATAAACGCCTTTCAGAACTTCAGCCATTTTGAACGTAAACACGTTGTGTAACGTCCACTACCCTTTTGTATACTGGCTGCTGCTGGTGGTGGGGACGTTGACTTGATACGTCTTCGCTTTTGTCTAGATATCAGTGGTGTGCTAGTATTTTCCAAAATTGATTTAAAATCTTCTTCTTCAAGTTCATATTTTAATGTTGATGATGATGATGATGATGCACGTTCATTTAGATTTTTTAGAATTTGTCTATTGCCAATAAGACTTTTGGGGAAGTTTAATGTATTTAGAAAGTTGTATAGACGAGTGTCAAATGATAATAGTCCTTTACGATTTGTAACCATGTCATACATTAAATCAAGTAGATTATAGCTCTTGCCCTGAATTATAATCCTTTCCCCATTGCTCTCAACTTGAATTTGATCACTTTCCAAGAGATAGATTAGGAGTCGTTTACTTTGTTCACGATATGAGTGGGGCATTAGATTTCCAATTTTCAATACAATTGAATTCAATTCCTCCTTCTTCAATTGTGTTCCATCAGCAGCAGCAGACTCTTGAGAAGATGATTCTTTTTTGGGATCAGCAGCAGCAGTGGGCTTTGATCGATAGTGTTTGTCCACTCGGCGAAGTGCATCTTGAAGTAAAATCAGTTTTTTATCATCATCAATAGTTTCATTGTCGAGGAATTTACTCAGATTGTCCTCAAAGTGTTCGACGGGTGAGAGAGCGAGTTCTATTGGAGTCAATTTATAGGGTTTTGCCATTCTCACTAGAGAAAACTGTTTACAAGTCCTGCAATTATTGGCAGTAAAAGTGTGAAAAAGCTACCGCCCGCCTGAAGAAGTCGTTTCCTTTTAAAATTCTTTCCTTTCTTTTTAGAGGCCAATGTACGTACAATGGAACGATGTTGCTTTGCCTGTTGCTTAACTACTTCTGGTAGTTGAACATTACCCTCGGTCAAATTTAAACAAAGTTCAGATATTAGATTAATGAAATCATTGTCAATACCGTGTTTGAGTATTGCTTTTCTAAGCGGAGGTTTTGAAGTGCTTAGAACTGAAAACAAATGTCTATTTTCATGTAGTTTCTTCAGTGTCATGATAGCGACTAATAGGTCTTTTTAGTGTTCACCGGGAGATATACTGTAATTTCATTGTCGAAAATATCTGTGACTACACGTAGATCCTCGGGTGTATTTTGATTAAGATCCAGCAGGATATAACCGTGGGGTTTATTAGTTGCCTGATTGTATGCCGAGAGCAGAAATTTAGGGGCACCTGGATAGATTTGTTTATTGAGGGTTATTAGCGAGCTAGAATCACGAACAACTCTGTAGATGATATAGTAGGTACAGTTCAAAGCAAGTGTTCGCATACATTTGCTCTGATGAAAGAGATTGTGTAGAACTAGAGTAACGGAAATCTGTTCATGATGAGAGCGAACAGTGAACAATTGCAGCATTTGCTGAGACCATTGTTCAATAGATTCAGCCAGATCGTCAATGATCAGCCAAGAGTTTGGTTCAATAATGTTGAAAACATCAAGTCCCTGTATGAACTGTATCTGCATCGATCCCATGGTGTGATGGTGGCAGCAATTGATTTTATTTTATTGTATGACTCCTGCCAAATACTATAGCAATAGTAGATTTTTTTCGGCTTTTCTGCAAACATTTTATCACAATTTTTAATTATTTTAGTTAAGAGTGTTGTTTTGCCCGACATTGAGGGCCCACACAGAAACGATCTGAACGGTGTTTTAAATTGATACATGTTCCTTTCAACAGTTCACCTGGACAACTAACTGTAGACCCTAATTGTCTAATGACTAAATAATTTTTTTCCCTACTACTACTACTACTACTACTACTACTCTGTTCTTCAAGAAGACAAAGACAAAGACAAAGAATCATATTTTTTTCTTTTATTATATGCACATAAAAAAGTAACAATACATTGAAAAAAAAAATACACTTTTTTAAATTTATTCATAATAAAAAATACAACAACATTTACATGGGTGCACAGAGAAAAAAAAAACACTTTTTTTTTTGTTTATTTATAGAGAAGAAAAAAAAACATTAAATTAGAGAGAGAGCACTTGAAAAAAAATACACTTTATTTAAATTTATTTATAATAAAAAAATACAACAGCAACATTTACATAGGTACAGAGAGAAAAAACACATTTTTTTTGTTTATAGAGAAAAAAAAACATTAAATTAGAGATGACACTTGGAAAAAAAAAAAAATCTGCTCTAAGTCCAAAAAAAAAAGATAACTTTGGTGACGGTGCGCCCCCCGCGCTGGCGGCGGCCGGCCCCCCCCCCGGGCCGCCCCCCCCCCCCCCCCCCCAGGCCGCGAGGCCCCCCCCCCCAAAGGTTTTTAGGAAATTAGTTACAGGACTTTATTTAAACCGAGACTTTCACGGTGGGCAGTACATTCGATCCGGTCTGAAGTTAAATAGTGTCCAAGGGGGAGGGTGGTCACACCATCTTGACAAACATAGATCTTGTCGGAAATGGTACTCATGGCTATTTTCTCTACATTTACAGTATAGTTCCTGTAGTTTAATGAACGAATTGCCAACAATTTGGCTCGTGGAATTGTATTTTCAACAATACAATTCCTATAAATGTTCATGTCGAAATTCTTGTCCACATAGCGCGTGGGTACTCCTTTGCAACGTTTCTTGATTTCCTCGTCGTATGTCTGTATAAAGTACACCTTCGGACCGACAAACATACCACGGGAAATCAAGTCGCTACCCGTTTCAGATTTAAAAAATAAAAGTTGATTGGGCGCCCGACGTTTTACTAGCTCAGGGTAAAGATCACCACTCCAATTGGTGTAGTCCATTCGTGAACTGATAATTTCACCGTGCGCCAAATCATCAATTAGATTTGGTGTTTTTACTTTGAGCAGTAGAGAATCCGTGTCACCGTAGCAGACCTCTACTTGCCCCTTTTCCGGCCACTGTACCCTAGCCACATTGTAGTAGAATTCCAACATGAGCTTTTTTGAGATCTCCAAGATAGCACTGCCTGCAGCAATATTTTTATTCAGGACAATGCGTCTTTTTTTCCTATTCAAAAGTACCATGTCCGGACCAATGATTGTAAAGGAAGTGTAATTGGGATCGGCAATAATTCGAGCACATTGTTCTGGATCGGTCACGACGTCACAACGATTCCTATCGCGAACACTCTCACACATTTTGCCGAAAGCCGAATTTAAAATGAGTTTATAAATTTCTTTTTCGGCTTTCGTCTGTGCTGCAGAACGTTTGCCGACAAAAGTGTCAACAAATGTTTTCAAATAAGGTTTTTGACTAAACTCGAGTGCTCGGTGAACCTTTGTGACGTTGAAACCATTGTTGCACATCCATTTTAACGCTACATGGTGTACAACTATGTTTTTTTTCGGCAGAAGGTCAGCAATAAGTTTTTGTTTTGAAGGTGCCCAATGCAATCCGTCCACCTCGACTAAACGCCTATTGCGAGGACTCAAAGAGTCCTTAGTCACAGGTCTATTGATACACGGGAAAACAAAATCCTTTACTGAATCGTGAAGCTCGACTGGTATCTCTCCATCAATTTCAAAAAACCATCCAACCGGTCCATTCTCCTCAACACCACTGTCAATGTTGGGGAAATGGGGAGCTTGAGGGTCATTGAGCCATTTATAGTCGCCGCAAGGTAGTGCATAATGGGACATGGCCGAGGGGTAGAGAGAATTCATATCGAGGAAAACTGCATTTGATTTTGTCCCCGTCTTCTCCCCCGTAGGATCAGTTTCCAAGATACGGTCTCCGTGAAAAACAAACCCCCCCCTCATTGACCTCTCGATGAACAGATGCTGATCAATGTCAGTGATTAGCCCAATTTTTTCCCCACTAATTTTCAGGATGAGGTCCATCACTAGATGAGGCGAAGAATAATAATAACCCAAATCAAGATTAAACTCCTCATAGATTTTATCCGTATTTTTACACATAATGTCTAACAAAGTTAACACGTCACTCGACAAATACAGCTTGCAGTAGTCAAATCCATTTTTACACCCTCCCGCTGCCCAAACTTTTTTAGCAAAACTGTATTCCTCGGGGGTGCAACTACGATCGTGAAGACTGTCGTAAAACGATTCAATACAAGGAATAGTCTCCTCGGCGAATCTCGACATGGAACAATAAAAGTCATAAGGATAGATGCCCTTGACCGTTAACAAATCATATAAATCATTTGGAAATCGTTGCTTGAGAAGGGGGAAAGCATTGCTGCCGTCATCGTTTTTCTGCACTTGAATTAATTCGCTCAATGATTTGGGAAAAAAACTGTAGGAATCTAAAAAGCGAATTTTATTCGTGTACTCAACACCGGCTTCAACAAATTTCCACATAAATTCCAAAACAAGCAACTTTTCCGATGACTTAGGTATGATTTTGTACGTAAAGCTGTCTATCACCCATGCATCATCATCCACTGTTCCATTTCTTTGAAGATGTGCCAATGCAGGTAGCACAAACTTCAGATCTTAGTTAGAGTTATGTATAAAAACCGGTAGAAAAAGTTGTTGTTTAATTTTTAAATTACATGAATTGTGAGCCCACCCCCGAAAGTTACTTTTTCCCGTTGAATTGGGGTCAATAAGGTGATCGTGGTCCTGCACCGCGTCTTTTGGGGCAAGGGCACCCCTACACACCCAGCAAATTGTTCCCTTTTCCAACGCCAGTTGCTCTTTATCCGACAATGTCATCGGATAATTAGTATGACGTAATCGTGAAATTGCCCTGTTTGCTGTTTTTATTAAAGAAACCAATAGCTTTTCCATACTGCCCTCCTCGTCCATAGTTAAAAAAAACTCTTCCAATAGCATTTTATTGTTGGCGTCGCGACGGGCATGTGCGTAGGAACACGCAACTAGTTTGTGTTCCTTGACTATATTTGGCCTTGATGGGTCTGATACCTCAACCAGTCTTGTTTCACAATCCAAAGACATTTTATCAGATTGCAGAAGAGAATTTTGAAAATTTTTAAATTGTAAAATGTCTTTGCCTTCTGCCGGCATTTCTATTCTTTGATTTCCATGAATTTTGCAATGCCCCATGTGATCTGAAAACGTTCGCTCAGATCTAAATGAGGAGAGGCACATGGGGCAATAGAAGCATTCTCCAAATTTTCTGCCTCGAGATAGGAGTCGACTTATCGCCGTAACGGGGAAAAAATGACCATAAGAATTTACATCTTTGGGAGGCTGATAAATAACCCATACAAAATTTTTAACATTTTCCACCCTCGGTGTCCTCACTGAGTACAAAACCCCTTTTTTATTCGGTTTTTTCCCCCCATCTACAAATTCTGTGTCATACTGGAGAACAACTACCCCCACCCCAAGATTTTCATTTGCTTTCTCGAATATGCTTATTTCTTTAAAGGACACCGGATATTTTCCCTCTAAACAATCAAAATTTACTTTAGGGAAATTTTTTCCACCGTTACGTGCAAGTCCGTCAAGATTTTTCATTGATGATTCATCTTTTAATGTCTTATGGGCTGCTGCTAAAAACGCATATTTAAAGCATTGAAGTCCAGTGTCAAAATACAAACTCTGAACTCCTTTGGTAGCCGACAAATCTGGGTGGCATTTTATTCCTTTACCTCTCCCACCCCTTAAACTAAAGTTTTTTTTAAATCTACTGAGATTCAGATCCATGCATTCAATGTATAAAATTGTGGACCCACTCCCCCTCTCATTAAATGTATCCAAAGTTGAAATTAGTTTATTTACCCAGTTGAAAAAGTTGTCTTCAAAATCGTTTAGGCCTGGGTAAAAAGTCTGGTTGCCTGTCGAAAAATGAAAATAAAAAATGTCCCCGGATGTCCCCTTTTGTAAATAAACTTTTTGGTTCACTGATGCTTTAATTCCCCCTTGACCCCCCCATTTCTGGATCTGAATATCAATAAGTGCTCGAATTTTGTCGATATAGCTATGGAGATTTTTCACGGGGTCAGTTAAAATAATGCCAGCGTTTTCCTCGGGAAGGCTAAAATCTACCCTGTATGTTTGCAAATGACCTAGAGCAGATTCTAACAGATAAAAATCAGGCAATTCCGGGGACGTAGTACTGTTTTCATGTCCTGACCCTGTTTGTTCAATCACATTGGAGGGATGTGACATGAGGTCCCCTAGCACATATTCTAAGGTGTTTGGGGACAATTGGTCAAGCCAGGCTGCATTGTCCTCTGATGGAATTTCGTTATGAGGACCCAGTTCAGATTTACATGTAGCATCATCATCTAAATATTCACGCATGAAACTATCTGCCCACTCTGGGTCCTCAACCATGTCAATATCACAAGTTAAGTCCTCCAGGCTGGCCATTTCCCCAAAAACATCATTAAGGAATCCCTCATGCCACTCCATATTCTCTAGAACCAGTGTAGGTTCATCCCTGAACTCTGCTGGTGGTGACAGAATTGGTTCTGTAAATATACTTGCATCATCACTCAATGGTGCCGCTGGGGGTGCTATATTTTTAATCTGTAGAAAAAAAAAAAGTTTTTTTATTTTTTATGTAAAATAATCATTATTTTTTTTTTATAGTTAATAAAATTTTGTCAATTTCTCATAGTCATTGTCCCACCACCTGAACAATTAAAAGAAGAAAAAAAGTTACATTGCCTTATGTCATTCATAATGTCAACTGAACATGTTAAAAAAAAAAATATTTTTTTTTTGTCGGGAAAATGTAGTCCTATTCTTATTAGAAGGGTAAGTTCGAACAAGAGAATGATAGAAAAAATTAATGGTTTTATTCCAAATTTTTTTTTTTAAAATAAAAACGCAAAATATGAGTCCAATTCGATTCTTTGAGCCTCTTCATTATAACTGTCGATGAAACTTGACCATTGTTCGACTGATGCAGTATGTTGTACGAGCAGTTGCTCCTCTTTTGTCGGGAAAATGTAGTCCTATTCTTATTAGAAGGGTAAGTTCGAACAAGAGAATGATAGAAAAAATTAATGGTTTTATTCCAAATTTTTTTTTTTTTTAAATAAAAACGCAAAATATGAGTCCAATTCGATTCTTTGAGCCTCTTCATTATAACTGTCGATGAAACTTGACCATTGTTCGACTGATGCAGTATGTTGTACGAGCAGTTGCTCCTCGGCTTCAGTTAAAGGAAACGAACTCCATATGTCGGAGCTTGGTGGTGTTGTTGTTACTTTCTCAATAATCCGTATTTTCCTCTGTCTTTTGCCAATGGATTTTTTCGACCTGGGCTAAATAAATACTTGTAAGAGAGAAGAACTTTTTTCTCCGTCCATATCAACAATTAAAATGTTGAATGGTCCCCTTTTTAGAGCCCCCCCCCCCCAAACCCCTCCCAGGGAGAACCCTTGGGAACCGGGGGGGCTTCCTTCGAGGTAGGAGGATCGATACCCTTTCCGAGTTGGAGGGGTATCGGATTTCACAACACTGTTCAAATAGAATAGTCTCAAATTCTTTTCTTGAAAACACCTAAGTGTTTCAATGAAATGGCCAAAAACAGCTTCATCCAAATAATGTTTCTTAACATTGCTGCGATGACATATTTTGGAAATTGTCAAAAAACCTTTTTCCCTGTGTAAATTGCTTATTGAAGATATACATCTTGCTATTTAAAGTCCAATTTGCATGCGACCCTACTTAGAATTCAAGTCGGATTAAAAGCAGTGGTAGATCTGATAAGTATAGCGGATGTATTCAAATGCATTAGGGACAAAAATACCAGTCTAAAAGTGCACGTTAACTGTATAGTAGCAATTGTTTTCGCTTTTCGTTTTTTTTTTCAAATAGTTAGTTTTTTTTGTCTAAAAGGAATATTGCATTAGAATGCATCTTAGTTATAAGTTACGAGGTAAGGTTTTTTTTTTTTTCGTTATAGAAACGCATGATAAGCACTCCTTTATATATCGCTAATTTGGTTAATGAAAGAAAATTAAATAGCTTAAAAACAAATTTTAAGTTTTTAAAAAGCTATGCGTCTGAGAAAATTTTGTCTTATTTTTTGAAAATAGGGATAGAAAAAAAAAATATGTATATACTTACAAATTCTGATTGGACTTCTATATCTGAACTCCTTTGTAATACTTGAGGGGGGTTTGCCATGGAGCCAACGCGGGAGTCAGAGGGTTCTGTCACTATAAGTTGAGTGCTTGATGCATGATCGTGTGTAACTTTTCTAGCGAATTTGATAACAGATGCCCTTGTAGTCTGTATTAATGAAGGTTCGCCATATTTTGCTTTTTTCTCAGAAGGAGGATTATTGCAAGTCTCTTCTTCCTTTAAAAAAAAGACAAAAAAAAAATTTAGCATGTAGCAAAAATGCATTTTTGGGTTTTTGGAAAATAATTCAGTTTATGTTAGACATTTAAAGTAGTGTAAAAAAAACATCTTGATTTCAAAATCAGGGGTTTTGATAGTGGGATGGAGGACCTTTTATAAACTGCTCCTCCCTCCCCTCCTGTAATAATGGAAGGCCTTTAATAAACTGCTCCACACTGTAATAAAAAGGAAGCTTTTGTAACAATTAATACATTAAAAGAATCAACATTTTATTCTAATCCCAATTTACCGATCGAAAGCTAAGCACTTTTTTCAAAAACATCCCTAAAAAGGCCACTGATCTTGATAAAAAAAATCACACCGTAAATGCAGACTGGCCTGGAAGTATTTTCAAAAACATTCCTAAAAAAAGCCACTGATCTTGATAAAAAGGAAGCTTTTGTAACAATTAATATATTTTTATAAGAGGTAACCACAAGGAAAGAATAAGGAAAGAATTTCTTCCTTAACTTAATGGCAAGACTTTTTTTTTTTTTTTTTTTTTTTTTTTTTGCAGACTGGCCTGGAAGTATTTTCAAAAACACCCCTAAGAAAAGGGTCTTGTAACAATTAATACATTAAAAGAATCAACATTTTATTCTAATCCCAATTTACCGATCGAAAGCTAAGCACTTTTTTTTTTCAAAAAAACATCTAAAAGACCTATTGATCCCGATAAAAAATCACACCGTAAATTTCAACCTATAAGAGAATTAGAGGTTTTTTTTTCAGCTCCTAAAAAAACAACAGGCTTCTAAGTGTATAAGTATCCCTTAGTTCTAGTGTAAGGAAAGAATTTCTTCCTTAACTTAATGACAATTTCTTTTTAATAATGAGAATATTTTTTACTCACCAAAAAATGCATAGAATTATCCATTTTTCTATGTAATTACAAAAAATGCTATCTCGAGTATAAACGATTCGAAACTGATGGAGAATCAAATATGGAGTCTAAATATATACAAAAATAATTGTATAACAATGAAACAAGACGTGCTGGTTTTTTGGGCTTATCACCAAAAAGGCAGTGAACTTTGAAACTGTGTCATGACCTGTAGGCCGCAAATAAAACAGGATGGAACATAAAGTCCTCAAAGTATAAGTTAACATACTAAAAACCTGTTTGGTACGGGGGCCCCTCAGAATTCAATAGATGGTATATACTTACAAAGTAGTAAAATCAAATGAATCGACTCTTTTAGCTGAAACATTCGCCAAAGAATCTATCACTTGTAACGAGTTATTAACACTCCAATATGGGTTAAAGTTAGAAATTTTTTTAATTCCGGAGCAATATGCTTTAAATTTATTTCTAATTTCTCCTAAAATTAAAGATAGATCAGTAGCCGCAATTCTGGTTGGACACCTTGCTGCCCCAGCAATAAAACGTGGTTTTGGTGGATTTTTATGAAATTTTATCGTCCAATATAAGAAAGGAAACTGTTTATCATTATCATTTATTTTAATATTGAAATTTTTCAAAATTCTTTCTTCTATATTTTCAATTAAACTATTCTCCTCCATATGGGCCTTTTCGTATGTATTTGTTGTTTGTAACTCTTTTGATAAAATATCATAATAGAGTTTCTGACAAATTATGGCAAAATTATTGCTAGCTTTATCAACTGGTACAATTATAAATTCATTCTGTATATTAGCAATTGCTTGTTTCATATTGGCATTATAAAATATTGAATTTTTCACAGAATCTGTTGGATTAATTCTATACATGCTATTTCTTACACTAGTCAAAATCAAATTTATCCAATTCTGAAATCTATCTTTAGTAATTTTCTCCTTCTTGCACCAATTACCATTAAATAAGTTTAAATCATTCTTTAATCCCCTAAGAATATCTGCTGGCCTTATGCGGTAAGAAAGACGGAACTTAGCACCCATTTTCATTATATTTTGATTTCATTTCATTTCATTATATTATAAATTTCTGCTCGTTTTGAGTTTGACTGTTATTTATTTTGATCTCTGTTTTTTTTTTTTGGTTTTATTTATTTATTGATACTGTTTTGTGGTAGTTGCATGCTTGGTAGATTATTTTATTATTTTTTTGTTTGTTTTTAATTTTATGGATTTCTTTTTTTTTGAAAAACTTATTTTGTCGAAAAAGCTTTTTCAAATAATACTAAAAAACTGATCGGTTTTTGTGGATGGTTGAATTATGTAGGCCTATCTTAGTTTTAACTAGACTGCAGTATGGGGAGAGTATGAAAATGCTCCTCCCCCCCGCCCTTGCCCCAAAGAAAATTATGCCTTTGGTTGTATGGGTGGGGAAGAGGAACAGACCTGGGGTAGGCCCAGTATATATATATATATATTCAGATTTAACTCAGGAAAAAAACTTTGTGTAAAAAAGAAAAAAATCTTTTCAAAACTTTGCTCCTCTTTCGTCCTGACAATAGAAGTTCCAGCGTTCTCTGCCTGAAAAAAATGTCAAGAGGCTCTTGTTTCATTGCCCTAACACTTTGGATGTAGATCTATTTACTTAATATTATATGCAGCGGAGCAGCTGGGGGGTTTGGCGGTGAACTTCCGCCCTGGTAAAGCAACTGTAGGGGTGCCATTTAGATAAGCGATTTTTTGTTTCGTTTTGTTTTTAATCATCGGGGAATTTGAATGTAGAAAAACAGACAGCATTTCAGGGGACCGATCAAGTTGAAACTTTCAGGGAGTGTTGAAGGCCAAATGGATCTTGAATTTTGACCTGAGGAGAGGGGGAGACGTAAATCAAAAGACACTACAAGCATCCAGGTTATCAAGTGGCATATCTGCAATATTTCGGTAACGGCTTAGAGGATAGAATTGAACATTTCTGGGAGTGTTGGGCCGATGAGTGAGCCTCGATTTCTTTAAGGATGGGGCGAAAGAAGTAGGAGATAAACAGCTTTGTCCCTAACCCTTTTATTATTATCAGCCACTGTGGCACTAGGTTCCCGGTGAAATAATGATCTAAATCGAAAGACGCTATGAGAACACAGGCTTTCAAAATTCCCAAAAAGCTTGGTACCGTTCCGCCACGCTTGGCACGTGTCACCGGGTGTACAGGATTTCTGAGAGAGAGCGATCCCTCGGAGAAATTACGTGCTCAGAACAAACTTACAAGAAATACACTTTTGGGATTTATTTTCTTTTTTTGTTACTACAGCAATAAATTCTGCAACTATGCAATAATATCTAGACTGCATTTTTCACTTCTGTTAAATTACATGGTTTAAAAAGGTTTTGGTTTAAGTTAGAATACCATAAAATATTCATCAGCTTTAAGTAATTACAACTAACGACAAAACGAGACATCTTTATTGGGCAAAAAGAGCATATTTTGAAATAACAATTTTAATAGTTAAAAATGTATTTATATTGCAGTTTAAAGGCATTAATCAGAGTCGGTCAAATGTCCGTCAATGCTTTTAGACAAAAATAAATATTAGAACATGGGTTAGAAAACGGGTAATTGATTTTTTTCATACTTGTCTTGAATCCCATAAACACGAAATGAACCGCATAGAGAATTTCAAAGATACCACTTGAAAAACAGGTTTCCGCTAACTAGCGAGTTGTTCACTGTGTGACAAAGATTTAAACTTTAGTTTTTTTGGGGTTGAAGGGGCGAAAAAAGGTACTTAGGTTAGGTTATGTTACGTATTTAATATATGCTATGCTTTACCCGCCCCCCCCTTAATGTGCAAACATATAGCCCAGATTTATTTCTGAACTATTATATTTTCATCCTATTTTGTTTTGTTTCATTAACATTAACAAAACTTCACTTATCGCGTGTTTATCAAGACAAGTACCATTTAACAAAACTTCACTTATCGCGTGTTTATCAAGACAAGTACCATTTATTTTATGATATATATATATATATATATTTATATTATATATATATATATATATATATATATATATATATATATATATATATATATATATATATATATATATATATATCTATATATATATATATATATATATATATATATATATTATATATATATATATATATATATATATATATATATATATATATATATATATATATATTATATATATATATATATATATATATATATATATATATATATATATATATATATATATATATATATATATATATATTTGACATACGAAAAATCCGTATGCAAGCCAAAAAGAAGTCGTCTTTAGCTTGAAGGAAAAGCTTAGGCCTAGGCCTTAGCGGAGGCCTTAGGGCATTCGCTTTTCAGGGGCTCAATCAAGTTGTCTCATTTTAAGGGGGGTGGTTCTTTTTTTTCCCGATTAGTATGTTTGGCTTCCGGACCTCAAGAATAGCATTTAAGTTCATAGACAGTAATCGAGAAAGGATAAAGAAGGGTAGAGAATATACGTGCGTAATTTGCCTTGCAAGGGAGTGGCAACCTTCTAATCTATAATTTAAAATTTCTAATCTAAATTTTCTTTGGAGTACCTCTTTTCCAGCTTTTGTTTTAGCAAACTTGTTCTCGTCTTTTTCTCTTGTCATCATTATCTCCAAAATGCAAGGAAAATTTAGTAGGCTAAGTACGTCGAAAAGGGTACAGGCTCGTATTTCTACTAGCGCTGTATTCTATGTTGCTAATTTTGTTAGCGCTGCATTTTATGTTGCTAATTTTGTTAGCGCTGTATTTTATGCTGCTAATTTTGTTAGCGCTGCATTTTATCCTGCTACTTTTCTTAGCGCTGCATAAATCTAGCGCTGCATTTTATGTTGCTAATTTTCTTAGCGCTGGATAAAACTAGTGTTGCATTTTATGTTGCTAATTTTACCAATTCACCAATTTACCTTTAAGCTTTGATCTTAATTTCAATACACAAATTTAGGTTGAACCAAGCCAGAAATAGTGGAACAAGAGTCATAGGAATTTTTTTTTAAATTAAAAAAAGAAATTTTTCTCCCGTCTCGTAAAAAAAAGTAACAAAAATGTGCATAAACAAATTTTAGATGAGTTTTGTAGTGTTGTTTTTGCAACCCTCTCTCCCCCTCCCGGAACAAAAATCCTGAATACGACCTTGTATCTTATTCTTATTATACTGAAACATTTTCGAAACAGGGAAATACAAAAAAGAACAATTGCCGTGAAGTTGGAGTAGCGCTGTAAATATAAACTTTGGTACAAATTATTATTAGGGTTTGATACAATAAAATAGCCTCAACACAATTAAGGGTACTTGTATGATTTACCCCCTACCGCTCAAGTTGTTCATGCATTGACGCACTGTAAACCGGTTTCTTTTTCTAGTTTCTTTCAACTTAGCGTCAGAAAAGAAAAAGAGAAGTGACAGAATAGATGGAATATATATAATTTGGGCTGTATATTTGTACAATAGGGAGGATGGGGTAAATTATTTGGACAGTATGAAGTCAGAAAGCAATTCTTACTTCATAATATGAGAATAATTGTAGTCAACACATTTTGCATGCAGACCGGCTGTACTTTACCCCCCCCCCCCCTAATGTGTAAATATATAGCTCAAATTTGTTTCTAAAGTTTTATATGTTTATCATAATTATGTATATTTTATTAGGATTAACCTAACTCCACTTCTTTAGTGGTAGGGGGTATATCATACAAGTACCCAATTAATTTTTAGCATTTAATGAAAAATGGAAGGAAAAAACCAAAAATATCTGACTTTTAAACAAATGGCCTATGCTTCCCATTTACACAAAAATTTAATTTAGCCATTACTAATTACCTTTACTGACCTATACATTTACGTTAATGTACGTTTGTTATTTTATTGTACTTATCATATTACATTTTTATGCATTATTTTGTCCACAGTCAAAGACCCCATTTTAGTTTTACTCAGGAAACAAGGGCAAAATAATTTTTATAGAAGGGCTGATACTGTAAAAAAGACTCTTTACTCTATTATCAGAGTACTTCCCCTTTTGAAATATATTTTATACATTTTTCAGCTTAATAGGGACCATGCTTATCCTCTAGGCATGAAAATAGGAACTGGCTCCTAGCGTTATCATATTAATCATATTTAAATGCGCATTCGTTAAGTCAGCAGATAAAAATAAGCAAGAATCATGTTATTAAAAGTAATATTTCAAGAGAGCCGAACCAAGGACCCCCCCCCCTCCCCCCGATCGATTGACTGCCCCACTGGTCCTTCCCTACCGCTGTCCCCAATCACAATCGTCACTTTGCGTGACTTAAATTATGATACGGCGAGCAATTATTTTGGGAACATCTCAATTGCTTACGTGATGAAATCTGCTTGCCCATTTATGAGATGTGCTTTCAAAAGTTGAAACGCTGATGAAGGAGACATTGATTAAAGTGAAGTCCATGTCTGAGTTCTTCTAAAAAGCTTCTTTGTCTTGATTACCTCATGGGATGACCGTAGCTAATTAAATGTGACATTTATGCTGTATATTTGGCTCACAATGTGCCTCAATGAGCACTTAACATTGACGGTACTGCATTAATTTGGTCTTGGTGTATACGAAAGTCCCTTTTCCTTCTGTTGGCTATATGGATTCTTTAATCGGCTTTACATGGGTTTCAATGTCGTCCGTGTCTTTAACAGCAGGTTTCTTTCAGTTGAGATTAATATCATAAGCCCAAACTTTTTGAGGGCTAAAGCCATCTCTAAAAAACTCCTAAAAGGGGATACTTAAAATACTTTAAAGGACTCTATAAGGTTGCTAAGTATTAACTTTTAATACTCTATAGCCGGGTTAAGCTCAGTGTAGTGAGCCCTAGCCTTCACTGAAAAAATTGAACGTTACGCCGATTATTAAAATACTGGAGAGATTATAGTTTGTAATTTGTTTATATCCGTGTTAGTAGAGAATACTAATCTGCTTTGGTTATTCAGTTGTAGATTTTTTTTTCCGTGCCTCTTTCTTTTTTTTCTTTTTTTATTATTATACCAATTTTAACGCTTGCCAAATAAATTTTGACTTTTTATATTTTGGCTCTCTGGCACCATAAAATTCGCATCACTATATAAAACACATAAATAATAGGTACTGGTGTGTTATATGGTCACTTTTATATATTTTACAACCAGTCACGAAAAACCCGCCAGACGGGTTAATTGCAAGAGACCGCTATAGAGAAATGCAATATAAAGCGTAGTTTTCATTGCGTTTACGATATTTAAACTGTTATTTTTGGGGGTTTAGGGGGGAGGTACCACGTTACGTATTTAATATATGCTATGCTTTACCCCCAACCCTCCTAATGTGCAAATATATAGCTCAAATTTGTTTATAAACTATTATATATTCATCCTATTTTATTTTATTTCATTAGCATTAACCATACTTGACTTTTCAGAAGTGCCCATATAATGCACCAGTACCAAATAATACTTTGGCTAGCAACGATTATCGACTAGAAGAAACGTCTTGGATAAACTGCACTAGGCAAGCTGTTTTCTTTGTACATTCATTGCCAATGATCTTCCTGATGGGGTATTCCATCAAAGCTAACTAATTTTTTTCAAACGAGAATCAATAAAAAATTCAGCTTGGGTATAGAAATAGGTAAAGCCGTAGAGGCATATCAGGCCCTTTTGAGATGCATGTCAAAAGATTTTGATATTGTTTGCTGGGCTCAGGATTTTTTTTTTGTGCATTTATCTGAGAATAAAATAACCTGAACATATTGCTGTAATTTAAGCTATAAATTATTTTAGCTTTGACTTTAATTTTTTGAAACAGAGCTTTAACCGAATAGGAATGAAACCCCAAACTGTTTCACCGCTTGCTAGCTAAACACAATTTGTAGACATTTTGAGGCAGGAGCGGATCCAGGATTTTTTTCGGGGGGGGGGGGGGTTACTAATTTTTGACTTTTTCGGGGGGGGGGATTTTACTAATTTTTGAATCAGTTTTCGACTAATTATACTGATTTTTACCTAGGTTTTACTAATTTTCGACTTATTTTCGACTCGGTCAAAAATTTCGGGGGGGGGGGGTTCGAACCGAGTACCCCCCCCCCCTGGATACGGCCTTGTTTTGGTTGAAAGTATAAGAGCGATGTAAGTAGAAGGGAAGGTTCTACTCCCACGATTCACCCCTGCTGCCACCTATAACTTTTTTGCACCCCAAATTTGGGCATAGAGTCCCTAGGGAGAACACGTGGTTAATGGGGTCAATGACCTCTTTCTCCAGGTGTGTTTTTGGCACGCTCGAGGCGAATGTTATGATCCAGAAATAGTATTTGTTGTTGTTTCCGAGGCAAATGTCAAGGTCAATGTTGTTGTTGTTTTTGGCCAAGTGCACGCTCTCAGCGAATGTTATGATCCAGAAATAGTATTTGTTGTTGTTGCTCGAGCCAAATGCTATGAGTTTCCCGGAAACAGTTAGATCACGTGTTTCCTTCTCAGTCAATCAGCGAGTCGGATGCATCCCCCTTCTCAACCAATCAGAGGGCTTGTTACATATGGTTTTCCCAGTTACATAACAATTCGCCCTTGAGATTTCGTATATAACGGACATGTAATGTGATTAAATTATCAGAAACTATTTTGACACAGTGCAAACAACTAGAATGGATAGAACAATTAACATAATTGATGAGCTTGAGGCCTTGGCAGCCGCAATTAGCAATGTAAGTGCATTTTTATTTTCAAAACGAATTTTCCTTGGACATCCTCCAGTATATTCAGCTAAAACGTAAATATATTCCTTTACCCCAAACCCCTCCCCCCCCAAACCATACAAACATCATTATAATCAATGGAAAACATAAAATATATTCTTTTTACCCTAACCCCCTCCCACACTGTTTTACAATCCCAAATTCTCGCAAAAAGAAATAATTATCCTTTCGTTAAATTTTGGCTTTTCTCAATTGTAATCTTTTCTCTAACTGAGACATCCATCGCTCTGTTGTTATTAGCCCGCTCTGGTTTGACACAAGGCTCTCCGGCGCGAGGCCTATAATTAGCTCTGACCCTTTTTAAAGCATTTCCTGCTCGTTAGCAGTTTAGTTTCCATAGATTTCACAGATTCAAAAGGACGCGACTAAAAACATGTTTTTATTTATTGGATAACTGAAAAAGAACCATAGCTTAGATCAATGCTTCGATGTTTGACTAAATATTCACATTTTCAACGTTTAGTATTAGGGGGGGATTTTCTTCAAACAAACTAGGCCGGCTTTTGAACGGCTCAGTGAGCCGTAATTCTCAGATTCAAAAGGATGCGATATCTTTCGGTGGGGGGAGGGGATATTTTTCCATGTCTTTTCTCAGGGATATTTTCAGTGGGGATTATTTTCCTCGGGGTGTTTTTTCTTGGGGTGGGGTAAATACCAGCTATCGTAAAGGAAAAGGAAAGATAAAAAATACCATTAATACTTTAAATGCATCAAACAAGGCATGCTCAATGCAGATTAAAACCAGAAAAGAACAGAAACGCCTAAAAATAAGAAATTAGGCTGACTTATATAGGCTGAATTTTGAACGGCTCAGTGAGCCGTAATTCTTCTTTCTCAGATTCAAAAAAAGGATGCAATTAGTATATTTCACGAAATTTTTTTACGTTGTGCTTTCTTAGTGATAAATGCTTTTCTAGACAAAATTATGGTTAGGTTATGAGTACTAATTTTCCTTCTGTAAAAAGGGGCAAATTATTTTGAAACTAATTTTTTCTCTTCTTTTTAAGGCCAATTATGAAGAATGTATGACGCCACCACCCGCTAAGAAAGCCAGAGAGGGTGAGGCAGCCCCAATGCAGCCTGGCAGAAAACTTAAGAGAGAGTGGATGACTGCTCACATGATGGTGAGCCACGCTGCTCCAACTCCCCAAGCCCATGACATTGCTGGCCCAACTGCGCAAGAACATAGCGCTGCCGCCCCGCCCGCCCTCCAACACACACTACCTGGGCCTTCGGGCATTCAAATACTGCCCTCGGACTTTGCAAATGTAAGCATTTTTACCTCTAGTTATAGAAATAAATATCTATTTCTTCCATTGTTTTTTTAGTCTTTTCTTTTTCACTATTTTTCAACACTGTAAAAGTTTGTCTCAGAGATATTAAAAAAAAAATGTTATTTTCTCTATAATCCCACACCCATTGTTTTAAATTTCTCTGCTCCCCCCTCCCTCGGAGATATCTAAATATAATGTAATTTTTTGCATGTCAAAGAAACCGCTCTTTTTCTAATCTTTCCAATTTTCCATTGTAGACATCTTCGCTTTCTCATAATAATATTTTTAGCTAATTTTCTAGTTTACTGTTAGAAAACCTTTTTATCACAAAATGCTATTTTTGCTAGAATATTATAGATTTAAGTGGCCTAGAAGTAAACCTTTTATTTCATCACAGTAAAATTATGTCAGAGATATTAAAGGACATTGTTCCCCCTTTTAAATCAGGTCACTGTTATCGCATACATTCAGCAGTCTGCTGAATCGGCTCGTAGTGAAGCCGAAAAGGGATACTATATCCCGGACATAATTTCCTCATAGAAAACTGCCTTTGCGTTATAAACTGCCGTTTTATTTAAACACAATTTTCTATGAGGAGGCTATCAAGTAAAGACCACGGTTTTTTTCAAAAGCTGATTAGTTTCTACCCATTTCTTCCATCTTTTCGCTTTTCGCTTTTTTTTCAACACTGTAAAATTAAAATTTCATAGATTTTAAAAGATGTTTTTCCCCCACTCAATTTGTGTTGGACAGAGATTATAGCATTGCAATCTCTTACACATAGGCATAATTCTAATTTGCGTAACGATTGTCTAGATCAACTTGCCAAGATTTTGCATGGAGAGACATTCCTGAATAAGAATTAACGGTTCTCGAATTTAATTGTACTGTTTCCCAGAGAATACGCTTGGAAACAGAACAGACACGAGATTAAAAATAATCTAGGCTCATTTGGAGTCCTAGACAACCTGTACGGGAAGTAGGCGAAACGACTTATGCCGCCTAACAATACGGTTTTTTGGGACATTATGTAAATGGCCGGGAGCCGCGGAGCCCGGAATGCGCCGATGGGTCCGGGAAGCGCTGTGGGGCAAGGTTAGGGAAGCGCCGGGGGAAGCGACGCGGGCCCGAGAAGCGCCACAGGGATGCGCCACGAGTCAGGGAAGCGCCGCAGGATGCGCTGTTCGCCAGAGAAGCACCACAGGGATGCGCTGTGGCTCCGAAAAGCGCCGAAAAAAAAATAAATAAATATAATTTTAACAGTAGGGATGATTTGAACACTTTGAAAATAAGCTATTTTTTTTGAACAAAATCAAATTGCAGCCTTCCATGTAAAGCGGCATTTTAGATTGTATTTATCTTATATTAAGTTGGATTTTCTTTCAGTTGAATTAACCAAATGCTACTATGCTCATACTGCTACTACTACTACTACTAAGCGCTGACTTTAAATAATAATTCAAATTTTAAAAGCAGTAGGGGTGATTTGAACACTTTGAAAATAAGCTATTTTTTCATTTATAGATTGGACGACCATTGGTCCCCTACTCTCCGTCCAGTGAAGAAGGGGAGGAACCACCAGCGGAGTTTCAAGACAATGAAACATGGGACGATATCATTCAAGTACCTTTCGATATTGATGAGTTTTTAGCTGATTTTTTTCAAGTAGATAATAGCACAGTTGAGCTGGTAGACTTGAGCCCGAACACTTTGCAGCTTTTAGAGGATTTTACAGGGAACCCTCCTCCCACTGATTACCCACTTCAAACAACTGAAGTGGAGCAGAGTCCAAATATTGTTGAACAACTGGGGGGAGGGGGTACATCTTTCCCCGATTTTCAATTGTCGAATACAATTTTAAATAATATAGTTGTTTTCACTGCCACGTTTGGGGATCCTTTTAATACACTTATGGGGGGAAATTTTGTTTTTGATCCTGTAGAGATTGTGCATGCCTATGTAGATAAAATTCGTGCACTACTGGAGAACCAAATTCAATTGTAGGGGGGTAGGGATTCAATTAAGGTTTCAATTGTTTTAAAGGTTTTTTATTTGAATGAGGGGAAAAGCGAGGTTTACTATCATTTTATACATTCCGAGATGCGCGTAATTTATCCAAATTTAGAAAATTTTGAGGGAGTTTTTAGTGAGTGGGTAGGACAAATTATAGCGCATCTCGAGAACTTTAATGAAATGGGAGTGGGTCTGTAGTTTTATTTATTGAAAATTTAAGCGTTAATATATGTAAATTTAAGAAAGATTTTATTTTAAGAGGGGGGCAGGTGGGTATGAAAGGGATAGAGTTTTAAAATATAATCCAGATCTAGTAGGTTGTCGTGGTGTCCAGAAGATATGTTTTGAAACAGATCAAAAGTGTTTCAAGTATGCTTTCCTCATATCAGCCTTTCAGCCTCTAGCAGATGACGCTACCAAGAAGAATTTAGACAATTGGGCTGTACATGGGAAGGATGGGTCCGATTTCCCAGTTGTAGATTTTTCTTGCTTAGAAGGAAAATACCCAGTAACGCTTCGATCTATTGACATGTTTGAAAGGGCTAATGCCCATTTAAATATTGGCGTTACTGTGGTACAATACGAAACAGAATTTGAAGATGGGACTCGTTCTAAAAAGAAGGGGGTGGTTTTCCCCGTAAGGGGCCCGTCAGTTGATTTGGTTAAACACTGGGTTTGGTTGCTTTACACGCCACCTAGTCAACCGAACGCAATCGGTCATTTTAACCCTATCACTGACATTAGTAGAGTTCTGGGGGGTGGTAAGCATAAGGGGGTACGTTTCTACTGTCCAACATGCCTGTCACAATTCCGTAGTGATATAAAACTACGGGATCACATGAAGCATTGTAGACAGCATGGATATCAGACAGTGGAAACGGTTTCAGGGGATAGGGCCATTCTACGTTTTAAAAATTTTCAAAATACCCTTCTCCAATGCAACAAAATATCTTTGGACTGTGAGGCTAAGCTGGTGGAGGTGAATGATCCCCAATATCCAAACCGTATCAAAGAACACCAGGCCATTGCAGTGTCCTATGCACATGCGCAAAGAGACAATTCTAACACCATGCGGTTGTTAGAAATAGTTGAGACATTGGATGAGAATGAGTGCATGGTCAAGGCATTGACTAAACTGATTGGCACGGCTAATGGTGCTATTTCTCGTTTGAGAAATACGCATTATCCAATGGTGCTGTCTGCAGAGGATCGTCTCGCGATTAAAAATCAAAAAATATGTTGGGTTTGTAAGGGGGAGTTTGTAGAGGAGGATAAGGGGACTAAAGGGAAAAGAGGGGGGAGGGGGAAAGTCAGAGACCATGATCACTTGTGGCAGGAAATATCATCTGGGGGTAGTAATTTTAGGGGGGTAGCGCATCAATCGTGTAATTTAAATGTTAGCCAGCAGTTTTTTATCCCAGTTTTTATCCATAATTCTAATTATGACTTAAAATTTATTTTACCAGCACTGGCACGTATGCATAGGGAGGGAGGGGGAGTAGATTGTCCATGGGTGAATAATTCATTTATCTACAACATTATTCCCAAATCGGCCGAGAAGTTATTGCTTCTCGAACTGAAATGGCAGGTAGTGGATAATGAGCGTACGTGCTGGAATAAAATCAGGTTTTTAGATTCTTTTAGTTTTTTTCCCAAATCCTTAAGTCAATTATTCAAGTGCAGAAAAGCGACAATTTTGATAGCTTTCCCTTGCTTAAACAGCACTTTCCAGACAGTGAAATGTATGACTTATTAACCAGCAAAGGTGTATATGCATATGATTATTACTGTTCTGGCGCACGCTTAAGCGAGGAGAAACTACCTCCAATTGAAGCTTTTCACAATTCACTGACCAACAGTGAATGCACAGTCGAGGATTATGAGTTTGCCAAGAAGGTGTGGGCTAAGGGGGATTGTAAAAATGGGTGGGATTATTGTAGACTGTACTTGGCCAGTGACGTTCTAACTCTGTTGGATTTAGTCTGTAAGAATACAGACCAGATCTATTCAGAGTTCGGGTTAGATATAGGATATTATTTTTCTACACCCCATTTAGTAATGGATTTGATTTTAAAAATTAGCAGGGAGGAAATAGGCCTAATCACTGATGTAGATCAACACCTTTTGTAGAGCGTTCAATGCGGGGAGGGTATGTTTTTCATGGGGACCGCGTCTTATCAACCGATCCGAGCGGACAAAGCACCGGTGCAAAGTCAAATGCAGTGTTCTTGGACATGAACTCATTGTACCCCTCGGCAATGTCCCACTACTCTTTGCCGTGTGGGAACTATCAATGGCTTGAGAATCCTTGTGAGTTCCCCGACATTAACACCGTCGAGGACAACGGGCCACAAGGATGGTTCTTTGAAATTGACGGTCACATTCCGCTGGCGCTTCACGACTCAGTCAAAGATTTTGTTTTTCCCTGTATCAATCGACCCGTGAGCAGGGACTCGCTGAGCCCCTACAATCGATCATTGGTTGAGGATATGGGGATGCATTGGACCCCCTCCAAACAGAAACTGATTGCTGATTTGGACCCTAAGGAGAATATCGTTGTTCACCATGTGCTTTTGCACTGGATGGTGAGCAATGGTTTCAAGATCACCAAAATACACAGGGTCCTGCAGTTCAATCAGAAACCTTATTTGAAAACGTTTATCGATACTTTTGTCGATAAACGTTCTAGGGCAAATTCAAAGGTGGAGAAGGAATTGTACAAGCTCATTCTAAATTCAGCGTTTGGCAAAATGCGTGAAAGCGTACGTAATAGATCTCGCTGCGACGTCGTGACTGACCCTCTAGAGTGTGCACGAATTATTGCCGATCCCAATTTTACATCATTCACGAGCATAGAGGCCGGCATGGTTCTTCTACACAGACGAAAGCGAAATGTAGTACTGAACAAGAATATAGCAGGCGGCAGTTCAGTACTAGAAATTTCAAAGAAGCTCATGTTGTCATTCTTTTACAATGTGTGCAAGGTGCAATGGCCACGGGAGGGGGAGGTTCAAGTTTACGATGGTGATACAGATTCTCTGCTGTTAAAGGTAAATGGGACTGAAGATTTATTGGGTGATTTGCAAAATGGGGTGCACATCAGCTCGCGGATGGATTTCACCAACTGGAATCCATCCCTCTACCCCGAGCTGGTGAAACGTCAAGCCCACAACCAACTATTAAAATTAAAATCAGAGACGGGGAGTGATTTGATATCCAGGGGGGTGTTCCCGGGTCCCAAAGTTTATTGCGTGGAAACACATAGTGGGGATGAAAAGAAGGCGTGTAAAGGGGTGCCTACACATTTTGTAAAGAGCAATTTCAACATGAGCGTGTACAGAGACTGTGTAGAAAGTAGCCTAGTGCCAAGAGCACAAGTGCTTGCAATTCGCTCTCTACAGTATAGAAATTATACTGTGAGAGTAGAAAAAAAATGCAATGTCGTGTATATCTGACAAGGTCTATGTGCTCGAGAATGGTGTGAGTGTCCTACCTCATGGTCACTATCGTATTTCAGACCGAGTTGAATGCGTAGACTATCGTAATCAACTTGGTCTGGATAAATTAACCTAACCAACTAACCACCACCACTCAACCTTTCATAAATTAACCTTACCAGCTAATCTAACCCAAGCACTAACCCATCCACTAACCCGTAGCAGTGACGAAAAATATTCTTTTTCCATCGCGGTTCCCAGGGGGTGGGGGACCCTTCCCGCGGCCGCCCAGGGTGGGGGGGGGGATCCCACCTTTAAATTCACTGTAATCAAGTTCAACTGTGCTGCTAGTTCCCGTATGTGTATTTTGTTGTACAAAAAGTGTTGTATAGAAAAGTGTTGTACAAAGATGTTGTATAGAAAAGTGTTGTACAAAAAGTCTTAATGTACAAAAGTGTTGTACAGAAAAGTGTTTAAAGACAATAAGTGTTTATTATAGAGTGTTATCATTGCCGAGTTCATGTTGAACAAATAGAGTTTTCATGTTGACCAAGTGTCATGTTGAACAAATATTTGCTGTAATAAATGTTGCCATGAAATATTGTTTTTGTTGTTCTTGAATAGATAGATATATGGGAAAATTACTACTTATTCATTGAGCACATATGATTTACAGTTAGTCATAGTCCGACTGTTGTCAACAGCATGTATCAATTTAAAACACCCTTCAGATCATTTCTGTGTGGTCCCTCAATGTCGGGGAAAACAACGCTTTTAGCTAGAATAATTCAAAATTGCGATAAAATGTTTTTGGAAAAACCGAAAAAAATCTACTATTGCTATAGTATCTGGCAAGAGTCCTATGATAAAATAAAAGCTATTGCCACAACCATACCAATACAATTCATACGGAGACTTGATGTTTTCAATAGTATTGAACCGAACTCGTGGCTGATTATTGATGATTTGGCTGAATCCATTGAACAGTTCTCACAGGAAATGCTGCAATTGTTCACTGTCCGCTCCCACCATGAACACATTTCCATAACCCTAGTTCTACACAATCTGTTTCATCAGAGCAAATGTATGCGAACCCTTGCTTTGAATTGCACTATCTATATTATCTATCGAGTTGTTCGTGATTCTAGCTCACTCATAACTCTCAATAAGCAGATATACCCTGGCGCCCCTAAATTTCTGTTGTCAGCGTACACTCAGGCGACTAGCAAGCCCTACGGTTACATTTTGCTGGATCTTAATCAGAGCACGCCCGAGGATCTTCTTGTAGTCACCGACATTTTCAACAATGAAATTACAGTATATCTTCCGGTGAACAGTAGAAAAGGTTATTAGTTGCCATTATGACACTGAAGAAACTACACGAACAACGGCATTTATTTTCCGTTTTAAGCACTTCAAAACCATTGCTTAGGAAGGCTATACTCAAACATGGTGTTGACAATGATTTCATTAATCTAATATCTGAACTTCGTTTAAATTTAACTGAGGGCAATGTTCAACTGCCAGAAGGTGTTAGACAACAGACAAAGCAACATCGTTCCACTGTACGCGCCTTGGCTTGTAAAAACAAGGGAAACAAATTTAAAAGAAAACGGCTCCTTCAAGCAGGCGGTAGCTTTTTCACACTTTTACTGCCAATAATTGCAGGACTTGTAAACAGTTTTCTCTAGAGAATGGCAAAACCCTATAAATTGACACCATTTGAACTTGTCCTCTCGCCCGTCGAACATTTTGAAGACAATCTAAGCAAATTCATTAATGATGAGAATATTGCCGATGATAAAAAACTGCTTTTACTTCAAGATGCATTGCGACGTATGGACAAACATAAACCTTATCGTGAGAGACCCGTCACCGATCCCTCTAAACAAGAAACATCTCTTCAAGATTCTGTACAAACAAAGGAGAAGGAATTGAATTCGATTGTATCGAAAATTGGAAACCTATTACCACTCACCTATCGAGAACAGAGTAAAAGATTATTATCTTATCTCGTGTTGGAAACTGGTGATCAAGTTCAAGTCGACAGCACCGGGAAACGAATTTTAATTCAGGGAAAAAGTTATAATCTAGTTGATTTAATTTGTGATATGGTGACGAATCGTAAAGGACTCTTATCCTTTGACGATAGTCTATACACCTTTCTAAGTGTATCAAACTTTCCCAAAAGTCTTATTGGCAATAAGCAAATTCTAAAGAAACTAAGAGAATATAGTCCACCAACAACACCATTTAAAAAAGAAGAAGATTCAATATTTGAAAATACTAGCACTACTGATTTTACAACACCTGTGGCTGCTAGTCAAAAGCGAAGACGAATTGATTCACCCTCCAGTGTGCAAAAGGGGAGTGGACATTACACTACGTGTTTACGTTCAAAATGGATGAAGTTCTGAAAGGTGTCTATGAAAATATTGGCGAAGCGGGAAGTTTAAGTTCGCCCAAAACGCTTTCTAGAGTTGTCTCCGGCACCACATTGAAAAAAGCAAAAGAGTATCTAGAAAATGAACCGAGTTACACACTACATCGGAATCACAGGCTTCGCAGTAAACAATATCGACAAACTAAAGCCTTTTTCCCTCTGCATATAATGCAAATGGATCTTTTAACTTTAGACGCAGTTCAACGGCGTCACAATGCACCATACAAATATATTCTAGTGGCAATCAGTATCTTTAGTCGCTATGCCTATGCCATTCCACTACGATCAAAGAGTGGTGTTGAAGTTGCTCGGGCCATTGAAAGTATTCTTGAACAGGATTCGTATAGAAAAATTCAATCGGATCGTGGCAGTGAATTTGTTAACCCCCATGTGCAAAAGGTTCTTTTGAAATATAATACAACACTTTATCATAGTCACAGTCCGATAAAGGCTGCATTGGCTGAACGATTAATAAGAACGATTCGTCTATTAATTTCAAGATATTGCACATTGAAAAATACACCGGCTTTTATTCACGATTTAGATAAAATCATGCAGATATACAACCATCGACCACATCGATCTCTATCCAACTCTAGCCCTCGGGATGTTCATTATAGTGAAAATACATTTGATGCTTTTCTAAAGCAATACTCCAATGGCAATGAGAAGAAAAAGAAGAAGAAATTTAATGTTGGTGATACTGTTCGAATTAATAGAACCACCAATATTTTTGAAAAGGGGAATTATTTATGGAGCACCGAACTTTTTAAAGTGTCCAAAATTCTAGACACCGAGCCCACAACGTATCGACTGCGAGATACCAAGGATGATGAGATTCTTCGCGGTTTTTATGAATATGAACTGCAAAAAGTTAGAAACACTAGTGAAATTTATCAAATTGAAAAGATATTAAAGAGTCGTACTCGTAAGGGCAAGAAACAGTTGCTTGTTCGCTGGCTAGGATACAACTCAGATTTTGATTCTTGGGTCAGTGCTGAAGATATTAACAATGCCCAATGATTTCTATGTGACTTTCATGTCCAATGTTTCTGATCCTCTCTACAATGATCTGAATAAAACAAGTGATTTTTGGACGAAACTCTCCCCCACCATCAAATTCGACGGAAAGTATGAAGTGGCTCTTGTCGATTGTATTCTCAAAAATACCTATGACATCCTGAGAAAGAATCGTAAATATGAAATAAAAATTAGACCCTATGATTGGCCGCCACCACCAGGTGATCAAGAACAAATTCAAAAAATAAATTGGTTGGATTATCCATATATTGAATTACCCTACGAGGAACTCACCTGTATGAATGATTTATGTCGTACTATTAATAAAAGAATTTCCGCTCGTAAAAAAGGAGCTTTTCATTTCAACTATTCAAAGGAGGAGGGTACGATCTACATTAGTTCACCTATTGCAAGTGAAAAGATTATTCTCAATGATAACCTAAAGGATGTTCTCGGCTTTAAGCTCAATATAATCAATGGTAAAAGTGCTGGAAACACTAATTTCATTTTTGCTGACTACCCGCCTGCCTTCTCCACAGACACTTGTATATTTCTCTATGCCTCATTTGTGGAAACATCTGGGGTTGGTAATTCAAATGTCCCCCTCCTCCGAGTTCTTGAACGAAAAACCAATCAAGAGCATATTCACCACTACAATATAAAGCATCTTCAGTATATTCCCGTAAACACTTCCTATTTGGAACTCTGTCAGTTAACACTAAGAACCGAATTAGGTGATCCCATAGCAATTTCAAAAGGTTTGGCTGTGATTACATGTCATTTTCGTCCCATCGTTCAACAGCAAGATGTCTAATAGAAAAGTGGTATTCACTTGTCCTGATATTGACTGCTATGTTAATACTCTTGGCCCAAGATAACAGGGCAATGGAATGGACTATTAAAAGGGTCGCTCGTCAATGTTTGGCTAAGGTCTTGGCAGTTGGTTTGCTAAGCTGTTTCGCTCTTCACTACCACTGGCTAGAAAATATCTTGTACCGGCTGCGACAGATTTTGCATCCTCTACACTATACGATTGGGGCTCTGGCAAGGATTTTAAAAAAAGTGCTACGGAAAATCTTAGGTCCAGTGCGCGAACCCTTGGCGAGAAATTAAAACGAAATGGTAAAGGTTTAAAAAGGTCAAGAAACAACGCATCACTCATCAGTCTCTACTCAGGACGGAAACGAAATACATCCATTTTGTCAAAGAAAAGAAGGAAAAAGCCGACACGTAGTGTAACCAGAAGCCCCAGGAAGAATAAAATTGTTAGATCGAAACTAGATTTCTTCTCCTAAGATGTCCTACCTACCGCATAAGGATTCTCAACCTTCAATCACCGCCTCATTGAATCTATTCAATGCTGAAAATGTTGATGTGAGTGTCAAGCATGGATACTATGAACAATTCTATCCATTACAACCCCTCTCCGATAATATCCACTTTCAAATTTATTCCAATGAAGACTACTTTATGGACATGTCTTCAACATTTATAGATTTACAAATGAAAGTCCGGAAATCCGATAATACAATGCCAATTCGGGCCGATGGGATATCCTATGAAAATTGTATACTACATAATTTATTTCGTCAAATTAGTGTCTACATCAATGGCACGCTGGTGAGCACAAGCAACAATCTCTCAAACTATGCAAGCTATATGCAATTCATGTTGATGACGCCCAAGTCATACAAGGAATTGAGAGGTGCCTCCAATGGATATGAATATATTACTAATACTGATAGTACAGATGCACTTAAAAATGCTACAACTAGTGAATTACATCTAGTTGGAAAAATATATCATGAAATATTTAATATACCCCAATGGCTGCCGCCCAATGTTAAAGTGGATATAAAATTGACGCTTGCACCATCTAATTTCATATTGAGAAAGGAACTTGCTGCCAATCCCGATGTAAGTCTCTCCCTCACCTCAGCAATACTCCATGTGCGCAAACAGCAGGTTATGAGTTCTGTTGCTTTGGCCGTGGAAAAACTAAGAGCCAATGGAAATAATATTAAACTACTTGTTCCTCATACAATCACCAATCAACGTCATATTGCCATGGGGTCACGCACCTTCACCGATTCATCCTTTATCAATGGCGAAATCCCCTCGAAATTGGCTTTGGCATTTGTAAAGAGCGCCAGTGCAATAGGATCATGGACTGAATGCCCACATAAATTCGAGATGTTTGGACTTTCATCTCTTGTGTGCAAAGTAAACGGCATCCCACTCTACAATCTATCTTTTGATAAATCCTATAGAACATTGTATGAGTTGACCATGCAAACCCTAGATCATGATTCGCAACTATTTGAAAATGGTATAACCGAAGATATGTTTGCTAAAACACATGGTATCATTGTATTGGATTTGTCTGGCACACAGGATATGAGTATAGTACGTACGGGGACTGTGCGTTTAGAGTGTACATTTGCCGACCCATTGGCTGAGAGTATTGCACTAATCTCACTAAATCAATATGAAACCTATTGGGAAATCACTCCCGAAGGCAGTGTTCTACTAGACTTGGCGCCATGAACACCAGTCAAATAATCAGTGTATTTAATATGGACCCCTAGATGTCCCAGTACAAATCCTATTGTCTACCCTCAGACTATCTTGGAAAAATTCAAAGCGCGAACAATACCTTAATTATTGTTATTAGAAGTCCATCGACTGTGCTGACGGGTCATTGGCTGTGCATCTATCAAACAATGAAGACGATTGAATTTTTTGATCCTCTTGGTCTACCCTATACATTCTACACACCTCACATCAGCAACTATATTGAGAGCAGTGGGAAAACTATTATTCAAAATCGAAAGAGGGTGCAGGATCTAACGACTAAAAGCTGCGGCTTCCATCCACTACTATATTTTGTGTTCCGATGTCGCGGCTATACTTACAAAACCATATCTTGTCTACGTGTCGAAACTGTTACCTGTGTAAAAATAATGTGATAATAGACAGTGAAATTGCCAGAAAAATAAAAAGGGCATTGTCAGAAAATATCACGATGGAATATAAAGATGAATCGATGAAAAACAAAGCACCAGCAAACGTTACTGCCATTGATCAAACAGTCATTGATCCAAATAATACCAAAGACGAAACGCATATTGAGCCTGTTGATGAGACACCAGTAAAAATTGTGTATGACTCAAAATGGAATAATGATTATTCTACTGATTACGAACTAAGAGAAGACAATAGCTATAATATCAAGAGAGAACATGGTGAACTATTTTATGGAACAGATTCAAAATGTCCAAAGTTAATCATTGATATTAATAGTGTATCATAATATATTTTTTGTATTAATATTCTACATAGCATTATTTCATTAAAAATATATTATGCATTACATTGTTATGTGTTCATTATTTTTAGAGTAAGCTAGCATATCAAACGTTTAGAATGTCTAATAAAACGTCAGAGATGTAAGAAAAGGAATTTGCATACATCTATTGTCAGACACATGGGAACAAATTCTTTCTTGAATTCGCCTCCTGGGTAAATAAAAAAAAAGACATTTCATTCAAGAAATTATGACGAAACTCTAAGTAAGCAACAAACTCTTTCTTGAAGTTTTATCATGGATACACAATGCAGAAATTTCATTTAAGAAATTATCAAAAATTGTAAGTAAGTAGCAAATTCTTTCAAAAATATGTTAATACGTTTAAGCAATAAATATCTTTAAGCTTAACCCGTCTTTATTCTTTAGAATAGTTTTATGCATTTCATTAAATTATGAAGAAATTGTAAGTAAGTAACAATAGCTTTCTTGAATTCGCTTCCTGGACACAATACAGATATTTAATTCAAGAAATCATAATAAAATCGCAAGTAAGTAATAAAGTCTTTATTGTTTTCACCTATTGGATACACAATACTGAAATTTCATTCAAGAAATTATGAAGGAATTGTAAATAGGTAACACACACTCATGTTACCTCATGGATACACACTGCAGAAATTTCATTTAAGAAATTATCAAAAATTTTAAGTAAGTAGCAAATTCTTTCTTGAATTCGCCTCCTGGGACACACAATACGGAAATTTCATTCAAGAAATTATGAAAATATTTGTAAGTAAGTAACAAACTCTTCATTGATTTCACCTCTTGGATATACGACGTAGAAATTAAATTCAAGAAATTATGAAAAAATCGCAAGTAAGTAGCTTTTTTTTTCTCTTTATCACAAACAATTTTCACTTAGCTACACGATGTAGAAATTTAATTCAAGAAATTAGGAAAAAATTCTCAGTAAGTAACAATTTCTTTCTTGAAGTCAACTCTTGGATACACACAATACGGAAATTTCATTCAAGAAATTATAAAAAATATTTGTAAGTAAGTAACAAGCTCTTTATTGATTTCACCTCTTGAATATACAGTACAGATACTTCATTCAAAAAACGTGATTAAACACGTTTTGAAACTACATGCTATTTGTATGCCTTTCCGTGGCACCTTTCCAAACGAGCGGGGATTCCCCACTGGTTCCTACACACTGCAAAAAAAAATGAGCAGTACGAAAACTCCACGTTTTCAACCAGACTGGTTTCTTAGGGACCAATCGGGAGAGATATGTGATACTTCATTCAAGAAACGTGATTAAACACGTTTTGAAACTACATGCTATTTGTATGCCTTTCCTTGGCACCTTTCCAAACGAGCGGGGATTCCCCACTGGTTCCTACACATTGCAAAAAAAAATGAGCAGTACGAAAACTCCACGTTTTCAACCAGACTGGTTATTTAGGGACCAATCGGGAGAGATATGTAAAGTCGACATAGCTTTATTTCATTTTTTTTAAGGTTCATTTAGACGAGGTTACGTGCGCGCACGTAACCTCGTCTAAATGAACCTTAAAAAAAAATGAAATAAAGCTATGTCGACTTTACATATCTCTCCCGATTGGTCCCTAAAAAACCAGTCTGGTTGAAAACGTGGAGTTTTCGTACTGCTCATTTTTTTTGCAATGTGTAGGAACCAGTGGGGAATCCCCGCTCGTTTGGAAAGGTGCCAAGGAAAGGCATACAAATAGCATGTAGTTTCAAAACGTGTTTAATCACGTTTCTTGAATGAAGTATCACATATCTCTCCCGATTGGTCCCTAAGAAACCAGTCTGGTTGAAAACGTGGAGTTTTCGTACTGCTCATTTTTTTTTTGCAGTGTGTAAGAACCAGTGGGGAATCCCCGCTCGTTTGGAAAGGTGCCACGGAAAGGCATACAAATAGCATGTAGTTTCAAAACGTGTTTAATCACGTTTCTTGAATGAAGTATCTGTACTGTATATTCAAGAGGTGAAATCAATAAAGAGCTTGTTACTTACTTACAAATATTTTTTATAATTTCTTGAATGAAATTTCCGTATTGTGTGTATCCAAGAGTTGACTTCAAGAAAGAAATTGTTACTTACTGAGAATTTTTTCATTTTTTCTTGAATTAAATTTCTACATCGCGTAGCTAAGTGAAAATTGTTTGTGATAAAGAGAAAAAAAAAGTTACTTACTTGCGATTTTTTCATAATTTCTTGAATGAAATTTCTACGTCGTATATCCAAGAGGTGAAATCAATGAAGAGTTTGTTACTTACTTACAAATATTTTCATAATTTCTTGAATGAAATTTCCGTATTGTGTGTCCCAGGAGGCGAATTCAAGAAAGAATTTGCTACTTACTTAAAATTTTTGATAATTTCTTAAATGAAATTTCTGCAGTGTGTATCCATGAGGTAACATGAGTGTGTGTTACCTATTTACAATTCCTTCATAATTTCTTGAATGAAATTTCAGTATTGTGTATCCAATAGGTGAAAACAATAAAGACTTTATTACTTACTTGCGATTTTATTATGATTTCTTGAATTAAATATCTGTATTGTGTCCAGGAAGCGAATTCAAGAAAGCTATTGTTACTTACTTACAATTTCTTCATAATTTAATGAAATGCATAAAACTATTCTAAAGAATAAAGACGGGTTAAGCTTAAAGATATTTATTGCTTAAACGTATTAACATATTTTTGAAAGAATTTGCTACTTACTTACAATTTTTGATAATTTCTTAAATGAAATTTCTGCATTGTGTATCCATGATGTAACTTCAAGAAAGAGTTTGTTGCTTACTTAGAGTTTCGTCATAATTTCTTGAATGAAATGTCTTTTTTTTTATTTATCCAGGAGGCGAATTCAAGAAAGAATTTGTTCCCATGTGTCTGACAATAGATGTATGCAAATTCCTTTTCTTACATCTCCGACGTTTTATTAGACATTCTAAACGTTTGATATGCTAGCTTACTCTAAAAATAATGAACACATAACAATGTAATGCATAATATATTTTTAATGAAATAATGCTATGTAGAATATTAATACAAAAAATATATTATGATACACTATTAATATCAATGATTAACTTTGGACATTTTGAATCTGTTCCATAAAATAGTTCACCATGTTCTCTCTTGATATTATAGCTATTGTCTTCTCTTAGTTCGTAATCAGTAGAATAATCATTATTCCATTTTGAGTCATACACAATTTTTACTGGTGTCTCATCAACAGGCTCAATATGCGTTTCGTCTTTGGTATTATTTGGATCAATGACTGTTTGATCAATGGCAGTAACGTTTGCTGGTGCTTTGTTTTTCATCGATTCATCTTTATATTCCATCGTGATATTTTCTGACAATGCCCTTTTTATTTTTCTGGCAATTTCACTGTCTATTATCACATTATTTTTACACAGGTAACAGTTTCGACACGTAGACAAGATATGGTTTTGTAAGTATAGCCGCGACATCGGAACACAAAATATAGTAGTGGATGGAAGCCGCAGCTTTTAGTCGTTAGATCCTGCACCCTCTTTCGATTTTGAATAATAGTTTTCCCACTGCTCTCAATATAGTTGCTGATGTGAGGTGTGTAGAATGTATAGGGTAGACCAAGAGGATCAAAAAATTCAATCGTCTTCATTGTTTGATAGATGCACAGCCAATGACCCGTCAGCACAGTCGATGGACTGCTATTAACAATAATTAAGGTATTGTTCGCGCTTTGAATTTTTCCAAGATAGTCTGAGGGTAGACAATAGGATTTGTACTGGGACATGTAGGGGTCCATATTAAATACACTGATTATTTGACTGGTGTTCATGGCGCCAAGTCTAGTAGAACACTGCCTTCGGGAGTGATTTCCCAATAGGTTTCATATTGATTTAGTGAGATTAGTGCAATACTCTCAGCCAATGGGTCGGCAAATGTACACTCTAAACGCACAGTCCCCGTACGTACTATACTCATATCCTGTGTGCCAGACAAATCCAATACAATGATACCATGTGTTTTAGCAAACATATCTTCGGTTATACCATTTTCAAATAGTTGCGAATCATGATCTAGGGTTTGCATGGTCAACTCATACAATGTTCTATAGGATTTATCAAAAGATAGATTGTAGAGTGGGATGCCGTTTACTTTGCACACAAGAGATGAAAGTCCAAACATCTCGAATTTATGTGGGCATTCAGTCCATGATCCTATTGCACTGGCGCTCTTTACAAATGCCAAAGCCAATTTCGAGGGGATTTCGCCATTGATAAAGGATGAATCGGTGAAGGTGCGTGACCCCATGGCAATATGACGTTGATTGGTGATTGTATGAGGAACAAGTAGTTTAATATTATTTCCATTGGCTCTTAGTTTTTCCACGGCCAAAGCAACAGAACTCATAACCTGCTGTTTGCGCACATGGAGTATTGCTGAGGTGAGGGAGAGACTTACATCGGGATTGGCAGCAAGTTCCTTTCTCAATATGAAATTAGATGGTGCAAGCGTCAATTTTATATCCACTTTAACATTGGGCGGCAGCCATTGGGGTATATTAAATATTTCATGATATATTTTTCCAACTAGATGTAATTCACTAGTTGTAGCATTTTTAAGTGCATCTGTACTATCAGTATTAGTAATATATTCATATCCATTGGAGGCACCTCTCAATTCCTTGTATGACTTGGGCGTCATCAACATGAATTGCATATAGCTTGCATAGTTTGAGAGATTGTTGCTTGTGCTCACCAGCGTGCCATTGATGTAGACACTAATTTGACGAAATAAATTATGTAGTATACAATTTTCATAGGATATCCCATCGGCCCGAATTGGCATTGTATTATCGGATTTCCGGACTTTCATTTGTAAATCTATAAATGTTGAAGACATGTCCATAAAGTAGTCTTCATTGGAATAAATTTGAAAGTGGATATTATCGGAGAGGGGTTGTAATGGATAGAATTGTTCATAGTATCCATGCTTGACACTCACATCAACATTTTCAGCATTGAATAGATTCAATGAGGCGGTGATTGAAGGTTGAGAATCCTTATGCGGTAGGTAGGACATCTTAGGAGAAGAAATCTAGTTTCGATCTAACAATTTTATTCTTCCTGGGGCTTCTGGTTACACTACGTGTCGGCTTTTTCCTTCTTTTCTTTGACAAAAGGGATGTCTTTCGTTTCCGTCCTGAGTAGAGACTGATGAGTGATGCGTTGTTTCTTGACCTTTTTAAACCTTTACCATTTTGTTTTAATTTCTCGCCAAGGGTTCGCGCACTGGACCTAAGATTTTCCGTAGCACTTTTTTTAAAATCCTTGCCAGAGCCCCAATCGTATAGTGTAGAGGATGCAAAATCTGTCGCAGCCGGTACAAGATATTTTCTAGCCAGTGGTAGTGAAGAGCGAAACAGCTTAGCAAACCAACTGCCAAGACCTTAGCCAAACATTGACGAGCGACCCTTGTAATAGTCCATTCCATTGCCCTGTTGTCTTGGGCCAAGAGTATTAACATAGCAGTCAATATCAGGACAAGTGAATACCACTTTTCTATTAGACATCTTGCTGTTGAACGATGGGACGAAAATGACATGTAATCACAGCCAAACCTTTTGAAATTGCTATGGGATCACCTAATTCGGTTCTTAGTGTTAACTGACAGAGTTCCAAATAGGAAGTGTTTACGGGAATATACTGAAGATGCTTTATATTGTAGTGGTGAATATGCTCTTGATTGGTTTTTCGTTCAAGAACTCGTAGGAGGGGGACATTTGAATTACCAACCCGAGATGTTTCCACAAATGAGGCATAGAGAAATATACAAGTGTCTGTGGAGAAGGCAGGCGGGTAGTCAGCAAAAATGAAATTAGTGTTTCCAGCACTTTTACCATTGATTATATTGAGCTTAAAGCCGAGAACATCCTTTAGGTTATCATTGAGAATAATCTTTTCACTTGCAATAGGTGAACTAATGTAGATCGTACCCTCCTCCTTTGAATAGTTGAAATGAAAAGCTCCTTTTTTACGAGCGGAAATTCTTTTATTAATAGTACGACATAAATCATTCATACAGGTGAGTTCCTCGTAGGGTAATTCAATATATGGATAATCCAACCAATTGATTTTTTGAATTTGTTCTTGATCACCTGGTGGTGGCGGCCAATCATAGGGTCTAATTTTTATTTCATATTTACGATCCTTTCTCAGGATGTCATAGGTATTTTTGAGAATACAATCGACAAGAGCCACTTCATACTTTCCGTCGAATTTGATGGTGGGGGAGAGTTTCGTCCAAAAATCACTTGTTTTATTCAGATCATTGTAGAGAGGATCAGAAACATTGGACATGAAAGTCACATAGAAATCATTGGGCATTGTTAATATCTTCAGCACTGACCCAAGAATCAAAATCCGAGTTGTATCCTAGCCAGCGAACAAGCAACTGTTTCTTGCCCCTACGAGTACGACTCTTTAATATCTTTTCAATTTGATAAATTTCACTAGTGTTTCTAACTTTTTGCAGTTCATATTCATAAAAACCGCGAAGAATCTCATCATCCTTGGTATCTCGCTGAAGATAGGTTCGAATATTGAACTTTGTATTTTTTAAAAGTATAAATGCCACAAAAAGGTATTTTTTCAAAAATAGGGGGCAATTGCTCCTTATATCTCAATTGTCACCACTACTATCCTAAGCTCCTGCTGAAGATAGCTTCGAATATTGAACTTTGTATTTTTTAAAAGTATAAATGCCACAAAAAGGTTTTTTTTTCAAAAATAGGGGGCAATTGCTCCTTATATCTCAATTGTCCCCACTACTATCCTAAGCTCATGCTGAAGATAGGTTCGAATATTGAACTTTGTATTTTTTTAAAGTATAAATGCCACAAAAAGGTATTTTTTCAGAAATAGGGGGCAATTGCTCCTTATATCTCAATTGTCACCACTACTATCCTAAGCTCCTGCTGAAGCTAGCTTCGAATATTGAACTTTGTATTTTTTTAAAAGTATAAATGCCACAAAAAGGTATTTTTTCAAAAATAGGGGGCAATTGCTCCTTATATCTCAATTGTCACCACTACTATCCTAAGCTCCTGCTGGAGCTAGCTTCGAATATTGAATTTTTTAAAAGTATAAATGCCACAAAAAGGTATTTTTTCAAAAATAGGGGGCAATTGCTCCTTATATCTCAATTGTCACCACTACTATCCTAAGCTCCTGCTGAAGCTAGTTTCGAATATTGAACTTTGTATTTTTTAAAAGTATAAATGCCACAAAAAGGTATTTTTTCAAAAATAGGGGGCAATTGCTCCTTATATCTCAATTGTCACCACTACTATCCTAAGCTCCTGCTGAAGCTAGCTTCGAATATTGAACTTTGTATTTTTTAAAAGTATAAATGCCACAAAAAGGTATTTTTTCAAAAATAGGGGGCCATTGCTCCTTATATCTCAATTGTCACCACTACTAACCTAAGCTCCTGCTGAAGCTAGCTTCGAATATTGAACTTTTTAAAAGTAAAATACCACTTTTACCAATATCCATAAAACTCTATTCTGTATATGAAAGGGGCTGTCCCCTCCTCAACACCTCGCTTTTTACGCAAAAGTTTGACTTTCTCACGACTCTTTTTTTTAAAACAATAAAAAACTTTAGCGTAAAGAGCGAGGCGTTGAGGAGGGGACAGCCCCTTTCATATACGGAATAATTTCTGTTCGGTTTAAGTTTTACCGTCGTTCCTTGCTTTAATTTAAAAAAAAACTTGTTTTTTTTTATTTAATCTACTTAAGAAGTGACATCAAAAGTATTGTTTTAAGTGATGGTAGAAATGATAAACATCACGTAGATACGAGCATTAGCTTTCGAATGACCCATTAAACGTCAATCTAAAAGTGCTGGTAGTCCACTAGCCCCAGCTTTTCCACTTGAGACATTGCTTCAAAAGTGCCGTTTTTAGTGCCGTTTTGAAGTTGCCGATGGTTGAATTTATAGGAAGAACGTAGATATGAGTAATATCTTTTATACGAGCTACTAAAAATCTGTATAGATACCTGCGATAGCAATACGCCCAAAAATAATACGTCCGATACCGATACACTGTGCAGCCCTTTCCCCAGGGGACTTGGAGGGTCATAATATCACCAACACCAAATATATTTGACTCTAGCAATGTCTCTTGTAATCGTCAAATCTATTAAGTATCTGATGTAAGCACCCCATTCTTTAATTATCCCGTGAGGCATTCTTAACCATCGCAATACCTTTACGCTAATACCTCTTCGCAAAAAATTCGCAAATCTCGTAAACTAAAGAAGTAATTACATCACTGTTGTTAGCTCCATCATTAATCTCCAATAATGTAAATGCACCCCTCATTTTTTTCCTCTACTAATATCCTTGCAAATAAAAACTATTCTCTTTGAATTCAATTCTCTTACTAATATGAATTGTAAAGAAAACTAAAAAAGAGACACCGGTTTTGCTTTACCACTAAAAAAAAAGACATTGAACTTTGAAATTGCGTAAATCCTCTTGGCAAAGGTGTAATGACATGTTTACCTACCAGAAAAACCTGTTTGGAACATAAAGTCGTAGAAATGGTACTTAGATAACTACTCATGTATGTAGCAGTTTAGTTTTTTTTTTTTTTTTTTGTCACCATTCAAGGTGTTCGATTCTTTTGAAGGGTTTGATGCAAGTTATTATTTGTCTGCCGAAATTCCTTTTGAAGTAGAGTAAACTGAGCGTCTTAGTAGTTTTCATCTGTGGTGGGAATCCCTTTTTTTTCTATAGCAACACTTCACTCGGGATCCCCAAATCATATTATTATTTATCATGATTGCCAAGAAACTTTAAGGAGTTTTTAAGCACACACTTATGCATAAAAAAATTTCGGTATACAAATTAGAATAAGTATAAGTAATTAGATAAGTAATTAGTAATTAGATATAAGTAATTATATCTTTAAGTAATTATATCTATAAGTAATTAAATATAAGTAAACCAATGTATAAAAACTAAGTATAAAAAACCAATGTAGCCTATTATCGTGTTTTTCGACTTATGGGCTATATTCCTCAGTCGGGAGGAATTGTCGAGGGGGGCTTTTCCGGGGGGAGAAATTTTCCAAGAGGAGAATGGTTGGCGGGGGGATTTTTTTGTCTGGGGGGTCTCAAATACTTTAAATTTAGAATACGGATGTTATTAATACGTGGGGTGAATCTTCAACAGGAGGGTTTTCTTTGGAGAGAGTTTTCCGCAAGCACTAATTTTCTGCGGGGGGAATTTTCTTTCTTTTAAGATTGCAACAACGCGCGATGAGTAAATAGTATATATGTTACTGCGAAAAACTGAAATTGTGGAATCTCGACATTAACCGGTGAATGTCCGAAATTACTTCTTTTCTCCTTGGATTCAATTAGCTTCGCCAGTTTTATGCAAGGTTTGATGGTGACAGGTTTGGTTCGATTTGGTTTTTAACCCATTTCTGATATTTATAACCTAAGTTAACCTAACCTAACTTTTACCATCATACCTTGCATAAAACTGACAAAGCTGATTGAATCCAAGCAGAGAAAAAGGGACTTCGGACATTCAACGGCGAATGTCGGCATTTACTAGGTTTCAGTCTTTCACCGTAACGTATATAAATTCGAACAAGCGTAAAAATGACATACAAAAAGTGAATGAAAGACGAAATTAAAATCATAAAATCTTGACATTTCGGCAATAAGGCTCCCTTTGTACGTAGCTGGCTAATTACAGGCACTATATGCCATCCGGGATTAGTTTCTAGTTGGAATTAGCCTCCATGAAATTAAGGATTTTCAATGAGCTAGTGACACATCCCCAAACTTGACTCCTTACATTTGATTTGGTAATGCCATATTTTTCAAATAATTATTAAAAATTCTTGCAATTTGGACACAAATAATTACCCAAGATAATTTGCTCCGAATGCGCCTGTGTGATACCGTAATTAAAAATGCTGTCAAGATGGCTTAGAAAAGACTATAAATCTCCATAAAATTTTATTTTATATTTATGCATATACATTTTTTTCTTGCCAGAGCTTTTCTAAAGCGGATTGAACTCGTCCAGCCTAAGCCCCGTTCTAAAACTCTCTTATTGCGTTAATGGGAACTGACACATCAATTACTTTGGTCTGAAAATTTGGCCCCGGAGCGGAAACATTTAACCCGTTCGTGAGCTACTATTAAAATCACTGTCTAGAATTTTGTATTATCATTGTCTGTTCATTTATTCTTCTTTTATTTAGCTAATTAAGAGGTCATAAGAGTCAAATTGATTCTAGATACTATAATAATATTTCATATTAGCAGGCTGTCATTGAACTTAATCTGACTGATTCAAACTCTCAACATCACCTGGCTCAAAGTCAAAACTCAACAGCTAGCAATGTGGTGAGTCATTTTTTGATATAAAGGGTATAAAAAGAGTGATTGTTACGCGCACGTCGTAAAGGTATCCGGAGATTTATTGTATCAAACCTAAAAACAATATTTTGCTGTTTCATTCATTTGTTGGGTATAGGCTACTTATGCGCAGAGTATGTATGCACACTTGAATTTCTTCGAGAGCAGTCGTCATTTTCAGCAATGGAAAACACCAAAAGTTGGCAGAATTATAAAATATATAAAATTGCTCGAACGATTTCAAAATATTTCAGGTGAAAGTCAAAGCCCCCTTACATGCATAAGAAAACTAGGGGGGAGAATGTGACCCCCTTCCACACACCAGAAAATAAAAATAGTAATAAGAAACAGGGTGTTTTGGTATATCTACTGGACACCAAGTGCCCAAAAGCTTCACAGAAAATTGAGTCAGTTCCTTAGACAGGTTTTCGAAATAGAATTTTTTTTTTCTTTCACGAATAGAAAACTTGGTGAGTAAAAATGGTGTTTTGGAAATTTCCAAATTTTCTATTATTAAATTTTCGGTACTCCTGTACTAAACGGACTCCTTTATATAAAAGAAGTTTAAAAGAAGTTTGGAAAAATAGAGGAGATCCGGAAACGCAGCGTACTTGTCTAAAATGTGGTGAGATTGGTTTTGGGCTGGGTCATTTCCTCCTGCGATGCCGGTGGCTTTCTCACATAAGGGGAGAAATTTTGAAAGAGGGTAATGATTGGCTACTTTGGAGGATTTTAAGTTCAGATTCACCACAGACAGTAATAAGTGTGGTAAATTTTGCATTGAAAGGTATGAATGTTGATTAAGAGGATAGTGATTTTAGTATGTCTTCATTTTATTTATCCTTTTTCTTTTCTTTTTTGTTTTGTATATGGCTGTAAAAAAGCTTTAATAATACATTATTATTATTATTATTATTATAGTGCTAGTTTGGTTAATGCTATTGATTTAACATAAAATAGGATGAGTATATAATAGTTTAGAAACAAATTTGGGCTATATATTTGCACATTAGGGGGGGGGGGCAAAGCACCGTATATTAAATACGTAACCTAACCTAGGTACCTTCCCCCCCCCCTAAAGCCCAAAAAACAACAGTTTGAATATCGTATGCGCAATGAAAACTATGCTGTACATTGTATTACTCTATAGCGGTGTCTTGAATTATCCCGTCAAAAACGGGTTTTTCGTGACTGGTTTCCATTGCAGTATATAAAAGAGTCCGTTTAATACAGGAATACCGAATTTTCTATGCTAAAACAAGCTAGCGTATATCCGATGAATCTTCCCTAGCACGAATTCATTCCGCATTACAGTTAACCTAGAAGGTTCGGTTGCAGCAAAGTATAATCACCTACGGAACAAGTACTGACAAAACTCTCCAAAAGTGACCCCGCGTACCTCAGCGCCTCTAGACGCAAAATGTTGTACTACTTAATCGCTCCGAGCCAAAGTACTTTGCTCCGGCCAATAATTATGCTAGAGCGTGATTCAGGCGACGAGTGACCGGGATGAATTGTGTAACTACGGTTTTTAGTTGCCTGGTTCGCATGGTTATACAAAGGGTCACTTTTTTGTGTGGAGAGGATCGGTTTTGTCAGTACTTGTTCCGTAGGTGATTATATTTTGGGTTGCAGTGATCGTTTTTTTTTCGATTATAGCCACGACTCTCCGCCAACTATCATTGTTTCCAAAAGCATTTATTGTGCACCCGTCATACTGGTATGCTATACCCTGCTGTGTTCCAACACTGGAACATGTGTCCCTTAAAAAGGCAGCGTTTTCGGCAAAATCAAAACCTGGTAGGCTTTATCTCCTTCCCATAGAGAATAAAAAGTAGAGGTCGAGAGAATAAAAAGTAGAAGTGAAAAACTTCACATTTCGCTGTTAACGTGGAATCACGCTATTCTGGATTCACGTTATTGTAAAATAGAAGAATGGAATAAATAGCGAAAATATGGCTTTCGTCCGTTGTTCTATCTCTGTGTGTTTGCCCGACAGCTTTAGGGAGGAAATTTCGACCCCAGCGACATGGGGTCTGAGCTTGAGGCTGAAATGTCCTTAGGACGGTCACGCTGGCTTTCTCTGGAGGATTTGAGCCATATTCAGCTAGATAAGCCAGTGTTCACCAAGTTAAATTCAGTGATTTCATAATTGCTCCAGTTCATATTGAAATCCCTTTGGTCATATAAAAATTTGGGTAATTGTCTGTTAAGCCAAACACACCTAAGAGGTAAAGTTAGGTTAACCCTAGTGAAATATACCAAAAATATGATGATAATATAATAACTTTAGAAGCAAAATTAGGGAAACTACGACAAAGAATTATGAAGAGCAGGCTGTGCAGAACGCATTATATTAAAACTAACTTAACCTAACCACCTCTATATATCAAATATTTAACTAAAATACTGTTACATCGTAGTTTTTCTCTCTCAAAATAAGCAAATCATTGCCGATTCCGATGAGGCAAACCGGTTATTGTTAGATCTTCCACAGCGTAATTTTTGAATGTGTTTCTTTTGACAGACAAGCACCAAAATTTGTTCTAAAAAATCTCAGGCGAACCTGCTTCAGTTAATAAACTTTCTCTGCTAAAAGGTAAGAAAATGTACACATTTCTGTCAATACAAGTCAGTCGGAAATCTTGACAATATCTAAATAACGCGTCTCACTTCAAAATATCAATTTCATTTAATTGTTTTTCTTGGCTTGTCGGTCATTTACGTTAACTTCATCTCAGTATTTTGTTTATTTTGTCTCGCCGCAGAAGATCTGTGGTCTCTCTCGAAAGGTTTCATGGTTCCAAAAAGTAATTTCCTATAGATGTGAGATTACGACAGGTGTAAAGAAGAGCTTGTATAAAATATGAACGTTTTTTTATTGGCTGCACGATCAAAAAATCTCACCTAGTATAATAGGAAAACTAGGTGATATAATTGTTTATACAGGAGGTGGGAAAAACTAATTTCTTTGAACGCACAATATCTTATCGTTTAACCACAAAACTCTTTACCGTGGACTTTTTGTTGACAACTAGAGGATGTGGAAAGGAAAACTCCAACGGATTGCAATTTGTGAAAAAAAAAGAAAAATATGTAATAAAATTAGCGTAAAAATAGTCAAAAACTGACCAGTTTTTTTTGCATTTCAGTTGTTTTTTTTCTCATTTTTTTAGTTTTTCGCATTTAGTCTTATTGTCGCTACTTTTTTTGTGGACAATAGAAACCCACATTATGCTTGATGGGCAAATCCTAAGGCTAAAGACAATATGAAATAAGTTAGAATTTAACCAATATCCTGTATATTCAAAAAATATTCGGTGTATGTTGCCTTTACAAAAGGCAAAGGAGGAGGGAAAAGTACCTCAAGATATTATGAATTTTTTTTCATTAAATGTTAAGCACTTTCTGAATGCGTGTGCACACTTATAATATATTTAAATTGACGAATTCTGATTAAAGACAATTTGTTTTTAATATCACTATGATAATTCAAGCAAGTTGAGAAAAGAACCAAATAACGAAAGTCCTGTAAATAGTGTCAATATTGAAGCAAAAGCAAGGGGAAAGCACCAGTGGTGTCAACTGGAGGGGTGTGGGGTTCAGGCGGTAGTACCTTCTAGATTTTGAAGGACACTTCTTGGGGGTATTTTCATCGAACAATGCCATTTTTGGTATTTCCATCGAAAAAATTACAATCTTGTCCCCCTAGATATTGCCCCACCCCTAAGTTTTCACAAATTTACGCTACTGAATTGCATTTTGTGAGATCATAAAATTTAGAGAGTCACGGTTGGATCTTGGATGCACGTCACAGAAAATATAAACTTCTAAAATTCCCTGTGAACCCCTCTCCCTAAGAAATGAATAGAAGCGTATTAAATAAAAATTCTTTTCTACTTCATCGAAACACCTAGTGTGAGTAACATGGGAGCTCCTACTCGCAAGCTGTCCCCTATAAATTATTACTAGCTTGTCTTTAATAGCTCGTCATTATTACTAGGAATTTAATCTCTTTCAGCTTGATTCTACTGACATGGGAGCATTTTCTATTTTTCCACTTTGGGAAGGATGTCAAGATCTGGTAGCTTTTCTAGGTATCAAAATTTGAGAAAAATGTTATCATTGCCGCATTCTCAGAAGAATTTTCTCTTTTTAACAAATTGCTTATGAATTATTGAAACTTTTCGTGACCACCCCTAATTTCCTTCTAAGTACTGCTACCACTACTAACAACTCACCACAACACCAAGCCTCCTGAGGCCAAAACAGCTACACATGCTCCTCCTCCATCCTAATCCTTCCAAAGCCTCCCTCTTTACACCCTCCAAGAAAGGTGTGAATTTGTGTATAAGTTATGTAAATGGAAGGATATTTTGACCGGTGGCCGGCGTTTACCCCCCCCCCCCCCCCGAAGATTGCCCCCCGGAAAATACCCCCGCGGAAAATACCCCCCGGAAAATACACTCCCAAAAAATACCCCCCGCGGAAAATCCCCCCCCGTTAAAAATCCCCGTGGAAAATAAGGCTATCCAAATTTGAGAATTTTATTTGAGTTTTTTTCCGTTGGGGGAAGGCATTTTAGTACTTGTGTGTTATGCGCCACTCACTCGAGTTTACGCTGTGTAAAATTTGAGAACTCACCAGTTTTTTCGTTAGTTTCTTCGTTAATTTAGAAATAAATTTGGGCTATAGATTTGCATATTAGGGGGGGGGGGGTGTAACGTATAGCGGGTCTGCCTGCACAATGCGTTTGGTACAAGAATTCTGCTTATTAGATAGATAGATAGAGAAGCATATTTTAAAGACAAATATGCTGCCATGAACATAGTAAAATAACATAAATGAAAGGCACAAATAACATAAACTTTGATCGGTGATCATCATAAAACACTTAAATGAAACACTACATTAACCTAATAATAATACTTAATACTTGGAAAAGCGGTCCATAAGTATTCGGAGTAATAAGTGCGAGCAACCTTAAACTAGGTTCTTCTCGTTCAGGCAGGAATGCAGGAGGGTCTTTAGATCTTAATTCCCTCCCCTCCCGAAAATATCCTGATTCTTCATATAATTCAGATGCGATGATTTGAAAGGCGTTATTTGGCATGTTTTTGTCGAACTTGGATTTACAACCCATGCCCTTAAACTAAACAAATCGTATCAATTGGTCCAATTTGTTTTACTCTATCTTAAGTGGCTCTCAAGATATTATAAGTAGTTTTTTCTATAATGCGTTATATCTTTTCAAGCACCAAGGGCATGACCTCTAAAGGAGCGGTTAAGAGGCTAATTCCACCGCCCAGTCCCTTATATTTTTTATCCCTCTCACATTCGGAAAAATACCTTTTTGTGCATTTTCTTTGAAAAAAGCAATAAAATATACCCCACTCCAACATTTGAAGAACACATTTTTGTATCTTAATTTAAAAAAAATGGAAAAAATGCCTGCCCCTCCTATGTTTTCATGAATTGAGAAATTGAAATTTTGATGTAAAATTCTTTTTATTGTACCTTAAAGGCCTGAAAAAAATGGACTGTCAGAAAACTCGGAATGCACCTCTTGATTTTTTCCGTCCTCCTCTAAACTTTATCTCGCAGCCGAATTCGTTTGTTGTCATTTCGCCTCGGATTAGGTAAGAATCACTCTAGATCTTGTTGTAACCATAATGGTATATGTGCAGTATACTTTGCTCCCATATATAGAAATATGCAAGTCAGTAAGTTAGCCATTATGTTTCACTGAGTAATACAAAATACCTGTCGGTGTTTATCAGTGAAAACCATCAAAAGATTCACAATAGCTCTTATTTGTTCTCTCAAAGGTCAAACACATATGGGGGTCCTCAATGATAAGATACTACTGGCCTGAGAAACGTCGATATCAATTTGCTTCTTGTCAACTCAGTGAAAACGGCTGATGTGGCAGAAATTCTGACAATTGCATTGATATTTACATCAGTCATTGAAGGACTAATGGTTTTTGCGTGGTTGGGAAGCCTGTTTGAAGATGACTAGGAAGGTCGTACCCTCATACGACAAGAAAAATTAGTAAAAGTTTTCTGTTGGAAACAACTTTTGATTTCATGTGGTCATACTCTCCCCCCCCCCATGGGCCGGCTCTTTGTTTTTTATACTCCTGGGAAAACTGCTCTGCGGTCGCTGAGCCCGGGCTGTGAAGATATATATTTTCATGGCAATATCAACATCACTTCGTCAACCGGATGGTGCTTACCTGTTTTATTAGTGTTTCTAAGATAGCAGATTTGGAAGCTAGGAATATTGACTGAATCTGACTTTTTCGACCCCTTATATAGGATGTTGACCATAGGTGCACTGAGCTAAAGAGTTATGTGATAGACCAGTTCCGGCCTAATCTGAATATTTTTTTGCCAGAGCCTAATCGTAGTGCTAAAGAGGGCCCAGAAGATTTGCCTCATCATCTCTACCTGCTTGTTTGATAGGCTACTTATTTTTGGGAGATGGCAAAAGATAGGAAATATTCATGGTCTCCTCCCCATTTCCACCATTGAATTTTGCAGCAGTTTGGAAAAATTTAGTTTCATTGGCTCCTAGATTGTTTCATACAGGAGGGGGGGGGGCATGTAAGAGAAAAGTCCGTAGGAATTATGTTTTTAAAAGTACATATTATCATATAGGTTTCCAGATTTCACAGAAAAAGGTGTCTTGACTCCAAAACTTTCTGAGGAAAAAAAAATGATTTTCCTTGTTGTTCAAGCCAAGGGACTGCAAGTTTCTCGTATAGGGTTTTCAGCCAAGGTTATTCCAATGATGTATTTTTTGTTTAGATCCGACGCCATTTGTAAGGGTTTCAGGCTATTTTTGGTTACTATGGGCCGTGTACGTCGATCACTAGGTTGCAGCTACCGCTGCAACCACGATTGAACTATGCCACATGTATGAGAGAAGGGCATTGGCAGAAGATGAAAGAAATAATAAATTTAGCATAATCAAGAGGTTGACCACTGATGATTGCCAAATTTCCAGAACTCATCAATCTTCATTTTCCGTTCATTGTTTCTTCTCTCCTCCGTAATGATTTACGTTTGCATCAAATTCCTGTTTACTTGGGATTCCTGTGAGAAACGCAGCTCGGGTGTAAGTTCGAATGAATGACATGACATAAGGCTGGAAAGTATCACATTTTTGACAAGAATATTGAGCCTGGTTTTGGGCTTTATGAGGACTTGGAATTTCCTCTGCGAAAGGACGTGTGGTGGCTGTGGATGGAATTTTTGTTTTCCTAGTTTTGCCTCAGACAACTTCACACTTTTTGTTCGCATATTTTGTCCGGTAATAGTCTGAGGAATTGTCAATTGGAATAAGTTGTATTCTGCGATTTGAAAAAGGGGGAAAAAGTAAAATTCTTGAGTTATAATTTTTGCTGGGTTCTTTCGAACAAATTTTGGAAACATTTTCTGTATAAGGTTTTTACGACAGGACAAAATAATAATGGAAATAAAATATGAAAAATTTGATTTCCGATTTACATATTCTACTATACTCAAACAGGATCAGACGGTGTGAAAACAACTGCCAATATGGTTAATGAATTTTCCCCGTGATAGCAGTAGACTGACCTCCTCCTCCCTGTATAAAATTGGTAGTGTCTGAGGAAAATTGATAATATCTGTCCAGAGAATCTGGTTTTCATCAGTGGCAGACTTTAGCTTACTATTGAGTGTAGTGACTGCTGAATCAGGAATACCAGTCTAGTTTATACCTTCTTCTGAAATAAACACCACAATAACAACATTCTGGATGTAGCATCAGGCGGTGCAAAAATTTTGCTGATTTTTTTTTTCTTTTCTTTTGTTTTAATTGGTATTATTTCGCATTTTCAAGTAACTGTTAATGGGAAATACGCAAAAAAGTATGCAATAGCCTAAGAATAGGGACTTTTCCTGGAACTTCATCTAGCATAAGAGTCTTCTAAAATATAGGCTAAAACTTGTTTAAAATTAACATAAAAGTTGCCCAAAGTCCTGTTTCTATGTAGATATTTATGCCCTTGAAATGGTGTAATCCAAAAAATATAATGATTCTGAAGTAGAGGTGGTTTTAGGAGAGGGACAGAGGCACTTGCCCCGAGCGCAGAAATTTTAGGGATGCAAAGTTTTAAATAAATAATCTAACAGTTATAATAATTTTGTAATTTTTGAAATTTATTTTTATTGAAATAAAGTGGAGGGTGTAGTTAATAAATGAAAATAACTAATAAACTATTAATTAATTAATAAAATAAAGAATAAAACATAAGAATAATTGATAAATAGTAATTAAAACAATTAATAAAAATGGAATAATTCAAATAATAAAGTTAAGAAATTAAATCATAAATTAATTGATTAATAAATTGAAAATAATTTTGTTAATAATTTTCAATTTTGTTAGAATTTGGCCTTAAAATTTTGTCTGAGATAGGAGAGAAGGAGGCGCCAATCAAGATCTTGCCCCGGGCGCAATAGAGGCCAGAAATGCTACAGTTCTGAAGCAACCGCCGAAAAGCATGACTCAAATTTAATTTGACAAATATTTGCGTATGGACAGTCATGTTCATTTCGCTTTTCTTAGCACTTAATTTGTCGTAATTAAGACAATATCCATGAATAACAGAGAAAGCCATAAATTATTTTTTTCTTTCTGTTGAAAAAAATCGAGTATTTTATCTGGGGGAAGATTTCCTCTCATGGAGAGGGTTCAAAATAGAAAAAAAGGCTTAATTTATGACAGTATTCTTAAACTTCTAGAAAGGAATGATTGTATTTTTACCCTAAATTTTAAATTCAGGACAAAAATATATAACATACTATGGCATAGCAGTGAAAAAAAAAAACGGACAACGGGGTGTGAACACGACAGCCACAATATCATCCTTTTTCCTTCGATTTAGTTTTTTCTGCTGCCACTTCCTGGAGTTAGCAGATTGGGAAGCCAACCTTACATCTGCATCACATTCATCACTATAAATCTTCTATTTGGCGCGTATTATTAACATTTAAATTTACTGACTTAAATTTATTTTTCTCAACTCATAGCCAACGTAAATTCATGTATCTAAAAAATATTGCTCCTCCTAAAAAGTGGATTTTTTTTTCTATGGACGAGTTGTGTATTTAATGACCGTGAAAAAGACTAAGGAATAGCTAAAAAAAAAAAAAATGGAATTTTTAATGCATAATAGGATTAGCACTTTCACTTTCTCTTAAATCGAAACAAAGTTTCGAATTTTGTCGAAAACTCGCACAAAAAACATAATTTTAACAGCTGATAATAAATTTTCTTAGTAAAATTGGAAATCAGAAACAGCGCGTATTTTCACATCTTATCTTAGATTTTTTCCATGCTGTTTTTGAGGACATGTGCTCGCCAATTCTGCTAAGAAGGACTTTTCTTGCGATATTAATTATTTGTTTAGGGTTCTTAAAAAATGAAAAATCACAAAACTTTATCATAGTAAGAAAAAGAGAGAAATAGGCCTAAAGATAAGAAAAAATAAATAAAACTATAGCCTACTTGGAAAAGCTTTTATGGCTTTTTTCATCATTTTGATTAGAAGAATTCGACTATCAAATTAATTTTGTAAACGGTTGTAGGTTTGATTTTTTTTATTCTATGAAATATTTGCTCTTACCTTCGAAGGTTTTTTTTTAATCACGGTTCTAAAAAGCGAGAGAGATCTAGAGTGAGTGAGTGAGCGAGCGATCGAGTGAGCGAGAAAGAGAGAGGGGGAGAGAGAGAGAGAGGGGGAGGGAGAGAGGGAGAAGAAGAAGAAAAAGGAGCTGTATCTGAGGCTCTATCCTCAGACTAAAAGCGAGGTAAATAAGCAAACGTATTAAAATTCACATTTTAGAACGATTTTATAGGTTTGGATTTCAAGTCCAAGCCTAACTTCTACATTGTCTTTGCCAAATATTTCTACACCTGATTTGATATCTTCTTGAATATTTTATGTATTATAATATTTCTATTTTCTATTTTGATGTTATTTGATATTTTTAGTATATTTATTATATTTTAATTTTCATATTTATAATATTATATTTAGCAATCATATTTTCATATTAATATTTCTATTTTCTATTTTGATATTGCTTAGAATTTTTGATATATATTTATTACATTCTAATATTCATATTTTTAATATAATATTTAACAGTTCTATTTTCATTTTAATATTTCTATTTTTCATTTGGATATTACTTAGTATTTTTAATATATTTATTATATTCCAATATTCATATTTTAATATTATATTTAGCAGTTCTATTTCCATTTGATATTTAATTTTCTATTCTGATATGGTTTAATATTTTAATATGTTTATTATATTCTAATATTCATATTTTTAATGTAAATGTTTAGTATTTCCATTTCCATTTCAGTTTTAATATCACTTAATATTTTAATATATTTATTATGTTCTAATATTAGTATTTTAATATTATATTTAGCATTTTCATTTTAAAATTTATATTTTTTATTTTGATATAAATTAATATTTTTAATATGTTTATTATATCCTGAAGTAGTAAAATGATATAGTATTATTGTAAAATCTGGAGTAGTTAATGCTAAAAAAAAATATTAGTTTCGCATTCTATTCATTGACTAATCCGGGGGTACAAATTTGAAATAAACACAAAATAAGAATGAACATGGAAAACGTGAGGAATTTTTTGGTGGGGGCGGCCTCAAATGTCTTTGCATAAGTGTCATCTCCCACGGAGGAAGTGAGACAAACTCTTGGAAGTAAGAACTAAAGATTTTATGCAAAACTTTTGTTTCATAATTATGTTTGTTTTTATCTCAAGTAAAATCTTCATATCTGACTCAGCATATGATTATGTGCATATCCACATTCGCGCCAACATTGGTAATGTAAATTCATATCTCTTATGTGCCCAACAATGAATAAGGAAATAGAGAACTCGTAAAAAATTAACGTGACCAGAATTATCAAAAATTGCGGCTCCAAAATTTAATGTGCGATTGTCTTGAGAAAGCAAATGTTAGTAGTAATAGTGGTAAAGGTCCTGAATACACATGCACTTTCACAAGCCTGAGGCATGGATATGTGTGTAGTTTAACCGGTACATTGGGTTACCAGGGTCATTCACCTATTACTAGGAACGGTACATTGGCTTAGCAGACGGGTTTTTTATGAGGTAACACCCATTTTTTTGGGGTCAAGCGGTGATATAGCGGTGGTTAGTCTACATGGAGTAACTTGATTACTTTTTTTTTTTGTTAAACTTGGCTACGTATGATGTACTCGAGCAAAAACCCTATAAGATGTTCACACACTACATTCCATTCTTCATTATGTTTTAAGACATTGATTATAGTACATTACATTTTATTAACTTTGAAAACAATGGATTCGTCAATTTTCGATGTGAGTACAATTTCATTCTATATCTGGTATTTTGGTTAGGTTATGTATTTAATATAATGCGCTCATGGCGGCCAATTTAAGAATTCTTAATTTAAGAAAATAAGAATTTAAGAATTCTTAAACTTTATTTAGATTTTCTTGGGTAAGAATTCTTACTAAAGGTGGAGGGAAAAAACCCCGTCGCCCCCTCCCCCATCAATTGTGGATAAAATAATTTTGGAATAAATAATTTTGAAAATTAGAATTTTGACTTTTTCTGCTCTATTTACGAGATTTCAGACATTTCAATTCTTCTTCCAGCAGCGTTGGATATCACAGAATTGTCAATACTTAGCAACATCACCCTCTTTGAGGTAAAATCGTGGTTTGGTACGACAAAATAGCCGCAAACGCCAATATTTTTGACTGGTTAAAAAAGGGCACTAAGACTTTTAGTTTCTGTTCGAATAAGTCCTTTCTTAATTTTCTAGCATTATTGGTTCGATACGATCACCCATAGAAAAAAAAACAAACCAAAAGAACAACAAACAAATAAACACACATCCATGATTTTTTCTTGAGGAAAAAAAATGCAAAATTCCATATTTTTGTGGCTTAAACATCTTTGGGAAAAATCGTAGTTTGGTAACCTACCACAAAATGGCAGAAACAACCACTTTGCAACTGGTTAATCTTTTTGACTACTTAAGACAGGCACTAGAACTAAGGGTACTTATGCACTTAGAAGCCTATTGTTTAGGAGCTGAAACCTCTACATAGTTCTCTTATAGGCTGAAATTTACGGTGCGATTTTTATCAAGATCAGTGGCCTTTTTAGGGATGTTTTCGAAAATCAGGAAAATTTTTAAAAAGTGCTTAGCTTTCGATCGGTAATTTGGGATTAGAATAAAATGTTGATTCTTTTAATGTATTAATTGTTACAAAAGCTTCCTTTTTAGAGTTTCGGTTACTATTAGCCCGATTTGCTCCTTACTTATAGTTCGTTACCACGTACTGTTGGAAAATGTATTTCAGTGATATTTTAGATCATAGTAGCCTAATGGTGCTTTTGGTCTTTAGAAGAAGAACCAAAACAATTTAGAATCTATGCTGCTTACCTTAGTTTAAGAGCTGAAAATCTATCTAAAAAAATCTAACTTTATAACAATGAGTATTTTATTTTGATAATAAAGGAAAATATAAATATTTATTTGATTGAATAAATAAAAAAATTCTCCAGCTCCCCCTTCTTTCCCCTATTTAACACCAGTTTTTTAATGCAAAAATAGGCACATATTGCACCCTGTTTAAATCAGAATAATCCGTGGATTCTTAATCTTTATGACCCAAGGACCAAAATGGACCCATTGTCCCTCCCCACCTGCCAGCTTTTTAGCAGAAAGATAAGTATGTTGCAACTTTTTCGAAGCAGAATAAGGCAATCTTCAGTCTATATGATTGCAAGATCAACGTGGCTCAGCCACTCCACTTTTTTTTTATTTCTGACATTATAGCAGCAAAATATTTGACGTTTCTTAACCTTTACTTAAACTAGAATCAATTACCCTCAGAGTAAGAATCAACACCCAAATTGTCAAAAGCGTTTTGACTAACAAATGCCAAATGATATCCTAAACCCCATAAGAAAATTTGTTGCGTTAATTAAAAAGGCTCAAGTAAGGTTTTGTAAAATTTCGTGGTAAACCCAGTTTTTGTTGAATTAAGATTCAGTTGCTCAAAAAAGTAATTGAAAACCCCTGATTTTGAAATCAAGATGTTTTTTACACTACTTTAGATGCCTAACATAAACTGAATTATTTTCCAAACCCAAAATGCATTTTTTTTTTCATGCTAAATTTTGCCTTTTCTTTAAAGGAAGAGGATACGTGCAATAGCCCCCCTTTTTAAAAGAAACCGAGATGGAGCGAAGCTGCATTAATGCAAGCCGCAAGGCCATCTATTATCAAATATGCTGGTAGAATTACACACGATCTGGACCAACCAACGACCACCCAACTTATAGTACCAGGGCCCTCTTACGCCAGTGTTAGCTCCACGCAAGCTGGAAGGAAGTTGAAAAGAGAATGGACTGCTTCTCATAATGCCTCAGCCCAGCCTACTCAAGATCGTGAGCTTGACCCCCTTCATGTTTTGCCAAGGAGTTCAGATGTAGAAGCCCAGTCAGAATTTGTAAGTATATACATAATTTTTTCTTTCCCTATTTTCAAAAATAAGGTAAATTTTCTCAGGCGCATAATTTTTGATGAGTAAAACTTAAATTTGTTTCTAAACTATTCTATAATAATAATCCTATTTCATTTTCTTTCATTAACCAAATTAGCAGTATATAAAGGAATGCTTATAACACTGAAATAGCTTATCATGCATTTCTAAAAAAAACCTTACCTTGTAACTTCTCTCTTCTAACCAAGACGTTTTCTAATGCAATAATCCAATATTCCTTTAAACAAACTAACTATATGAAAACAGACAATTCGCTATTTCACAGTTGACAACCATTCTTAAACTGCTATATGTTTTTGCACTAAGCTTTTGCGTATATCCGGCGCTTATCAAATCTCCCATCGCTACACCTGAATTTTAATCCGCTCGATAGGTATTATTTGAATTTTAAGTGGGGTTCTTGTAACAGGATGTCTATTTCCGATAAGATATATTAACATAGGAAGAAGGTTTTTTTTAATAATCTCCAAATATGTCTTCACAATGATGTCAAGAAACATTATTTGGGTGAACTCATTTCAAGCAATTATTTTCGTTGAAATAGTTAGGGACATTTTAAAAGATGCTTTCGAGAAAGAATTTGAGGCTGTTCTATTTGAACAGTGTTGTGAAGTCTGATATCCCAACTCGAAAGGGCATCGATCCTCCTACCTCGAAGGAAGCTCCCGGTTCCCAAGGGTCCTCCCAGGGGGGCTCTAAAAAGGACCATCCAACATTTTAATTGCACTTTAATTGTTGATATGGATGGAGAAAAAAAAAGTTCTTCTCTCTCTTACAACGGTTTATTTAGTCTAGGTCAACTACGTCCACAACTTCAAACAAATCCGTTGGCAAAAGACATAGGAAAATTCGGATTATTGAGAAAGTAACACCACCAACCGCCGACGTATGGGATTCGTGTCCATTAACCGAAGCTGAGGAGCAAGTGTTCATACAGCATACCGCGTCAGTTGAACGATGGTCGAATTTCATTGAGAGTTATATTGAAGAGGGTCAAGCACTAGAATTGGACCCATATTTTGCGTTTTTATTCTAAAAATTTTTGGAATAAAACCATTAGTTTTTTATCATTCTCTTGTTCTAACTTACCCTCTAAGAATAAGACTACATTTTCCTGACTAAAACAATATATATTTTTTTTAACATGTTCTGTTGTCATAATGAAAGACATATGGCAATGTAACTTTTTTTTCTTCTTCTTTTAATTGTTCAGGTGGTGGGACAATGACTATGAGAAATTGACATAGTTTATTAACTTTATAAAAATAATGGTTATTTTACATAAAAAATAAAACTTTTTTTTCTACAGATTTATGATATAGCACCACCACCGACACCATTGAGTGATGAACCAAGTGTATTTACAGAAACAATTCTTTCACCGCCAACGGAGTTCAGTGATGAACCTACACTAGTTCTAGAGGATATGGAGTGGCATAGGGGGTTCCTTAATGATGTTTTTTGGGGAAATGGCTAGTCTAGATGACTTAAGCTGTGATATTGACATGCTTGAGGATCCGGAGTGGACAGATAGTTTTATGCGTGAAGATTTAGGTGATACTACTAGTGCATCTGAACCGGGTCCTCATAGCGAAATTCCATCACAGGACAATACAGGCTGGCTCGACCAATTGTCCCCAAACACCTTGGAATATGTACTAGGGGACCTCATGCCATATCCCCCCAGTGTGATTGAACAGACTGGGAGTGGTGGTGTTATTGACAATTCCCTGTCACCCTCCTCCACCATTCCACTTAATGATATAGATAGTAGTAGTAGTAATACAACAGTAACAGTATCCCCTCTTCCAGATTTTTTTCTGTCCAACTCTGCCTTGCACCACACATTGGTCTACAGCGCAAAATTCGGTGACCCCTTCAACTCTCTAGTGTCGGGGGATATAAGAACAGATCCCCTGGCCATTACACATTCATATACTGATAAGATTCGAGCCATTCTTGAACAACAAATGGGGGTGTGGGGAGTGAGGGTCAGTTTAAAAGCATCAATAGCACTAAAAATATTTTTTTTAAACGAAAGTGCGGGTGAAATGTATTCGAAATACTTGCACACTGAGATGTTGGCAATACACCCGCATTTATCAAATTATGGGGAGGTTTTTCTAAATTGGGCTAATAGTATTCAAAGTAAGTGGGAAAATTATAACGAGGGGGGTAGTGGATCTGTGGTTTTATTTATTGAAAGTTTAAATGTTAATATATGTAGGTTTAAAAAGGATTTTATTGTAAGAGGTGGGCATGGGGAGAGGGCTATAGTTTTAAAATATCATTCAGATTTAGAGGGGTGTAAGGGGATACAACGAATCTGTTTCGATACGAGGCTGCAGTGTTTCAAGTATGCATTTTTAATTGCAGCATACAGACCACTTCGAATAGATGCCACTAAGAAGAAGTTGGATAAAATGGCAGTTAATGGTAGGGAGGGTTCAAAGTTCCCCAAAGTAAATTTTAATTGTTTAAATGGTCAATATCCCGTGACACTAAAAGGAATAGATATTTTCGAGCGGGCTAATGCACATTTAAAGATTGGTGTCACGGTGTTACAGTATGAAAAAGAATTTGAGGAGGGTCAGCGTTCCGATAAGAAGGGTGTATTATTTCCAGTGCGGGCTCCTTCAATTGAATCAGTAGAACATTGGGTGTGGCTTCTATACACCCCACCCACAGACTCAAATTCAATTGGTCTTTTCAATCCGATTACGGATATTAGTAGGGTTCTAAGTGAGGGTAAAAATCGGAATGTACGTTATTACTGTCCAACATGCCTCTCAAGATTTTGGACTGATTTAAAGTTAAAGCATCACATGAAACACTGTATACGTCATGGATACCAGGCTGTGGAGACGGTAAGCGGAGATAGAGCGATCTTACGTTTTAAAAATTTTCAAAACACGCTCCTGCAGAGCAATAAGATCGCTTTGGACTGAGAGGCTAAGCTGACAGACGTGTGCGATCCGTCAAATTCAAATCGTGTTAAAATAAATGAAGCCATAGGGGTCTCTTACGCTCACGCGCAACGAGATTCCAATAATACCATGCAAGTGTTGGATGTAGTTGAGATGTTGAGTGACGGTGAAGATTGCATGCGCTCGGCATTGGTCAGTCTAATCAAAACAGCGAACGGTGCAATTCGTTATACAACTCCGCTCCGCGCCTTCGTTATACAAACTATCCTATGCTCCTATCACCAGATGACATAGTGGCCATTAAAAATCGTAAAATGTGTCGGGTTTGCAAGGGAGAATTTGATGATGGTGTTGGGAATGGGGGGAGGAGGAAGGTGATCGACCATGATCATTTGTGGCAGGAAATTACATCGGGAGGGAGTAACTTTAGAGGGGTAGCACACCAGTCGTGCAATTTAAACGTTAGACAACAATATTTCGTACCTGTTTTTATACACAATTCCAATTACGACTTAAAGTTTGTTCTTCCGGCGTTGGCCCGCATTGCCAAGGGAGGAGTTGTAGATGACGCATGGATAGATGGTTCTTTTTCATATAATATCATACCCAAATCATCGGAGAAGCTACTGCTGCTAGAATTCATGTGGAAAACAGTTGACAAGGGTAACACGTGCCTGAATAAAATCCGTTTTTTAGACTCTTTCAGCTTCTTCCCCAAATCTTTAAGTCAATTGATTCAGGTGCAGAAAAGTGACAATTTTGATAGCTTCCCCCTCCTCAAACAGCGCTTCCCCGATGATGAAATGTATGATTTATTAACGTGTAAGGGTATATATCCATATGATTATTACAACTCTGGCTCGAGGCTAGATGAGGTGTCACTACCGCCCATTGAAGCTTTTTACAATTCTCTTACTGAGAGTGAGTGCACCACTAGCGACTACGAATTTGCTAAGAGGGTTTGGGCAAAGGGCGGATGTAAAAATGGGCGGGATTATTGTAAACTTTACTTGGCCAGTGACGTACTCACTCTTCTGGATATTGTGTGCAAAAATACGGATAAAATCTATGGGGAATTTGGGTTGGATTTAGGTTATTATTTTTCCACTCCCCATTTGGTGATGGACTTGATACTTAAAATCAGCAAAGAAGAAATAGGTCTGATCGCCGATGTGGATCAGCATCTGTTTGTAGAGAGATCAGTGAGGGGTGGGTATGTTTTTCACGGGGATCGTATCATGAAAACTGATCCGAGTGGACAGCACACCGATGAAAAGTCGGACGCAGTTTTTTTGGATATGAATTCTCTTTACCCATCGGCAATGTCTCACTACTGTTTGCCGTGTGGCAATTATAAATGGCTTAACAATCCCTGTGCTTCGAATTTCCCCGACATTGCCAGTGTTGAGGAGAATGGGGCACAGGGATGGTTTTTTGAAATTGACGGTGAAATACCCATGGAAACCCATGACTCGGTAAAAGACTTTGTTTTTCCGTGCATAAATAGACCGGTGGGTAGGGACTCTCTGAGCCCCTACAATTTATCTTTAGTAGAGGACGGGAGTATGCACTGGGTACCTTCAAAACAAAAACTAATTGCCGATCTCAACCCGAAACAGAATATCGTTGTTCATCACGTGCTATTGAAATGGATGGTGTCCAATAGTTTCAAGGTCACAAAGATTCATAGAGCCCTCCAATTTGATCAAAAGCCTTAAATGAAAACGTTTATTGACACCTTTGTCAGTAAGCGTTCACAAGCGAAAACGAAAGTGGAAAAAGAAGTCTATAAACTCATTTTGAACTCAGCTTTCGGTAAAATGTGCGAGAGCGTACGACACAGAAGTCGATGTGACATTGTAAACAACCCCAAAGATTGTGCTCGAATCATTGCGGATCCAAACTTCACATCGTTTACAATCATAGACTCTAATATGGTGCTCCTACATCGCAAGAAAAGAAACATTGTATTAAATAAAAATATTGCAGGCGGAAGTGCAATAACTGAAATATCCAAGAAACTCATGTTGTCATTTTATTATAATGTATGCAAGGTACAGTGGCCGATTGGGGGACAAGTTCAAGTGTACTACGGGGACACTGATTCACTCCTGTTAAAAGTCAAAACTGAAAATCTATTTAATGATTTGGAAAATGGCGAGTACATTAGCTCACGAATGGACTACACTAGCTGGGACGAATCCCTTCATCCAGAGCTAGTGAAACGCCAGGCCCCAAATCAATTGTTAATGCTAAAATCTGAAACGGGTAGCGATCTGATATCCAGTGGTGTGTTTCCTGGACCGAAGGTATATTGTGTGGAAACGCACGGCAAGGATATCAAACAAGTTTGCAAGGGGGTACCTACACACTTTGTAAAAAATAATTTCGATATGAGTATGTATAGAAACTGTGTGGAACGTAGTTTAGTGCCAAGGGCGAAAGTCATGGCGATTCGCTCTTTACAATTTAAAAACTACACAGTTAGAGTTGAGAAAAACGCCATGTCTGCCATATCGGACAAAGTCTATGTACTTGAGGATGGTGTGAAGGTACTACCACACGGTCATTATTTAATTTCAGACCGAGTTGAATGTATAGAGTACAGAAAACAACTCGGTCTAGAAAAATTAACTTAAATTCACAAAAAAAAATATATAAATTGGGTGGGAGGGTTTTTTGGGTAATTAGGTGTTTTTTAAATTATTTTTTTTTCTTTATCACAAACAATTTACAATGTGTGTGTGTGCAGATCAATTTCCAGTATTTAATGCCAGCCCCGGCCCGGGCCCGCCGTAGCGGGCCCCCGGCGCCCGGCGCTTCCCAGCCCCGGCCTCCGCAGCGGCCGCCCCCCGGGGGGAGGGGGGACCCCAAAATTTAAAATGTTGTAAGAAAAGTGTATGATATTATTTCACAAGTGTGCATTAGTCCAATAAATGTTGTATTTTTTTTATAAATAAACAAAAAAAAAGTGTATTTATTTAAGTGTTTTTTTCTAGTGGTTATGTAAATGTTGTATTTTTTTATTATAAATAAATTAAAAAGTGTATTTTTTTCATGTTTAATGTGCCTTTTTCAATGTAGTATTTTTTAAAAGTATTGTCACCTTTTTTATATATATAATACAAGAAAATATTATTCGTCTTCTTCTCGTTATTATTCTTGAACGGAGTAGTAGTAATAGGGAAATTATTTAGTCATTAGACAGCCATAGTCTACAGTTAGTTGTCCAGGTGAACTGTTGAAGGGAACATGTATCAATTTAAAACACCATTCAGATCGCTTCTGTGTGGACCGTCAATGTCGGGCAAAACAACACTCTTAACTAAAATAATTAAAAATTGTGATAAAATGTTTGTGGAAAAGCCGAAAAAAATCTACTATTGTTACAGTATTTGGCAGGAGTCATATGATAAAATAAAAGCAATTGCTGCCACCACCATGGGATTGGTGCAGATACAATTCATACAGGGACTTGATGTTTTCAGCATTATTGAACAAAACTCTTGGTTGATCATTGACGATCGGGCTGAATCTATTGAACAATGGTCCCAGGAAATGCTACAACTGTTCAATGTTTGCTCTCATCATGAACAGATTTCCGTTACTCTGGTTCTACACAATCTCTTTCATCGGAGCAAATGTATGCGAACACTTGCATTGAACTGTACCTACTATATCATCTACAGAGTTGTTCGTGATTCTAGCTCGCTAATAACTCTCAATAAACAAATCTATCCAGGCGCCCCCAAATTTCTGCTCTCAGCATACAATCAGGCAACTAATCAACCCTACGGTTACATCCTATTGGATCTTAATCAAAATACACCCGAGGATCTGCGTGTAGTCACAGATATTTTTGACAATGAAATTACAGTATATCTCCCCGTGAACACTAAAAAGACCTATTAGTTGCTATCATGACACTGAAGAAACTACATGAAAATAGACATTTGTTTTCAGTTCTAAGCAGTTCAAAACCTCCGCTTAGGAAAGCAATACTCAAACACGGTATTGACAATGATTTCATTAATCTAATATCCGAACTTTGTTTAAATTTGATCGAGGGTAATGTTCAACTGCCAGAAGTAGTTAAGCAACAGGCAAAGCAACATTGTTCCATTGTACGTACATTGGCCTCTAAAAAGAAAGGAAAGAATTTTAAAAGGAAACGACTTCTTCAGGCGGGCGGTAGCTTTTTCACACTTTTACCGCCAATAATTGCAGGACTTGTAAACAGTTTTCTCTAAAGAGAGAGAATGGCAAAACCCTATAAATTGACTCCAATAGAACTCGCTCTCTCACCCGTCGAACACTTTGAGAACAATCTGAGTAAATTCCTTGACAATGAAAATATTGAGGATGATAAAAAACTGCTTTTACTTCAAGATGCACTTCGCCGAGTGGACAAACACAAGTCCTATCGGTCGAAGCCCACTGCTGGTATTGACTGCAAAAAAGAATCATCTCCTCAGCATTCTGCTGCTGCTGGAACACAATTGAAGAAGGAGGAATTGGATTCAATTGTATGGAGAATTGGAAATCTAATGCCCCACTCATATCGTGAACAAAGTAAACGACTCCTAGCCTATCTCTTGGAAAGTGGTCATGATCATATTCAAGTTGAGAGCAATGGAAAAGGGATTATAATTCAGGGCAAGAGCTATAATCTACTTGATTTAATCAAAGACATGGTTACAAATCGTAAAGGACTATTATCATTTGACACTCATCTATACAACTTTCTAAATACATTAAACTTCCCCAAAAGTCTTATTGGCAATAGACAAATTCTAAAAAAATTAAATGAACATGCATCATCATCATCATCATCAACAACATTGAGACCATTAAAAAATGAACTTGAAGAAGAAGATTTTAAATCAATTTTGGAAAATACTAGCACACCACTGATAGCTAGACAAAAGCGAAGACGTATCAAGTCAACGTCACCATCACCACCAACAGCCAGTATACAAAAGGGTAGCGGACGTTACACAACGTGTTTACGTTCAAAATGGTTGAAGTTCTGAAAGATGTTTATGAAAATATTGGTGAGGCGGGGAGTTTAAGTTCCCCCACCACTCTTTCCAAAGTCACTGGTGTTCACACTAAAAGTGTACAAGACTATCTACAAAACGAATCAAGTTACACTCTGCATAGAAATCATAGACTTCGTGCCAATCAATATCGAAAAACTAAAGCCTTTTACCAATTGCATATAATGCAAGCAGATCTCCTGACTCTAGACGAGCTTCAAAGACATCACAATACACCGTACAAGTACATTCTACTTGCAATCAGTGTTTATAGTCGCTATGCATATGCAATTCCATTGCGATCAAATAGAGGTGTTGAAGTTGCTCAGGCCATTGAAAGTATTCTCGAACAGGATTCATATAAAAAAATTCAAACGGATCGCGGTAGTGAATTTGTTAATCCCCATGTTGCAAAAGTACTAGAGAAATATAGTACACTGCTCTATCATAGTCACAGTCCTATAAAGGCTGCAATGGCCGAACGATTGATAAGAACTATTCGACTTCTAATTTCAAGATATTGTACATTGAAAAATACACCGGCTTTTATTCATGATCTTGATAAAATAATGTTGATTTATAATCAACGACCTCATCGATCATTGTCCAACTCTACGCCAACGGAAGTTCATCATTCTGATCATGATACAATTGACAGCTTTCTTAAACAGTATTCCAATGAATCGTCGGCTGTCAAGAAGATGAAAAATAAATTCAATGTTGGTGATACCGTTCGAATTAATAGAACAACTAATGTTTTTGAAAAGGGGAATTACTTGTGGTCCACCGAACTTTTTAAAGTGGCAAAAATCCTAGACACTAAACCCATAACTTATCGCATGCGTGATACCAAAGATGGAGAGATTCTCGGCGGCTTTTATGACTATGAATTGCAAAAAGTTAAAAATGCTAGTGAAATCTATCAAATTGAAAAGATATTAAAGACACGTACTCGCAGGGGTAAGAAACAGTTACTTGTTCGGTGGCTAGGATACAACTCTGATTTTGATTATTGGATCGGTGTTGAAGATATTGACAATGCCCCGTGATTTCTATGTAACATTCATGTCCAACGTTTCCGATCCTCTCTACAATGACTTGAATACGACAAGTGATTTTTGGACAAAACTCTCCCCTACCATCAAATTTGACGGTGCATATGAAGTGGCTCTTGTCGACTGTATTCTCAAAAATACCTGTGACATCCTGAGAAAGGATCGTGTGTATGATATAAAAGTTATACCATTCGATTGGACTATGAATGGGTTGGGCTATGTCGAGTATGAATGGGTTGAAGCACTTAAATCTAGTGACTATCCACATGTCAGATTGAAATACATTGAATATGATAATATGGGAGATTTGTGTCGTGCAATCAATAGAAAAATCACATATCGCAGGAATGGTACATTCCATTTTAATTATTCATTGGAACATGATAGGATTTACATTAGCTCACCTGTTGACACTGAAACAATTATTCTCAATGATAATCTGAGAGATGTTCTTGGATTTAAACAGAATATGATCAATGGGAAAAATGCTGGCACCGTTTACGGGATGGATCAAGTTATTTTTGCTGATTATCCATCTGGTTTTGCCTCGGACTCTTGCATATTTCTCTATGCATCCTTTGTGGAAACATCGAGAGTCGGTAATTCAAATGTCCCCCTCCTACGTGTTCTTGAACGAAAAACAACTCATGAACTTGTTCATCACTAAAATATAAAGCATCTTCAATATGGTCCTGTAAACACTTCATATTTGGAACTCTGTCAGTTAACACTAAGAAGTGAATTGGGTGATCTTCTAGCAATAACAAAAGGCTTAGCAGTGATTACATGTCATTTTCGACCCATTGTCAACGACAGTATAATCACCTAAAATGAACAATAGGAGAATTCCATTTGTCTGTCCCGATATCGATTGTTATGTTGGTGCTTTGAGTCCACGTCAAATAGGCAATGGATTGGACTACTACAAGGGGCGTACTACAATGTCTGGCTATGGTCTTGGTAGCTGGTTTGCTAGGCTATTTCGTTCTGCACTACCCCTTGCCAGAAAATATCTTGTACCTGCTGCATCAAATTTTGCTGCCTCCACACTACAGGACTGGGGGTCGGGCAAGAATTTCAAGGAGAGTGTTAAGGAAAATATTAGATCTTCAGCAAGAGCCGTTGGTGAGCAACTAAAATCTCGACAAAATGGGGAGGGATTGAAAAGGATGCGTTCGCGTCATTCACTCATCAGTCTCCACCCAGGCAGGAAGCAAAGGACATCAACAAGGACTTTGAGGAATAAAACAAGGAAGCCCGATAAGCAGAAGAAGAAGAAGAAAAAGAAAAAGATTGTTAGATCAAAGAAGGATTTCTTCTCTTAGGATGACTTATCTCCCCCACAAGGAATCATATCCATCAATTAGTTCCTCATTGAATCTATTCAATGCTGAAAATGTTGATGTCAGTGTCAAGTATGGCTACTATGAACAATTTCACCCCCAACAACCCCTCTCGGAAAATATACACTTTCAAATATTTTCCAATGAAGACTATTTCATTGATTTGTCGTCAACATTTATTGATTTAAATGTTGTGGTGAAGAAAAAGTCAGATAATACAACTCCAAATGTCGGCGATGGTCTCTCCTATGAAAACTGTATTCTACACAACCCATTCAAACAAATTAATGTATTTATTAATGGAACATTGGTGAGCACTAGCAATAATTTATCAAACTATGCAAGCTACATACAATTTATGATGATGACACCAAAGGCTTACAAGGAGTTGAGAGGACAATCATTAGGCTATGAATATCGATCAGGTGTTGATACTGACGGTGAGTTGACTACTGCAGTGACCCAGGAGTATCATCTAGTTGGAAAATTAAATCATGAGATATTCAATATATCCCAATGGCTACCCCCAATGTCAAGATTGACATAAAGTTACAGATGGCCCCATCGAATTTCATTTTGAGAAAAACACTTCCTGCAGCACCCGATGCAAATGTTATTATCACATCGGCAATTCTCCACGTCCGAAAACAACAAGTTATGAGCTCTGTTGCATTGGCAGTGGAAAAGCTAAGAGCCAATGGCAACAACATTAAACTTCTTGTCCCCCATACGATCACCAATCAACGTCACATTGCCACCGGCTCTCGTAGCTATATCGATTCATCATTTATCAATGGAGAAATCCCATCAAAATTGGCTTTGGCCTTTGTGAAGAGTGGCAGTGCCGTTGGATCCTGGACTGAATCCCCCCACGATTTTAATTTTTTCGGTCTATCTAGCCTCGTTTGCAAAGTGAATGGTATTCCACTGTACACTCTATCATTTGACAAAAAGTCCTATAGAACTCTGTACGAGTTGACTATGCAATCCCTAGATCATGACTCTCAACTATTTGAAAATGGAATAACCGATTCAATGTTTTCAAAAAATCATGGGGTTATTGTTTTGGATTTGTCAGGCACACAAGATATGACCATAGTACGAACAGGGAATGTACGTTTAGAGTGTACATTTGCCAATGCTCTGACCGAGAGTATCACGCTAATATCACTGAGTCAATTTGAAACCTATTGGGAAATCACCCCCGACGGCAGTGTTCTACTAGACCTAGCACCAAGAACACAAACCAAATAATCAACGTATTTAGTATGGATCCATACATGTCCCAGTACAAGTCCTATTGCATACCTTCGGATTTCATTGAAAAAATTCCAAGTGTTAACAATACCCTAATCATTGTTAATAGCAGTCCATCGACTTTGAAGACCGGTCATTGGCTATGCATCTTTCAAACAGCGAAGAATATTGAATTTTTTGATCCTCTTGGCCTATCGTATAAATTCTACGTTCCATACATCAGCAACTTTATTGAAAGCAGGGGGAAAACCATTATTCAAAATCAACGAAGAGTACAGGATTTAACGACTAAGACATGCGGCTTTCATGCACTACTCTTTTTCATATTCAGATGTCGTGGCTACACCTACTAGCAGTTTCTCAACATCTACATTGACTTACCTCAATTGAACGACTTTCTAGTGGAGAATATACTTACAAGTGTATTTAATATTGATTTTAGTGCCCTAAGAATAAAATGTTCTAAAGATGTATGTGAAATTGTTTATTAATAAAAAAATTTATATACATGATAAAACGACTTTTCTACTCTTTAGATTTCATCCACTACTAGGTATTTGTCGACAACAACTAGTGCAGGTAGATTATCTGAATTCACAGTGTACTGATCCTGATGTACTGCAATGTCAGGGTCACATTTTCTACAGTAGAGTGTGACTTCATTCTTGTCATATCTCTTTGTATAGTCAATGATACTATTCTCATTCATTCTATAGAATTCACATGTTTCAATTTGCTTATTTGAAGCAATTTCACAAACAGTGTCCTCAAGTGTCGAATCACATTCCGTCACAGCCAAATAAAAATCAGTGGGCTTATAATCATAACACCCAGTGTCTTCACAACGATGACGTAGAAACCAGATTCTTTTGTTGTTCCAACAGTTGAATCGTTGACCCGGTTCCTCCTCCCAGAACAATCTAAAACCACGACGATACCAATCTCGTAGCAATAAACTAAAATCACGGTTAGGATTCTTTCCAATCATACCGGGATATGTACTCTCCCACTGATTACATTTATCATAATGACAATTGGAGCATAGGTGGCCTCTAGGATGAGAGTCACACACCTCTTCAAGACAGGAATTACAACCTTTAATTTGCACAGCATATCCTCTATGCAATTTACATGGGTTGCATAATCTACACTTTTCATCATACTCCTCAATCATTGTGCAATTCTCACATGATGATGATGACCAGCTGCCCAGTGATTACATACATAACGGACATGTCTGGAACATTTTGTCATGTGTTGACACTCTCACTACCACAATGAAACTGAGCTAGCAACAAAAAAATTGTCTGAGATAGAGAGAGAGAGAGAGAGAGAGAGAGAGAGAGAGAGGAGTAAATCATCCTTGAGCACCATCTTTCTCATGAAAAAAGTCCTAAATTTCAAAACTAACGTTTAAAAGGATATCCACAATATCATTTTGCCGTGTAGTGATCAATATATCAATAAATTGTGTAAATGCATTTGGACCACGATGTAGAAGCTTCATACAATAGTCTAATGATGGAGAATCAGTTTTCAGTATATCGACAAGCATTCCCCGAGAAAATATCTTCCTTTGAATAGACAACTCTAGAAAATCATCATCTAGAATCAAACGTTTTTCCATAAGAACTAGATTCCTCATGATTCGCTCTTTCTCGAATCTATCCATTTTTTAGAGTCCTAACTCTCTCACAACCAACTTCAGACTAATCAGAATTTCTTTTTGTACTCTAGAAAATATACGCTAGTCTACTATAGAAAGAAAAAAAAATACCATTAATTTAGAAACAATTTTATTGAACATAATTACAATAATAATATTCACTGATACATTTTGTTCTCATCAATATATTTCGATAGGACATCTAATGCTGACCGAAATTTATTTATATGGAGAATATTCACTTTTCCAGCAAAACATAGTTGCTCCTCCTGCTTAAACTTGCTTAATGATATCACGTATCTCGCATACATAATATCCCATTCAAGACATAGTCTACAGCCAGCGGTTATTTCCACAGCTACATTGGGTACTCGTATATCGTTGCTGCTGCTGCTGTCGGTTCCATCATTAATCTCCAATAGTGTAAATGCACCACTCATTTTTTCTCCACTAATATCCTCTCAAATAAACTATTCTCTCACTGAATTCAATTCTCTTACTAATATGAACTACAATGAAAATTACTCCTTATATCCAAATCCAACTACTAATCAAGTTAGTGTGACCGCCGCTCTCTCTTACCGTCTGACCCCAAAAAAATGCGTGTTACCTCATAAAAAACCCGTCTGGTAGGACAAGTATTGTTCATTGTAATAGGTGACTGACTGTACCGGTTAAACTGACCCAATGTACCGGTTAAACTACACACATATCCATGCCTCAGGCTTGTGAAAGTGCATGTGTATTCAGGACCTTTACCACTATTACTACTAATGTTTAAGAAAAAAACGTCCTACTTGTTCTTTGTAAGTGTTAATTGAAATCTCGTAGCGAAAATGAGATACTAGAATATGAAAGTTTTATGATATTAATTACAAAAAAAAATTCCGAAAAAGAAGTTTTTCAAAGAAAAGTAAAGGCCATTTTAAACTTAAGATCAGCAGATACAAATATCTGTTAAAATTCAAACTCATAACGACCAGAAATTGCTATTAAAGAATAAATGAAACCCACAACGAACAGAAATTAAATAAACAAGCATAGCAAAAAACACACAATAGATATTAATATAAATGAATAATTAAATCTTAAAACGAGTGAAACTTATATTGAATATGCAAATCAAGCTTGAATCGAACAAAAATCACTACAAACAAAAGTTTGGGTATCGCCTCCTTCTCTCACGGTAAAAGTCTTAAACCTACTGTGTCATTGGTGAATTATATTACAAATATTTTCTTTGTACTTAATACTGAAAATAAACATTAAAATTACAGTAAAATTGCTATTAAAGAATAAATGAAACCCACAACAAACAGAAATTAAATAAACAAGCATAGCAAAAAACACACAATAGATATTAATATAAATGAATAATTAAATCTTAAAACGATTGAAACTTACATTGAATATGCAAATCAAGCTTGAATCGAACAAAAATCACTACAAACAAAAGTTTGGGTATCGCCTCCTTCTCTCACGGTAAAAGTCTTAAACCTACTGTGTCATTGGTGAATTATATTACAAATATTTTCTTTGTACTTAATACTGAAAATAAACATTAAAATTACAGTAAAATTTTGAACTGATGAGCTTTCAGCAATTAATGTCATTATACATCAAATATTCAGTTTAATTTCATTAGTGTTCTAAGACTGTTCAAGACAAATATAGTTTCACTACAAACAAGAGTTTTGATACTGTCCCCTTCCTTAACTGTGAAAATCAAAAGCCTACTTCGTCATTGGCGCTTCACTGAAAACGAATTACGTTACAAATATTTTCTTTTCCAGTTATTACAGCATTGAACATGAAAATAAAAATAACAGTGAAATGATGATCTTTCAACAATAGAACTCATGATCTTTCAACAATTAATATCATTATATATGAAATATTCAATTTGATTTTATTTGTACTCTCCATGACTGTTCAAGACACATATAGTTTTCAGTAAAGCGCCAATGACGCAGTAGGTTTTAGACTTTTACAGTAAGATAAGGAGGAAATACCCAAACTCTTGTTTGTAGTAATCTTTGGTCGTTTCAAGCTTGATTCGCATATTCAATTTAAGTTTCACTCGTTTTATGATGTATTTACTCATTTATATTAGTATCTATTGTATGTTTGTTTGCATTTATTGTTTATTTTATTTCTGTTCGTTTTGGGTTTCATTTGTACTTCAATAGCAAAAAATTTTTTTTTCATTTTAAGCTTGTATTGTATACAATTTAAGCATTATTCGCTCTAAGATTTATTAATTTATTTATAGTAGTTCTTGTATGTTGTTTTTTGCTATGATTGTTTGTTTAATTTCTGTTCGTTTTGGGTTCCATTTATTCTTTAATAGTAATTTCTGGTCGTTTTTAGTTTGAATTTTAACAGGTATTTGTATCTACTGATCTTAAGTTTGATATGACCTTTACTTTTCATTGAAAAAATTCTTTTTTCAGAAAGTTTTATTTAATTGATATTTGTTCGTTTTGTTTGCAAAATGTTCCAAGTTTTTAAAAACTCCTTATTTCAAGATCAATTTTTTTTCAACATCAAACTTTCATCAAAGTATCAAAACTAGTATTAAAGTAATAATATCAAGTAAAAAAAACATCAAAGTAAACAAGGTATCAAAGTAACAATTAGGAACTTGCATAATTTACAGCCCTTGCACGGTAAATCGAAGTTGCCACGTAAATAACTAAATCAAATTATCAAAGTAAACAAACTATCAAAGTAACAACAAGCAAGTTCCGTAACTCAGAGCCATTTCTCCGCGGTTGGGGAGGGGAGTTCAACCCCCGAAGCTTATTTATTTGGCCTTTGAACTATTTTGAACAAAATGACTATTTCAACATTTTTTGGAAAAAGGGCGTGGGGGGATAGTTGCCCTCCGATTTCTTTTGACTCTGAAAAAGTGAACTAAAACTTTTAATTTTCTATGAAATGATCCCCCTCTGAAGTTTATATGAGCACCCCTTTCGTAACAACCATATGTGTCCCCAGGGTATAACTTACAACGCTTGCCTGGGCTTTCGGGGGTTGTGTCGACCTCCGATTTTTTGTTTTCTGATCTTTGAACTATTTTTAACAAAATGGCTATTTCAAAGTTTTTATCGGATGGGTTTGGGGAATTGGGCGTGAGGGGCTAGTGGCACTCCGATCTCTTTTGAATCTTAAAAAGTGAACTAGAACTTTCAGTTTCTCTATGAAATGAGCCCTCTTTGAAGTCCATACGAGCACCTCTTCCATAAGAACCATACATGCCCCCCGGGTATAACTTGCAATACCTGTCCCAGGCTCTTTGGGGGGGGGGTGTCAACTCCGGAATTTTGTTATCTGATTTTTTAACTAATTTTAACAAAATGGCTATCACGAAATTTTTATTGGTTGGATTTGGCGAGAAAAGGGCGTAGGGGAGGGGGGCTAATTGCCCTCCAATATCTTTTGACTCTTAAAAGTGAACAAGAACTTTCAATTTCCTACAAAATGAGTCCCCTCTGAAGTTCATACAAGCATCCCTTCCACAAGAACTATATATGCTCCCAGGGCATAACTTACAACGCCTACCCCCAGGCTCTGGTGGGTTGTGGGTACCACTAAGTTTTTGTTAATGTTTGAACTAATTTAAAAAAATGGCTATCTCAAAACTTTATCGGGTAGGTTTTGGGAAAAAGGGCATGGGGGGGGGGCTAGTTGCCCTCCGATATCTTTTACCTATCAAAAAGTGAGCTAGATGAGTTAATTTCCTATGAAATGAGCTCCCTCTGAAGTTAATACGAGCACCAATTTCATAAGAACCATATATGCATTCAGGAAATAACTTAAAACACCTGCCCTCAGACTCCGGGGGGGGGGAGTTTGCCGACCACGGAGTTTTGTTATCTGACCTTTGAACTATTTTAACAAATGACTATTTCGAAATTTTTATCAGATGCATTTTGGGAAAAAAGAACATGGGGGGGGGGCTAGTTGCCCTCTGATCACTTTTGACTCTGAAAAAGGGCACAAGGACTCGCAATTTCTAATCGAATAAGCCCCCTCCGAATTTTATACGGCCGCCCCTTCCATATGAAGTGCCCTTGGGGAAAATAATAAATAAATAGTAAAACATTCAAGCCTTATGGCCTTGACTCTCTGTAAAAAGGGAACTAGAACTTTCAATTTTCAATCATTTGAGTCCCCTCTGAAGTGTTTACTACCACCTCTTCCATAAAAGCCTTATATGTCCCCTGGACATAAGTCACAACCCTTACCCCGGGCTTGGGGGGGGGGGGTATGTTGAAACCGAGTAGTTTGTCATCTGATCTTTGGACTATTTCAAACAAACTGGCTATCTCGAAATTTTGATCGGATGTATTTGGGGAAAAGAGGGTGTGTGTGCGTAGGGGGGGGGGGGGGGTTAGATGCCCTCTGGTGACTTTTGGCTCATAAAAAGATAACTAGTACATCAATTTCCAATCAAATGGGCCACTTCTGAAGTTTATACAACCACCCCTTACATGAAAACTTATATGCCCCGGGGCATAACTTGAAACACTTGCCCCAGGGCTCTGGGTTTTTTTTTCGACCCCGGAGTTTTTGTCATCTTACTTCTGAACTATTTCTAACAAAATGCCTATCTCAAAATTTTTATCTGATGGGTTTGGGGGAAAAGGGCTTAGGGGAGGCTAGTTGCCCTCCGATCCCTTTTGACCCTTAAAAAGTGAACTAGAATTTTCAGTTTCTATCAAATGAGCCCCCTCTGAAGTTTATGCGAGCACCCCCTCCATAAGAACCATATATGCCCCCAGGGAATAACTTACAACCCTTGCTCCCGGGCCCTGGGGGGGGGGGGAGGGTAGCGACCGCGGTGTTTTGTTTTCTTATTTTGAACTATTCTTAACAAAATGGTTATATCAAAATTTTTATCGGATGCATTTGGGGAAAAAAGATGTCAGGACGTGGGGGGCTAGTTGCCCTCCGATCACTTTTGAATCTTAAAAAGGGTACTAGAACTTTCGATTTCCAATTGAATGAGCCTCCTCCGAAGTTTCTACAACCATCTCTTCCGTATGAACTGCCTCTGGGAAAAAAGATAAATAAATAATAAAACATTGAATCCTTATGGCCTTTTCTATAGGCAATGCTGTAGCGTTGCCTCTGGCAATAATTTAAAGCAATATTCCTTCATCATTCCGTATGATGACTTTAGGGCAGTGGATTTAAGAAAGTAAAATTTCTTAAATCGACTCGTCCCGGGTATAAGCGACCTTTTCCCTCAGACAGCCATGCATAAAGGATTATTTTTTAGGGGGGGGGGCACAAAATTTACGGAAACAGAACAAACAGACTAATCATAAATGAAAAGTACTTGACAACAGGCACTTACACATCAATTTTTTTGTGGGAAGTTGACATATCTTCCAGAAAAGGTCCGAAATTAGGCGATTCATTTGGAATAAAAAAGAGATTTTAAAAAATCGCACAAGTCTTAACAGCATATGTTGAGATTATTCTACCTCTGGGTTTTCCCTCATATTTCGCATTTTCCTTTATTATGGGCGAAGATGGTCACGGTCCCAAAAGCCTGTCTCCTCTGCACATATTCCTACAAAAATTAGACGAACAATAGTGAAAGCAACAAGATCTGAGGTCAATGGTAAAGAATACGGCATTGAATTTTACAATCCCTACTGGTGGTGCTGATCTCCGCATCATGCCCTTCAGCCAGGAAGTACAACGGGGGCTGGTGGTAAGCCATCCAGTGCTTTCGCACACCCTACCTGTTTTTTAGAGTTTGGTCGACTCTGGCTGAGCTTACAGAGCCACGCCACTGACCCCCGTTCAAATCAAATAACATGCGACACCAGGAATCGAACCCTGCCCTCTTGGACAATGGGTCTCAAGTCAAGCGCTCTAATCACTCAGCTAGAACGGCTCATCTTAGGGTGGACCAAATGTGGCCCTCTTCCTTTGTACTTACCTAAAAAATAAAGGAAACTCGTGAAAGCATCAGGATCTTAGGGAAGCAAGGGTCCAACATTCCCTCCCCCATGGACGCACAGATGGATCTGCTTGAGGCCCCATATTTCAAGAAGGAAGTTTTTTTTAAATAAAAAGAATAAGCAAATTATGTGATAATTGCTCATGTGGAAAATATTACAAAATTCAATAGATTGTGGAAGGGAGGGTCGATTTTTAAGTACCCTAGTCGCAAGGGGGGAAGGAGACTTATAAAATTGTAATATTCATATATTTAGTATTATATTTAGCATTTCCATTTTAATGTTCCTCTTTTCTATTTTGATATTACTTAATATTTTTTATATGTTTATTATATTCTAATTCATATCTTTAATATTATATTTAGCATTTCGATTTTCATTTAATATTTCTATTTGGAAACCATATTCTCTCATGTACATTACAAGTAGTGACTTTCTATATATTTACAATATCTTTATCTAATGTAGTTTTTAATATAAATTTACTATGTTGCATACGTTTGAAATAATGATCGTTAGAAAAATGTTTCTTTTTTTATCGTAGCGTTCATGAAAGATGCTAAAAGCTCGACAGTATCCCAAAATAAAAAGGTAGATTTAAAACTGATAGAACCAGTAATATATTTAAAAAAAACGTAAAAGATTTTAGGAAATTCTATTTCGTTAAAATTCAGTGGCTTAAGACCACGTCGGTTAAGTTCTTTTTCACTCGTTTTATAAACGCACATTTAGTCCAAAAATCACAGCAAAGGGTCGGTATCCTGCTGAAAAAAAAACCTCTTGAGTTTGAGCTCTATTAGAAGTTTTTTTTTGCAAAACATCCCTGAAAATAAAATAAAATACCCCTCCCCCGAACAAAAATCCTGGGTAATCCCCCCCCAAAAAATAGAAAAAAATCACAAGATTACATTTTAATCGGCGGCAGTAATTCAAAAGGCGATATCATATACAGTTTATCTTTTACGGTAGAATTGGTAAGCTCACTACGGTAAATAATTGGTAAATCACTAAGTTTTAGGTAAATAATTGGTAATAATTGGTAAATAATGGTAAATAATTGGTAAATCACTACGTTTTAGGTTCTATAGTTGTTATTGACGAACAATTTTTTGAATCAATTTTGTGCTCAATTCTTTGAACCAATAAAGTTTAAAGAATAGAATATAAAAGATGTAAAAACAAATATGTGTGCTGTGCATGACAGACATAGAAAAACCCCGACAGAAATACAAATGATGGTCAATGTAGGGTACATTTTCACTAATCTATGTCAATTCAATTAATTTATAGCCTAGCAAAAAAAGGACGCAAAGCCCCTAAATGACAGAGTACAACATAAGGGGAAAAAAGGAGAAAAAAAGAAAAACGAAAAATTGTTGTTATTGACGAATAATTTTTAGCACAATAAAGCTTTTTCTTATACAAAAATTAATAAAATTTTTATTAATTTTATTAATTCCCGAAACAACCAGCCAGTCACTAAAATGAAAACAGTTATATAATATTATTCGGTTGCCTGAAGGCAAGGGAGTATTTGTTGCAATGTATATGTTACCGTGACTGTCAGAAATTTGCGAACATTCACTCATTTCACCGGTGAATGACCGAAATACCTTTTTTCTTCTTGGATTAAGTCAGCGTTGCCAGTCATTTTTTTAATTTAATGCAAGGTTTGATGATGACAGGCTAGGTTAGCTTAGGCTAGGTTTTTAACCCATTTCTGGTATTTACAACCAATTTTGACCTAATCTAACCTAAACCAACATAACCTAACTTCTACCATCATAGCTTGCATAAGACTGAATAAGCTGACTCGCAAAGCTAATTAAATCCAAGCAGAGAAAAAAAAAATTTTCGGACATTCACTGGTGAATGACATTTACCAGATTTCGGACATTCACGGTAACATATCGGCTGTGGCAAACCAAAAGGCGGTAGGCCCAAGGGACATGTTCTCGAAAAATGAGTTTTATCCCTATAGAACACCAAATAGAACACGGTCGATCGATTGATCTATTCAGAATGTACGTATCTCCTTTCGTTCCCAAGATATTCAAAGCTTTGTGATCCGTTAAAAAGGCGTTATGTGCATTTTTCGGGCTGTCTTGCAGGCCAAAAGAAGTTAAGTTCACCGACGGGCAAGTCCTGCACTTATCTCCTTTTGGGCTGCCGTGGATACCAGTAAAACAAGTTTTCAAGTTGTCACTTAGCGCCTTTTGGTCGTCCACGTCGGGATTTTTTCGTCACTTTCATTACTATCTGAAGAAAAGAAGAAAACTAGACTATGATTGCAAAATGAACAGAGGAAAGCGCCTTTTAACTGCAGATGGAAGAAGCTGATTTGATGAAGCTCATGCAAGATTGCAGGGAAAATACTCGCGTCAGGGAGCTTTGCATCAGTGACTTTCGCGAGTGGAAAAACGAAAAGTCCTCCAAAAAGAAGAAAAATAACCAACCAGTGGTGCTACAGAAAATAGTTGAAGTTGTGTTCGTAAAGGTGAATCCTCTATGTTTTATCGTGAGGATTTTGATCAGGAGCTTGTCTCTTACGATTTCCTTACAGTTGCAGCGAAGAAAGAACTTGGTAAAGGATTGCCAAAGTCTCTGCAACAATCGAGGGGAATAAATGCCTCGAAAAAAGGTGAGATCATGACCAAGCTGGTACCACACATGAGAGACCAGAGATCCAGAGAGTTCTGGAAAAAGATACCAACGGAAGACAAAGCATCAGCTGATCTCACTTTTGAGGGATGTGAAGAACAAGATGTACTATAATGATGTTTGCTTTTTTGAGTTCCTAAAAGTTTAATTGAAGTCGAATGTTGTTCCTGTTTTCTGGTCAGTTTCCAAATAACCGAACAATCCTTTTATACGTTCTTTTACATTAAAATAGTTGAAGTTATGGTTCTGAGAATGCAATGCATAGAAGAAGTTTCTGCATGATTTTGACCCCTACTTTCTGCGTTTCACAGGCGTGGGGGGCATCAGAGAGGGTAGTTTTCAACATGATCAATTCAGTGAGTAAGAAAAAAATGTCAGTGAAAAAGTTTAATAGCTGAAAACCTTGTCAAAAATTTAATTTTTTCTCGCATTTAAATTTAGAAGGCAAAATGGCACATACCTCCTTTTGGTCTACCAAAAAACGCAACAAAAGCAGATAAGTGACAAAAGTGCCAAAAGTAAATGGAAAGTTGGATTTTTGAAAGCACCACGTGATTCAGCACGAAAAATCACGTCTGCTCATGTTCAGAAATGATTCGCGGCAACTTATTTTCCTGTTTTAAATTGGGTTATTTGTTTAAAAGTTTTTCGCGTCTCCTGAAAAATTTACAAAACGTCACTTACCGCCTTTTGTTTTGCCACAGCCGATATATACAAAGTTAATAACCAATAGGTTTCCGGGTAGCATATCCTACACTTTTTTGTCCTTTTTTACCTACTGTCTGACAGGGTCATTGGCTAGTTTTGATGCTGAATGCACAAACTTCCAGCTATTTCGGTATTTGAGACCAGTGGTGTCAATTTGTGAAATTTTAAGGGGGGAATATATTTGTCAAAATTTAGGAGGGGGGCAAGTTTGTCGTTATTTCCAATGAAAATACCCCACAAAAGGTTATTTCTCAAAATCTGAAGGGGGCACATGCTTCCCCTGCCCTCCTCCCTCCCCCGCAATTGACACCACTATTTGAGATACTATTTTAATTGGGTAGATTACAAATACCAACTTTGAAAAAAAGTGTGACAAAACGCCTTTTGGATTACCACAGCTGAAAAGCAACCGGTTTTAGTAAAATTACAGGAATATGACCTCGTTGATTTAATATCCTAGGTTATATTTCTATGGCTTGCTCGAGCTTATATTTTATTGCTGTGGTTTAAAAAAGACAAACATCGTTTAAATGAATTAGTACCAATTTAAGGAGTACTTTCTGTTTATGCAATCTAAAATATATGGTTTTGAATACATAAACACCTCATTTGCATTTTGAACCAGGAGGTAGTTTTAAAATTTGTAGCTCATTAAGCGCTTGATTACACTGTAAAACATAATTTTAACGATCGGAATTTTTCAAACAGCCCGAGTTTCTACGCAATCATTTTAGTCAGTTCAGGTTGAAAAAAAAAAAAAAAAAAAAAAAAAAAAAAAAAAAAAAAAAAAAAAAAAAAAACTCAAGGTGCCTATTAGTTTCATACATTTTTTTTAGAGTGAAGTAAACAATCAGTAGCGTACCCAGGGGGTAAGCGTGTTCACCTGTCACCAGCCACATCCTCTTTCGGAGCGGCGTTTTGATATATTTCATGAAGGGTGAGCCCACGTACGTCTATAGGGAAGAGGAGGAAACTGACGTTGCCCCTCGGAGGCTGAGGATCTTACTTACACCTCTGCGAATAATATCTGCTTTGTATGAATACCAAAATTAATGGATTCGACATGAGTTACAGCAGAGAGGTTTCTGGAGAAGCCTATCTTTTAAGTATACGTTATTTCAGTGGTCTTAAATTAGCATGTTTAGAACGGTTTTTCCGGAATTGTCTAGCCTCATTTTGACTCGAAAATGAATTTCTTTTAATAATATTGTAAATATTTTATTTTTTCGCTCCATATTTAAAAATTGTGCTGTTGTCTAGCTTCATTTTTCACAAATATGGAGAATGGCATTTAAGTTAAAAAAAAAAAAAAGGTTAGAGCCGATCTCCATCTGGCTATTTCAGCAAAGTACATTCACTGGAACCCTTTCAGTCTCCATTATATCATTTTCAGCAAGATTGTCATACCTGTCGCAGTAAAAAAGACCCAGCAACAGAAAAGTCAGTTTGCGGCCCTATAAGCCATCAATGACTCAGGAGTATCTTCATTTGTTTATTATTTTATTTACTTTTTGGTGGCCACTTCTCTACGCGTAGCAAGATAGGTAATGTTCCTGATTTTCGGATGGCAGCGGCGAATCCAGGGCTCTTCTCGTGACTCTCATTGAGTGAACCTCTTGCGTTGAGGAATCCCCGTTCTCAGAAGAGGAAAGATCCATGTGGTGGAAGAAACAACAAATTTGTTTTAATGCGTAAAATAAATTAAGATAATGTTCGTTGATAATTATTTTTTACATGATACGAATAACTGGACCTTTCCCGGATGTCGAGGGGGGAAAGTGAAAATGTTCCTCGGTAGCCTATCTATAGGCACAGGGAAGGTGTTTCAGGCCTAATAACTTTGCTCAATCCTGACTTATAAGGTGGTAAAAATTCATAAATTGATTTGGTATTCATGAAATAAAGCCCATATGTAGTTTAAAATCCTGCTGAAATGATAGAAATTGTATTTTTAGAAAACTAAACCCAATGTAAAAGAGACTAAAAATCTAATTAAAAAAAAAGTTAAGGTATTTTTTTTTTTTTTTGAAATAAACTTTTGCTATTAAGCCTAATGAAAAGAATAATTACCTGTACAAGGTGTAAATGTTTTTTTTTTCTCACTAGAAAGTTGTTTTACAAACACATTTTTGAATTTTAGGTTGTTATGTGAGGTTTTGAGCATTTTTAAGGCCTCAAAATAAAATTTCCCCTAGAAGCAATTATTGAATTTGGAAAGAGCACAGAAAAAGGATTCAAATTATGTATTCTGTGCAAGGATATCACTTTTCAGCACACTATGTATTGATAAAATTATATAATTTTCTAGCTCAACCTTATATGTATTCCTAAATGCTATGGAAAATATCATACTTTATATTTAAGAAAGGAAAAAAAATTTCTAAAATAGTCATCAAATCAAGAAAGTAGAATAGCTGTAATTATTATGATACTTTAATTACAGTTTGTACAGGCTTGAGAGTGATCATTAGGATGTTACCAAAACATCTAATTGTAGATTATTGCAAAGAAAATAGATAAAAGAAGAATCCAAAAAGGAAAGTTCTGCTTTCTTAATTAATTTATTTACTTTTACAAGTAATTACAATGGTATTCATGCTGCAACAGTTTACAGTCTGCACTAAGGTCAAACAAAGTAAAGAAAATAAATCCAAATGGTACATTACCTTATTTTTTTTTTTGTTCTGGCTAAACCTTAATTGATATTTAAAGTCAGTAGCTGAGCATGATCAGTAGAACTTTTAAAGACTCATGGATTGATATTTCAACAAATTCCTGGAAGGCTTCTCACCTTGTATGACAGCTTTCCTTAAAATAAAAAGTTAGTTCAGAAAGCAATTCAACCATAGAAGTTATGAATTACAGCCAGCTGCTTCCTTGTTTTTTTTTTAATTTTGCCAGTCTTAAGTTGCTAGTTGTCTGTACACAGATAGTATTCTGAATTTGAGTTGTACTATTCAGCGCATTAGTGAGGTTTTTACTTTGCTATATTATGATCATGAAAAGCTTAAAAGATCATGAAAAGGCATTTCATGAAAAGTATGAAATGCCCAAAAGCCTGAAGTTGATTTTTCAACTGCTTCCAGTAGACATACCTCTCAGGATCAGGCCTGTTGATCACATTACTTATCTTGTGTGTTTTGTTGCAAATAAGATACACCTCAACCATGGTTTTCTTTCAAAGATTTTCAGCTCCATTGCCTTACTGCATCATCTGTATTTTGGACCTTTTTGGAATTTATTCACAAATTACAACAAGTCGAAATTTTGTTCTGTTTTTTTTTTTCTAGAAAGATCTTCTATGTTTACCCACATGGATCTGCAATTCTTATCTTGTGGCAAAACTCAACATTGTTGACACAGTTATTACTACAGGATAGCAAGTGTCTCTGTATACAAAAGCCTATTGAAGTTGTGTTGTCTATGAAATTTGAATATATATACCTTTTAAAGAAACATCACATGTAACTTTGCTTGTTTGTATAAATTCTAAGAATTTTACCAATTATGATCATCCATTAAGTGTTTTAACTATCATTTTGGAAAGTGTAATTTTGTATATAGTTAATATATAATAGCTCATACTACCATAGCTACAATAATATAATTGCAATTAAAAGAAATAAATGGGTATATTATACAATCTTTTAGGGAACTGTTGTGCTTCTTCCATTTCTGTTCTGGCTGGGTGTAGTATTTAAATACTTCAAATTCAAGTCAACACTTTCCTTTGATGATTTAATTGTGAACTGACTCCAAACCAGGATGGATTCCATCAGTACATCTCAACTTCCTGTCATTAAGCAGGGTAAGTAAAGTGATTTTATTAGAAGTTTGTTGACTAAATTAACAGAAAATTATATAAACACTATCCAACAAGTGTTCATATAATTTTATTGTAAATTGTTTCTTGCTATTTATTTAAAAATTTGCAATATTAGAAGTCTTTTACACTTTGTTTAAATTAGAAATAAAGAAAATCTTAATTTGTATTAATTCAAAAATGAAATAGGGAATTTTTAAGAACTATCATCATAAAAATGTAATATTTGGTAGACAAGTCTGCTTGTAACTTGGCCTTTGGAATGGAGTGGGGTGACTGTCTGAGTAAAAAACAATTTTAAGCATTTACATGTTGAAATAATTTTGCACTGACAAATGACAGTAGATTATATAAGACAGAGCTGTGTAAAGCCTCAAACAAAATTTTCGGTATTTGGAATCTACAAGGAAAAGGAACTAGTATTTGTCAAACAAGATAATGTTTCATATTGATACACCTAAACTGCTGGCACTTTCATTTGAAATTTTAATTCAATAAATGAAAATAGACTGTAGCTCAAATGTATTTTGACTATGGCCCAAAAAGCCCATGTTGTACAACAATCTTTTATTGATTAATTATTCTGAAATAGGCAAATAATGCATAAGCCTTTGCCTGATCTTCTAGGACCATTGGGTTAATACAATCACCCCTGATGGAGAAAAACAAAACAAAAAATAAATATGCATCTTTGGTCTGGCATAAAATACAATGTTCCACATTTTTGTATATAAGAGCTTTAAATCTGTACAGTAGTATTTTTTGATTTGTTGAATCTGATTGTGTGATTGTTGAACCTGATTGTGTGATTAGTACCTAACATTTTTCTGTCTTGTTATGCATAAATGTGTTGCACCATTATGAGCTAAATTATAAATTCCTTCATATGTTAATTGGTCAGCAAAGGAAGAAAATTGAATTTTATTTTGAGTGCTGTGGGGTAGAGAAATTTCAATAGGAGGACTTAAAACAGTTCATAGAAATGCTCACCTCATGACAATCATTGTAATTTTGTTCATTGCAACAATTTGGGGGCGGGACATTTCACCCCCTGGATTTTGAAGAATTCCTTTTTGGGATGGTATATTAATTAGGAAAAAACTTATTTTGGTATGTCCATAAAAAAGTGAGAAACATTGAAATTGCCAGTCCTAGATTTTGAAAAAGATATTTCCCCCCCCCCCTCCTCTTCATTTTCTTGGTGTGGCACCACTGAACTACACTTCTGAAATTTTGATTGTACCAGCATTTACCTGCCTGTCTTGATGGCAACAAGTTTCAGATGTTGGGGCACAATTGTTTATTTCGAAACCATTAGCCAAATTTAACAATATTGCCTTTCATGGGAGATTGTAAAAATCATAGCCACTTATCTCACTGATGCACAAGCCAGACCATAGTTACACCTGTTGATGAAAATGCAAAGTTTTATGAAGTTCATGGGGAGTTTCTTGGTTTTAATGTTAAACTTGTATTTCAGAAGTGGGAAATTAAAATGGTGAGAAATTGGAAAGCTCATACCTACTTTGTTCCCACCCATTCTCTACTAATACTAGGCCTTCTTATCTTTTGCCATGTTCCTGTTATAAAAAGAACAACTACTGTTTTAAGCACCATCTTTTCTAGTTTCAAAAATTATGTCTTCTCTCTTGACTCTGATTGGTCAATCGAAAATTTACTTTTGAAAGTTGGACAAAGAAACTATGAATGGCCTACATAATTGGGGCTGTAGTTTTTTTTTTTTTTGTAATTTCGGTTTGGGTTTTATCAACAAAACTGACTATAATAGGGCCAGGGCACGACATTCACTTGTATCATACTCCTAGTGTAGTGCAGGAATAAGCGAAAATTGAGTTCAGATGTTTTTGCCATTGGTTATCCAGTTTAAATGCAAAAAAATCAAGGTTACTTTTATTGACAGATTATTAATGTCCTGTCAGACATCATCAACATCAATAAAATGATTCTGGGTGTGTTTACAAGAAATATTTTTGTTTCTTTTCATTTATATACTTATATGAAGATCTAGTATTACCTATATACCAAAAAAACTTATGACCCTAATTTTAACCCAGTTCTTGTATTCTGGTACAAAAAAGAACAAAAGATTAGGGCTGGAACACTAAGAATAGGAGTACAGGTCTAAGCTGTTAAAGTATTATTATTATGTATTGAGCAACCATTCATACCAAAAGGACGTATGCATAAAAATATATGCATACTTCCTAATAACAAATACTATACATAAACAATGGGCAAATTTTATAACTTGAAGACCTTTCTGCAAGGGCTGTTGGGGGTCATGTTATCTCCAAAGGCGTAGTTATTGCGCCTTTCAACTATGCTGAACAAAATAGCTATATCAAAATTTTGATTAAATGATTTTTGGGGAAAAAGGCGTAATAGGGGGCCTAGTTGCCCTACAATCTTTTTGGTCACCTATAAAAGGCACTAGAACTTTTAATTTTCGTTAGAATGAGCCCTCTCCTGATATTCTAGGACCTCTGGGTCAGTGTGATTACCCCTGTAAAATAAAAACAAACAAAAACTCATTTGTGATATTTCTTTTGATTTAAAAAAAAAATAAAATTCCACATTTTTGCAGATAGTAGCTTGAAACCTCTACAGGAAGATTTTCTGATACGCTGAATCTGGGGTTGTGATTTTCATTATGATTATTTAACTTTTAGGAGGGTTTCTCCTCGTTTTCAAAATTAGGCAAATTTTCTCTGATGGGTAACACTAAACTTAGTGAAAATTATATATTTGAAATCAGCATAATAAGCCGATTCTTTTTTCGGTTACCACTGGGCCGTGTCGCTCCTTTCTTACAGCTCGGTACCACGAACTGTTTGATCAGATTGACTCTGACTTGAACAGCGTGGATTGTATTATTAGGGTAATATCTACTCTTTCGAATATAGGGTAAATTTAAGGCACTCTAAAAAAAATAGAAAATAGAAAGGCCAAAAATGTGATGGTTTTGAAAATTTTGATCGATTTCGCTCTTCAATTTTTAGTGGAATATAACGCGCCATTTACGATCTTTACAGGGAAAAAAGATAGAAGAAATTGATGTGAAATTTTACTATATTCTAGTTTTTTGAAGATAAGAAGCGGGTGTTTTAATATGAAAGTCCTGTTTTAACATTCCAACAATTGCAGGTTTGCTGGAACAGAAACAGAACAAAAATTATTAACCGTAAAAAAATCACTTCGCTTGTATTTCTCTGAGGCATAAAGTTTGTGCTGAAGATTGAAGTGGGAGCCTTGCTCTATGTTAGTGAAGAATCTTTTATCCTCATGGGTCTCAATGCCCGTTTTGCCACGGACCAGTGTGTTTCAAGTTACTTATTCCCTTTTTGATCAATTAAACCTAATTTGCCCTAGAACCCCCTTTATTACCTTTGTTTTTAACCTAGTGTGATTTGATGTTTTTTCGAGTTCTCATTTTGTTCTGGTTGAAATGCTTGTAATTATCCTGAAAAATAATTAACTAAACTATTGTTTTTTCTAAACAGATACCATGTTCTTTTCTCTTTGAATTGATTTGTTTCCCCAAATTTCTTTTGAAATTCACAAGAGCCACTATTGCCAGATATCGAAAGACATTCTCCGTTACGTTTAGGTGAACTCTTTGAAGAATGTTTCTTTAAGTTTCAATTCCAGTAATACTGATAGCCACCAAGGGGGCTGGAAATAATGGAATTATTCGTCACAATATGCTTATACCTAGGCTATTTATATGAGCTTTCAGAATGTTTTATCTGTTCACATAACTTTCAAGCTATGATCCAACTAAGTTTTGATTTGAAACAGCCAAAAAGTGTGCTTTTTGGGGCTAGATTTTCCACACTTTCCTTTGGAAATGTCTGTGAAGCTTACCGTCGGCTGAAAAGCTTCTTCTTCCTATCTTCCCGTGTGCAAAAATCGGACAGAAAGGGTGAACCCTGTAAGTTTTACAACTAATTTGTTGCTGCGCTATACTTTGGACTAATGCTCTACTATTCACTTTGGTGTTTTGTTTGAGTTGTTTGAACTCTCTTTGCTTTGTTCTCTTTTTTACGCTCAACCGACAAATTAGTGGTCTTTTTAAGATTTTGGAAAAAAGTAAAACTAAAAAAAATCACCCAAAAATGCTTGGAAAAAGTGCGACATTCTAGCACTGTCAAAAAGACAGATAACAGGTATCTCTATTTTTATGGTATTTGCATTTTATTTTATTATTATGGTTTCTTTTATTTTGATTTTAGATATCGTAGCTACTCCTCTCTCTGGCAGTGATAAGCCATTTGGAGGGTGTGAAGCATATCTTACAAAGGACCCCTTCGCTGTGTATTTAAAAACAGAAATAAACTCTGTTCAGCATTTTCCAGCCGGCGTTGAAGCGTATGCAGTTAATAAAGTCAAGGAAGGTATGTTGAATATTGTTTGACAACGAGCTCCTCATGACTAGCATAACTGATTACAATTACCAAGTATTTCTTTTTTTTATACATAGTAGAAATAGTAGATAGAGATAGTAGAAATGCATTTTGGCAAACTTCAAGGTTGACTTAGTTACTTTTATGAAGCTTTTGGGAAGTGATTTATCTCAAAAATAGATTTTATTTTAATCTTTAATTACTACAGCTTTAAAAACGCAATTCCTTTTGGTTTTAGTTGATTGATCCTCTTTGAGTCAGTGGCCTCTCTGGCCTATCTTGTGCGCAGGGCAAAATCTTGATTAGCGCCCCCGTTCCAACCTGTCTCCCAAAAATTTTCAGGCTAAATTAAAAAAAAAAATTCATTTATTAACACAATTTTCGTTTATTAGCAAAATTATTCATTTATTTAAATCTAAATTTTCTTGCTCTAAATGGGAAAAGATATGAGGAAAATTAAAATTTAGGATTCAATTTGCTTATACTTACTGCCAACTGTGCCCTCTACCTTATTTCACTAAAAATACAATTTCAAAACTTCAAGACGATTATAAATATAAGATTATTTGAAATCTTGAGCCCCTAAAACTTCTGCCCCTGCTGAAAGTGCCACCTCTGCCCTTCCCAATAAAACCGTCTCTGCTGCAAGTTCAATTCAGAATGATTGACTGGAAAAACCTGTTTTGCACTTTCTCCTAAGTTATTCTGATTTATGCAATTTATTTTTAATTGAAATTTTGTACGATTTCATCAATGAGCCTACTCACGATCTCATAAGACCATAGTTTCGATACGATCAGCCCTATGATGACATTTATAAGAAAAATGTTTTTCACAAAAATTAGGACTCTACACGAATTTCCCCAAAGTCTTGACCTATCTAGACCGTTTTTTTCAGGCCAGATAATGTTAGTGTGTCAATTTTCAGAAAAAAATATTGAGCCTTTTTCAAGAAAAATACATAGGCACTTAACAGTAGATTAATGAACATATCTTTCATTAACCCCTGACAGGCCACTATAGGAACGAATACTAGGAAAAATCTCCAATGCCTCCCATGCAATCTTTAGGTCAGACTCTTGGCAAAAAAAAAAATGATTTGCACTATTTATTCAAAATTGTCAATTTTAGACCATGTTTTAAAAATACGACATTAGCCTCTCAAGTATATAAATCGTGCCTTTTGTCTCTTCAGCATTAAATTCCTTCGTATATTTTCTATCCCCCTCCCTCTCCCCTAGATTTTTGTAGATACCTTATTTTCAATTATTTTCACTGAAAACGCCCTTATTTTGGTATTTTCATTTAAAAAGAACGACAATGTCCCCCCTCCCCATGTTTTAGTTTTTGTGAATGAACGCCAATGACGACAATATTACCACCCACCTAAATTTTATATTCTAGTTGATTATAACAATATCATTCTTTAATGTTGTGTCTTCAAAATTTAATCCACCACAAATGAAATGAGTTGGAAATTTAAGAATCATAAAAAATAAGTTTACTATTATATTTAAAGTGTTAAAAAAATTAGACACTCTTTTTAGAAGCCCATCCACAATGATATTTAACTTACGCCGAGATTTAGCTAGCCTAATTTGTAACAATCAGCTTTTTCAAAAAAAAAAAAATTCTGATTGGCTGAAAAATTCCGTGAATAGTTCTGATTAGCTAAAATTAGTGCTAGCTAAAATCGGTATCTGTAAAATCTCATTAAAAATTTTAGTGTCATGATTTACTTTAATTCTGAAAATATTATAATTTCATTTTGAAATAAACAGAATAAAATAACTCAATATATACTTTGAAGATATACCTGAACTAATAGGCAAAATTTACCTTTTGAGAATGTAAAACTTCTTTTTCCATATTGGTGTCCAGAAATTGAGGATGTGTTGCCTGAACATGAATTCTTTGGAAATTCTACAAGTACCATTTCATCAATTCACAAGAAAATATTGATGTAGCGGCTCCTACGTTCTTTTCTCAGCAACTCGATCTTGGCTCTGGCTCCTTTAAACTGGACTCTGGTTGTGGTACTGACCAAGGTATGTTTATAAGAGATCATAGTTCACATATCGTCAAAACGAATAAGAAAAGCATAAAAGGGGCAATTTTGTTTTTTTCTCGATTTTTTTTAACGAAAATACCAAACAATGTATTTAAAAAAAATAAAAATAGCAAATAAAACGATTTCTTAAAAATATAGGGGCAGTAAATTCCCCCCCCCCCCCAATTGACACACATAGAACCAGATGAGAAAAAAAATCGACCCGGGCGATGGGAGGGATAGATCAAGGAGGCACACTTGTGCCTCTATAAAGAGGCGACCCACCACAATGTTAAGCGATTTCAGGTCCTAGAGGTCGCAGAGAGACGGCGGTAATCGCATTTTGTAGCCCAAGCTCAAACTAAGAAACTTGCAAAATTTCATCCTCCTCCGACTTTATCTTCATGGGGTAAACTGGGCCGGAAGTTTGGACCCTCCCACCACAGCCCCCCTTTAACGTTGTCCGATTGGGCTGAAATTTAGAAGTTAAGCTTTCCTAGGGCCCGGGAGCTTATCCTCGAAATTTCAGCTCAATCCGATCACTCCTTCCCTGTTTTCAAAAAACCAAATATAGCCACTTAAAATTCATTTCTTTTTTTTTTCTTAGCCACGCCTACAGGCCACAGTTGGCAACGGATCCGGTTGAATGAGGACTCATTCGAAGCAGAATTCGATCTGTTAGGGCCTTTTGATATTTTCAGACCGAAAAAATTATCCCCCGAATTTACATTTACGAAAAACCTTGTTTTCCTATATTAGCCCATGTTAATTTTTCCGACCACAACCCCCCTTTAACGTTGTCTGATCGGGCTGAAATTTGGAGGATAATCTTTCCTGGGGCCTGGGAGCTTATCCTCGAAATTTCAGCTCAATCTGATCACTCCTTCCCTGTTTTCCAAAAACCAAATATCAAGTTTTTTGGGAATTTGCTTGCGTCGAAAATAGCTTCCATATACTAAAAAACAATTACTGTTGTGTCTGTATAGTCTAGCGGTTACACTCCAGACTTTCAGGCGGAAAACCTGGGTTCGATTCACCATCAGAGCTATTTTTTTAATACTGAATTCAAACTTTAAAAAAAAACCCAGTTTCTTTTTTAAATTATTTAAAAAAAATTACGTTTTCTAAAGAGTTAAAGAGGCTGAGTTACAAGGAGCAATAATAAGTAATAAACTGTACAAAAACGTGCAGAAATTATTTGAAAAAAACTACGTTTTCTAAAGAGTTAAAGAGGCTGAGTTACAAGGTCGAACCTTAAAACGTACAGGGATAAGAGGCGACCCACCACAATGTTAAGCGATTTCAGGTCCTAGAGGTCGCAGAGAGACGGCGGTAATCGCATTTTGTAGCCCAAGCTCAAACTAAGAAACTTGCAAAATTTCATCCTCCTCCGACTTTATCTTCATGGGGTAAACTGGGCCGGAAGTTTGGACCCTCCCACCACAGCCCCCCTTTAACGTTGTCCGATTGGGCTGAAATTTAGAAGTTAAGCTTTCCTAGGGCCCGGGAGCTTATCCTCGAAATTTCAGCTCAATCCGATCACTCCTTCCCTGTTTTCAAAAAACCAAATATAGCCACTTAAAATTCATTTCTTTTTTTTTTCTTAGCCACGCCTACAGGCCACAGTTGGCAACGGATCCGGTTGAATGAGGACTCATTCGAAGCAGAATTCGACCTGTTAGGGCCTTTTGATATTTTCAGACCGAAAAAATTATCCCCCGAATTTACATTTACGAAAAACCTTGTTTTCCTATATTAGCCCATGTTAATTTTTCCGACCACAACCCCCCTTTAACGTTGTCTGATCGGGCTGAAATTTGGAGGATAATCTTTCCTAGGGCCTGGAAGCTTATCCTCGAAATTTCAGCTCAATCTGATCACTCCTTCCCTGTTTTCCAAAAACCAAATATCAAGTTTTTTGGGAATTTGCTTGCGTCGAAAATAGCTTCCATATACTAAAAAACAATTACTGTTGTGTCTGTATAGTCTAGCGGTTACACTCCAGACTTTCAGGCGGAAAACCCGAGTTCGATTCACCATCAGAGCAATTTTTTTAATACTGAATTCAAACTTTAAAAAGAAACCCAGTTTCTTTTTTAAATTATTTGAAAAAAATTACGTTTTCTAAAGAGTTAAAGAGGCTGAGTTACAAGGAGCAATAATAAGTAATAAACTGTACAAAAACGTGCAGAAATTATTTGAAAAAAACTACGTTTTCTAAAGAGTTAAAGAGGCTGAGTTACAAGGTCGAACCTTAAAACGTACAGGGGTTAGGAGGCACAGTTGGGGGGCTGCCGCCCCCCAAACCCCCCGCTTTCGCAGCCTTTAAATAAAAAAAAGTTTTTTAAACTAAAAGTAAGGAGCGACATTAAATCTTAAAACGAACAGAAATTATTCCGTATATGAAAGAGGCTGTGCCCTCCTCAACGCCTTGCTCTTTACGCTAAAGTTTGACTTTCTCACAACTCTTTTTTTAAACAATAAAAACTTTAGCGTAAAGAGCGAGGCGTTGAGGAGGGCACAGCCTCTTTCATATACGGAATAATTTCTGTTCGTTTTAAGATTTAATGTCGCTCCTTACTTTTAGTTTAAAAAACTTTTTTTTTATTTAAAGGCTGCGAAAGCGGGGGTTTGGGGGGCGGCAGCCCCCCAACTGTGCCTCCTAATAGGAAACAAGGAAAACAAGGAAAACAAGGTTTTTCGTAAATGTAAATTCGGGGGATAATTTTTTCGGTCTGAAAATATCAAAAGGCCCTAACAGGTCGAATTCTGCTTCGAATGAGTCCTCATTCAACCGGATCCGTTGCCAACTGTGGCCTGTAGGCGTGGCTAAGAAAAAAAAAGAAATGAATTTTAAGTGGCTATATTTGTTTTTTTGAAAACAGGCGACCCACCACAATGTTAAGCGATTTCAGGTCCTAGAGGTCGCAGAGAGACGGCGGTAATCGCATTTTGTAGCCCAAGCTCAAACTAAGAAACTTGCAAAATTTCGTCCTCCTCCGACTTTATCTTCATGGGGTAAACTGGGCCGGAAGTTTGGACCCTCCCACCACAGCCCCCCTTTAACGTTGTCCGATTGGGCTGAAATTTAGAGGTTAAGCTTTCCTAGGGCCCGGGAGCTTATCCTCGAAATTTCAGCTCAATCCGATCACTCCTTCCCTGTTTTCAAAAAACCAAATATAGCCACTTAAAATTCATTTCTTTTTTTTTCTTAGCCACGCCTACAGGCCACAGTTGGCAACGGATCCGGTTGAATGAGGACTCATTCGAAGCAGAATTCGACCTGTTAGGGCCTTTTGATATTTTCAGACCGAAAAAATTATCCCCCGAATTTACATTTACGAAAAACCTCGTTTTCCTATATTAGCCCATGTTAATTTTTCCCACCACAACCCCCCCTTTAACGTTGTCTGATCGGGCTGAAATTTGGAGGATAAGCTTTCCTGGGGCCTGGGAGCTTATCCTCGAAATTTCAGCTCAATCTGATCACTCCTTCCCTGTTTTCCAAAAACCACATATCAAATTTTGCTTGCGTCAAAAAGATTCATCACCTCACTAAAAAACATTTTCAGTTATGTCTCTTTAGTGTAGCGGTGAGACTTCTGGCAGTCAGGCGGAAAACCCGAGTTCGATTCACCGTTAGATCAAATTTTTTATATATTGAATTTAAATTAAAAAAAAAACTCAGTTTCTTTTTTAAATTATTTGAAAAAAATTACGTTTTCTAAAGAGTTAAAGAGGCTGAGTTACAAGGTCGACCCTTAAAACACCCTGTCGAGAAAGAAAAGAATAATACACAATCATCTAACAGTTAGTCAAGCAATAATAAGTAATCAAGGAGGCACACTTGTGCCTCTATATCAAGGAGGCACACTTGTGCCTCTATAAAGTCAAGGAGGCACACTTGTGCCTCTATAAAGAGGCGACCCACCACAATGTTAAGCGATTTCAGGTCCTAGAGGTCGCAGAGAGACGGCGGTAATCGCATTTTGTAGCCCAAGCTCAAACTAAGAAACTTGCAAAATTTCATCCTCCTCCGACTTTATCTTCATGGGGTAAACTGGGCCGGAAGTTTGGACCCTTCCACCACAGCCCCCCTTTAACGTTGTCCGATTGGGCTGAAATTTAGAGGTTAAGCTTTCCTAGGGCCCGGGAGCTTATCCTCGAAATTTCAGCTCAATCCGATCACTCCTTCCCTGTTTTCAAAAAACCAAATATAGCCACTTAAAATTCATCATTTCTTTTTTTTCTTAGCCACGCCTACAGGCCACAGTTGGCAACGGATCCGGTTGAATGAGGACTCATTCGAAGCAGAATTCGACCTGTTAGGGCCTTTTGATATTTTCAGACCGAAAAAATTATCCCCCGAATTTACATTTACGAAAAACCTTAGTTTTTTTCAAATAATACAGATAAACAGGTTAGACATGCTTTGTTATGAAAATATCTGCGCGTCAATTTTCATAACAAAGCATGTCTAACCTGTTTATGTGTATTATTTGAAAAAAACAAAACATGTCAGTGTGGACAGAGTTCTGACTGCAAATCCTGAAGACAAAGCTCCCAGAGAGAACACTTTGAGAAGACAATAGTCTTGAAGCTAAGTTTAGGCTAGACTAACACAAGAACTTTTCTTTAGTTGTGATACTTACAAAAGAATAAGCGTCTGATTGCACAAACTAAACGCCATCTAGGTTTCTTAGACAAAAAACAAAACAAATCAGTGTGGACAGAGTTCTGACTGCAAATCCTGAAGACAAAGCTCCCAGAGAGAACACTTTGAGAAGACAATAGTCTTGAAGCTAAGTTTAGGCTAGACTAACACAAGAACTTTTCTTTAGTTGTGATACTTACAAAATAATAAACAAATGAAATAACAGGTCTTTTCCCAAATAATCTGTTACAGCTCTCTCTTCAAAGAGAAGATTTAGAAGGACTTCTGAAGCTCAGTATCTGACAAGGCCAACACTAAAAGTTGAAAACACGTTTTTTCCCAAATAATCTGGAATACAAACCTCTCTCTTGAGAGAGAAGGTTTAGAGGTAGCCTACTTTTGAAACTAAGTTTCTGAATAGTTTTGACATAGGCTAGGAAGTTTTAACAGGTATTTCTAAAAATGCCAGGTAAAGCCAAACTACTAAGGCAAAAGAAAAAAAGTAGGTATGAGGAGAATGTGGAGCAAAAAAGAGAAGAAGGAAGGAGGTACTACAAAAAAAAAGAGAGACAAGAAAGGAGGATATTAAGAAAAAATTTCAGGAGGATAAGTTGGCAAAGGAACGAAATCGTACTAAAGCATACATGCGCATGTCTCAGAAATTAGCATCAGATGAAAGTTTTCGGCAAAAGAATTTACAGGCTGTGAAATCTCGTTATCATGCCAGTGAGTCAGTAAAGCAAAAAGATAAAAAGAGGAAGATTAAGCACTATCAAGGAGGCACACTTGTGCCTCTATAAAGAGGCGACCCACCACAATGTTAAGCGATTTCAGGTCCTAGAGGTCGCAGAGAGACGGCGGTAATCGCATTTTGTAGCCCAAGCTCAAACTAAGAAACTTGCAAAATTTCATCCTCCTCCGACTTTATCTTCATGGGGTAAACTGGGCCGGAAGTTTGGACCCTCCCACCACAGCCCCCCTTTAACGTTGTCCGATTGGGCTGAAATTTAGAGGTTAAGGTTTCCTAGGGCCCGGGAGCTTATCCTCGAAATTTCAGCTCAATCCGATCAGTCCTTCCCTGTTTTCAAAAAACCAAATATAGCCACTTAAAATTCATTTCTTTTTTTTTCTTAGCCACGCCTACAGGCCACAGTTGGCAACGGATCCGGTTGAATGAGGACTCATTCGAAGCAGAATTCGACCTGTTAGGGCCTTTTGATATTTTCAGACCGAAAAAATTATCCCCCGGATTTACATTTACGAAAAACCTTAGTTTTTTCAAATAATACAGGTAAACAGGTTAGACATGCTTTGTTATGAAAATATCTGCGCGTCAATTTTCATAACAAAGCATGTCTAACCTGTTTATGTGTATTATTTGAAAAAAAACTACGTTTTCTAAAGAGTTAAAGAGGCTGAGTTACAAGGTCAACCCTTAAAACGTATAGGGATTAGGAGGCACAGTTGGGGGGGCTGTTAAAGAGGCTGAGTCACAAGTTCGAACCTTAAGACGTACAGGGATTAGGAGGCACCCTGTACGACGTGATTTGAGCATTCAGGAATTAAAAGCCTTAACACAAGAATGTTCAAGAGCGGGGGGTTTGGGGGGCGGCAGCCCCCCAACTTCAACTCCTGACACGATCAGCTAACAGTTAGTCAAGCAATAATAAGTAATAAACTGTACAAAAACGTGCAGAAATTATTTGAAAAAAACTACGTTTTCTAAAGAGTTAAAGAGGCTGAGTTACAAGGTCGAACCTTAAAACGTACAGGGATTAGGAGGCACAGTTGGGGGGCTGCCGCCCCCCAAACCCCCCGCTTTCGCAGCCTTTAAATAAAAAAAAAAGTTTTTTAAACTGAAAGTAAGGAGCGACATTAAATCTTAAAACGAACAGAAATTATTCCGTATATGAAAGAGGCTTTGCCCTCCTCAACGCCTCGCTCTTTACGCTAAAGTTTTTATTGTTTAAAAAAAGAGTTGTGAGAAATTCAAACTTTAGCGTAAAGAGCGAGGCGTTGAGGAGGGCAAAGCCTCTTTCATATACGGAATAATTTCTGTTCGTTTTAAGATTTAATGTCGCTCCTTACTTTCAGTTTAAAAACTTTTTTTTTTATTTAAAGGCTGCGAAAGCGGGGGGTTTGGGGGCGGCAGCCCCCCAACTGTGCCTCCTAATCCCTGTACGTTTTAAGGTTCGACCTTGTAACTCAGCCTCTTTAACTCTTTAGAAAACGTAGTTTTTTTTCAAATAATATCGGAATAAATCAATTTAAAACTAGTTTCTTCAAAATTTAGTGTTCCAAAGTTGAAGCCAACTTTCGCGTTCAAAAGAAATCTTGTCTACACGTGAAAAGATCTAATGTCGCTTATGTTTATACGTTCTCTGGAGCACTCGCACCTCAGTCCGGGTTTTTATAATGGGTGAGATAGGGAAAGCATACTGCTAATTATATATACAGTGCTGGAAAGATTCTAGCATTAAAAAGCCTTAAACAATTTCCCAACTGAAAAATTGATCTGTCATTCAACATCGGGTTTTTATTCGGTTGCTTTTTCACTGTTTCACGCTAATATTTTGTAACCTAACGAGAATTCTGATTGCACCCTACCTGGAAAAAGATTAGCATAATAAACAACCTTAAGGAAATTCGCAACTGAAAAATTCAACATCTGGTTTTTATTCAGTTTGTTTTTCACTGTTTTTTAAGAAAGGGCCTATTTATTTTATTTTTCGTTTTAAGATTCCCAGTACAGTTGTCCGCATTTCCAGGGCATTTTTTTTCTTTTTTGACTTTCCTTTATTCATTCTTGCATTTCGTTTATATTATCTGCAATACAAAATAAATATTGAAGTTTTGCAGCTCCAGCTCATAAATATCAGCTACTATAAAGCCAGTCACCACCGTTTTTAGCTAGCCTTTTTGCATACTACCCCAGCCCTTACTATTACCCTTACTATAAATCAACTTGGTGTAAAGGTTTTATCCTTGTATGGTATACCAGACAAATACATTAAAGTGATTAGTGCTATGTACGAGAATAACACTGCTGCGGTTAAGGTAGGAAATGAGGTTAGCAGCTGGTTTTGTATTAAATCAGGAGTTAAGCAGGGTTGTGTTCTATCCCCCTTTATATGGATGATTTTGATGGACTTTGTTTTAAGGAGCACAGGGAAGGCAATGGGAGATCACGGAATCAAATGGGGAGGAAAAAGTCTCCTGGACTTGGATTATGCTGATGATTTAAGCATCCTAGATGAAAGTGTGAGCAAAATGAATGAAGTTTTAGAGGTTTTGCGAGTTCAGGGTGCTAGTATTGGTTTGAAAATTAATGTTAGGAAGACTAAGTCACTAAGGCTAGGAATAAGTGAAGATGAAAAGGTGACGTTGGGTAATGAAAAGATTGATCAGGTGGGCAGCTTCACTTACCTTGGCAGTATTATTAGTAAAGATGGTAGGAGCAGTGAAGATGTTAAAAATAGAATAGCCAAGGCTCAGGGTGTTTTTTCACAGTTAAAAAAAAGTCTGGAAGAATAGGAAGATAAGTCTGCAAACCAAGATTAGAATCTTAGAAGCTACAGTGATGACAGTGGTCAAATATGGCTCTGAAGCATGGACGCTCCGAAAAGCGGATGAAGATTTGCTAGATGTTTTCAGAGAAATTGCTTAAGGATTGTTCTGGGTACCCGGCTGACTGACCGTATTTCAAACAATAGGCTATACGAAAAATGTGGTTCAATACCGCTTTCTAGGTCTATAATGAAAGAAAGGTTGAGGTGGTTAGGGCATGTTGTGCGGATGGAAGGATGACAGATTGCCGAAGATTGTTCTTTTCGGCCAACCATCTAGGGCTAAACGGAAAGTAGGTCGTCCCCGTCTGGGGTGGGAGGACGTCATAAAGAAAGATTAAAAGGAAATGGGAACTTCGTGGGCGGGTGTAAAAAGGGAGGCTTTGAATAGATTGGGGTGGAGGAGGAGCGTGCGTAGCTGTGTTGGCCTCAGGCGGCTTGGTGCTGCGATGAGTTGTTAGCAGTTAGTAGTAGTAGTAAGTGATGAAAAACTTGAGCCATGGCTAATTATAGTAAAGCCAAGACAGATAGTCTCTGTGGGAGGCAAAGCTGGCGCAAGATTTTCAGAACTACAAAAATGATACGTTTCACTTGTTGATACTGTTACTGAATTGGATTGAATTTATTGATAACCCGTTGTAATGCACTTGACATATGGAGTAAAGAGAAAAAAAGTAGCAAAAAGGAAAGGAATGACAAATATTCATAAGATACGTAAAAACTGATAAACTTGGTTACGTGAAGATGAAACTTACTTGTAAGTAGTAATGTTACTACTACTGCTAGTAACAACTCACCAAGCCGCCTGAGGCCAACGCAGCTACGCACGCTCTTCCTCAATCCCAATCTATTCAAAGACTCCCTTTTTACAACATCCTAGGAAGTTGATAGATAGTGTATCACCCATCCTAGGGCAGAACTAAGGTAGATAGGAACAGAGTAAAGACAATTTAAAAAGTTATATGAGCCATCTGGAGATTGATGGTTAAAGGATATTCATGTTAAAAGTCAAGTAGGGGGAGGAGTATTTGCTAATTTCGATGTGAATTAGCTTTTAGGGGGTTTAGTCGTAAAAAACACCTCCAAAATTACTCACCATTCTCTAACATGGACACGCGGCATACATTTTCCATGCAGACGAGAAAAGAAATGACCTCTTATGCACCTCTTAAGGAATGGTCGACCTTTCCAGCACTTGGCATAGTATTTGCAGCGGCTCAAACCGGACCTGTTCTCAGACCTCAGGGTGAGGTTGTAGGTCCCCTCCTCTTGTGAACCAGCTGCATCGCGAGTTTCTCCTTCAAATTTTTCTGCGTCGATGCTGTCTATTATATTTTGACGGACTGAATCCTAAAAGTTCATGAATTAATAGTGACATAAGCTTTTGACGGTTTCTAATATAGACGGGTGATTTATTTGGTTGCATGTCGAGGATTACAAACCCCCTGCAATAAATATACTAATGCAATAAAATTAGTACATTAAAGTTTAAGCAAGTGTTTTAGAATCCAACCATTGCCATACCTATACACAATGGATTTAGGGAACCCTCATGATTAACCTGAAGGGCTCCCAAGAAAGTACTTCGAAAATATTGTAATACAGTAAAACGGATATCAGCGAAAAATGTCAAATTTTTGGAAAATCGCCCCTTTTCTCTGTTTTTCTGTTTTCCAATGGAATAGCGACGCCAAGGAGCTGGTACAAGTAAGCATGGCGTTTTTCCTAGATGTTTAGAGCCGTTTCAACATACACATTTATTATTCTTATCATTTTGCTATTATTATTAAGAGTAAAGTTCACTTCTCATTCTAAGCTTCCCTTCACTTATTTCATGTTGATCAGTTACTTTTTTCATTAGTCTTCAGTTGTTGATAGTTTTTAGTAATCAAAAGCCGCAGTTGACAGCCAAATTTATAAGAAGTATTTGGGTCGTAATGCTATGTTCTTCGCTTAATAAAAATCACACACCATCAGATTCAGCGTTTCACAGAACCATACTATAGAAGTTTCAAGCTCCTATCCATAAAAGTGTGGAATTTTGTATTTTTTGCCAGAAGAAAGATAACGGATGCGTGTTGATTTATTTTTTTATGTTTTTTTTTTCTAGGGGTGGTTGTATCGACCCAGTGATCCTAGAATATCGCGGCAGAGCTCATTCGAACGGAAATTAAAAGCTCTAGTGTACTTTTTAAGTGACCAAAAAATGGACGGCAACTAGGCCTCCTCCCAAGCTCTTTTTTTGCCAAAGTCACCCGATCAAAATTTTGAGATAGCCATTTTATTCAGTATGGTCGAAAAATACAACTGTGTCATTGAGGATGATTTAATCCCCCACAGTCCCCGGGGGAAGGTCTGAAAGTTATGAACTTTGCCCAATGTTTACATATAGTATTAGTTATTGCGAATTATACAGAAGTTTTCAGGGGGGATTTCTTCTGGTAGTTGGGGGGGGGGGGTTTACGTAAGAAGATCTTTCCATTGAGGAAGTTTTCATGGGAAGGGACATTGCTATGAAGGGGGCACCGTATTTCCCAGCATTATTAAAAAAAAAACGATCAGAAATAAAAAAATAAAAAAAAATTCAACTGAAAGTAAGGAGCAACATCAAAACTTAAAACGAACAGAAATTATTACTAATATGATTGGGTTCGTCCCCTAGTCAATACTTTGCTCTTTACGCTAAAGTTTTTTTTACTTTCATCAGAACTATTTATACTAATTAACGGCCTTTATGATTAAGGGGTCATTCTTAAAGAATAGGAACAAAATTTGAAATTTAGCGTAAAGAGCGAGGTATTGACTAGGGGGTGAACCCCCTAATATGCGTAATAAAAAATGTACCAATATAGAAGTTCGTTACGTAAGTTAATTCGTAAGTTACGTCAGATCAAAATTTCGAGAAAGCCATTTAGCCAAAGAAAAAGTAAAATTTAGCCAAAAAAATGAATATACAAATTTCGTTTTAATTATTCATGTACCGTGAACCAAAATCAAAGCTTCATTAATTAAAAACGTTCAGAAATTAAATTAAAAGAAAACATACAGAAATGTTTTTAAAGTTTTTTTTAACTGAAAGTAAGGAGCAATATAAAAAACGAACAGAAATTATTCGGTATATAAAAGGGACTGTCTCCTCCTCAACGCCTAGCTCTTTATTTCGTTATTACCTGTATGTAAACGGCCTGTTATAAAACGGGTGTTTATAACTTTTTTTGGGATGGTATTTAAAATTAGTTGATTGTCATATACGAAACCGAACTGAAAGTCGAATTGAGTTGGTATGAAGTTCTGCGCTGAAGATTACCGTGCCAGAATATAAAAAAGGCAGCAGTGTCATTAAAGGAAAACAAAGATTACCGTTGATTTCATTATGCTGGCAATCGTTTCTAGAGGAAGCGTTATAGCTGTGGATTCACCCTTTTCGTCAATTTCTTCTGCAACTTTTACTGGTGTTTCTGGGGTATTTGCAGTAACAATTTCTGCGTTTCTGAAATCCATCATTTTGCCCTCGTCTTTTGATGTAACTACTAGGATTGGAACTTGGAAGGTTGTGCTGGCATCTGATATGAATTTAGCAATATGCCTAATAAGGGCTGCGTCAACTCTTGCTTTCTCTGTCTTGCCATTTAGATCAGAGTGGAAGTTGAGGGAGGCGGACGGGATTTCGTAGCCATTTTCAGTTTTCTTGACGTTTCCTGGAACAGAAATTATCATCTTTTCTTCAACCTTACATTTGTCTTAAATAAATACTTTACCTTTGTCTCACATTTGTAAAAAGGGGATTTTTTTACGTTTAAAAAAGACCAGATTTCATTATGCTGGCAGTTGCTTCTAGAGAAACAATTCTAAACAAAACCTAAGAACTTTTCTTGTGCAACAACAATATTTTTAAAACTGAAACCCCTCTCCCAAAGAAAACTTTACAGAACAAACCGAATCAAAATCCAGGGGCTTTTCAGCAGCCTACGAATGCCAAATTTATGGACTTTTCAATTTAGTAAAAAGTAGTTATTATTTTTTTTTTCTTTGACAAATTAGCGGTAATCCACTAATACCATCTGCAAAATCGTCAATTGGCTGTTTGTGCCCTTTTTGATGCGACTTGTCGGAGTGACCGTTTCACGCGTTTTAGGCTAAAACAGGATACATTAAGGCAGTTCAATGGCTGATAAGGCAATCAGAATCTTTAGTGGCTGTGGTTTTATAGTGGTATGGTGGCTTTGTATGCTGATACGACTCACGCGCTGCAACAACTACTGAGTACATGACAGTAATTTTCCCATTAATTTTCACCATTATTTCTATCTCCTTCATATTATTCCCCTGGTCTATTCACCTCCCCCTTCAACCATAAAATAGATGAATAAATAAATAATGAATGATATTAGAAAATAATAAAGTCATATAAATATAAAATAGATTTATATAAATAATATAGATAACAAATAAAAAGTAAAAATTTTTCATATAAAGTAAAAATATAAATTAAAATGGATAAAATGAATGAAATTATAGTAGTGTTTTTCTTCTAAGCCTCCCCCTTCCACTCTGAAATTAACAAACAGGCTAACAAATGAATAACAAATAATATAGGAGAACAATAGTCGTTTATATAAATTATATTTATTAAAAAAATATAAATAACAAATAAATGAATATGAATAATTAATATATATTGTTAATAAATAAAAACAATGAATAAAATGTATATTAATGTAAGTAAAATATATATTAACATTATATATTAAATGTATACTAATTTAAATGTATGTGTAAAGAAAAGAAATATTTTTCTATATATACTTTTTTCACTTTATTTATAAATAAAATAAACAAATCTAAGCTTCTGAAGAACCAACAGCCCTAAAGAACCAACGATAGCAAAGAGCTCTAACTTTTGATAAGATTACAGTAATTTAAGCCATCAGTTATTTCTTGAATGCATATGCAAAAAATATTGATAAGCAAAAAAATACCGGCGGTTGGACTGACATTGGCATGGTGCTTTAACATGGTTTAACGTGGGTTTAAATCGTAATTACTTATATACAAAAGAATTGTTCATTTTCAGAAACCTGGATGGAATTCCTATTTGACGGGGTAATTTTGGTTTGATGTTATCTCGATTATTGTTACTAATTAAAACTTGACATTCTTGCAGAAAAAGAACGTCAAGGAGTGTGTGGATGGGCTTGTTAGGTGGTGTAGGGACAGATTTGAGCATCGTAATTTTGTCCACCATAACAGTACAGTGGTTATCACGTCTTTGATACGCAATAGGTCTCATATCGATCCTACATGCAGCCCCCTCTAACCTCACTTGGTCTAACCTCTAACCTCATGCAGCAGCCTCTTTCGGTTATTAATATTTTGCTTTGCAACAGGGAATAAAGAGATGCGGCAAGAGTATCCTGTCAGTAGCTGGTAGAGATTATCAGGAAAAGCATGTTGAAAAGGAACTATCAGGAAAAGAGATTACCAGCAAAGAATGTAATAAACCATTACAAAGACTCCTGAGCACCACCGGGCAGATTTAGCTAGCATTAAATAAAACAGTTGAGGATGCCTTACCTGTGAGTATACCGCTACGGATATGCAACCCAACTTCCAAGGCATTCTTCCCTTCAGCCATAGCTCTCTCTTCTTCTTCTCCTTCAAAAGCACGGGGCATGTCTGAGCGATAACGTTGCCAGTACCGAGTATAGTATGGGGTACGATAGCCATAAGGATAAACGGTGTATGGATATACAGCTTGTGGGTATCTATGCGGCCAATATGGTCTTCTTAGCAGGTATGAGCGATCAGCTTCCTCTGGATCTTTCTCAGCGTCATCACTCTCCTCAAAGCTTAAATAAATGCTTAAATAAAGACACTTAATTAAATCAACGAGTTTGAAGCTTCTATAAAATTAGTATCGAACTGCCAGGGAAACCTAAATACTTAATCACATATAATATGGAAACAGGCGTTCATCATGCGTGTATCTTAAAATTCACTTTTTAGTATTTAGTTTGGTATTTGGGTGTATAAAAAACAAAAATTTTCCCAAATAATTCAACTGCAAAATCTATATTATAGAAATCAGAAGCTTCAAAATTATCTGATTACAGAAATCAGAAGACTATCAAAACTAGAATCGTAAGCTACTTCTCATTGTTTTATGGAAAATTTTTAATTTTAATTGGTTTGGGAAACATGTTGAGTTCGGGCATGTAAATTTTTTACTTTTATAACTTTAAAAAAATCAAATAATATTAACGTTTTGATTACTAAATATCAGTACATGTATATTAAACTGACAATGTACATTCATTTGTAATTTTTTCAGTAAAGTGCAAATTATGTTCTGGCCTTGGGAAGGCATAGGGGTTTTGAGCCCAACTTCTTTTAATTTTTGCTCGTTTTGAGTTTGACTCGGTTATTTACCGTAATTTTTGTTCGTTTTAAGTTTCATTTATTTACCGATGCTGATTTGTGGTAGTTTCACGCTTGGTAGATTATTTGATTTTATTTTTGCTCATTTTTGGTTTAATGGAGTTCGTTACTTTTCTTTGAAAAACTTATTTTGTGGAAAAAGTTTTTTTTAATTAATTTCTGTTCGTTTTATATTGACAGAGTCTTTTCTCAGGGAAAAAGAAAATAATACTTTAAATCTTTTCATTTTTCTAAGACTTTATAGTTTGGCCTAGTTTTTGTATGCTGGAGAAATATTTTCAGTAATATTTAACAACGTGCACCCTTTTAAAAATCTAGACACAAATACAAGTGTTTAATTTAGTTTCATACCTCCTCTAGTTTACCTGAAATGGAAAACTTGATGCCATTCGTAAAAAAATCTTTTTACTTTCTTTGATAGCTTGGATACATTTACGCTATTTTGATTTGGTTAGATTTTAAGAGGAGAAGTAGCCCCGACAGTTTGAACATAATGCCCTCAGTCGTTCTTGGGATACTGCTTAGATGCCTTATTCAGAATTAGAATTAACACAGTGCATTTTGATTTAATCTTAAGGCAACATTTAGTTTTTATACATAATGGGCAAATGGGAGGGTGGGCGTGGCAGGAGGGTTAGTTGCCCTCCAAACCCTTTTGACTATTGAAAGGGGCATCAGCCCTTTCTATTTTCAATCGAATGAGCCATTTTCGAAGTTCCTACAACAAATCCTTTGATACGAAGTGCCCTTGTCTAAAAGAAAAATAATACATTGTACCCACATCGATCTTTACTATAATTAAATAAAAAAAACAAGTTTTTTTTAACTGAAAGTAAGGAGCGACATTAAAACTTAAAACGAACAAAAATTATTCCGTATATGAAAGGGGCTGTCCCCTCCTCAACGCCTGGCTCTTTACGCTAAAGTTTTTTATTGTTTAAAAAAAATAGAGTTGTGAGAAAGTCAAACTTTAGCGTAAAGAGCAAGGCGTTGAGGAGGGGACAGCCTTAGAAAAACCTAATTTCTATGTGCAAATCAAGTACGCTGAACAAAATGGCTATCTCAAAATTTTGATTGGATGTGTTTGGGGAAATGGTGGGTGTCGAAGGGGTGTTAGCTGCCTTCTAATCACTTTCGACTATTAAAAAGGGCACTAGCCATTCCAATTTCCAACCGAATGAGCCCTTTTCGAAGTTTCTATGTAAACTCCTTCGATACGAAGTGCCCTAGTATGGAAAGATAATAATACATTGTGCCAACATCGTTCTTTAGTTAGCCAGCGCGATTGCGCTGCCTGTGATTGCATCTTACATGAAATACATACATAGGAGTGAGACACGTAGTAGCTTCAATTTATTATTGTTTAGTTTGTTATTCACAGGGTCACTTTGAATGGAAGGTGACAGTAGAAACCTCCAACCCAAACGGGATAATTTTGTAATAAAACGGGGATAAAATTTGTATAAAATAAATATGTATGCGTATTTCAAAGCTAGTAAAGCCATATATAAAACTGATGAGAATAAGCGTGATAAATAGCCTTTCAAAATAAAAATAAAAATAAATAAAAAATAAATAAAACTTCCTATTTTAAAGACTTTAAACCTTTCAAAATGAAATTGCTTAATGCCATCATATGTCTGTGAGATGTAGCTTTTAGGGTGTTAATTTAAAATTCCATAATTTAAAAACATTAATTAAATATGAAATGCATACGCCTATGCAACTAAATATTATACAAATAACAATACTCTATATAATTATATTTAAGCAGTAAAATCTATATAGATAGTACTAATTGGTAATTATCATTAATTATATATGTAATTAGGTTTTTTATGTAAACTTTCGACACCTGCTCATCTTTGCTTTTTATCGAACCCAAAGAGCAGCTGAAGCAGCAATGACTCGCACTGTAGCAGAAGATCGAATTCAATGAAGCACATTTGAAGAAAAACGGTTGGAAAAATAGTGATGGATTGGCCGAAAAAATGAACTGCGATTATAAAACAACTCTCATAATCTTCATTCAATGAGATTGGCTGAAAAATTTGGAGCCTGAGTACCTCAACGGAAACAAAAAGAAAATCGCTTTCAAGTTTCAACACCAGAACGGACGATCTTTTTTAATTATTTTATCACTTTATCACTCGTTATTATATTAATAATATCACTATTATATTATGTATATTACTATATATAAATAGAGAAGAAGTGAATAGAATGTTTTTAAAGAGTTAGACATTTTCTATTCCCATTATAGATTTTTACAATCTAGAGAATAGATTGTTGGAAATTGATTATTTCCGTGTGCAATGTAATAAAAACCCAATTTTTACACCTTGCAATGCATACATGTAGAGTAATTTATACTCACTCCAAGCCAGTCTCATCTTTTCCATCTTCAAAGGCCCAATCACGGAACCAAGGACGTTCATACCATGGCAACTTGCCAAAGGTATCGACAGTTCTTTCTGTTGTTTCATCGCAGCGGTATGCAGTTATTGGGTAGCAGTTAAATTTCTTACCAATAACAATTGTAGTGGCAGGTCTTCTAGTCAGAGTTGGTGTTGCTACAGGAACACGAGTGGCAGGCCTTGGCTAAAAGGAAATGGAAAAAGAATTAACTATTATTATTCAGAATATTATTCAGTATAAATATTAGTATTATATAAAAGTATTATTATACTTTAATTATTATTTTTATAATTACCATTTTTATTACTTATTACATTAATTATTATTTTTATTACACCGAGTCAACTTCAATATATTGACAAACCTTAATTACCGTGAAAGAACAATTTTTTGTCTGTTTGACAAAGCGTTTAAATATTCATTCGATAATATTCAATTTTCAATCGTCTTCAATTTATACAATTCATAAACATTGCAAAGCATACACGTGGAGACGACTCGCATCAGTAAAAATGCTAATGTGATCATTCTAATGCGCAGTTATGTTAATTCAAAATATTTCTACATAATCAAAATACTACATTTAATTATAAAGAAAGATCAAAATACAAAACTAACCACAGCATCAGGGCACATGAGGCAATCATCCCACAAGATGTGCATATTCCTCTCCAATGTCTGTTTATTCAGTGCTTCACTTTTTCCTCAATCCCATTAAGTTCCTAATTCCCTAAAATCTCGTTTTATGACCTCTGTTTTTTTTTTAACCAAGACCAAGGACTGTGTGTTTAACCTGCTAAAAACGAAGAATAAATGATTTGAAAGAATTAAGCAATATTATAATTAATAAGGTTGTAGTAGGTTTATTATGCAATTTTACTAAAATGACGGTATGTTAAACAGATTCTGAACAAAAATTAAAGAAGAATTAAAATAAAAAATATAGAAACAGTATTTATAAAATACTGTAGATACAATAAGATTAGATAAGATAATATTTATAATACAATAAGATTTACTTCTATTTAAAAATTAAAGAAAAATTTAAATAAAAATATAGAAACAGTATTTATAAATTACTTTTTATACAAAATGGAAAATATACAAGGAAGTAAATATAATAGCTAAGTATAATTATAAGTATAACTAAGTAAGTAAATAAAATAGTATAATAAGCATACAAAATCAAAAGTATATTATGTTAAAAACATTAATTGAAAATAGATTAAAAATACGACATTATTGTAACTGCCAGCTTACAGCAACATGAAGCTGCATATTTCTTTTTGATTTTTACTAACTTTTTACCTTTTTTACCCTATTTGAAGACGTCCAGATTCTTTTCATTTTATTAAAACTGCATGTAACACAATTGAAACGATTTCCAAGAGATTCAAAAGCTATTTCTTCTAAAAACGAACATGCTACTTTTCTGATTCCTCTCCGACAGTTTTCAAACTGATATTTTATTAGAAGTTTTTGACTGATCTTTTATTAGAAGTTTACTTAGATTTAAAAATTGAAGAAGAGTTTAAATAAAAAATATAGAAAAATTATTTATAAAATACTGTTTATATGAAATAGAAAACATAACGAGGAAGTAAATATAATAGTTAACTCAGACTGCCGCCCGACTGATCTTTTATTAGAACTTTTGATGTTTAAATACCTGGTGGAGAGAAGGAGTTTGCCAATTGCCAAAACCTTGTCCCGTAGCCTGGGATGACGCTTGAGCCTGGGCTTGAGCTGAGACTTGACCGCTAGGCCTGGTTGCTGTATTTTCAAAGCTTGAACTGACAGGAGCTACTGATTGAGGAGCTTCAGATATTGGGCTTACTACGGGACGCGAAACAATTGGAGTCTCTTTGACTGGTGCCATCTGAAATAGTATGAGAATTTTAAAAACCTGAGTCAGAGATATGAAGTCTTTGAAATCTGAAATGAAAAAAATTGGAATGAAATGAACACTGAATCCTGAGACCGAATGAATTGAATCATTGAAACATTGAAAGAATAAAGTGGAAAATAGAAGCTAGTGTCAACAACAAAATAACTACCAACCCCATCTAGCGTTTGGCGACACTTGGTATTTTTACCCTTATAATAGCTCCAATTGATTTGATAAGTGTAATTGGTAAAATTAGGGTAGTAATAAGTATTTGATCTCAGTTCCTGACAAAAAAGTGATTACAGAGCTTGAAAAAATGCCAAATGTCACCACATGCTAGATGGCCTTGATAGTTTTTTTTTCTGTCGACACTAGATCCAGTTTTCACTCTTTAGGCCGAGTGGTTACCCATACTCTTTAGGCTGTATTACTATAATATTTTAGGGCAGGGAGTAGCCATTTTGAAGACTTCTGCATTCACATCTCTTCGTTGATCACAGGTTAGTGTATGGTACATGTGATATGATACATACGTTTTATTTCCAGGTATATTTTTCTTACACGTCAAACTAGTGGTAGTAGAATATCAGTAAAAACCTCTTTCAAATGGGAATACTATTTCCCATTTATATATGGGAAGAATACTATTTCCCATTTATATATGGGAATACTATTTCTCATTTAGATATGGGAAGGCCCATATCGAGCAACAGTTTTCACACAGGCTTAAATCCAAACAAAAGTGGATTTTTTTTTTTTTTTTTAAATTCAGGAGCGTGTAGGGCATAAGAGATATAGAAACCGGAATTTTGAAATTAAAAAGCTTTGTTTACTATTTATGAACGAGTAAGGATATTTTGGAGAAGACATAATACTGGACCCAAAGGTAGAAATTTTTGTAGGAAGGGGGAGGGGGCTTCAAATTGAAATCTTGCAAATGCTATCATAGAAAAATTTCTGAATTATCGCAGTCCTAATCGACACAGTTATCAGTTAAAATATCAGTCACCCGAAAATACAAAAATTACCTGTTGGACAAAAGGCTGTTGCCAATTTCCAAAACCTTGTCCAAAGCCTTCAGCTGATACAAATGGTCTGCTGGGCATCTATAAAATGAATAATAATAATTTAATAATAACAATTAATTAGTTATTAAATATTTATTTTGAATTAATTAAATGAATTAGTTAAATGTCATTCTGCAATGGGAGGGGTACCAGATGCCTCAAGGTGGGCATTTTAATACCCAAATTGTCTAATTCTCCACGAGCCTTGAGATAAATATGGAAAAGTGTCTGAGGGAGGGGGTGGTGGTGAAGGTATGAATTCATCTCTAATCTCCCTTTATTGAACTAAGCCTGAATCCTACAGCGGGCTGTAGGTTTATAACACCCTTCGTATTTCAGAAAAATATTTTCATAAATTCAAAATTTTTATAATTTTTATTAATTGAAGTCACATTAATTTAAATATTACATGATTCTTCTATTTCGGATGTTTGTGAAAATCCCCACCCCTTTCTTCCGGAAATTTGTTTTTCTTCCTGAAATAGCTTTGTCTTTTTTAAGGATCATCAATAAAATGTCTGCAGTCATCTTTGGGATTCTGGAAGAAGAATTCTGGGAAAGAAAAAGAAATTGTAATTCTGTAGGTGCTTTGTTTCATAGCCAAAATGAATGAGTGAAACTACCAATTAAATTATTGACTAAACAAATAAAATATACCTGGACAGTATGTTGCTGCCAATTTTCAAAGCCTTGTCCCATGGCTTGAGCTGATGCTCCGACTGATCCTTCTGCAGACACAAATGGTTGACTAGGCTGCATCTGAAAGTAAAGAACAATTTTTGGCACTATTTGCACATTAAAAAGCAAATCAAAAACTGATTTGAAAGTTTTGAATTTATCTAGCTGTATCTCAGTAAATCTATTACTTGAATCTGTGGGAAAAAGGAAAAAAAATTCTGGAAAAACGAGACGGAATTTTACAAAATCAATCTTCAGGAAGTTTTTTTTTCAAGACGTGTGCAATTATAAAATTGCCCAAGTAAAATTAAAAAAGTACCCGTAAAATTTAATACTATTACGCATGATGTTACTCATAATATTAATGTCATGCATAATTTTAGTGGCACTGTTACGGATAAGGTCAAGTACTGTTTGCAAGATGCTGGCAAGTACTGTTTGCTAAGCTGTTCTCATAGGGAGGTTCAACGGGGCAGTGTACGTTCAATCACACTTTGATCAATCATACCTGTAAACTATATTTCCCACATAATGTCTTATAACTCTCTCAACACTAGCGCAAGTTCCCACTTCTATAAATTACCCACTCTTTACTCCTTCCAAAGAAGACCACGATCCGCATTTGGGGTTGGGAGCATGGGCGTAAGCAGCATATTGTCTAGGGGGGGGGGGCAGTCGATAGTTGATAGAGGTTTATCAACTGCTTTTTCCAAACCATCTGCTTTTTCAGCCATATCTAATGTAAATTTGAAGGTCTAGGGGGGGGGGGGGCAGCTGCCCCCTGCCCCCCCTCCCTACGCCCATGGTTGGGAGGGTATGTTTTACTGGGAACTACTCGAAATGCTCGGAAATGCGTACTTACTCAGCCATTGGATTTCCAAAACAGTAAATTCAGTTGAGCCATTCATGGTAGCAAGAGCTTATTTTCCAGCAAGAATAAAGGTTTAATTTTATCAACAATGTTACTTTATTGCTTTAATATTAATTTACTATTATTTCATGTATTATTTTGTAAATATTTATTTGTAAATATTATTTATTATTATTATTTATAATTTATTTGTTATTAACTTATTATTATATTATTTGATGTTAATTTATTATGTAAATTAACATTAACATTGAGAGATTTCCTTCAAGGAAAGTTAGGAACTAATGGCTTTTTCCACATTCCTTTCAAATGTGCCATCCATCCAGAAACTTATTCTAAGTACGTCTAAATAAACTGTAGGCACCAGAAAATCAATTTCCCGTTCCCGCATTTGATTTGAATATTAGGTAAAGAAAATAGTAACAACTTATTTCCCCATTTGTCCTGCATGACGAGGGACCGAAGGCCATAAATTACTGATCTACAGCCGTGAGTTTGAGACCAGACATTGAGACCCCAGATGATTGCATAGATTACATTGAGATCAACGAGATGAAAACGAACGAGATTCGGAGGGGCGTTGCCACAAAAGAAAAATCGAATAAGATGTACTGAAATCCACATTTTATGTTTTCGTAACGTTCAGTTACGTTCAAAAAATGTTCAATTATACACTTATTCGGACCTGTTTGATATCCAACTTATTAAAAATTATTACCTGTTGCACAATAGGTGTAGGCATAACTCCAAAGCTTTCTCCTGTAAATTGAGATGATGCTTGTGCCGAAGCTTCTGCAGAAACTACAGGTCTCCTTGACCATTCAGCGCCTGGTTGTTGCATCTGGACAAATGGGCGTGAGGTAAAGCTTTGACCCATGAATGCACTCTGAAAGTGCAGAAACTTTTCATTAAACTGTTCATTAATATACGAAAAGATTTTCCTTAAAAACATCCCTTTCATTTATTCCAAAAATATGCTACCGTTCAGTGCACTGATTAAATAATTACTACTACGACTACTAATGCTACTAAAAAGTGCAGAAAGTGGAATAATATATTCCTGTAATATATTAACGTTCAGTTCATTGATATAGAAATAAGATTCCTTTAAGTTTTTGAAATAAATTATACAAGGACAGTTTTGCTAAACATAAATGTTTTCTAACTAAAAAATAAAATTACTATGATAGTGAAAAAGCTGACAATATAAAACTTATAACGCCAATATAAAAAGTATTGACGATTAAAATTAATTGCTCTATATGGTTAAGATAGTTGTATGAAAAAATCTCTCCTAGCGTGGGATTTGAACCCAACCCTGGTGACCAGCTAAAACTTTCAACCCTGGACCAGGTACACAAAGCCATCTTCTCATAGCTGATTATTGTAGACCTTGCCATCCCATACAAATCAAATAACTTATACATAAATCCACCCACACATGTCGATAATCAAATTAAATAACTTCGACTTGACTTAATTCTCCTGTTGACTTAATGCCAGCTTCAAGAATATAGACACTATCCATCTCCAGGTGCTCGGTCTTTGGCAACCGCGGATGTATCTTCAAATCTTATTCTTGTCTTGCTTAGGACAAAAATGGGATCATCTTGAACGACCTCAATCTTGAACTATCAGACCATCTCATTCTTGAACGACCAAGAGGTCGTTTCCACCCAGTGTACACGGGGTTGAAATAGTAGGTGATGTGACATCGGGTTCCCATCTCAGCTTAGGCTGCCCTTCTTGTAGAGATAATGAAATCGTACGGGTCAGGAGGTCGGCGTTGTTTATAAAATCATATCAGTCGCTCTATCTTTTGGATTCATTTTTGTTCGAGTCACTTCCAGTTTCTTCAAAGCCACGGTGGCTGCTGGCCAAGTTTCTGCACCATATAGGTGGACTAAACCTACATATGCATTGAGTATCTTCATCTTTGTGAGACGGCTGACAACAGGTTTATCAGGCTGTATCAGGTTTTGTTGAATCTCCCTAGGGCAGAAGATGCCTTGGTGATTTGACAACGGCTGACAACGGCTGACAACAGGTTTTGACAACGGCTGTATCAGGTTTTGTTGAATCTCCCTAGGGCAGAAGATGCCTTGGTGATTCGTGTGTTAACTTCACTCTCGACTGAACCAACACTTGACAGAATTCAGCCGAGATAAGTAAATAATTTCTTAGACCACACTGCTTTTCCATTAAAAACAAAAAAATTTTTAAACAAGAAAAACGGGTTTTAATTTTCTATAAAGCAGTGAAATACAAAGTTAATTTCACTTTGCCTTTTATACCAATTTTATCACAAAAATTAAAAAGAGAATTAAAAAAACATAATATAAATACAGCATTTAAATCAGGACATAATATAAGCTCGTTGTTAAATAAAGGGAAAGACAAGATACCGAGAAATTTGCAAAAGGGAGTATACAAATTCCATGTTCTTGTGGTAAATTTTATGTGGGAAGAACGCAACAAACTTTAGAAAATAGGCTACAACAACACAAGAATGCAATAGATTGCGCTCTAAAACAAAACAAAACACCAGAAACGTTTGAGTCAGCTGTTGCAGAACATCTTTATAATTTTCCTCATCACAGTATTTTATTTGATCAAACAAAAATAGTAGATACGTCTGTAGGACTTTTACAAAGCTTCAGGGAAATTATAGAAATAAAAAAGATAATATATGGGGGTACTAGTATCAATAAAGATGAAGGGGATTTAGGATCAATTCAATTTATAATAGTTTAATTAAAATGCAGGCAAGATATTCAACCAGTACTGATTTTAATAATATTTCTGAAACGAAAGATGACCTTGCGAACAAAGGTCAGAATGGGTTAAATGATGAGAAAAGTAAACGAACTGCAGCTAAGCTTGCAACCAAACGAGTCCATTCAATTTATAATTCATAAATTGGTTGATGAACTTGTGAAATTTAATTAGGGGTTATGGGCCGGGGGGTTAGTTGACCTTTTATTATTTTGATCTAAGTATAAATATTTCTTCATTTTTGATAGATTTCCATTTATATACTGGGAGGAGGCGAGTTGAATCATTATAGACATTCAGTGCATGGAAGTGTTTATGTAATATATTTCCATTTATATACTGGGAGGAGGCGAGTTGAATCATTATAAACATTCAGTGCATGGAAGTGTTTATTTAATATGTGAGTTTTGTTTTTTCTTATTTATTTATATTTTTTCTTTTTTTCTTTCTCTTTATGTGTTTAGTATGTTTTATTGTGATGTAAGTTAAGTTTTTTTATTTTATTTATTTATTTTATTTTATTTTTTTCCGTTGAGAAAGGCTCCCGGATGTGGGGCCGAAATATTCGGAGCTTTTGTGCATAATTAATTGTTTTGTATTTCACTGCTTTATAGAAAATTAAAACCCGTTTTTCTTGTTTAAAAATTTTTTTTGTTTTTAGCCGAGATAAGTGAAGTTGCTCATGACTGCAACTTGGTTTTGACATACTTTGACCGTAGGAGGGGGTGGTTGAGATGTTTGTGAATCAATAAAATTGATTTTCATTTTACTCCAGCTGATGTGGAACCCAACTTGGCAAGCTTTTTCTCTCAAGACTCTCAGCGCTGCGAAAAGTTTTGAGGGTGTCCGTCATGAATGCCAAGTCGCCGACGATACATATATACTCAGTTATAATTTTCTCAGTTATGATTGTTTTGCAGTTCTGGGGACAGCTGTAACTTTCTATATATTTAGTTCTTATACAATTTATTTCTTTAATATAATAGTTATAATAGAAAAAATTCCAGTAAAGAATTTTAGAGCTAGATGCTAATTTCCTGAAAGCTAGAAAAGATTCAAGATTCAAATATACAAACTGATACTGAAAAAGACAATGTAATACATTTAAACGGATAATAACAACAGTCAGTGGCAATAAAAAATACTGACAGCCATAAAAGTGACAATGGCAATATTAAACAGATATTAAACGTAAAGACGTTTACACAAACGTTAAAAACGTAACTTCAAGACGTTGAGCAAATAAAGAATTCAGTTATAAAGATTCTCCAAAGCCATTGCTGGCGCATAGGGCGTCGAATGGACGTTCCTCAGCCTTTTTTTACAGGGACAGATAGCAGGCCTGTCAATCAACCTTGCGGCAGTGGGTATCAATCTCTGGGCCCCGTATTGCCAATCAGAGCACCAATTGACTGAGATAACAGTGTAGAAATGAGTTTTGTTTTACACCTTTGTCTGCATTTGAATTAAAACGTTTTTCGAAAATATTTTCAAATTAGAAAAAAAACTTGTATATCAATGCAGTCCCAGTAATCAACGGAGAGAAGAAGGGAAAAGGAGAAAAAGAAGCGAAAATAAAAAAAGGGGGAAGAGCCCTAGATTAGACTAGAAATGCAAACATCCAAGGGATACAAGAAATTGGCGGTTACAACAGAGTAAGGATGTTTATAGTTACCTATATTTGTTTTATTATCGATTTCTACTAATTTTTATTGTTATGAATATTTAATTATTTCCAGTGCCGAGTATAGTATGGGGTACGATAGCCATAAGGATAAACGGTGTACGGATAAACGAAAAAACAATATTCGAAAAGTATTCACTTTTGGCATACGGGTTAGAAATTCACTTTTAGAAACCGGGTTAATATACGAGAAGGCGGGCATGTACGCAGGACATTTTTAACGGGGGTGAGGGGTGTGTCATAAAAAAAATACAAGGGGAGGGAATAATAAAAATGTTTGATAATTTTAACAATAAATGACCAGAAATTAGCCAGAACTAATGAAATGGCCAGAACTTAGGGTTTCGTGAAGAGGGCAGGCCCCAATGCTCCTCCTTGCATGTCCTGGCCAGAACAGGTCAAGGATCAGCCTCCAAATAGTTCATCAGTGCACAAACACAAAATTGCCAGGGTTCTGTAACATTCATAATTGATCATAAGATTGTGATATCAGAATCACTTGTATATTTTTGTCATACCTGGTCTGGTCTTCCGACAATTTCTTCTCCAGTTGCAGCCACTTGTACTGTGGTTTCTGGTTTACCCATTAGTTGAGGTCCAAGTGCGAAACCTGCAGTACCACTCAAATTGACATCAATGTTTTCAATATTATCGACAATGACTGGACGTTCCACGGTTAATGGTCTTTCAACAGTTACTGTATTCACAACTGGACGATATTCCTCCAAGTGGACATCAAAGCGTTCAGGTTTCTCAACGACATGAGCTTCAACTTGGACGTTCTCTTGGTTTAAGAAGACATTGCCGAGATGTTGTTGAGATCCTGTAACGGGGACAGTTGTTTGAACGGGAACAGCTGCTGTCTGCGTCACTGTAACAACTTTGGTTTTTGTGATAACACGGTGATCGAGAACAGGTGTAGGTCTTTCAATTACGACCTAAAAGAAAAAAGACGTACAGAAAGTTCTGTCCAGGAGGCTTAGGCAAATATATTCATAATTTTGAAAGTGAAATAAATCTGTGGGCTGAGCCAAGTGTAAGCTGTAACCCTAAACTGAGCATTAGATTGAGTGAAAAAGGACCAAAATTTTCTAAGATAATATTTCCAGAAAAAGAAAAAAAAGTCAAATCAGTCCTAATTCACCTACTCACAGAACATCAACGTAATTTTAACGACAAGCCAAATAATCTTAACGCTTATGCTCCAAAATGCGTTGATAAAGTTCTCATTACGGTTGCTACACCAAGAGATATTATATAGCGACTACTGATACAGTATAAAGCATATATTACAAGCTCGTATCTTCTTCCTGTATGGATTGATATGGACACGTTTTTCGCATAATCTCGTCACTAAAATCGAATTCTAAGGCATATATTCTCATCTCAACATAGCACATATTATCTCAATTTACATAGCACATATTATCACATATTATCTCAATTATTATATTATTTATAATTAAAAACCCCCCCTCCCAAATAATTCACTCACCCGCTGTGTATTTTTTTTTTCCGAAGCCACAGCGGTGTGTTGTTTTTTAAATTATCATATGTATATTAGCTTGTTGAAAATATAAATAATTAATCAAATCTTAAGAAGTTAGATGTAAGAAAAGGATCTTGTCCAAGAGCAGTGTCTGGGTCAGGGGCAGCCAAAGAAACTTGCCCTTCTAGACATTTTGCAAACTTCTACCCTCAGGGGAAGCTATTTCCTGTTAAATGGATGAGGTACTTTTTTTAGATTTGCATCCTGCTAAAAGGCTAAAAAAAATAATGTGTAATTGCGATCTGTAGTCAATGTATATTTGACATAGTTACAGATTTTTTCTTCATTTGAAAAAAAAAATTCCCCCTATTTTCCCAATTCATGTGCATCTGATGAAAGCGAAGTGCATTTGGTTTTTGATAAGAATAAATTTTTATCTAGGAATAGTTTCTTCTATTATTGGCTTCTAAATTCGATTTAACTGATTACACTGATGATATACAATTGATAAAATGGTATTAAATAATGAGTACTAGCGTTATTATTTTTGTATTTTAATTTTTATTGATTCTTTTTAAGGAAGGAGTTGAAGCGTTGAGTATATAGCGGTAGCACATGACTTTGTTGTTATTTGTTTTTTTAAACTCCTGAGGTAAAAATTATTTGATTTTTTAAAATGTGGATGCTTTGATTATCTATCCTCCGTGTCATGCCTTGGCATTTGGGGGGGATGTGCCGGTGTTTTTTTTTTAATAATCGATACTAAGAAAAACAATAAGAAGCTCAATTTTTATCTTTAAATTTCAGTCTTTTAATATAATTTTTTAAAGTTTCACCTTTTTACTAGATAACCTCAGTTGTCGTTCGTAGAAAAAATTGACGTTGAAAATATATATTCAAATTCAATGAAACTTCAACACAGACAATATCACCATCTAGCCTTAAGTGCTCTAAAGAAGATCAGTGAATCACCTACCGGCACCCCTAAAAACTAGAAAAAAAAACAATTAAAAACGATATTAAATAAAAATAAAATATCCAAAACAAAAAAGAGTCTTGGCTCGCTGTATTCCTGTGGTACACCTTAAACTAAACAGTCATTCTCGAGGAACCTGCTGATATAATTAAGATTACCTGTATAGGTCTATGTTTGGTGAAGCATGAGGAGGCTTGTAATGTAGGCGTTGCTGTAACTGGTGTTCCATCGTCGCAATTCAAGCTTGAGACAGGCCCTCCACCAACAGTTGGAGTGGGACCTATAAGTAATAATAGGATATTTGGTATAACATATTGGATAATGTAATAGGATATAGGATAATTAATAGGATATAAAATCACATATATTATGGGATATAGAATAATTTAGATAGTAGGATAAAAAGAATATTTTGGCCAGTAAAAAGGGCAGACGTGATCTTGAACATCCAGTCTCCACATACCTTCTCAACCTATAGTGGCTAAGATCTGTTATTCATCAAATTGTAGCCCTGAAATCTATTTAAATTATTATTAAATAAACATTGAAATAAATCAAATATAAATAAATATCTTTCAAAATAATCCATTTAGAATAATAAATTCCTTAGTAGCCTTGCTATCTCTAAGCTAATATAGGGCAACGTTTCTCGAACCCTTCATCAAGACAAAGCCGATTCATTCCTTAGCAATACCAACTAAAAAAAAAATATTAAAATAATACTCATGTATATTTTTTAGGTGTGTAGAGCTCCCTTATAGGTCTTCCTAGAGTCATGAAAATTACTTCCCTATCCCTCGTCCTGTGCGATTACCCCAGTAAATACAAGATAACACTATACCCCACAAATTGTAAAGTAAATAATACCTCCCATACTGTAGAGACGGGACATTTTAATTTGACTTTTTGCAAGTTTTCAATCGGTAAAAAAAACATTTCTTACGTCATTAATATCTTTGATGATGTTTCGTCATACACTTTTCAAAAAGATACCCCCCCCCCTCTTTTCTACTTCTTCAAAATTAATTTGAAATTTAAAAATTTCGCTTACCTTGGGCCTGCATACCAATTGAGAATGCATGTGCCTGAGCTTGCGCTTGTGCCATTCCTTGTGCAGTTCCCGTGTTCATTCCGACCATAGGGGTTGCAGGCACTGCTGGGGCAGGTCGAAAGGACTGAGGAACTGTAAGGAAATTAACGAATTAGTTACTCGACGAGTCTGATTTAAAGATAATTATTACAAAGGATCAAAGCCCTGTATGAAGGGCGGTCATGTGCAGTACAGCTCTTGATGCTCATTTCACAGAAGATATGCAACGTAATATTAGGGAACTAGCAAATGGTGTTATTACTTCTCTAGTTGCAGGTCTTATGGGGAAATTCAAACGATCTCAAGCGAATTTAATTGGAGAAAATTCAGCGAATTCAAGTATCTAAGTAGTACACTAACCCAAAACGGCAGTTACGACAGAGATAATCCGAATTGGAAATACAGATCAACATTCTATCAATTAAGTAGTGTTTGGAGATCTAACAAGTACTCTATAAACTTGAAACTGCGCCTGTTCAACAGCATCATAATCTCCATATTGACACATGGATGCAAATCCTGGAGCCTGTGAAGGGCCGCAGAGAGAGTTAGTTGGATATTGAGAACAATTGCTTGAAAAAAATACCAATTTGTTGGGCTGGTAAACTACCTAACACCCAAATCCGGTTTCTCACCGAGCAACATCAAATAATCGACGAAGTCTGACGAAGTCAATAATTGACGAAGGTGAAAATATTTGGGTCACGTGACTCTTTCCTATGATTTTTGGTAATGGAATCATACGGATATCCGGGTGTACGGAGGAGTAGTAGTCAATGGATCACTATTGGTCGTTCCCTTAATGATGCCACAAGTTTTACGGTCATCCCTCAATGAACTGTGGTCTCTAGCTCGGGATCGTCGAACGTGGAGGTCAACCATTGGTGCCCTATCCGTCACTAGGCGTCAGTGGAATTCTTATTAAAACAGAAGATTTTAATCCATGGAAATACAAAAATTCTATAAATTTAGGCATTGAAGTCAAATATATATTGATTTTTTCGAAAAATAAAAAAAAATTCTATCGACTTTCATAGACAATTATGAATATTAAGAAAACTTCAAATAAATGAGTAAACAGGTAAATAACAGTTGAGTAACACGTAACATCAGACAGAATAATTGAACATGAGAGAATAAATAAATAGAAGAAATGACAATTACGTAAAAAATAGCTTGTAATAAGAAATACGAGTAAAAATATTACGAGAATTATGAGTAGTGGATAATTTAATGGTGAGAACTTGCTGTTTTTAACAAATCTCTTGCCAAACCTTTCCTCCACTTCCCAAATCCACCTCCACTCTCCACAGACCATTACTTTCCAAATCTTATTTGTTATTTTCAGATTTTCTTTGATTTATTTTATTAGAATTTGCCCAAATTGATATCTTAATACAATATATAAGCCGCAATTGACTTATTAATCAAAAATTTATCGATACTTTATACCATTAAATGCCAGTTAATAACCATCAGAAAACATTGATACAATTAAAAATTTATAGATAGTTTAATTTGTATCCACAGGCATTTCCATAAAATAACAATTAGTTGATCAAAATCTATTTAAAGCACTTTAGCGTAAAGAGTGGCTATATTTGGTTTTTTGAAAACAGGGAAGGAGTGATCGGATTGAGCTGAAATTTCGAGGATAAGCTCCCGGGCCCTAGGAAAGCTTAACTTCTAAATTTCAGCCCAATCGGAGAGGCGACCAATAAAGAGGCGACCCACCACAATGTTAAGCGATTTCAGGTCCTAGAGGTCGCAGAGAGACGGCGGTAATCGCATTTTGTAGCCCAAGCTCAAACTAAGAAACTTGCAAAATTTCATCCTCCTCCGACTTTATCTTCATGGGGTAAACTGGGCCGGAAGTTTGGACCCTCCCACCACAGCCCCCCTTTAACGTTGTCCGATTGGGCTGAAATTTAGAAGTTAAGCTTTCCTAGGGCCCGGGAGCTTATCCTCGAAATTTCAGCTCAATCCGATCACTCCTTCCCTGTTTTCAAAAAACCAAATATAGCCACTTAAAATTCATTTCTTTTTTTTTTCTTAGCCACGCCTACAGGCCACAGTTGGCAACGGATCCGGTTGAATGAGGACTCATTCGAAGCAGAATTCGACCTGTTAGGGCCTTTTGATATTTTCAGACCGAAAGAATTATCCCCCGAATTTACATTTACGAAAAACCTTGTTTTCCTATATTAGCCCATGTTAATTTTTCCGACCACAACCCCCCTTTAACGTTGTCTGATCGGGCTGAAATTTGGAGGATAATCTTTCCTAGGGCCTGGAAGCTTATCCTCGAAATTTCAGCTCAATCTGATCACTCCTTCCCTGTTTTCCAAAAACCAAATATCAAGTTTTTTGGGAATTTGCTTGCGTCGAAAATAGCTTCCATATACTAAAAAACAATTACTGTTGTGTCTGTATAGTCTAGCGGTTACACTCCAGACTTTCAGGCGGAAAACCCGGGTTCGATTCACCATCAGAGCAATTTTTTTAATACTGAATTCAAACTTTAAAAAGAAACCCAGTTTCTTTTTTAAATTATTTGAAAAAAATTACGTTTTCTAAAGAGTTAAAGAGGCTGAGTTACAAGGAGCAATAATAAGTAATAAACTGTACAAAAACGTGCAGAAATTATTTGAAAAAAACTACGTTTTCTAAAGAGTTAAAGAGGCTGAGTTACAAGGTCGAACCTTAAAACGTACAGGGATTAGGAGGCACAGTTGGGGGGCTGCCGCCCCCCAAACCCCCCGCTTTCGCAGCCTTTAAATAAAAAAAAAGTTTTTTAAACTGAAAGTAAGGAGCGACATTAAATCTTAAAACGAACAGAAATTATTCCGTATATGAAAGAGGCTGTGCCCTCCTCAACGCCTCGCTCTTTACGCTAAAGTTTGACTTTCTCACAACTCTTTTTTTAAACAATAAAAACTTTAGCGTAAAGAGCGAGGCGTTGAGGAGGACACAGCCTCTTTCATATACGGAATAATTTCTGTTCGTTTTAAGATTTAATGTCGCTCCTTACTTTCAATTTAAAAAATTTTTTTTTTATTTAAAGGCTCGAAAGCGGGGGTTTGGGGGGCGGCAGCCCCCCAACTGTGCCTCCTAAAAATTTTTTTTTTTTATTTAAAGGCTGCGAAAGCGGGGACCTTGTTTTTTTTTTAAATAAAAAAAAAACAAGTTTTTTCAACTGAAAGTAAGAAGCAACATTAGAACTTAAAACGAACAGAAATTATAACGTATGTGAGGGGGTTCTCCCCCAATTCAATACCTCGCTCTTTACGCTACAGCTTTTTTAGTGCTTTCAAAAGAGCTATCTATTCTAATTAAACGGCCTTTGTGATTCAGGGGTTTGTGAATCAAAATTTTTTTTAACTTTTATCATAAAGAGCGTGGTATTGACTAAGGGGAGAACCCCCTCATATACGTAATAACATATACGTAATAAAAAACAAAACAATAAAAAAACAAGCGATACGGCTCAATAGTAATCGAAACTTTTAAAAACGGAACTTTGATGTCAATAAATGTATCAAAAGAATGTGTTTGTAATGCTGATTCTAAATATATAAATTTTATTAAGTTTAGTATTACTCATCAAAGGCTACGAGCCTGAGAAAATTTACCCGATTTTTTAAAGAGGGGGGAAACATCCCCTACAAGTGAAAGAATTTTAATGAAAATCACACCGTCAGATTCAGCGTATCAGAAAACCCTATTACATAGGTTTCAAGCTCATATCTGCAAAAATCTGCAACTTGTATTTTTTGCCAGAAGAAAAATATACGAATATAGAAGTTAGTTACGTAAGTTAATTTGTAAAGACATCCATTTAGCAAAAGAAAAGTAAAATTTTTATGCAAATTTTGTTTACTTATTCAATGACGGTTAGCCAAAATAAAAGCTGCATTAACTAAAAAACGATCAGAAATTAAATAAAAAAAACAAGTTTTTTAAACTGAAAGTAAGGAGCGACATTAAAACTTAAAACGAACAGAAATTATTCCGCATATGAAAGGGGCTGTCCCCTCCTCAACGCATCGCTCTTTACGCTAAAGTTTGACTTTCTCACAACTCTTTTTTTAAACAATAAAAACTTTAGCGTAAAGAGCGAGGCGTTGAGGAGGGCACAGCCTCTTTCATATACGGAATAATTTCTGTTCGTTTTAAGATTTAATGTCGCTCCTTACTTTCAGTTTAAAAAAAAAAAAATTTATTTAAAGGCTGTGAAAGCGGGGGGTTTGGGGGGCGGCAGCCCCCCAACTGTGCCTCCTAATCCCTGTACGTTTTAAGGTTCGACCTTGTAACTCAGCCTCTTTAACTCTTTAGAAAACGTAGTTTTTTTCAAATAATAGATAGATAGATAGATATTTATTTCGAGAAATTACTATCACAAGTCCCGAAGGGCCGAATTTGAATTTTGAAGTCCGTAAAAAAAACAAATAAACAAGAAAATCATAACAAAAGCAAAAAAAAAAACTAAAAAATTGGCAAACAATGCAAAAAAAAATAAATAAAAAAAATATTGGAAAGCTATATGATTCCTTTGTCACTTATATTAAAATCTGCAAAATGGCCACTAGTTAAAAAGATAAAAACTGATAAATCTGAAAAAATAAGTAATATATACATTAACAAATGTTTAAAAAACAACATAAAAAGAGTAAAAAGAAAAACGAGCTATTTCTTTTATCATGTAAGAGATAAGATAAAATTTATGTTCAAATTAACAACTATTTATTATATCAGTAAAAAAAGGGATAAAAGATTTCTTATACCACAAGGTAGTACAAAGAATGGGAGATAAGGTGGGGATAGGCTGGGACACAGTTCGTGGAGGACGATTTCTATCAGGTACATGATATTCAGGGAAAAGGTTCGCAGTACGTGGGTTCAAAAGTGCCAACTTACCACAACAGAGGCACAAATTATTTCTTCTTCTCTCGAGGGTCTCTAGTTTTGAAATATTTAACAAATGCAAATATGGTATCTTGCCCTCTTTAAAAATAATTCTTTGAGCTCTCTTTTGGACATTTTCAATTTTTTGTGTTGCGTCATTTGAGAGGCCAGGGTGCCACACAGGACAAGCATTCTCTAATATGGGACGCACAAAAGAAATGTATACTTGTAGTAAATATGATTGAGGGCAACTAAATTTATTTAAAAGTTTAAGGAGGGAAAGCGAGGAGTTTGCTTGTTGTAGGATATTTGCTGAAAAAATTATTAACGATATGCTTTTCGAAGCGGAGTTGTGCAACCTGACGAGAGAAGGAGTGCGGTTTGAAGCGTACCAACGTTGGTCACCCTCGTCAGCGTCATTGACATCGCCTCACTCAAATTAATCAGGTTATAATTGGCAATACCATCCTCACCCTCCTCCCAACGTCCAGATAACTTCCTCTTCTCTTCTAGCTGACCGTCCTTCCGCCTCAGCTTCACAACCCGTAAGACTTGAAAACGCAGAAAATACTGCTTAGTTCGCTTCAAAATTTAACTCTATGGTAGTCGAGTTCAAAAATGTTGAAAAAGTTTTGCAACAATGTTTTAGTTTTTGGCTCTATTTATTTGAATTTTTGTCATGTTTTCTAATTGCTCTGTTTATTTGAATTTTAACTACTTTATATTAAATTCATCAACTCAATTTTTATTGTTTACTTTTTGTCATGTTTTTTTGTAAAAAAAAATATTACCTCCTTTGTCCAAGAACCAAGTATACATTGTAATTAATTTTTTGTACTTGTCCCATTATTCGTAACACACTCAAGAATTTTGATCTGCAAGATCTGACAAAAACTGGTCTGTATTTGGAGACAATTAGCTCAGGCTCAGTGTAAAAACTACGTTGTATGTATATTTTAAGTAATTATTTAGTATATCGAGTTGGTACTCTGGGCGGTCTGCTTTTCATAATTCTTTGTCGTAGTTTACATAATTTTGTTAGTAAAGTATTATATTTTCACCATATTTTGGTACATTTCGAGTTAGGTTTAACCTAACTTCACTTCTTGGGTGTGTTCTGAAAAATGGACAAGTACGATTTTTTTATTCATTTTGTGTTAAAAATGTAAAAGAAATAAAGAGAAAATTGATACATACCTGAATGTTATCTTTCAACGCCTCAATAATTACGAAGCATGTTTCCATTATGATGAGCTCCAGAGTCCGGTGAGCAAAGGTGCAGATAAAGTTTAGGTCTTCTGAAGAATACTTCCCAATAACCAATACTTTATGTTAACATTGGGTAAATTTTATAACTTTCATCCGTCCCCCATGGGTCTTCGGGGGATTAAGTCATCCTAAAAGACATAGTTATCATATTTTCGACCATGCTGAACAAAATGGCTATTTCTAAATTTTGATCAGGTGACTTCGGGAAAAAAATGAGCGTGGGAGGGGGCCTAGTTGCACTCCATTTTTTTGTCCCTTAAAAAGGGCACTAGAACTTTTAATTTACGATCACCACTGGAAAAAAACAACAACAAATAAACACGCATCCGTGATCTTTCTTCTGGCAAAAAATGCAAAATTCCACATTACTGTAGATAGGAGCTTGAAACCTCTGCAGTAGGGTTCTCTGATAAGCTGAATAGATAGATAGATAGATAGATCGTGTATTTCAAAAGCCCAAGAGCCATATACACACAAAAATTATGAAAAATAGAAAAATTACAACAGAGCAAATTACGAAACACACATTAACATGATGCATAGCGAAAAATGCCTTCTGGTAAATTATCAAGAAAATATCTTTAATCCCATATAATTAATAATAATTAATTGTAAAAATATTTCCTTCTTTCTAATCCCTTCTCTATGTACGCACCAATACGAAATATTGTGGTTGGATTACTACTTTGTAAATTTTTTGGAAGCAGCAAAACAATCCCATGTAAGTAATTTTCCCTTAAATCAGAGAGCACCGGGCACTTTCGGAGAAAATGGTCCAAATCTTCGTCCTCATCCCTACAAAGAGGACACACATACCGACCATCAGGATGTACTATCCCCCTGTCGAACACCATTTGCCTGCTCTGGATTGGAAGGCAACTTGCCCTAAGCTGAATCCATCGACATAAAATCATAGCCGGTAAATTGAATTTAAAATAAATTTCCTCTCCAAAACTAGGTTTAACCTGATTATAATGATTCAATGTAGCAGAATTTAAAACCAGCCCTTGCCAATACTGAATTTCTTGACCCTCAAGATAAATCGTACCTGGCTTACTAAATTTGTTGGTAGATCAGGGGAACCAAGACCGTCATTCCATAAGTAAGCCATTCCCACTCTTTCTAGTAATGACCTAATTTGGGATGGCCACGACGTTTTCGAACCATAACTCAACATCTGATAATAAGTAGCACTTACTAGTCTATCTTCATTACACCTAATGATCTTCAACCAAAATCTAAGCATCAAAATAGACCTACGTAGTTTTAACGAAAACAGGCCCATATCACCTTTCAGAACCTGTGAATGAGTTGTCTGATGTAATCCAAACAGTCTTTTATAATACTGGAGCTGGAGGGACTCCAACTTCTGTGCCGCTTCTCCGCCCCAAATCTCCGCTCCATATTCTAATACTGGTAAAATTTTTGTATTAAATATTCTTTTATGCATTTTTAGGTTTTTAATTCCCATTATCGTCGGATTTCTAAAAATTGCAGACATGGCCACTTTACCTCTATTAATTAGTTCATCAACATGACTCTTTAAACTTCCATTTTCCGATCAAACAAATCCTAAATATGGCTAGAAAGGCTCAAAATTGTGCTAACCTGCTATTTTGCACCTCAGAGCTCCAATAAAAAAAGAAATAAGAATTACAAATATCTCCATTTCAGTGCTCTCCAAAAATTGTTCAAGACAAGTACAATTTACATTTCTTCCAACAAGGAAAACTAGCTGTCACATTTTATAATCAGACCTTATGAAAGTTAATAATAGTTAAGGAGTTGATAGAAAAGCTTATTTTTTTGATGAAGTAAATACAGAAATCCAAAATTGAAACGCTGAGAAATTACCCAAGGGAAATACCAAGATACAATCACAAAAATTTTCTATTATATTATAGTAAATTGTATACCCAACAGAAAACACGAGCATTATATCTTCAGTGGTAATAATAAAAAACTGCAGCAGTGAAATAAGAAAAAAGCATTATAAACAAGTAAACACCGGCACGAGATTCCGAACATAATACTTTCGACAGAATCAAACAGTTTGTGGCAACAAACTTCAATTATGGAGCGAATCGACCCAATAGTAACCCAAACTTTATAAAACAGAAAATTAATAACAATAGATACATCAAAGGATTGGCTTTTTATGCTGATTCCAAATATATAAAATTCATTAAGTTTAATATTATGCATCAGAAGTTACGAGCCTTAGAAAATCTGCCTGATTTTCGAAAAAGGGGGGAAACATCCCCCAAAAGTCAAGGAATCTTACTCAAATTGTACCAACACATTCAGCATATCAGAAAATCCAGCTGTAGACTTTGTCCAGCTGTCAAGCTTTTATCTTAAAAAATGTGCAATTTTGCATTTTTGTCAGAAGAAAGATCATGGATGCATGTTTATTATTATTTTTTTTTTTATTATTTTGTTTGTTCTTCCCAGGGGTGATCGTATCGAACCTAAATCCTAGAAGGTTTGGAGAGAGCTTATTTGAACGAAAATTACAGTTCTACTGCCCTTTTTAAGTACCAAAAAATTTGAGGGCAAATAGCCCCCCTCCACGCCCCTTTTCCCCAAAGTCGCCTTATAAAAATTTTGGGATAGCTATTTTGTTCAGTATAGTTGAAAGGTCCAATAACTATATCTTAGGAGATGACATGACCCCCCATAGCCCCTGGAGGAAGGGACGCAAGTTATGAAATTTACCAATCGTTTGCGTATTGGGAAATACCTTTTTTGGGAAATACCAAAATTTTAGGGGGGGGGGGCTTTATGGAGAAAAGTTTTCATGAAAAGAATTGCCATTGGGATGGAAGCTTCCGAGGGTGAAATTTCCAGGGAAAAATTTTACACAGAGGGAATTTTTTCAGAATTCATATACGAAATTTGTTTTATTTCATACTTGTTCGTTGGCGACCCATTTTACAGTTGGTTTTGCTCTGTGAGAAATATTCAGCAGAGTTAGAATTCTCTGGGGTATTTTTAATTGGGGAGATATCCCACGGTAGACATTCTATGCTGGAAAATTTTAACAAATTGCTTAGACCACACTACTTTTCCATTTACAGAATTTAAGAGAGAAAAAACGTGTAAAATTTAGATAAAACAGGGGAACAGAAAAAAAAACTTTAAATAATAAAAATCCGAATATTGCGAATGGGCCTTTATTAACGGGAATAAAAAAAAATGTAAAAATAAATTAAACACAACATATTAGAGGCTGCTAAGATGTGACTTTCATTTATTTGTTTTGTTTTTCTTTTTATTTATATGTTAGCCAATATAGATATAGTATGGGCCGTTGGGTAGAATGATATTGACCTTAGAAGTTTGGTGAAGATTTTGCATATGTTTGTTCAACCAAAAGACAAATTTATAAAGAATATCAGGGCTAGTCAAAACTCATTTTAATTAGAAATTATTACATTGTAGTGAAGAGGACGGTGGCCACTAGGAGATATTGTAGGGGTCGTGAGCCGAATTTTCTTTTCTAATTATAAAGATGGAAAATATTTACATGGTTCCAATCAAAAGAAGGCATAATATGCTTAGCTTTCTGCCAGAAAGTTGGCGAGGAGAGTGAGACATGTGCGTTGGAGGGGCCATGGCCCAGTTCAATGCTTCTATTCATGCTGATTGAATATACTTGTATGTTGATTCAAACATAAAGCAACGTAACTATCTTTCAGCTGAAACCTTGGAAGTAGATGGAAGATGGACGGCTATAAGGTCTAATCAGCTCAAAAATCATTTAGATTGACAATTCCTGTATTATTTTGATCCAAAAAACATTGAATGCCTATTTTGTGCAAGGGAGTTGGCATGGGACGAATATAGAGCGTCGGGGGGGGGGGCACTGGCCCACTTTGCTTCTCCAGTTCTCAGATCGAAAACTTTATGGTTATTCTAGTTCAAAAAGGTGCAACACGCCTGCCTTTCTGCCAAAAAATTAGCGGGGGATGTTGGAAGCATTTAAATGATAACATATGAGGCGTGTTCATAACAACGGTGACATCAAATATAATAAAGAACACTATCTAGTTGATCTTATTATCTGTTATCGTCATACAAAACGACTTGAAAACTTTGAGCACATCTACATATATTTTAAATACGGAACCAAAGAGAAAAAATGCGGTACATGCTCCTAATGTGAATTCTAAGCTAAACACGAGCGAAGATCAGAAGTCGTACACAGAGCCAAAAATTCACTTCAAGCACAGTCAAGAGCCATGAACAAGCATTTAGAACTATTTATCAGTGCAACAAAACTTTCAATAATAACAAAATAGCCTAAAAATACGCTATAGGTAATTATTGGGTCTCTGATTAAGTGGCAATGGGTGAAAATTTTTATTTCTATATGCAGGATGATCTCCTTAAGATTGACACAAAAGCTCTGATAAAAATGCAGAAAGTTAAGGCGAAAAAATAAAAATTTTGTCGGTTTCAAACCCCATCTCTTTTTGAACCCCCTCCCCCTCTAAGATTTTCACCGTATGGAGCTATACCGAATTGGTCATTTTAAATGAGTGAAATGTGTCTAAAGCCAAATTTTGTCGGTTTCAAACCCCATCTCTTTTTGAACCCCCTCCCCTTCTAAGATTTTCACCGTATGGAGCTATACCGAATTGGTCATTTTAAATGAGTGAAATATGTCTAAAGCCAAATTAGTCATTAATTTAAACTGAAATTTTTAAAAGATCAAGGGGAACATCTATAAAAATTAGACAACAATAATTGTGATTGTCTTCAATATTTTTAATTATGTTTTTAGGCAGGTGTTATCATTGCTTTTTCTCAGTTTTTTTTTCTTTTTTTCAGGCTTCTGTTTTATTGTACTGGTTGTAAACGCTTATATTACTGATATTCTGAATATTCTTACTACGGAAAAGGTAATACTTTTTTTTAGTCCCCAAAATTCTTTGCAGCAAAAGTTTGGATTTCTCGATCACTATAGGTTTTATTGAAAAATTATGAGGAATAAAAATTAAGAAGATAAAACGAACCTGATAGTACATTTGAATTCAACGCCAGAAGTTACGATAAGAAAACACTCAAAACAATCTCCTAAAATTTTCACACAAGATACTGTTATCATAATCTTATTGGATGGCTAATAATTTCAACTTTAAAGAAGATATTCCAAGCCTAAGCGTAAAATTAGAAAAACCATTCTCCCTATTTGCATCGGAAAATATGCTTGTACGAGTATTTTCTTATAACACCCGCCTGAACATGGCCAAAGTCTCTACAATAACCTCGTTTGATTCAACACAGGCTGCAAACGAAATCGATAACGAACATTTAATTCGCAAGTCTTACTGTCGACTGTAGGCCACTAGAGGAAATAAATTGAACCCCTGCTTTTGATGTAAATTTTAAAAAAGCCATTACTCTGCAATACTTAGTCAAGTTTGGAAGCACTATTTGACATCTTAAATTGCTTATATTGTAACCTATATGGACAAATTTGAACCATTTCTCTAGCTTTTAGGTTCAGCAAAAACATATCAATGGTTCAACATTTCTATAGGTTGTATATATCAATTTGTATAAGTTCGACAAGAAAAATTTTGGCTTTTCCCTTTTAAATTTAAGTTTACATAAATTCCTGTAATTTAAATTTAACAAACTGCTTAAATCAAACATGGCTTAAGATTAACCTCCTACAAGCTTCAGCACTTCTCTGTTATTCATGTATATCTTTTACTTTTACTTTTACTTTTTTTGACATAGTAGGAGCTACTTTTACTTTTTTTGACATAGTCTTAATATATGGCCATGCTTTTAGAGTTGGGTTTAGATGGTCCATAAAGACCAACATTTATCTGCTTCTTATAAGTGTCTTGGGATTCTCGAGCCACAGTTGGAGTTAAAACCTGAAAATGAAAAAATTAATAAACCTAATAACGCCACATATTCTTTTGCATTAAAAAGAAAGTAAACTAGGCTGTGTTGGCTTCGTTTCTAAGTTTTGTTCTTGATTCGGCAGCATTTTTGAGAAAACGGTGGTTGGACAAAGGGGCACCAGTTGGAACAGGGAGCAGTCTTATACCCCCGATGTATTGTGAAAATCTCCAACACCCAACTACTGTCACTTACCAACCAGACACCTAACTCACGTCTCTTTGCTACACGAACACTTCGGCGGTTCGTCTACCTAGCCCGCATGGCAGCAGAACCTCAGCCAGAATTACTTTTAGATTTAATCACTCGACACACGACAGGAAGCGCCTGCGCGGAAGCCCTCAATATAGATGGAATGACAACCTTGATCACTTTCCGTCATTGATTGGTAGTACCCCAGACGAAGCGATCATACTAGCTCAAGACCGTCTGGACTGGAGGCGACGAGGGGCTTCTCTCTTTACGCTGGACCACCAGCAGGAGCAATAAGTCAAGAAAGTCAAGTCAAAGTGTTAATTAAAAAATATCACAAAAAAAACAAAAATGGTCTTTCTTTAACTAAAAAAAACTATTTATAATAATTTTATTATAAGCCAAAAACAGGCCATACAGAACAGTATTCTTAATCACACTCCACAAGAAAAATAACATAAATATCAAGTTTCACTCATTGATGTCAATGCTTCATTTACATATTTACATAACTGCCTGATTGACCTTTTTACAGTCATTTTCAGGGTCCCCGGGAACTCCAAGTTACCACCCTCAAAATACTTTTCCCTTAATAGAGAAAGTTGCTGGCACTCGGTGAGAATATGGGCGACATCCTCAATACCTAGGTTACATCTGGGGCAAGAGTAATCCGCATTTGCATCTGGGGGCACCCTATTTCTTTCAAATACTCTTTTCTATTTTTCAGTGGCAGGCAATTCGCTCGGATCCGAAACCAAGTCCTCAATGTCTTCCCCGGTAATCCTAGTTTAAAATAATATTTGAATCCAAATATCTCTTTTACATGGGAATAACACTTCAATGTTTCAGATGTTTTAACTGCCTGGGTCCACATTTGGACTTCCTAGTCTTTTATTCTTTCAACAATCATAGCCAAAAACGACTCACCCTGATCTGAGGGACCTAGCCCCTCATTCCAAATATATGATAATCCTAATCCATCTAAAACATTTTTTATTTGATACGGCCACGATCTTTTACGTTTCGACCGTAGCATCTCCACATAAGCTGCTTTTGCTAACCTATCTTCTGACAGACTTAGAACCTTTAGCCAGTACCGGATCATCTGGGCTAATCTACTCATTCTCAGCGAAAATATACCTAGGTCACCTTTTATAGCCTGATTGTGGGTCGTTACGTGAAGACCAATTAATCTCTTAAAGTGTTGCAGCTGAATTGATTCTAATTGTGGTGCCGGGTCATGCCCCCAAAGTTCAGCTCCGTAATGGATAGTAGGCAAAACTTTAGAATTAAAAACATATTTATGCATTTTTAGATCTTTTATGCTTGAAAGCCTTGAATTACTTAAAATGGCAGCTGAAACTGCTTTCCCTCTCTTAATCATCTGTTTTACATGCTCTTTCCATCCTCCTTTTGCTGAAAGTGTTACTCCCAAATATTTAAAATTTTCGCTCTCTTTTACTTTTTCACCTTTATAATAAAATTCTACTTTTTGATCATCATTATTCACACGAATTCCTCTAAAAACCACAATCTCAGTCTTTTTAATATTCAACACTAGTTTCTTCCTATCTAAATATTCTTCTAATATACTCAATAGGATTTGGAGCTCCTCTGGTGACTTGCCTATCAACACTGCATCATCAGCAAAAAGCAACAGAGATAACGTCAGGTTCCCTAGTGACACTGTAGGGGCCCATACCTTTTTAAAATGGTCAACAATATCATTTATATACAACGTGAACAACCTAGGCGAAATACTACTACCCTGTTTTACTCCTTTTCTAATTTCAAACGGTGACGATAATGCCTTCCCTAAAACTTTAACTATACCAAATGTGTTTCTATACATATCAGCTAGTATCCTAACGAAAAGTCTTGGTAAGCCTACCTTTAACAGTTCTAAGCACAGGAAAATCCTATCAATACTGTCGAAGGCTTTTTCTAGATCTAAAAATGCAACGTACAACCTATTCTTCCCTTTTGCATATTTCTCTACAAGCGCCTGTAGGACTAAGACCCTATCAATAGCATTATATCCATCCCAAAATCCTGCCTGCTCCTCCTTCAAAATCCTATATTTTTCTAACCAATGAGCTAATCTAGCATCTAGTATTCTTTCTAATATTTTGCTAAGACTAGGTACTAAAGATATCGGTCGATAATTACTGTGATCCGCTGGGTCTCCCTTTTTGAATAGCGGCAAAATCAAGGATGTTTTCCACGGCGATGGCCATTCTCCGGAAGCCAGAACTGAGTTGAAGATAGCCAAGAAGATGGGCATAAATAAAAGTTGGAATTGTTTCAAGATCATTGTTGGGACTCCATCGCTACCAGGTGCTGATCCACCTTCCATGGCGCTTATGCATTCTTCAATTTCTTCTTCCGATGCGGGTTTTATCAGATCATAATCGTGTTCTTTTAGTGGGAATATACTTGTATGCATCTTCATTTAAAATCGAACAGAATCCTTATTCCCCCCCCCCCCCATATTTTCGAGAATTACACCACTGATTGGTTATACTTGAAGTTAAATACCTAGAACACTCATATTTTTTCATATGATTTTTTTACCTAATTCCTTCTGAATTTTAAGACCCGGTTCGAATCTTTTCAGGAAAGGAGGGATGGAGGGAAAGGAAGGGAGAAGGAGGGGTGTTACATGAACCTTACGTTATAGTAACCTAACCTGTGGAAGTATTTCTCCCAGCATTTTCTAATTGTGTCACCATTAATAGCTCGCATGAAAAGGACTGTCTTGAAATTTTGCGCAAATATTCTCATTGCTGATAATTAAGTATTTAGTGTCAAGAAAATGGATAATTATCATTTGTATAGCTATATTTACTGGTAAGGGGATGGGGAGGCTTAGACGCAAAATTCTCCATTTATCAACAAGGTGTAGCATTTTGACCCTTCCACTAAAATATATCCATGAATATTGTTTTAAAATGATCTATGTGCATAATGTCACCCCATTGTGTTTGGGGTCGCCAGGGATCTTGCCCCTCAAAAAGGTATACATTTTAGGCAAGGCCATATTTATGAGACAAAGAGCACAGAAAGGGGGAGTGGATGTTATCTGATCTGAAAAATTCCTTTATTTATTTTTTTTAAAGATTTTGAAAATACATTTTCACTTTTAGGTTTGTTATAAAAAAAACACTAAAATATATTTTTTTTTTTACTGTTTTTTCACTTTTCACTGTTTACTTTTTATGGATATAAAGCTATTTTCCCTGTTTTATGGTTACATATGTAACTTTTGATTGGTAGTGTTGCAAAAATTGTCAGGTTTAAATGTGTTTTCATAACAAACACGTAATATAACGAAAAAAAACACTTTAGATACATATGACTGAATTTCTCCATAGATACAAATTACCTGAGTTATAAAAAGGTCGTACCCATCATGATATTTCGGGGATGGGTTGGTAGGTGTAAAATTTTCAAAATTTCAGATAAAGTGTAGGTTATATAGGAATTAGGAGAAAAATCGTAATTTTTTAGGGGGAGTCTGGAGATCATCTACAGTTGGCAGATTGCAAGATCCTAAAATATCATTATATTTTTGAAAGCTGAAAGAAAAGCAAAAAAGACACAGCTTAAAGACTACAATAAAAAAGCAAAGAAAATGACTCACTTTTGAAAACTACAAAAGATTGGAACGACGAATGCAAGATGTAGAGAAAAGAACAGAAGAACCAAAGGGAAGTGTGTAGTCGAGAACATGTGTCAAGAATCTTCATGCCAAGATCTGGCCCCACTCGGAACAGACTTCCGTCAAAATGAATCCACAGAAGCCTATCTTTTGAATCCCTTAAGAATCCTTCAACTAGGATACTAAAACTTACGTGGAATACAGAATCTCTGGACAAGATCCCCTTTTGAAAAACTTTAGGACATTTTGGCAAACCATCCATTAGATATTTTGGCGTCGTCTTCTGAGGCTTGCAACATTTGGCCATGTCAGTATATCTAAAATAAAAACGACGCTTTTATATATATTAAGATACACTGAGCCTGGAGATAAGCGACAGCCCTCAAGCCTAACGCATAAAAAACGCTGGAGGCAAAGACAGCTTCATTAAATTATAAGCGCCTGAACAAGGGTTTACCGAAGATTGATGAAATGTAAGATTATCGTCTTGCTATTTACATAACATTTACAAGAGACTAGCGCTTTTCTGCAGGTGAATAATTTACTTATATTGGAAGAATAGAAAGATAAGTCTACAAACCAAGCATAGAATATTAGAAGCTACAGTGATGACAGTGGTCAAGTATGGTTCTGAAGCGCGGGCGCTTCGGAAGACGAAGGACGTTCCGTTACATATTTTCCATAGGAACTGCCTACAGATTGACTTGGGTAGCAGTCCGACTGATCGTATCTCTAACAGTAAGCTGTATTAAAAATATAGTTAAATTTCTAGGGCTATAACGACATAACGACTGATATGGCTAAGAAAAGTTCTGCGGATGAAGGAAGACAGATTGCTAAATATCGCCCTTGTCGACCAACTATCTAGGGATAAAGGAAAAGCAGTCGTCCCCAAATGGGATGAAAGAATGTCGTAACGAAAGATTTTAGAGAAAAGAGGACATTTTGGGAGGGTATAAAGCGCTTTGAACAGATTGGGATGGAAGAGAAGCGTAGGTAGCTGTGTTGGCTTCAGGCATCTAAGTGCTACAGAGAGTTGTTGGTTGTAGCAGTAGTTTATGTTCAAGGCCTGTGTGAGAAAAAGAAATTGCCCCATTTTGGTCCATTATAATGCCGTTTCAACACAACAGAGTTAACTTAGTAAAGAGAAAAGTTTCTTCCAGGTATCGTTATTTTATTTTTTCCAGGTCTTTTCAGTTAGAGTAGATGATCGTAGAAAGCTGGTGGGATCTTCGATCGCAAATTTTAATTATACTGCCATTTTAAGGGCCGAATTGGAGAACAAAACTAAGACAGATGTCCCGTTTACTCCCAGTCAGCTTCTTAAGAAGGTTCGTTGTGCCTGTCTATACCCGTGATTATTTTAGAATCACTATAGATGGCATTAAATGATCAGATAGCTGTCTTAAACCAAAACCCAGCAATGAAAAACTGCACACATTGATTTTGATCATGTGCATGATTCAAAGAATTGAAGGACTTTTTTATTCTACATAATGCTTGCCCTGTGTAACTGAATGCCTAAAAAATAGCCCTTGGGTACTAGTCTTTCAAACTTACTCCCCCTCCCTTACCAGCTACATTAATATAGATAATATTCGACCCATAATAGTTTAAAAACAATTTAGACAGTAATTCTAAATGGTCAATTAAACATCTTTAACCAGAACTTAGTAAATACATAATACCCGCATAGTGTTGTATTTCTGCTCAAGTTTTCGTTGAAGAGTTTCTCAAATAGCTAATAAAAAGAATGGTTTGGAACTGCAATAAGGGTTTCAATATAGTAGATTACTTCAAATTTAGAAGAATTTTATAGAACAATATTTGGAGATTCGAATTTTTACTTTTATTATGTGGAACGGTTCTTTAATCAGAATGATTTTAAGGGTATGTACACTTGAAGCAAAGGTCTGACTGCTCCAAACAAATGCCCAACAAGGTTGCTGTTGAGAGAACCGCATAAAAGTATGTGTCTAAAATTACGCATATATTTAGATTTCACTCTGGTAGATGCAAGATCTTTACATGAACCTGATTTCAAAGCGCATAAAATGTCTGTTTTCATCTAAAGCTACAGTATCAACTCCTCTTTACTGAAAGCAAAAAATACATTAAACGGCTATTTTTCTTTCATTAAAACACGTAAAAATGTCTAAAAACTAATCAAAATCCCAGAAGAAAATTGTTTTCGACATGCCCAACTTACAGATACGTGCTTCCAATGTCAATTGCTGCATTTTGGAAATGAGGCCTCATTTTAGTTCTCCTTCCCACTTATTTGACAAACATCAATATTTGTATTTGTCCTTGCAAGATCATTATTCATTTGCAATAAAATTTAATAAGAACAAAACGTCTTCAAACTTACTCTTTATACATCCCATAAGTAGAATGCTTATATTGAATTCTAGGGCCCCTCCGTACCAAACAGGTTTTTCTGGTAGTCCTATTCTACAGGGGCATTACACCTTTCAAAGAGATTTACGCAATTTCTAGTTCAAGGTATATACATGTTTTTTTTTTTTTTACCATCTATTGAATTCTACAAGGCCCCCGTACCAAACAGGTTCTACAGGGCATTACACCTTTGCCAAGAGATTTACGCAATTTAAGGACAAGTTTTTCTGACGTAGATTTCTAGTTCATGATATACAAGTTTTTTTTTAGGTTAAATCCGTGGTCATTCATCTGTAAGTTGATTAGTAGTTTTTTTGTTTTTTTTTAAACTTGGCTAATAGGTTTTTAAACCTATTACTACGAACGCTACATGCATTCCATTTTTGGAACTAGGAGCGAGATTGTGTGATGCTATCAGACTGATTTCGTTTCATGGGTTCATTAATAGAAGGACTAATGTTTTTGAAAAGGGTAATTACTTCTTTAGTTTACGAGATTTGCGAATTTTTTGCGAAAAGATATTTGCGTAAAGGTATTGCGATGGTTAAGAATGCCTCACGGGTAATTAAAGAATGGGATGCTTGCATCAACAATACAAAGAATATGCACAGATACTTAATAGATTTGACGCTTACAAGAGACATTGCTAGAAGGTATTCAATAGCTTAATTGAAAAGTAACGATAGAATGACATTGTGACTTGACCTAGCTTTACCTCGCCGATGTGGTCTGTATAATACATAAGTAACGTTTGAAAAGTATTGTCAATTTAAAAAGAAATGGCTGAAAAGTGGTTTGAGGGGGTTGAGTTGCACGAGGGTTCAGTTAAAGGGGATACAGTTGCACGGGGGTTTCGGTTATACAGGGGTTCAGTTACAAGGTGGATTCAGTTGCACGGGGGTTGAGTTAAATGGGAATTGAGTTCCACGAGAGTAGTGCTTTGTCGTGGTTTAGCCGTGAGGTCCCTTACCACAACCCCAAAGGGCTCCGATCCCCCCACCCCCACCCCGAAGGAACCCCCCGGTCCTCAAAGGTTCTCTAGGCTCCCAAAGGGGCCGTGGTTTACCTTGTAACTTTTACATTCTCTTGATTTTCAAAGTTCCGTTTGAAGGACTCTGTTGTTTTAAGCCAGTGTGATTTTTTCTTTACATGGTGTTCGTTCAAAAAAGCGAGAATTTCTGTTAAATAAATAATTCTTATATTTTTTCCGTCCAATTGAAGGCGAGGATTTCTGTTAAATAAATAATTGTTATACCTTTTAAAATGACTTCACGGGGTTTGAGGGGGCTCTGTTGTTTTAAGCCGTTTGATTTTTTCTTTACATGGTGTTCGTTCAAAAAGCGAGGATATTCCGTGTGATTTTTTTGGGAAGTTTAATGAATTTATTAGTTACCGAGAGTTCAATGACTCCTCCTCTCAATGACTTCCAGGGGTTTTATGACTCCTCCTCACAATGAATTCAGATGGTTTTAGGACTCATCCCCCTAGCCATAACTCCATTCAACCTTGAGCGAAGATATAAAAGTTTGATGAAGTATTTTTCTGCTTAACAACTACATTAATAACTTCCAAGATGATAGGACTTATTTTTTAATTTAATTGAGAATGAAAAGTCAAAGTCTAGCATAAAGAACAAGGTATTTCGGAGGGGGTAGCTAACTTCATATACGGGATAATTTCCATTCGTCTTAGTTTTTAACGATGCTCCTTATTTCTAGTTGAAAATGCTTATTTTTTAATTTAATTGGGAATGAAAAGTCAAAGTCTAACATAAAGAACAAGGTATTTCGGAGGGGGTAGCTAACTTCATATACGGGATAATTTCCATTCGTCTTAGTTTTTAACGATGCTCCTTATTTCTAGTTGAAAATGCTTATTTTTTAATTTAATTGGGAATGAAAAGTCAAAGTCTAACATGAAGAACAAGGTATTTCGGAGGGGGTAGCTAACTTCATCTATGGGATAATTTCCATTCGTCTTAGTTTTTAACGATGCTCCTTATTTCTAGTTGAAAATGCTTATTTTTTTAATTTAATTGGGAATGAAAAGTCAAAGTGCCAGAATGGTTGAAATCCACTAGCTCAGTATTGGAGTCTTAGCTGTTAAATAAATAATTGTTATACCTTTTAAAATGACTTCACGGGGTTTGAGGGGGCTCTGTTGTTTTAAGCCGTTTGATTTTTTCTTTACATGGTGTTCGTTCAAAAAGCGAGGATATTCCGTGTGATTTTTTGGGGAGTTCAATGAATTTATTAGTTACCGAAAGTTCAATGACTCCCCCCCTCAATGACTTCCAGGGGTTTTATGACTCCTCCTCACAATGAATTCAGATGGTTTTAGGACTCATCCCCCTAGCCATAACTCCATTCAACCTTGAGCGAAGATATAAAAGTTTGATGAAGTATTTTTCTGCTTAACAACTACATTAATAACTTCCAAGATGATAGGACTTATTTTTTAATTTAATTGGGCATGAAAAGTCAAATTCTAACATAAAGAACAAGGTATTTCGGAGGGGGTAGCTAACTTCATATACGGGATAATTTCCATTCGTCTTAGTTTTTAACGATGCTCCTTATTTCTAGTTGAAAATGCTTATTTTTTAATTTAATTGTGAATGAAAAGTCAAAGTCTAACATAAAGAACAAGGTATTTCGGAGGGGGTAGCTAACTTCATATACGGGATAATTTCCATTCGTCTTAGTTTTTAACGATGCTCCTTATTTCTAGTTGAAAATGCTTATTTTTTAATTTAATTGGGAATGAAAAGTCAAAGTCTAACATAAAGAACAAGGTATTTCGGAGGGGGTAGCTAACTTCATATACGGGATAATTTCCATTCGTCTTAGTTTTTAACGATGCTCCTTATTTCTAGTTGAAAATGCCTATTTTTTTAATTTAGTTGGGAATGAAAAGTCAAAGTGCCAGAATGGTTGAAATCCACTAGCTCAGTATTGGGGTCTTAGTCCACCAGCCTGAATGGTGGAAATCCACTGGCTCAGTATTGAGGTCTCAGTCCACCAGCCTGAATGGTCGAAATTCACTAGCTCAGAATTGGGGTCTTAGTCCACCAGCCTGAATGGTGGAAATTCACTAGCTCAGAATTGGGGTCTTAGTCCACCAGCCTGAATGGTTGAAATTCACTAGCTCAGAATTGGGGTCTTAGTCAGTGTTCAGATTGGAGCGTTGGGGTCCGACTATCTGGGCTTTAATCGTCAAGACCTGAATGCTAAGCGATGGACATGAGCTCGATTGGGACCCCATTGTGAAAACGGAAAACAAAAAACAAAAAATATATTGTTGATATGTGTGTAGAGCATGGCATGGTTACCGCTAGGGGCAACAGTCTAACCGTTGACGGTTTTAGGTATCCGTGAATAAGTTCTAAGGCAAGAGTGGAAATTGGGACAAATTTTCGGAGGTGCCCACCTCACCTGCTCAGAGTCTCAGGCAAGTGACCCTAAATTTGAAAAAGTGAAAATTGGCTCAGATTTTCTAAACTGAGCTGAGACAATGAATAGATACTATCGGGAAAGTTATTGGAGACGCTGGGCATCCTTGAACAAGTGCTAAATTGAGAGAGGAATTTGGGACAATATTTGGGGGCACCCACCCGCCCAGAGTCTCCGGCAGGTGACCCAAAAATTTAAAAAACACACAGAGACGACAGACACAAAGAGACAAAACACACACAGAGAGGACAAACACACAGAAACGACACATAGAGACGACACATACACAGAGACGATACACACACACAGAGTCAACACACACAGAGAGACGAGACACACACACAGAAATGACAAACACACATAGAGACGACACACACAAAGAGACGTCACACACACACAGATACGAAACACACATAGAGACAACACACACACACACAGAGACAACATCCACACAGAGACAACAAACACACACACAGAGACGACACACTCAAAGTGACGACTTACACATAGAGACGACACACACACAGAGACGACAAACACACAGAGACGACACACATAGAGAGACGACACACACACAGAGACGACACACTCAAAGTGACGACTTATACATAGAGACGACACACACACAGAGACGACAAACACACAGAGACGACAGACAAAAAGAGACGAATCACACACAGAGAGGACAAACACACAGAAACGACACATAGAGACGACACATGCACAGAGACGATACACACACACAGAGTCAACACACACAGAGAGACGAGACACGCACACAGAAATGACAAAACACACATAGAGACGACACACACAAAGAGACGTCACACACACAGATACGAAACACACATAGAGACGACACACACATAGAGACAACACACACACACACAGAGACAACATCCACACAGAGACGACACAGACACACAGAGACGACACACTCAAAGTGACGACTTACACATAGAGACGACACACACACAGAGACGACAAACACACAGAGACGACACAGATAGAGAGACGACACACACACAGAGACGACACACTCAAAGTGACGACTTACACATAGAGACGACACACACACAGAGACGACAAACACACAGAGACGACACACATAGAGAGACGACACGCAAACAGAGACGACAAACACACAGAGACAACACACACACAGATACGAAACACACAAAGCAACGACACACGCACAGAGAGGACAAACACACAGAAACGACACACACACACAGAGACGACACACACATGGAGACAACACAGACATAGAGATGACAGACACACAGATACAAATTGAGACAATATTTGGGGCACCCACCCGCCCAGAGTCTCCGGCTGGTGACCCAAAAATTTAAAAAACACACAGAGACGACAGACACAAAGAGACGAATCACACACAGAGAGGACAAACACACAGAAACGACACATAGAGACGACACATACACAGAGACGATACACACACAGAGTCAACACACACAGAGAGATGAGACACACACACAGAAATGACAAACACACATAGAGACGACACACACAAAGAGACGTCACACACACACACAGATACGAAACACACACAGAGACAACACACACATAGAGACAACGCACACACACACAGAGACAACATCCACACAGAGACAACAAACACACACACAGAGACGACACATTCAAAGTGACGACTTACCCATAGAGACGACACACACACAGAGACGACAAACACACAGAGATGACACACATAGAGAGACGACACACACACAGAGACGACACACTCAAAGTGACGACTTATACATAGAGACGACACACACACAGAGACGACAAACACGCAGAGACGACAGACAAAAAGAGACGAATCACACAGAGAGAGGACAAACACACAGAAACGACACATAGAGACGACACATGCACAGAGACGATACACACACACAGAGTCAACACACACACAGAGAGACGAGACACGCACACAGAAATGACAAAACACACATAGAGACGACACACACAAAGAGACGTCACACACACACAGATACGAAACACACATAGAGACGACACACACATAGAGACAACACACACACACACAGAGACAACATCCACACAGAGACGACACACACACACAGAGACGACACACTCAAAGTGACGACTTACACATAGAGACGACAAACACACAGAGACGACACAGATAGAGAGACGACACACGCACAGAGACGACACACTCAAAGTGACGACTTATACATAGAGACGACACACACACAGAGACGACAAACACACAGAGACGACACACATAGAGAGACGACACGCAAACAGAGACGACAAACACACAGAGACAACACACACACAGATACGAAACACACAAAGCGACGACACACGCACAGAGAGGACAAACACACAGAAACGACACACACACACAGAGACGACACACACATAGAGACAACACAGACATAGAGATGACAGACACACAGATACAAAACACCCACAGAGACGACACACACACACAGAGTCCACTCACACACACAGAGGACAAACACACAGAGACGACAGACACAAAGAGACGAATCACACACAGAGAGGACAAACACACAGAAACGACACATAGAGACGACACATGCACAGAGACGATACACACACACAGAGTCAACACACACAGAGACGACAAGCACACATAGAGACAACACAGACACAGAGACGACACACACACAGAGACGACAACATATAGAGAGACGACACGCACACAGAGACGACAAACACACAGAGACAACACACACACACAGATACGAAACACCCACAGAGACGACACATGCACAGAGACGACACACACACACAGAGTCCACTCACACAGAGAGAGGACAAACACACAGAGACGACAGACACAAAGAGACGAATCACTTGCCTTTCCTTGGCACCTTTCCAAACGAGCGGGGATTCCCCACTGATTCCTACACATTGCAAAAAAGTGACCAGCACGAAAACTCCACGTTTTCAACCAGACTGGTTTTTGACACGACACACAAACAGAGTCATAGTGAGAGAGATATCCAAAAAGTTGGGTTAATCTAGGTTCACTTAGAGTGGCGCGCCTAAGAGTTATTCAAACTATTCAAACTAAATTCAAACTATTTGTATTTGTCCTTGCAAGATCATTATTCATTTGCAATAAAATTTAATAAGAACAAAACATCTTCAAACTTACTCTTTATACATCCCATAGTCCCTTTGTTTAGGCTGATGAAGTGCGTTGTATATACTTCTTGTGGAGACGTCAGTAGCGTCAAATAGGTAACCTGACTTTCAGCAAATGATAAGTCAGATAGACCATTGTTCTCATTAGCTGCGTTCGTTTTCACCGTTCGTCGTTCTTAGTACTAAAAAGATTTTCTCGGTTTTACTCTTAAATTGCGTTTTATTTCGCCGTTCTAAGAACTTCGTTTTAACTGAAAAAACGGCTTGTAAGAGCTTTCCTTAGCCAGATAAAATTTCCAAGTCACAGATAAAATTTCAATCAACCAGAACAACAAAAATGGAAAATATACTTCTGAATGTAGCAAAACAAGCAATAGAGTTGCTAGAGGAAAGTGACTGTTGAGTGACTGTTGCATGGTTCTATAGAGTGCAAATGGGCATTCTTGCTTTTGAATGCTTATGAATGGGCATAGACATTAGATTAGTTGAAATGGGGGTGCAATCCTAAATAGTGGACTCCACATAGGGACACATGTTAAGAAAATATTTTTTACTCCATAATATGGACAATACTCATAGTTGTGGCACTTGGCCTAACACTTAATCAGCCAAATGTCCTTTCTAAATCTTTAGCTTAAGACGTTTGAACAATTGAACATATTCCTAAGGGTATTGAAACCTGGGGTTAGCTGGAGTTTCTTAGCATTAGATGTAATCTAAGACATCTAGAAATTCCTCCCATGATTTTTCCAAGTGACCCCTAAGGAATTTTTGAAAGTTTGGAAAGCAATTTATCCCAAAAATGCTTCCAGAACTTTCTGAAGATTTCAAAACTGTGCCACATATACGAAAAACAAATCACTACCATTTTTTAGATGAAAGACCCCATCAACAAAATCTACAAAATTAAATATCAATAAACTTGTTTTCTGTCATGTTTTTTTTTATTTTAAAACTTGGCGCCCAAAAGTAAAACTAAAGTTGCGGAACGGAGTATGAGGCTCAGTTCGTAGTTCTAAGAACAACGGTACTAAGAACGAAGAACGGCATTTCAAAGAACGGCTTATAAGCGAAACATTTCATAGAACGGCGAAAACGAACGGCTTAATTATAAAACCGAGGATTTGATTTCCATAGAGCGACGAAAACGAACGGAGCTATTGTCAGATATAGACTCATCAGAGCTTTTGCTTGTATTCAAATAGAAACTTATTAAGAATAGGATAGACCTTTCCGACGTCGGAAGACGTAACGTAAAGCTATTGGTAAACGCTAACGTTGTAACGCTAAAATTTGAATAGTTCAAGGGCTGGAGAGACATAATTCCTGTGTTTCAAAAGCTTTTGCGTGCGGACAGCGAACATGATTTTTCTATAAAAAAAAAAAAAAAAATGCAGCCCTTCTTTTCAATATTTAGCATGGACACTCAGAAAAGAAAACTGGTTTGGAGTAGAAGGGCCTTATTGACTCCCAGGACTCACCCCTGCTGCCACCTATAACTTTTTTACATAATTCATGGATGGTTATGTGTGTTGGTCGATTTATTTGATGTTTTTCATGGATGTTTTATGGATTTTGTCAGTGAGAATTTGAAAAAACAGGAACTTTGTCACATTTTTGTATGTTTTTATGGATTTTGTCAGTGAGAATTTGAAAAAACAGGAACTTTGTCACATTTATGTCTGTTTTTATGGATTTTGTCAGTGAGAATTTGAAAAACAGGAATTTTGTCACTTTCATGGATTATTGAGTCATTAACCAAATCGTTTCCGGGCAAAGTTAATGACACTTCCTTCCTGTTGTTGTTCGAGGCAAAGTTAATGACACTTCCTTCTTGTTGTTGTTCGAGGCAGATGTTATGAGTTTCCGGGAAACAGTATTTGTTGTTGTTGTTCGAGCCAAATGTTATGAGTTTCCGGGAAACAGTTAGATCGCGTGTTTCCAATATTTGTTGTTGTTGCTCGAGGCAAATGTTATGAGTTTCCGGGAAACAGTTAGATCGCGTGTTTCCAATATTTGTTGTTGTTGCTCGAGGCAAATGTTATGAGTTTCCGGGAAACAGTTAGATCGCGTGTTTCCAGTATTTGTTGTTGTTGTTCGAGCCAAATGTTATGAGTTTCCGGGAAACAGTTAGATCGCGTGTTTCCAGTATTTGTTGTTGTTGTTCGATGCAAATGTTATGAGTTTCCGGGAAACAGTTAGATCGCGTGTTTCCAGTATTTGTTGTTGTTTCCGAGGCAAATGTCAAGGTCAATGTTGTTGTTGTTTTGGGCAAGCTCCCAGCGAATGTCAAGGGGAACCACGTGGTTAATGAGGTCAATGGTCTCTTTCTCCAGGTGTGTTTTTGGCACGCTCTCAGCGAATGTTATGATCCGAGTATTTGTTGTTGTTGTTGTTTTTGGCACGCTCTCAGCGAATGTTATGATCCAGAAATAGGAAATAGATTGTTTCTGGGCAAAGTTAATTAATGTCTGACAGATGACGTCAAGTTAATTAATGTCTATGGATTTCGACCAGAATTGTTTCCGAGGCAAAGTTTAGATCACACATGACAGATGATGTCATGATTGATTGAATTGTCTCCGGCGCGAAGTTTATTAATGTCTGGAGTTCTTCCAGAAGAACTGTCTCTGAGCGAATGTTTAGATCTTAGCGCGGGAATCAGGTTTCCAAATAATTTGAAATGCGCCAGCGCAGAGATGCCAAACAAGAGGAACTCGCTGAAATTACGTTTAGGGATAATTTTGGCGAAACCGTTTTAGCCATTTTATGGAATTATTTCGGCGAAACAGTCAGAGACATTATAAAAGATGATTTTAGAAAAGGTTTTAGAAGAGAATTTAATGGTAAAACTCTGTGCTCGTTATAATACACAAGTTCCATTTGAACAGTGTTGTGAGGTCCTCTACCCCAACCCCAAAGGGTTCCAATCCCCCTACCCCAACCCCGAAGGAAGTCCCGGTACTCAAAGGTCCCCCAAGCTCCCAAAGGGCCCCAGACCCCAAAGGCCCTCCCCAGACCCCCAAAGGCCCTCCCCGGGCCCCCAAAGGCCCATCGAGCTCCCAAAAGACCACCGGGGTCCCAAAGGCCTTCACCCGGTCCCCAAATGTCCCCCAGGCTCCCAACTGGCCCCCCGGACCCCCAAAGGCCCTCCCCCGGTCCCCAAAGGTCCCCCAGGCTCCCAAAGGGCCCCGGACCCCCAAAGCCCCCCCCCACCCCCCGATCCCCAAAGGTCCACCGGGCTCCCAAAGGACCATTCGGTCCTCAAGGGCCTCCAGACCCACAAAGGCTCTCCCCGGGCTCCCAAAGCACCGCCCAGCCATTGGTTTAGTTTTAGTTAAAAGTATAGAGTGTTTTAGCTTAGAGTCATAACTTAGAGTTTTTGTTGAAGCTCTAGTTTAGTTTAATTTTAGTTAAGAGTTTGATGTTTTACCTTTGAGTTTCAGTTAGAGTTCTAGTTTAGTTTAGTTTTAGTTAAGAGTTTGTAGTTTTAGCTTAGAGTCTTAGCTTAGAGTTTAAGTTAGAGTTATTGTGTAGTTTAGTTTTAGTTAAGAGTTTAGAGTTTTACCTTAGAGTCTTAGCTTAGAGTTTTAGTTAGAGTGGAAGTTTAGTTTAGTTACAGTTAAGAATTTAGAGTTTTAGCTTAGAGTCATAGCCTAGAGTTTTACTTAAAGTTATAGTTTGGCTAAGTTTTAGTTAAGAGTTTTGAGTTTTAGCTTAGAGTCTTAGCTTAGAGTTTTTTTGTTAGAGTTCTAGTTTAGTTTAATTTTAGTTAGGAGTTTGATGTTTTACCTTTGAGTTTCAGTTAGAGTTCTAGTTTAGTTTAGTTTTAGTTAAGAGTTTAGAGTTTTTAGCTTAGAGTTTTTGTTGAAGTTCTAGTTTAGTTTAGTTTTAGTTAATAGTTTAGAGTTTTAGCTTAGAGTTTTTGTTAGAGTTCTAGTTTAGTTTAATTTTAGTTAAGAGTTTGATGTTTTACCTTTGAGTTTCAGTTAGAGTTCTAGTTTAGTTTAGTTTTAGTTAAGAATTTAGAGTTTTTAGCTTAGAGTCTTAGCTTAGAGTTTTTGATGAAGTTCTAGTTTAGTTTAGTTTTAGTTAATAGTTTAGAGTTTTAGCTTAGAGTCTTAACTTAGAGTTTTTGTTAGAGTTCTAGTTTAGTTTAATTTTATTTTAGAGTTTTAGCTTAGTCTTAGCTTAGAGTTTTTTTTGTTAGAGTTCTAGTTTAGTTTACTTTTAGTTAAGAGTTTGATTTTTTTACCTTTGAGTTTCAGTTAGAGTTTTAGTTTAGTTTTAGTTAAGAGTTTGGTGTTTTACCTTAGAGTCTTAGCTTAGAGTTTTAATTTGAGTTCTAGTTTAGTTTAGTTTTAGTTAAGATTTTAGAATTTTAGCTTAGAGTTTTTTGTTAGAGTTCTAGTTTAGTTTAATTTTAGCTAAGAGTTTGATTTTTTACCTCTGAGTTTCAGTTAGAGTTCTAGTTTAGTTTTAGTTAAGAGTTTGGTGTTTTACCTTAATGTCTTAGCTTAGAGTTTTTAGTTAGAGTTCTAGTTTAGTTTAGTTTTGGTTAAGAGTTTAGAATTTTAGCTTAGAGTCTTAGCTTAGAGTTTTTTTTAGAGTTCTAGTTTATTTTAGTTTTAGTTAAGAGTTTAGAGTTTTTGTTGAAGTTTTAGTTTATTTTAGTTTTAGTTAATAGTTTAGAGTTTTAGCTTAGAGTCTTAGCTTAGAGTTTTTGTTAGAGTTGAAGTTTAGTTTATTAATAGTTAAGAGTTTAGAGTTTTAGCATAGAGTCTTAGCTTAGAGTTTTTGTTAGAGTTCTAGTTTAGTTTACATGTAGTTAAGAGTTTAGAGTTTTAGCTTAGAGTCTTAGCAGAGAGTTTTCGTTAGAGTTCTAGTTTTGTTTAGTTTTAGTTAAGAGTTTAGAGTTTTAGCCTAGAGTCTTATCTCAGAGTTTTTGTTAGAGTTCTAGTTTAGTTTTAGTTAAGAGTTTAGAATTTTAGCTTAGAGTCTTAGCTTAGAGTTTTATGTTAGAGTTCTAGTTTATTTTAGTTTTAGTTAAGAGCTTAGAGTTTTTAGCTGAGAGTCATAGCATAGAGTTTTTGTTGAAGTTCTAGTTTAGTTTAGTTTTAGTTAATAGTTTAGAGTTTTAACTTAGAGTCTTAGCTTAGAGTTTTTGTTAGAGTTGAAGTTTAGTTTAGTAATAGTTAAGAGTTTAGAGTTTTAGCATGGAGTCTTAGCTTAGAGTTTTTGTTAGAGTTCTAGTTTAGTTTACATATAGTTAAGAGTTTGGAGTTTTACCTTAGAGACCTAGCTTAGAATTTTAGTTTAGTTTAGTTTTAGTTAAGAGTTTAGAGTTTTTTAGCTTAGAGTCTTAGTTTAGAGTTTTTGTTAGAGTTCTAGTTTAGTTTAGTTTTAGTTGAGAGTTTGGTGTTTTACCTTAGAGTTTTTGTTGAAGTTCTAGTTTAGTTTAGTTTTAGATAAGAGTTTAGAATTTTAGCTTAGAGTCTTAGCTTAGAGTTTTTTGTTAGAGTTCTAGTTTATTTTAGTTCTAGTTAAGAGTTTAGAGTTTTTAGCTGAGAATCATAGCCTAGAGTTTTTGTCGAAGTTCTAGTTTAGTTCAGTTTTACTTAAAAGTTTAGAGTTTTAGCTTAGAGTCTTAGCTTAGAGTTTTTGTTAGAGTTGAAGTTTATTTTAGTTTTAGTTAAGAGCTTAGAGTTTTTATCTTAGAGTCTTAGCTTAGAGTTTTTGTTAGAGTTCTAGTTTAGTTTAGATATAGTTAAGACTTTGGAGTTTTACCCTAGGGACTTAGCTTAGAGTTTTTGCTAGAGTTGAAGTTTAGTTTAGTAATAGTTAAGAGTTTAGAGTTTTAGCATAGAGTCTTAGCTTAGAGTTTTTGTTAGAGTTCTTGTTTAGTTTACATATAGTTAAGAGTTTGGAGTATTACCTTAGAGACCTAGCTTAGACCTAGCTAGACCTTAACTCTAACAAAAACTCTAAACTAAGACTCTAAGCTAAAAAACTCTAAACTCTTAACTATATGTAAACTAAACTAGAACTCTAACAAAAACTCTAAGCTAAGACTCCATGCTAAAACTCTAAACTCTTAACTATTACTAAACTAAACTTCAACTCTAACAAAAACTCTAAGCTAAGACTCTAAGGTAAAACTCAAAACTATTAACTAAAACTAAACTAAACTAGAACTTCAACAAAAACTCTATGCTATGACTCTCAGCTAAAAACTCTAAGCTCTTAACTAAAACTAAAATAAACTAGAACTCTAACATAAAACTCTAAGCTAAGACGCTAAGCTAAAATTCTAAACTCTTAACTAAAACTAAACTAGAACTCTAACAAAAACTCTGAGATAAGACTCTAGGCTAAAACTCTAAACTCTTAACTAAAACTAAACTAAACTAGAACTCTAACAAAAACTCTCTGCTAAGACTCTAAGCTAAAACTCTAAAATCTTAGCTAAAACTAAACTAAACTAAAACTCTAAGCTAGGTCTCTAAGATAAAACTCTAAACTCTTAACTACATGTAAACTAAACTAGAACTCTAACAAAAACTCTAAGCTAAGACTCTATACTAAAACTCTAAACTCTTAACTATTAATAAACTAAACTTCAACTCTAACAAAAACTCTAAGCTAAGACTCTAAGCTAAAACTCTAAACTATTAACTAAAACTAAAATAGACTAAAACTTCAACAAAAACTCTAAACTCTTAACTAAAACTAAAATAAACTAGAACTCTAAAAAAAACTCTAAGCTAAGACTCTAAGCTAAAATTCTAAACTCTTAACCAAACTAAACTAAACTAGAACTCTAACTAAAAACTCTAAGCTAAGACATTAAGGTAAAACACCAAACTCTTAACTAAAACTAAACTAGAACTCTAACTGAAACTCAGAGGTAAAAAATCAAACTCTTAGCTAAAATTAAACTAAACTAGAACTCTAACAAAAAACTCTAAGCTAAAATTCTAAAATCTTAACTAAAACTAAACTAAACTAGAACTCAAATTAAAACTCTAAGCTAAGACTCTAAGGTAAAACACCAAACTCTTAACTAAAACTAAACTAAAACTCTAACTGAAACTCAAAGGTAAAAAAATCAAACTCTTAACTAAAATTAAACTAAACTAGAACTCTAACAAAAAAAACTCTAAGCTAAGACTAAGCTAAAACTCTAAAATAAAATTAAACTAAACTAGAACTCTAACAAAGACTCTAAGCTAAAACTCTAAACTATTAACTAAAACTAAACTAAACTAGAACTTCAACAAAAACTCTAAGCTAAGACTCTAAGCTAAAAACTCTAAATTCTTAACTAAAACTAAACTAAACTAGAACTCTAACTGAAACTCAAAGGTAAAACATCAAACTCTTAACTAAAATTAAACTAAACTAGAACTCTAACAAAAACTCTAAGCTAAGACTCTAAGCTAAAACTCTAAACTATTAACTAAAACTAAACTAAACTAGAACTTCAACAAAAACTCTAAGCTAAAAACTCTAAACTCTAAACTAAAACTAAACTAAACTAGAACTCTAACTGAAACTCAAAGGTAAAACATCAAACTCTTAACTAAAATTAAACTAAACTAGAACTCTAACAAAAAAACGCTAAGCTGAGACTCTAAGCTAAAACTCAAAACTCTTAACTAAAACTTAGCCAAACTATAACTTTAAGTAAAACTCTAGGCTATGACTCTAAGCTAAAACTCTAAATTCTTAACTGTAACTAAACTAAACTTCCATTCTAACTAAAACTCTAACCTAAGACTCTAAGGTAAAACTCTAAACTCTTAACTAAAACTAAACTACACAATAACTCTAACTTAAACTCTAAGCTAAGACTCTAAGCTAAAACTACAAACTCTTAACTAAAACTAAACTAAACTAAAACTCTAACTGAAACTCAGAGGTAAAACATCAAACTCTTAACTAAAATTAAACTAAACTAGAGCTTCAACAAAAACTCTAAGTTATGACTAAGCTAAAACACTCTATACTTTTAACTAAAACTAAACCAATGGCTGGGTGGTCCTTTGGGAGCCCGGGGAGAGCCTTTGTGGGTCTGGAGGCCTTTGAGGACCGAATGGTCCTTTGGGAGCCCGGTGGACCTTTGGGGATCGGGGGGGCCTTTGGGGGTCCGGGGCCCTTTGGGAGCCTGGGGGACCTTTGGGGACCAGGGGAGGGCCTTTGGGGGTCCGGGGGGCCAGTTGGGAGCCTGGGGGACATTTGGGGACCGGGTGAAGGCCTTTGGGACCCCGGTGGTCTTTTGGGAGCTCGATGGGCCTTTGGGGGCCCGGGGAGGGCCTTTGGGGGTCTGGAGAGGGCCTTTGGGGTCTGGGGGCCCTTTGGGAGCTTGGGGGACCTTTGAGTACCGGGACTTCCTTCGGGGTTGGGGTAGGGGGATTGGAACCCTTTGGGGTTGGGGTAGAGGACCTCACAACACTGTTCAAATGGAACTTGTGTATTATAACGAGCACAGAGTTTTACCATTAAATTCTCATCTAAAACCTTTTCTAAAATCATCTTTTATAATGTCTCTAACTGTTTCGCCGAAATAATTCCATAAAATGGCTAAAACGGTTTCGCCAAAATTATCCCTAAACGTAATTTCAGCGAGTTCCTCTTGTTTGGCATCTCTGCGCTGGCGCATTTCAAATTATTTGGAAACCTGATTCCCGCGCTAAGATCTAAACATTCGCTCAGAGACAGTTCTTCTGGAAGAACTCCAGACATTAATAAACTTCGCGCCGGAGACAATTCAATCAATCATGACATCATCTGTCATGTGTGATCTAAACTTTGCCTCGGAAAAAATTCTGGTCGAAATCCATAGACATTAATTAACTTGACGTCATCTGTCAGACATTAATTAACTTTGCCCGGAAACAATCTATTTCCTATTTCTGGATCATAACATTCGCTGAGAGCGTGCCAAAAACAACAACAACAACAAATACTCGGATCATAACATTCGCTGAGAGCGTGCCAAAAACACACCTGGAGAAAGAGACCATTGACCTAATTAACCACGTGGTTCCCCTTGACTTTCGCTGGGAGCTTGCCCAAAACAACAACAACATTGACCTTGACATTTGCCTCGGAAACAACAACAAATACTGGAAACACGCGATCTAACTGTTTCCCGGAAACTCATAACATTTGCCTCGAGCAACAACAACAAATATTGGAAACACGCGATCTAACTGTTTCCCGGAAACTCATAACATTTGCCTCGAACAACAACAACAAATACTGGAAACACGCGATCTAACTGTTTCCCGGAAACTCATAACATTTGCCTCGAGCAACAACAACAAATATTGGAAACACGCGATCTAACTGTTTCCCGGAAACTCATAACATTTGGCTCGAACATCAACAACAAATATTGGAAATACGCGATCTAACTGTTTCCCGGAAACTCATAACATTTGGCTCGAACAACAACAACAAATACTGTTTCCCGGAAACTCATAACATCTGCCTCGAACAACAACAAGAAGGAAGTGTCATTAACTTTGCCTCGAACAACAACAGGAAGGAAGTGTCATTAACTTTGCCCGGAAACGATTTGGTTAATGACTCAATAATCCATGAAAGTGACAAAATTCCTGTTTTTCAAATTCTCACTGACAAAATCCATAAAAACAGACATAAATGTGACAAAGTTCCTGTTTTTCAAATTCTCACTGACAAAATCCATAAAAACATACAAAAATGTGACAAAGTTCCTGTTTTTTAAAATTCTCACTGACAAAATCCATAAAACATCCATGAAAAACATCAAATAAATCGACCAACACACATAACCATCCATGAATTATGTAAAAAAGTTATAGGTGGCAGCAGGGGTGAGTCCTGGGAGTCAATAAGGCCCTTCTACTGTTTGGTCAAGACGTCAATTATTATATTAAGTGAGATTGCAGATATGTATGTTTCTTCCTCTTTTCTTAGATGAATAGTTTGCCTCATCCCTTTTTCCCTTAGTTAAAAAGTAAGATTAAATATGACATTCTGACAATATGACCAAGTGATGCAAAAATGCTCTCAAACGGGACACAGTGAAAGTTGCCAAACTTTTGCTAGTCCTGGCCGGAAAGCTGGTCTCTATTTATTTCCGAATCTTATACTGGGACTAAAAGGAATATTCTGGAGATGTGGGAACACTTTTAACAGCCATATCAGTTCGGACAAGATCTTATTGTAATTAATCGCAAAAGCTTTTTATGGTTAAGCAAAAATAAGTGAAAGTTTCTAACACAATATTATCTACTTTTATTTTTTTTATCTATTTTCCTTTTAACTTTAACTCCCCCCCCCCCTCCCCAATTACACTTGCTTGCAACCAGGGTGACCGGGACAAGCTGCCCCAGGCTCCGTGGTTGGAGGGATGTTGGGAGGATGCCGTGGATGGGGTTTCTGAGCCTTTTTTTATTTATGTTTAATTCGAGATGGGGACGCCGTAATTCATTTTGCCCCGGGCGCCACCAACCCTGGGAACGGCCCTGCTTGAAATCTCTCCATTAAACAAGCATAATAATTTTGTCAAAAAGAGATCTCCTAAGAATCAAACAACTTTTTTTCCGACGTAAATAATTACAATAGTTTTTTTTTCTTTTTTTTCTGAGACCACACACTGCCTACCTATGAACCTTTTTCTAAGACCACACTGCTTTTCTATGACGAACTTTTTTCAAAGGAATTTCTCCCACGCTTTTGACATCAAATTGGTTATATTTATATCATTTAACGATTTATATTTGTTATTCACACTATCCATAACATTCACTTCATATTTACGTCTATATTATAATATTTATATTATTCATAGTAAGGTATATAGTAAGCAAATTAGACATTTTAAGGTTAATGTTCGCTGTTCAATTTTTGGTCTGTTATTTTTTCTACTCTCCTGCTGTTCGAATGTATAAACAACAGTCACCAATTCTGCTATCATCCATAAATGAAATTCAACTTAATCGATCTACCAAAATAAACTTTTGAAATTTAATTTACATTATATTTTAGGTCGAAAGCAAGTTGAATATAGGCTGAAAATTGCTGAAAAATAATTTTCTATTTTTTAAGCATGTTAAGATAATTCTCCAGGAAAAAGACTTGGCAACATCATAATTCTAGCCCTGCGAATGGACAGATCTGAGGCTAATGAATCAAACAATATAAATATCTTATCCTTTCGGGCAAGTTACAACTGCAGACTTTTCGCAAAATCACCTCTTTCAGTGGGAATGTATACCTTAAGTAATATTCCAGAGAATAGACAGAAAAAGCTCTCTCCCTTACCTTGGGTTCATTAAGATATTACTGGCAGAGCTTCAACCACTAAGGGATGGATTCTTTACGTAAATAACTTTTTTTGAAGAATTTAGCGTGTCCCTCCTCTTTCCTGCGCGTATCCTCACTGAAAATGGGCTAAAATCTGTGGTGAAGTTCTATTTTTGTTCTTTTTTGGTTAAATGGAGTTCTCTACTTTTTTTTGAAAAAGTTTTTTTTTAATTATTATCAAGTTAATGGCCTTTTAAGCTTCCTTTAGGTAAATACGCGTAAAATCTTGGGTGACACAATTTAAATATCACGAGGGGGTATCAGAATTTAAACCTTGCTAAATCCAAGGTGGGGAAATTCAATGATAGGGTGAAACCCAACCCAAGTTTTTAACCACTGAGAAAGTCAGCTGTACGATTCGACCTAATTCCTGACTCGCTACAAAGTATACCTAATTCCAGATTTGGCGTAAATATGCAACAATACTCAAATAGAAAATTTCTTGTCTGTTGACTTTATTTATCTCTTGGGGGAGAGATCATTGACAGTATGCTAGAGGAACGATTTCATCATATTCCTTCTGTGTAAGCATGTATTCTTAAACAGTTGAATACGATAACATAGACACAACTAGTTTCGTCTATTAGAAAAATTTATAAGAAAATCTGATCATAATTATTAAAAATGTGAGTGGGGTTTCATCATTGTTTTATAGCAAACCAGGGGCGTAATTTGCCAGGAACAGGGGAGGGGGGCAACTGTCCCTCCCAGACCTCGGCCCCCCTCCCCCGCTGAAATGTATTTTCTTCAAAAATCTTGTCAAAACTAAGACAAGCTTGCATAATTCAAGCATCCGCTGAAACGGGTCAGTTGTCTTCCCCCCCCCCAGGATTTTAACGAAATTACGCCACTGTAGCACAAGAAAATATAAGATACACTCATTGTGTACGTAATTTTGAATAGCTTTACTAGTATATAGTATATAGTATATAGCTTTGCTAGTATATATATATATATATATATATATATATATATATATATATATATAATATATATATATATATATATATATATATATATATATATATATATATAATAAACAGCTTTTTTTATAGTTAAAAAAAAGCTGTTAATAGTTAGTAAAAAAAAACGCTAAAACAGCATTTTTTTTTTTTAGTTTCGGCTTTTTCAAGCCAGAAGATAGGAGGAAGAATTGAATGTGGAATGACAAACGAAGAAACAGAGATTATGAATGTGGAAATTGAATATGAATATGACAAAAACGAAAACTACTATGGAATGACGAGAGAAGAAGACGTTTGTCTACGTGGATATTATTGTAAGGATATGACATGGCATCATTTGACAGACGGGCAATCGACAATCAATGGGCTCTGTAGTATAAAACCTAAATGTGAGGATATGGCATGGCATGAATTGCCCCACGACACCTGGTGTAGAAATTATTGTTTTGCAGACCTGAATATTGCAGAACGAATGAAGAAACTTCAAAAATGGATAAAGCAAGATCATACTAATTTTTGCAAATTTGCTACTGTGAATAAGCAACTTGAAAGAATGCTCGACTTTGGTTTTTTCCAATTCCCGAATCCATTTGATTCCGTTGAGTTAGAGGAGAAAGGTGTTAGAGCTGAAATGTGTTTTTACTCTAATAAATGGATGTGCAGAATAAACTTTAGACTAGCAAATGAAAGGTTTCACTTATCGCTTGCCCTTTCATATTTTATTCTTTGTATCCGATCAGGTTTTTTAAAATGATTCTATATAAGGATTATTTAGAGCATTTTGTCGTTCTTATGTATTTAAAATATTATGTGTTTCAGGTTTTAGAATTATAAATCGATTTCGGAAATTTCTGTTAATTTTTACAATAATGGGAGGTCATGTTAAGGTTTTGTTTACTCAGTCTCTGAAATGGTTTCCTTTGTTCTTGCTATAATTTTTTCCAGACTATAATTTGTTCTTGCTATATATATATATATATATATATATATATATATATATATATATATATATATATATTATATATATATATATATATATATATATATATACATATATATATATATATATATATATATATATATATATATATATTATATATATATATATATATATATTATATATATATATATATATATATATATACATATATATATATATATATATATATATATATATATATATATATATATATATATATATATATATAGTATATATATATATATATATATATATATATATATATATATATATATATATATATATATATATATATATTATATATATACATTATATATATTATGTTTTAGAGTTTTAGAGTTAATTAAAACTGAGATTAAAACTGATTAGAGTTATTATGTTAAAACTGATTAGAGTTATTATGTTTTAGAGTTAATTACTTGGCAAAAAAAAAAAAAAAAGACTGTCATCCTAATCCAGCAATTGAGACAAATGTGCACTTAAACGAGGTTTTGACCTTACTCATCTATCCAACTACCTAGGACCAAACAGTATAATCTAATCCGTTGAGTTAGAGGAGAAAGGTGTTGGGAGCTGAAATGTGTTTTTACTCTAATAAATGGATGTGCAGAATAAACTTTAGACTAGCAAATTTGTCTTTTAGTAGGTGTATCTTGAAGGTGTAGCTTGAAAGGTTTCACTTATCGCTTGCCCTTTCATATTTTATTCGGAATTATAAATTGATTTCGGAAATTTCTGTTAACTTGTACAATAATGGGAGGTCATGTTAAGGTTTTGTTTACTCAGTCTCTGAAATGGTTTCCTTTGTTCTTGCTATAATTTTTTCCAGACTATAATTTGTTCTTGCTATAATATATATATATATATATATATATATATATATATATATATATATATATATATATATATATATATATATATATATATATATATATATATATATATATATATATATATATATATATATATATATACATATATATATATATATATATATATATATATATATATATATATATATAATATATATATATAATATATATATATATATATATATATATATATTTATATATATATATATATATATATATATATATATATATATATATATATATTTATATATATATATATATATATATATATATATATATATATATATATATATATATATATATATATATATATATATATATATATATATATATATATATATATATATATATATATATATATATATATATTTATATATATATATATATATATATATATATATATATATATATATATATATATATATATATATATATATATATATATATATATATATATATATATATACATTTATATATATATACATTATATATATATTATGTTTTAGAGTTTTAGAGTTAATTAAAACTGAGATTAAAACTGATTAGAGTTATTATGTTAAAACTGATTAGAGTTATTATGTTTTAGAGTTAATTGCTTGGCAAAAAAAAAAAACTGTCATCCTAATCCAGCAATTGTTAGTCTTGCTAGCAATTGCTGGTCAAAAGAAAAATTTGCTAGTCTAAAGTTTATTCTGCACATCCATTTATTATAGTAAAAACACATTTCAGCTCTAACACCTTTCTCCTCTAACTCAACGGAATCAAATGGATTCGGGAATTGGAAAAAACCAAAGTCGAGCATTCTTTCAAGTTGCTTATTCACAGTAGCAAATTTGCAAAAATTAGTATGATCTTGCTTTATCCATTTTTGAAGTTTCTTCATTCGTTCTGCAATATTCAGGTCTGCAAAATAATAATTTCTATACCATGTGTCGTGGGGCAATTCATGCCATGCCATATCCTCACATTTAGGTTTTATACTACAGTGCCCATTGATTGTCGATTGCCCGTCTGTCAAATGATGCCATGTCATATCCTTACAATAATATCCACGTGGACAAACGTCTTCTTCTCTCGTCATTCCATAGTAGTTTTCGTTTTCGTCATATTCATATTCAATTTCCACATTCATAATCTCTATTTCTTCGTTTGTCATTCCACATTCAATTCTTCCTCCTATCTTCTGGCTTGAAATAGCCGAAACTATAAAAAAAAAATGCTGTTTTAGCGTTTTTTTTACTAACTATTAACAGCTTTTTTTAACTATAAAAAAAGCTGTTTATTATATATATATATATATATATATATATATATATATATATATATATATATATATATATATATATATATATATATATATATATATATATATATATATATATATATATATATATATATATATATATACATTATATATATATATATTATGTTTTAGAGTTTTAGAGTTAATTAAAACTGAGATTAAAACTGATTAGAGTTATTATGTTAAAACTGATTAGAGTTATTATGTTTTAGAGTTAATTACTTGGCAAAAAAAAAGACTGTCATCCTAATCCAGCAATTGAGACAAATGTGCACTTAAACGAGGTTTTGACCTTGCTCATCTATCCAACTACCTAGGACCAAACAGTATAATCTAATCCGTTGAGTTAGAGGAGAAAGGTGTTAGAGCTGAAATGTGTTTTTACTCTAATAAATGGATGTGCAGAATAAACTTTAGACTAGCAAATTTTTCTTTTAGTAGGTGCATCTTGAAGGTGTAGCTTGAAAGGTTTCACTTATCGCTTGCCCTTTCATATTTTATTCTTTGTATGTGTTTTGTTCATTCCAAATTTTATTCTTTATATGGTGGTAAGTTTGTTTGTTGTATATCCTGATTTATGTGAATAAAGTATTTCAAACTTAAAATTACCATTCTGTTCGTATCTGTAGGATTTTTATTAAAATTAAACTTAAAAAAGCTTTTTTATAAAAAGATCAATCTATTAGATTTTAAATTTTGACTTGGGGGGGGGGGACAAGAGGAAAGGACAATAAATCTTGAAAGAAAAATGTGATTGTATTGACTCTTAGTACGAAATACTTTTTTTGCGTTGAGAAGACACTCGATTCTAATTTAAGAACCATGGGAGCCTTAATCAGGAAACAAACTTGGTTATATGGGACAAATGGTGCAACCTCCAATCCCGAACAGTCGTGATTTTTATAAATTTTCCATGAGACTTGTGAACCAAGTCTATTCGGCTTTGCTTTGGTTTATTGTTCTTAACTCCCTACAAAAATTAATCATTATCATAATTTAAAACTGGTCTTGGCGTTTTTTACTAATCTTGCGCAAATAAAATTGAAAATCTTTTTCTGTTCTGTTTCTTCAACAAAATATATGTAATTTTTTTTTGTTCTGACATGAAAACACATTACTTCAATACAGTCTAGATGAAATAACACTTGTGTCTTTCTTTTATAGAAAGCATGATGGTCATGCAGTTGCTAGTATTTTCCTTATATAAAACATTCCGTGTCCCTACAACACTCATGGTGACTACAATCACCGTTAAGTATTCATTTATTCTTTCATCATCGTTTGGATCCTAATGAGTTTCTTTTTTGGACCCCTTTTATCTGCAAAAGGAAAATGTACAATTTGCAATCAAAACCATTTTTTTGTAAATTTTTTACTTAAGTAACCCAAACTTGTCCACAAAATTGGAAATAACAAAAAAAACATGTAAATTAAATACGACAAAATTATTAAAATCTAAGAATAAAACAGAAGAAAAGAGACAAAAACTGCCAGCAAGAACTAATACAGAACAAGCAGTATTTTTCTATTTTTTGAATTTTCTAACTTCTTTTGACAGATATTCAAAGCATAGCACAACAGCCTGATCTACGCAATGACATACTTCAATACCGAACACGAATTTTTTTCATCTTATCATATTCATCATATCATATTCAATCATATTCATCATCTTCAGTAACTTCGGCACCGGTTTCATCATGTTCTAAGATGCTTTAAGTTTTAGTTGGGGTCATTTATTTTACTAGGTTTGTTATGTGAGTTCAAATAGTCTTGACTTAACCCATATATTCGATGTTTTTCATTTTGTTTTTTTATTAATCACCCTTGGTTCACTTAGAAAAATTACTGCAATTGAAAGTTATTCGTCAACCATATCAATGAGTTTCTTAAATTGCCGTTTTGTTCACCGAGATTTTAAAGTCGCCCAACATTTACGGGCAAAATAATCAAAGGTGAAAGAGCGTGGTTGAAATGGATCAGGAGGATGATTTACTCCATGATTTCAGGACTAAATCTACATTTTTTGTCCCTTTTCCCTTATTTCGTGAATAATTTAATTTTATTGAACTGACCAGCCATAATCAGCAATACTACTCAGTCAAATCATTTTCAATATGAATTGGATCTTCTAATGTTGTTGCCCTTGGGTTTGAAAAATGCTGGAAAAATTGAGGTAGGTCATCATTTACTGAAAGAAAAACTTAAACAGGGTTTATTTTTCTTTATTTCTTTCATACTTTTAAAATTTTACTGAAATAATAATTTTTTAAGGAACACCTTCTTTGTGCTTAGTCCATGCATTTACCAAATTCACTTCTTTCAACGTTTCTTTCAGTTCTTTCAATTCAGTTTTACTCTATCTAAAGAACCAAAACCATAATCTAATCACCTTCACTTAAAAGCCATTCTTTTCCAAGCTCTAAGATATAATTATATAATAGTTTAAAGATATACTTATTCTTATCCTCCGAATACCTGCCGAGAGAAAAATACATTTACAGCGTACCTATCAAATCTTGTAAAATACCAAAATAATTACTTATTGGCAACGTTACAAACATATTTATTCTTAAACCTATATTTAGCTTCCCATATTCTGTATTCCTTAGCTGTTAGACCCTGGAACATCTGATATTCAGAACATCGTTTGACAAATGGTATATAAACAACATGCTGTACGGAAAATGTGGTTCGATCCCGCTTTCTAGGCAGAGTCGTAGAGCTGCAGGAGCATAAGACTGCAGAGTGCCAGTGACTTTAGTCTACAATTGTGGATATTAGGGGACAATGACTAAAAAAAAAATTGAGAGAAACATCGTTGATGCCGTAGAATCTTGTGGCTCTCTACGTACAAGACTCCATCATCCACGGGTATTGTCTTTGTCTACCCTGAGCCGTTCAAATTTAATCCCTATTTGCTGCAATTCTTATTCCAAAAGTTACTTGCTTAGATGAGTGTGTTCATTTATTTTTCTTTTTAAATACACTGTTGGGGGGAATGTAAACTGGATAAGAATTTCCAATATTTGGTCCATACAGTGTACTGTATGTTTTTTTCGTTTAATAAAATTTTAGCCCAGTTATTCACTGTATTAGAGCAGCACTGCTGCATTTTTTCCTTTTTTTTACCAAAAAACCCTACCAAATACTATAAACAAAAAGAAAAACGAAACTTTCTCACAACCTCGAAACTAAACTTCTTAGGATCGTTTAACAACGTACTAGTGTGTAGCATAAGATATGCAGCATGAATAAGAGCAAAATGAAACTGTCAATGTTCTAGTTATGCACTCCAAAACTAAACCTCTTTGGTTCGTTTAGTGGATGACTCCTGTATAGCAAAAAAATATCCCTTCGAGGCTCGAAATTGAAAATTATATATCTTTTCTTGGTTTCTTCGCAATGGTTTTGGAAAAGTTAATCTAAAAAACTTAAATTCCAAATTCTTTATGAAATTTTCAGTTTCGATCGAATTTTACGAAATGTCACACGATATGGCTAAAAATAAATCGTCATTTCGGAATATTGTTATTTGTAAGTATGCCGTAAAGGGTTACTGCATCTCAACCGCATATAATACAAATTATAAATTAGTTTTCAATGTGTGCCTTTGGGCTTTCTAGATATAATTCTGGCATCTATTGGGGAAGTCGGGAAGATGGGGATCCCTAAGTTATTTCATCAAGACATTCACCAGAAGTGGTGTCCGATTTCAACCAAACTAGATCAGAAGTAGAACTAAGCGTCTTGGCCTTGGTGGTGGAGTCTTGGCGTCTTGGTCTTGGTGGAGGGGGTTCTGGAACTTCCCGAAAAGGTACTGAACCAATTCAGCCTTGGTGAGGTAAGGAGAAGGGTATTAAAATTACAATTGTTTGAGCATCAACTAAAAGGGATGGTTGGGTCTCGTCCAAACGTAGTCAGAAGCAACAGTAAATGTCCTGGTTATGCATTTTTCAGAGTCCAGGATTGATTCGTCATTTGTGGGGGGAGGGGAGTAGGCTCCTAAATTATCTTCATAAGTACTTTTACAATAAGGAGACGTCAGTAGATTTGATGACAACTAAGAGCTAGGCTCGAAGTTCCCATTTCATAGGCCCCGCCTTTCTGCGGCAGGGAAGGGGGTTCAAATTCTCTTTCTTTCAGCCTAACTACGGGATGAGTTGATAGATTTTATTCAACAAAACATGGTAAACTACGTTTATGGTATCTGTCCGTATTCGATTGGAGCTCTTTGAGATCTGGTCCTGTTTCTTGTCGTCTATCAAACAGTTCGTGTTAACGAACTGTAAGTAAGGAGTAACCCGGCTCAATGGTAATCGAAACTCTAAAAAACGGAATTTTGATACCAATAGATACATCAAAAGAATCAGATTTTAATTCTGATTTCAAATATATAAGTTTCATCATCAAAAGTAACTCTGACTTTTTCATTGTTTAAAAAAAGTTTTTCATTGTTTAAAAAAATAGAGTTGTGAGAAAGTCAAACTTTAGCGTAAAGAGCGAGGCATTGAGGAGGGGACAGCCCCTTTCATGCACGGAATAATTTCTGTTCGTTTTAAGTTTTAACGTCGTTCCTTACTTTCAGTTAAAAAACTCGTTTTTTTTATTTAATTTTTGAACGTTTTTGAATTAATACAGGTTTTTATTTTGGCTCACCCTACATGAATAATTAAAACAAAATTTGAATATTAATTTTAATTTTATTTGGTTAAATGGCTTTCTTGAAACCTGTTTAATTTTATTTACGAACGTTTTTATTAGTAATAAATATACGTAACTTACGAATTAACTTACGTAACGAACTTGTATATTCATATATTTTTAATAAATATATTAGAGGGTTCACCCCCTAGTCAATACCTTGCTCTTTAAGCTAAAGTTCGAATTTTGTTCCAATTCTTTAAAAATGACCCCTTAATCACAAATGCCGTTAATTAGAATAAATAGTTCTTATGAAAGTACTAAATAATCTTTGGCTTAAAGAGCGAGGTATTTACTAGGGGGCAAACCCAATCATATACGTAATTTTTTCTGTCTTTTTAAGTTTTGATGTTGCTCCTTACTTTCAGGTAAAAAACTTGTTTTTTTTATATATAATTTCTGATCTTTTTTTTAATAATGCTGGGAAATCCGGCGCCCCTTCAAAGGAATGTCCCTTCCCCAATGAAAACTTCCTTCATGGAAAGATCCTCCCACATAACCCCCGACCCACTCCCTACCTCCCCCTCACTACCCGAAGTCTGCCCAACTCTGCAGGCGATACCCAAACTCATGTTTGTAGTTATTTTTATTCGATTCAATCTTGATATGCATATTCAATTAAAGTTTCACTCGTTTTAAGATTTATTTATTCATTTACATTAATAAATATTGTATGTTTGTTTGCATTGATTGTTATTTAATTTCTGTTCGTTTTAAGTTTCATTTATACTTTAATAGCAAAATATTTGTTTTCGTTTTAAGCTTTATTTTCATATTCAATCTAAGCATTACTCGCTTTAAGATCTCTTTATTCATTTATATTATTACTTGTTGTATGTTTTTTGCTATGCGTGTTTATTTAATTTCTCTTCGTTTTGGGTTTCATTTATTCTTCAATAGTAATTTCTGGACGTTTTGAGTTTGAATTTTAACAGGTATTTGTATCTCCTGAGCTTAAGTTTAAAATGGCCTTTACTTTTCTTTGAAAAACTTATTTTTCGGAAAGTTTTTTTTAATTAATTTTTGTTCGTTTTTGATTGCAAAAAAATTCAAGTTTTTATGGCATGGGGAGTGTGCTTACTGTCCGATTATTCTTGATTTTAAAAAACGAATCTAGAACTTTCAGTTTAAATCGAATGAGGCTTTTTTCAAAGTCTATAGGATTACCTCTTTGATAAAAACCTTATATATGAACAATAGACAGCTTGCATGGCTTGTGGACAGCGATTGACAACAATGAATGGATTGAAAAAATAGCTCCAATAAGGGGGTTAGACCATTTCACTTGCTGACACAAAGGGATCATGACTGTTTGGAATTGACCTTAATAGGATTTTGTGTGCCAAAGCAATTTTACATCTATCTCAGAGTATGTATTTTAACCTTCTAATTGGATAATTATAATAGACCTCCTATGTGTCCTTCCCATACAAAACCCCTTCCCATAAGTTATAAACCCGCTATAATAAGTTATGCCCCAAGGCATAACTTACAATGCCTACCCCCGGGCCCTGGTGGGCTGTGTCAACACCGAAGTTTTTTGTTATCAGAACTTTGAACTATTTTAACAAAAGTCTATCTCAAAATTTTTATCTGATGCATTTAGGGCGTGGAGGAAGGGGGGGGGGGCGTTAGTCACCCTTCAATCTCTTTTGAATCTTAAAAAGTGAACAAGAACTTTCAATTTTCAGTCAAATGAGACCTCTCCAAAGTTTATACGAGCATCCCTTCCATAAGAAATAATGGGAAGGATTCGGAGAATCCTTAAATTACAGTTCTTGACCTGAGGAATGTGGGGGAGTTGTCATCCTCAAAGACCTAATTTCTAGAACTTAAAACTACTTTAATAAAATGGCTGTCTCAAAATTTTGATTGGATGTGTTTTGGGAAAAGGTGGGCGTGAGAGGGGGGTTAGTTGCCCTCAAATCACTTTCGACTATTAAAAAGGGCACTAGCCCTTTGAATTTCCAATCGAATGAGCCTTTTTTAAAGTTTCTACGACACAGCTTTCTATAAAAACATTATATGCCCCCAGAGCATAACATAAAGCCCTTGCCCTGGGGTTGTGGGGGATTGTCCTCCTCAAAAATATATTTTCTATCTGGATATCAACTATGCTGAACGAAATGGCTAACTCAAAATTTTGATTGGATATGTTTGGGGGAATGATGGGCGGGGTGGGGGTGCTAGTTACCCTCCAATCACATTCGACTACTAAAAAGGACAGTATCCCTTTGAATTTCTAATCGAATGAGTCTTTTTTGAAGTTTCTACGACAACGCCTTCTATAAAAACCTTATATGCCCCCAGGTCATATCTTAAAACCCTTGCCCTGAAGGTTGTGGGGGAGTGTCCTCCTCAAAAACATATTTCTATCTGGAAATCAACTACGCTGAACAAAATGGCTATCTCAAAATTTTGATTGGATACATTTGGGGAAATGATCGGCGTGGGGGGAGGGAGCTAGTTACACTCCAATCACTTTCGACTATTAAAAAGGGCACTAGCACTTTAATTTCCAATCGAATGAGCCTGTTTTGAAGTTTCTACGACAACGCCTTCTATAAAAACCTTATATGCCCCAGGGCATAACTTAAAACCCTTGCCCTGAGGGTTGTGGGGGAGTATCCTCCTCAAAAATATATTTTTTATCTGGAAATCATCTACGCTGAACAAAATGGCTATCTCAAAATTTTGATTGGATGTGTTTGGGGGAATGATGGACGTGGGGGGGGGCTAGTTACCCTCCAATTACTTTCGACTATGAAAAAGGGCACTAGCTCTTTAATTTCCAATGAGTATGTTTCGAATTTTCTACGACAACACTTTCTATAAAAACCTTACATGCCCCCAGGGCATAACTTAAAACCCTTGCCCTCCTAATTCATCTCCCTAATTTTGATTGGATGTGTTTGGGGGAATGATGGGCGTGGGGTGGGGGGGGGGCTAGTTACACTCCAATTACTTTCGACTATGAAAAAGGGCACTAGCTCTTTAATTTCCAATGAGTATGTTTCGAATTTTCTACGACAACACTTTCTATAAAAACCTTACATGCCCCCAGGGCATAACTTAAAACCCTTGCCCTCCTAATTCATCTCCTAATTTTGATTGGATGTGTTTGGGGGAATGATGGGCGTGGGGAGGGGGGCCAGTTGCCCTCCAATAATTTTCGACTATTAAGAAGGACATTAGCCCTTTAATTTCAAATCGAATGAGCCTGTTTTAAAGTTTCTACGACAACGCCTTCTATAAAAACCTTATATGCCCCCAGGGCATAACTTAAAACCCTTGCCCTGAGGGTTTCAGGGGACTGTCCTCCTCAAACATATATTTTCTATCTGGAAATCAACTACGCTGAATAAAATGGATATCTGAAAATTTGGATTTGATGTGTTTGGGGAAATGATGGGCTTGGGGGGAAGGGTGGTTTGTTACACTCCAATCACTTTCAACTATTAAAAAGGGCAATACTCCTTTAATTTCCAATCGAATGAGCCTGTTTTGAAGTTTCTACGACAAAGCCTTCTGTAAAAACCTTATATGCCCCCAGGGTGTAGCTTAAAACCCTTGCCCTGAGGGTTGTGGGGAGTATCCTCCTCAAAAATATATTTTTTATTTGGAAATCAACTACGCTGAACAAAATGGCTATCTCAAAATTTTGATTGGATGTGTTTGGGGGAATGATGGGCGTGGGGGGGCTAGCTACCCTCCAACCATTTTCGACTATTAAAAAGGGCAATACTCCTTTAATTTCCAATCGAATGAGCGTGTTTTGAAGTTTCTACGACAAAACCTTCTATAAAAACCTTACATGCCCCCAGGGCATAACTTATAACCCTTGCCCTGAGGGTTGTGGGGGAGTATCCTCCTCAAAAATATATTTTCTATCTGGAAATCAACTACGCTGAACATAATGGCTATATGAAAATTTCGATTGGATGTGTTTGGGGAAATGATGGGCGTGGGGGGGGGGCTAGTTACACTCCAATCACTTTCGACTATTAAAAAGGGCACTAGCTCTTTAATTTCCAATCGAATGAGCCTGTTTTGAAGTTTCTACGACGACGCCTTCTATAAAACCTTATAGGCCTCCAGGTCATATCTTAAAACCCTTGCCCTGAAGGTTGTGGGGGAGTGTCCTCCTCAAAAACATATTTTCTATCTGGAAATCATTTATGCTGAACAAAATGGCTATCTCACAATTTTGATTGGATGTGTTTGGGGAAATGATCGGCGTGGGGGGGGGGAGGGGGGCTAGTTACACTCCGATCACTTTCGACTATTAAAAAGGGCACTAGCCCTTAAATTTCCAATCTAATGAGCCTGTTTGAAGTTTCTATGACAACGCCTCCTATAAAAACCTTATATGCCCCCAGGGCATAACTTAAAACCCTTGTCCTGAGGGTTTTGGGGGAGAATCCTCCTCAAAAATATATTTATATCTGAAAATCAACTACGCTGAACAAAATGGCTGTCTCAAAATTTTGATTGGAAGTTTTTGGGGGAATGATGGGCGTGGGGAGGGGGGCCAGTTTCCCCTATCGTGGGAAGGCTCATTGGAACGGAAATTAAAAGTTCTAGTGCCCTTTTTAAGTGACCAAAAAAATGGAGGGCAACTAGGCCCCCTCCCATGCTCATTTTTTCCCCAAAGTCACCTGATCAAAATTTTGAGATATCCATTTGTTCAGCATGGTCGAAAACATTATAAATATGTCTTTTAGGATGACTTAATCCCTCGAAGCCCCAAGGAGGAGGGCTGAAAGTTATGAACTTTACCCAATGTTAAGATATAGCATTGGTTTTGGGAAGTATACAGACGTTTTCAGGGGGAGTTTTTTCTGGTAGTGGGGGGTGGGGTGCCCTTTTTAAGTGACCAAAAAAATGGAGGGCAACTAGGCCCCCTCCCACGCTCATTTTTTCCCCAAAGTCACCTGATCAAAATTTTGAGATAGCCATTTTGTTCAGCATGGTCGAAAATATGATAAATATGTCTTTTAGGATGACTTAATCCCCCAAAGTCCCCAGGGGGAGGGCTAAAAGTTATGAGCTTTACCCAATGATAACATGAAGTATTGGTTATTGGGAAGTATACAGAAGCAACATTAGAACTTAAAACGAACAGAAATTATAAGGTATTTGAGGGGGCTCTCCCCCAAGTCAATACCTCACTCTTCTCGCTACAGTTTTTTTAGTGATTTCAAAAGAGCTATCTATTCTAAATAAACGGCCTTTGTGATTCAGGGGTTTGTGAATAATTTTTTTTTTACTTTTAACGTGAAGAGCGTGGTATTGACTAAAAGGAGAACCCCCTCATATACGTAATAACATATACGTAATAAAAAAAAAAAAAAAAAAAAAAAAAAACAAGCGATACGGCTCAATAGCAATCGAAACTTTTAAAAACGGAAATTGATGTCAATAAATGTATCAAAAGAATGTATTTATAATGCTGATTCTAAATATATAAATTTTATTAAGTTTAGTATTATACTCATCAAAGGCTACGAGCCTGAGGAAATTTACTCGATTTTTTAAAGAGGGGGAAACATCCCCTACAAGTGAAAGAATTTTAATGAAAATCACATCGTCAGATTCAGCGTATCAGAAAACCCTATTACATAGGTTTCAAGCTCATACCTGCAAAAATCTGAAATTTTGTATTTTTTGCTAGAAGAAAAATATACGAATATAGAAGTTAGCTACGTAAGTTAATTTGTAAATTACGTCATAACCAAATTTAGAGACATCCATTTAGCAAAAGAAAAGTAAAAAAAAAATAAAAATTAAAAAAGTAAATTAATATGAAAATTTTGTTTTAATTATTCATTTACTGTGAGCCAAGATCAAAACCTGCATTTATTCAAAAACGTTCAAAAATTATATAAAAAAAACAAGTTTTTTTAACTGAAAGTAAGGAGCGACATTAAAACTTAAAACGAACAGAAATTGTTCCGTATATTAAAGGGGCTGTCCCCACCTCAACGCCTTGCTCTTTACGCTAAAGCTTTACATTGTTTAAAAAAAATAGAGTTGTGAGAAAGTCAAAATTTAGCGTAAAGAGCGAGGCGTCGAGGAGGGGACAGCTCCTTTCATATACGGAACAATTTCTGTTCGTTTTAAGTTTTAATGTCGCTCCTTACTTTCAGTTAAAAAAAACTTTTCTTTTTATTTAATATTGATAAGAAAGGCCCTTGAAATCTGAACTAAATTAGGTAGGGATTGACAGCTAAGCCTTTGGTCGCTTCTTTAGAGGGTTCGAGTTCAGCCTTACAAATATTATCGCTCTTGTTACTCCGCAACTGCATTCACTGGGCCAATATTCCTTCAACACTTCAAGGATCCTTAACTCCGGAGGTCTAGTTTTCTTTTTAAACTATTAGACAGTTTACTCAGACTGGAAAAACAATTAAGCAGTGTAAAATACGGCTTGTTTCTGAATTCATAATTGACACTTTATAAAGCATTTCTCAAATGGCACTAATTTGAAATCTGTTTCTAGTCTATATAGACGGTGCTGCAGGTAGACAGATTTTGACTTCTGGAATGATACTAACTTCAAAAAGGAATAAAACATTGAGGTGTAAGTTATCCACACAGTTCGGTTTTAAGGAGGGCTTTTTGAATCTTAAGGTCCCACCTGAGGCCCTAAAATTGTACAGATTATCAATACTAACAATGATTATCGCTTCAAAAACATTTAATGCCTGCTTCTCTCTGCTCAATTCATATATTAAACTCATTGTGAGTAAAAGTGACTGTGAGTATCAAGGATTACTTCTTGAATGCCTCTGAGTTGAAAGAGGTATAACACGTCTATGTACGTGTTGGGGGAAAGACAAGGTCTTACGGCTCCGCCTCGGTTCCTGAAGCCCTTAAGAAGTGCTTCTCATTTCACCTAGATGTAACATGCCCGCTTTTCTACCCACTTTATCTTTTAAGTGTGAGCAGCTGCGATTTTGCTCGGGTTCGACTCGAGATACTAATGCTCATAGCCCAGAGATACATTTTAATGAAAGCTGAATATTCTGCACATTTTTGAAGAATCAATTTGGAATTGAGAATATTTTTAGCTTCAAGAATGGATGTATTGATCCTCACGAACATGGGGATGTGATATTATCGGACACAAAAATTATAAGACATTTAAGATGAAATGGACGAAATTTCGATGAGACTGAAAAGGATGAAATTTCTATCAAATGGGTTTTTAAGTGCTGTTTTTATTTCTGTTAGACATAACCAGAGCGAAAACAAAAAGGAAACTATCCGACCTCTCTAAAAGACTTGATCACGTATTGTTTATTCGTGTGAATAGCCTGACTAAACAAGATCAAAGGCGGTTTCTTGCCCATTATAATTAGAAACAAAAAAACAAGAGGGAAACAGTAGTATTTCAAGTATTGTAAAATACTTGAAATGCAACTATTTTTTCAGGAACGTAGAAAACTCAATAGTTAGACGAATAAACAGTTGTATTCCTATTTCATTAGGATTATGAATACATATCGGTGCCCCTTTAGAATGGGCCGGACTTTTGTCAAAATGTTTTTGTAAGAGTAGTTTCTCTAGGACGGATAAAAAAAGTAAATTTTTACGCTCATTGTTTTGTACGTACAACCGATCTTAATGGAATTAAATAAAAAAACAAGTTTTTTTTTTTAACTGAAAGTAAGGAACGACGTTAAAACTTAAACCGAACAGAATTATTTTTAAAGAATTGGAACAAAATTCGAACTTTAGCTTACAGAGCAAGGTATTGACTAGGGGGTGAACCCTCTAATATATTTATTAAAAATATATGAATATACAAGTTCGTTACGTAAGTTAATTCGTAAGTTACGTATATTTATTACAAATAAAAACGTTCGTAAATAAAATTAAACAGGTTTCGAGAAAGCCATTTAACCAAATAAAATTAAAATTAATATTCAAATTTTGTTTTAATTATTCATGTAGGGTGAGCCAAAATAAAAACCTGTATTAATTCAAAAACGTTCAAAAATTAAATAAAAAAAAACAAGTTTTTTTTAACTGAAAGTAAGGAACGACGTTAAAACTTAAAACGAACAGAAATTATTCTGTTAGCGTAAACAAACTTTACGCTAAAGTTTTACTTTCTCACAACTCTATTTTTTTTATAAACAATGAAAAACTTTAGCGTAAAGAGCGAGGCGTTGAGGAGGGGACAGCCCCTTTCATGCACGAAATAATTTCTGTTCGTTTTAAGTTTTAACGCCGTTTTCTACGTTCCTGAAAAAACAGTTGCATTTCAAGTATTTTACAATACTTGAAATACTACTGTTTCCCTCTTGTTTTTTTGTTTCTAATTATAATGGCCAAGAAACCGCCTTTGATCTTGTTTAGTCAGGCTATTCACACGAATAAACAATACGTGATCAAGTCTTTTAGAGAGGTCGGATAGTTTCCTTTTTGTTTTCGCTCTGGTTATGTCTAACAGAAACATAAACAGCACTTAAAAACCCATTTGATAGAAATTTCATCCTTTTCAGTCTCATCGAAATTTCGTCCATTTCATCTTAAATGTCTTATAATTTTTGTGTCCGATAATATCACATCCCCATGTTCGTGAGGATCAATACATCCATTCTTGAAGCTAAAAATATTCTCAATTCCAAATTGATTCTTCAAAAATGTGCAGAATATTCAGCTTTCATTAAAATGTATCTCTGGGCTATGAGCATTAGTATCTCGAGTCGAACCCGAGCAAAATCGCAGCTGCTCACACTTAAAAGATAAAGTGGGTAGAAAAGCGGGCATGTTACATCTAGGTGAAATGAGAAGCACTTCTTAAGGGCTTCAGGAACCGAGGCGGAGCCGTAAGACCTTGTCTTTCCCCCAACACGTACATAGACGTGTTATACCTCTTTCAACTCAGAGGCATTCAAGAAGTAATCCTTGATACTCACGGTCACTTTTACTCACAATGAGTTTAATATATGAATTGAGCAGAGAGAAGCAGGCATTAAATGTTTTTGAAGCGATAATCATTGTTAGTATTGATAATCTGTACAATTTTAGGGCCTCAGGTGGGACCTTAAGATTCAAAAAGCCCTCCTTAAAACCGAATTGTGTGGATAGCTTACACCTCAATGTTTTATTCCTTTTTGAAGTTAGTATCATACCAGAAGTCAAAATCTGTCTACCTGCAGCACCGTCTATATAGACTAGAAACAGATTTCAAATTAGTGCCATTTGAGAAATGCTTCATAAAGTGTCAATTATGAATTCAGAAACAAGCCGTATTTTACACTGCTTAATTGTTTTTCCAGTCTGAGTAAACTGTCTAATAGTTTAAAAAGAAAACTAGACCTCCGGAGTTAAGGATCCTTGAAGCGTTGAAGGAATATTGGCCCAGTGAATGCAGTTGCGGAGTAACAAGAGCGATAATATTTGTAAGGCTGGACTCGAACCCTCTAAAGAAGCGACCAAAGGCTTAGCTGTCAATCCCTACCTAATTTAGTTCAGATTTCAAGGGCCTTTCTTATTAATATTAAATAAAAAAAAAACAAGTTTTTTTTAACTGAAAGTAAGGAGCGACATTAAAACTTAAAACGAACAGAAATTGTTCCGTATATGAAAGGGGCTGTCCCCTCCTCAACGCCTCGCTCTTTAAGCTAAATTTTGACTTTCTCACAACTCTATTTTTTTTAAACAATGAAAAGCTTTAGCGTAAAGAGCAAGGCGTTGAGGAGGGGACAGCCCCTTTTATATACGGAACAATTTCTGTTCGTTTTAAGTTTTAATGTCGCTCCTTACTTTCAGTTAAAAAAATTGTTTCTTTTATTTGATTTTTGAACGTTTTTGAATAAATGCAGGTTTTGATCTTGGCTCACAGTACATGAATAATTAAAACAAAATTTTCAGATTAATTTACTTTTTTTATTTTTTAATTTTTTTACTTTTCTTTTGCTAAATGGATGTCTCTAAATTTGATTATGACGTAATTTACAAATTAACTTACGTAGCTAACTTCTATATTCGTATATTTTTCTTCTGGCAAAAAATACAAAATTTCAGATTTTTGCAGATATGAGCTTGAAACCTATGTAATAGGGTTTTCTGATACGCTGAATCTGACGGTGTGATTTTCATTAAAATTCTTTCACTTGTAGGGGATGTTTCCCCCCTCTTTAAAAAATCGGGTAAATTTTCTCAGGCTCGTAGCCTTTGATGAGTATAATACTAAACTCAATAAAATTTATATATTTAGAATCAGCATTATAAACACATTCTTTTGATACATTTATTGACATCAAATTCCGTTTTTAAAAGTTTCGATTACTATTGAGCCGTATCGCTTGTTTTTTTTATTGTTTTTTTTTTATTACGTATATGTTATTACGTATATGAGGGGGTTCTCCTTTTAGTCAATGCCACGCTCTTCACGTTAAAAGTAAAAAAAAAATTGATTCACAAACCCCTGAATCACAAAGGCCGTTTATTTAGAATAGATAGCTCTTTTGAAATCACTAAAAAAACTGTAGCGTAAAGAGCGAGGTATTGACTTTGGGGAGAACCCCCTCAAATACCTTATAATTTCTGTTCGTTTTAAGTTCTAATGTTGCTTCTGTATACTTCCCAATAACCAATACTTTATGTTAACATTGGGTAAAGTTCATAACTTTTAGCCCTCCCCCTGAGGACTTCGGGGGATTACGTCATCCTAAAAGACATATTTATCATATTTCCGACCATGTTGAACAAAATGGCTATCTCAAAATTTTGATCGGGTGACTTTGGAAAAAAAAATAAGCGTAGGAGGGGGCCTAGTTGCCCTGCATTTATTTTGGTCACTTAAAAAGGGCACCCCACCCCCCACTACCAGAAAAAATTCCCCCTGAAAACGTCTGTATACTTCCCAATAACCAATACTATATCTTAACATTGGGTAAACTTCATAACTTTCACCCCCCCCCCTTGGGGCTTCGAGGGATTAAGTCATCCTAAAAGACATAGTTGTAATATTTTCGACCATGTTGAACAAAATGGCTATCTCAAAATTTTGATCGGGTGACTTTGGAGAAAAAAATAAGCGTAGGAGGGGGCCTAGTTGCCTTCATTTTTTTGGTCACTTAAAAAGGGCACTAGAACTTTTAATCATATACGTGTTTTCTGTCTTTTTAAGTTTTGATGTTGCTCCTTACTTTCAGTTAAAAATTTTTTATATATAATTTCTGATCTTTTTTTTAATAATGCTGGGAAATCCGGCGCCCCTTCAAAGGAATGTCCCTTTTCCAATGAAAACTTCCTTCATGGAAAGATCCTCCCACATAACCCCCGACCCACTCCCTACCTCCCCCTCACTACCCAAACTCTGCCCAACTCTGCAGGCGATACCCAAACTCTTGTTTGTAGTTATTTTTATTCGATTCAAACTTGATCTGCATATTCAATTTAAGTTTCACTCGTTTTAAGATTTATTTATTCATTTACATTAATAAATATTGTATGTTTGTTTGCATTGATTGTTATTTAATTTCTTTTTGTTTTAAGTTTCATTTATACTTTAATAGCAAAATATTTGTTTTCGTTTTAAGCTTTATTTTCATATTCAATCTAAGCATTACTCGCTTTAAGATCTATTTATTCATTTATATTATTACTTGTTGTATGTTTTTTGCTATGCTTGTTTATTTAATTTCTCTTCGTTTTGGGTTTCATTTATTCTTTAATAGTAATTTCTGGTCGTTTTGAGTTTGAATTTTAACAGGTATTTGTATCTCCTGAGCTTAAGTTTAAAATGGCCTTTACTTTTCTTTGAAAAACTTATTTTTCGGAAAGTTTTTTTAAATTAATTTTTGTTCATTTTTAATTGCAAAAAGTTTCAAGTTTTTATGGCATGGGGAGGGTGCTTACTGTCCGATTATTCTTGATTTTAAAAAATGAATCTAGAACTTTCAGTTTAAATCGAATGAGGCTTTTTTCAAAGTCTATACGATTACCTCTTTGATAAAAACCTTATATATGAACAATAGACAGCTTGCATAGCTTGTGGACAGCGATTGACAACAATGAATGCTGACACAAAGTAATCACGACTGTTTGGAATTGACCTTAATAGGATTTTGTGTGCCAAAGCAATTTTACATCTATCTCAGAGTATGTATTTTAACCTTCTAATTGGATAATTATAATAGATTTCCTATGTGTTCTTCCCATACAAAACCCCTTCCTATAATTTATAAACCCCCCTTAATAAGTTATGCCCCAGGGCATAACTTACAATGCCTACCTCCGGGCCCTGGTGGGCTGTGTCGACACCGAAGTTTTTTGTTATCAGAACTTTGAACTATTTTAACAAAAGTCTATCTCAAAATTTTTATCTGATGCATTTAGGGCGTGGAGGAAGGGGGGGGGGGGGGGGGTTAGTCTCCCTCCAATCTCTTTTGAATCTTAAAAAGTCAACAAGAACTTTCAATTTTCAGTCAAATGAGACCTCTCCAAAGTTTATACGAGCATCCCTTCCATAAGAAATAATGGGAAGGATTCGGAGAATCCTTAAATTACAACTCTTGCCCTGAGGGCTGTGGGGGAGTTGTCATCCTCAAAGACCTAATTTCCAGAACTTAAAACTGCGTTTAATAAAATGGCTGTCTCAAAATTTTGATTGGATGTGTTTGGGGAAAAGGTGGGCGTGAGAGGGGGGTTAGTTGCCCTCAAATCACTTTCGACTATTAAAAAGGGCACTATCCCTTTGAATTTCCAATCGAATGAGCCTTTTTTAAAGTTTCTGCGACACAGCTTTCTATAAAACCTTATATGCCCCCAGAGCATAACTTAAAACCCTTGCCCTGGGGGTTGTGGGGGATTGTCCTCCTCAAAAATATATTTTCTATCTGAAAATCAACTATGCTGAAAGAAATGGCTATCTCAAAATTTTGATTGTATATGTTTGGGGGAATGATGGGCGGGGTGGGGGGGGGGGGGGGTTCTAGTTGCCCTCCAATCACATTCGACTATTAAAAAGGACAGTATCCCTTTGAATTTCTAATCGAATGAGCCTTTTTTGAAGTTTCTACGACCACGTCTTCTATAAAAACCTTATATGCCCCCAGGTCATATCTTAAAACCCTTGCCCTGAAGGTTGTGGGGGAGTGTCCTCCTCAGAAACATATTTCTATCTGGAAATCAACTACGCTGAACAAAATGGCTATCTCAAAATTTTGATTGGATGTATTTGGGAAAATGATCACCGTGGCGGGGAGGGGGCTAGTTACACTCCAATCACTTTCGACTATTAAAAAGGGCACTAGCCCTTTAACTTCCAATCGAATGAGCCTGTTTTGAAGTTTTAACCACAACGCCTTCTATAAAAACCTTATATGCCCCCAGGGCCCAACTTAAAACCCTTGCCCTGAGGGTTGTGGGGGAGTATCCTCCTCAAAAATATATTTTCTATCTGGAAATCAACTACGCTGAACATACTGGCTATCTGAAAATTTTGATTTGATGTGTTTGGGGAAATGATGGGCGTGGGGTGAGGGGGGGGGGCTAGTTATACTCCAATCACTTTTGACTATTAAAAAGGGCACTAGCTCTTTAATTTCCAATCGAATGAGTCTGTTTCGAAATTTCTACGACAACACCTTCTATAAAAACCTTACATGCCCCCAGGGCATAACTTAAAACCCTTGCCCTGAGGGTTGTGGGGGAGTATCCTCCTCAAAATATATTTTCTATCTGGAAATCAACTATGCTGAACATAATGGCTATTTGAAAATTTTGATTGGATGTGTTTGGGGAAATGATGGGCGTGGGGGGGGGGGGGCTAGTTACACTCCAATCACTTTCGACTATTAAAAAGGGCACTAGCTCTTTAATTTCCAATCGAATGAGCCTGTTTTGAAGTTTCTACGACGACGCCTTCTATAAAAACCTTATAGGCCCCCAGGTCATATCTTAAAACCCTTACCCTGAAGGTTGTGGGGGAGTGTCCTCCTCAAAAACATATTTTCTATCTGGAAATCGTTTATGCTGAACAAAATGGCTATCTCAAAATTTTGATTGGATGTGTTTGGGGAAATGATCGGCGTGGGGGGGGGAGGGGGGCTAGCTACACTCCGATCACTTTCGACTATTAAAAAGGGCACTAGCCCTTTAATTTCCAATCGAATGAGCCTGTTTAGAAGTTTCTACGACAACGCTCTTCTATAAAAACCTTATATGCCCCAAGGGCATAACTTAAAACCCTTGCCCTGAGGGTTTTGGGGGAGTATCCTCCTCAAAAATATATTTATATCTGGAAATCAACTACACTGAACAAAATGGGTATCTCCTAATTTTGATTGGATGTGTTTGGGGGAATGATGGGCGTGGGGAGGGGGGCCAGTTGCCCTCCAATCATTTTCGACTATTAAAAGGACACTAGCCCTTTAATTTCGAATCGAATGAGCCTGTTTTGAAGTTTCTACGACAACGCCTTCTATAAAAACCTTATATGCCCCCAGGGCATAGCTTAAAACCCTTGCCCTGAGGGTTGTGGGGGAGTATCCTCCTCAAAAATATATTTTCTATGTGGAAATCAACTACGCTGAACAAAATGGCTATCTCAAAATTTTGATTGGATGTATTTGGGGGAATGATGGGCGTGGGGGGGCTAGTTGCCCTCCAATCATTTTCGACTATTAAAAAGGGCAATAGCCCTTTAATTTTCAATCGAATGAGCCTGTTTTGAAGTTTCTACGACAACGCCTTCTATAAAAACCTTATATGCCCCCAGGGCATAGCTTAAAACCCTTGCCCTGAGGGTTGTGGGGGAGTATCCTCCTCAAAAATATATTTTCTTTGTGGAAATCAACTACGCTGAACAAAATGGCTATCTCAAAATTTTGATTGGATGTGTTTGGGGGAATGATGGGCGTGGGGGGGCTAGTTGCCCTCCAATCATTTTCGACTATTAAAAAGGGCAATACCCCTTTAATTTCCAATCGAATGAGCCTGTTTTGAAGTTTCTACGACAACACCTTCTATAAAAACCTTACATGCCCCCAGGGCATAACTTATAACCCTTGCCCTGAGGGTTGTGGGGGAGTATCCTCCTCAAAAATATATTTTCTATCTGGAAATCAACTACGCTGAACATAATGGCTATATGAAAATTTTGATTGGATGTGTTTGGGGAAATGATGGGCGTGGGGGGGCTAGTTACACTCCAATCACTTTCGACTATTAAAAAGGGCACTAGCTCTTTAATTTCCAATCGAATGAGCCTGTTTTGAAGTTTCTACGACGACGCCTTCTATAAAAACCTTATAGGGCCCCAGGTCATATCTTAAAACCCTTGCCCTGAAGGTTGTGGGGGAGTGTCCTCCTCAAAAACATATTTTATATCTGGAAATCATTTATGCTGAACAAAATGGCTATATCAAAATTATGATTGGATGTGTTTGGGGAAATGATCGGCGTGGGGGAGGGAGGAGGGGGGCTAGTTACACTCCGATCACTTTCGACTATTAAAAAGGGCACTAGCCCTTTAATTTCGAATCGAATGAGCCTGTTTAGAAGTTTCTACAACAACGCCTGCTATAAAAACCTTATATGCCCCAAGGGCATAACTTAAAACCCTTGCCCTGAGGGTTTTGGGGTAGTATCCTCCTCAAAAATATATTTATATCTGGAAATCAACTACGCTGAACAAAATGGCTATCTCAAAATTTTGATTGGATGTGTTTGGGGGAATGATGGGCGTGGGGAGGAGGGCCAGTTTCCCTCCAATCATTTTCGACTATTAAAAAGGACACTAGCCCTTTAATTTCGAATCGAATGAGCCTGTTTTGAAGTTTCTACGACAACTCCTTCTATAAAAACCTTATATACCCCCAGGGCATAACTTAAAACCCTTGTCCTGAGGGTTTCGGGGGAGTGTCCTCCTCAAAAATATATTATCTATCTGGAAATCAACTATGCTGAACAAAATGGCTATCTGAAAATTTGGATTTGATGTGTTTGGGGAAATGATGGGCTTAGGGGGGAGGGGGCTAGTTACACTCCAATCACTTTCGACTATTAAAAAGGGCACTAGCTTTTTAATTTCCAATTGAATGAGCCTGTTTTGAAGTTTCTACGACAACGCCCTCTATAAAAACCTTATATGCCCCCCAGGGCATAGCTTAAAACCCTTGCCCTGAGGGTTGTGGGGGAGTATCCTCCTCAAAAATATATTTTCTATTTGGAAATCAACTACGCTGAACAAAATGGCTATCTCAAAATTTTGATTGGATGTGTTCGGGGGAATGATGGGCGTTGGAGGAGCTAGTTGCCCTCCAATCATTTTCGACTATTAAAAAGGGCAATACCCCTTTAATTTCCAATCGAATGAGCCTGTTTTGAAGTTTTTACGACAACGCCTTCTATAAAAACCTTATATGCCCCCAGGGCATAACTTAAAACCCTTGCCCTGAGGGTTTTGGGGGAGTATCCTCCTCAAAAATATATTTATATCTGGAAATCAACTACGCTGAACAAAATGGGTATCTCCTAATTTTGATTGGATGTGTTTGGGGGAATGATGGGCGTGGGGAGGGGGGCCAGTTGCCCTCCGATCATTTTCGACTATTAAAAGGACACTAGCCCTTTAATTTCGAATCGAATGAGCCTGTTTTGAAGTTTCTACGACAACGCCTTCTATAAAAACCTTATATGCCCCCAGGGCATAGCTTAAAACCCTTGCCCTGAGGGTTGTGGGGGAGTATCCTCCTCAAAAATATATTTTCTTTGTGGAAATCAACTACGCTGAACAAAATGGCTATCTCAAAATTTTGATTGGATGTGTTTGGGGGAATGATGGGCGTGGGGGGCTAGTTGCCCTCCAATCACTTTCGACTATTAAAAAGGGCACTAGCTTTTTAATTTTCAATCGAATGAGCCTGTTTTGAAGTTTCTACGACAACGCCTTCTATAAAAACCTTATATGCCCCCAGGGCATAACTTAAAACCCTTGCCCTGAGGGTTGTGGGGGAGTATCCTCCTCAAAATATATTTTCTATGTGGAAATCAACTACGCTGAACAAAATGGCTATCTCAAAATTTTGATTGGATGTGTTTGGGGGAATGATGGGCGTGGGGGGGGCTAGTTGCCCTCCAATCATTTTCGACTATTAAAAAGGGCAATACCCCTTTAATTTCCAATCGAATGAGCCTGTTTTGAAGTTTCTACGACAACACCTTCTATAAAAACCTTACATGCCCCCAGGGCATAACTTATAACCCTTGCCCTGAGGGTTGTGGGGGAGTATCCTCCTCAAAAATATATTTTCTATCTGGAAATCAACTACGCTGAACATAATGGCTATATGAAAATTTTGATTGGATGTGTTTGGGGAAATGATGGGCGTGGGGGGGGGGGCTAGTTACACTCCAATCACTTTCGACTATTAAAAAGGGCACTAGCTCTTAATTTCAATCGAATGAGCCTGTTTGAAGTTTCTACGACAACTCCTTCTATAAAAACCTTATATACCCCCAGGGCATAACTTAAAACCCTTGTCCTGAGGGTTTCGGGGGAGTGTCCTCCTCAAAAATATGTTATCTATCTGGAAATCAACTATGCTGAACAAAATGGCTATCTGAAAATTTGGATTGGATGTGTTTGGGGAAATGATGGGCTTAGGGGGGGAGGGGGCTAGTTACACTCCAATCACTTTCGACTATTAAAAAGGGCACTAGCTTTTTAATTTCCTATTGAATGAGCCTGTTTTGAAGTTTCTACGACAACGCCCTCTATAAAAACCTTATATGCCCCCAGGGCATAGCTTAAAACCCTTGCCCTGAGGGTTGTGGGGGAGTATCCTCCTCAAAAATATATTTTCTATTTGGAAATCAACTACGCTGAACAAAATGGCTATCTCAAAATTTTGATTGGATGTGTTCGGGGGAATGATGGGCGTTGGGGGGGCTAGTTGCCCTCCAATCATTTTCGACTATTAAAAAGGGCAATACCCCTTTAATTTCCAATCGAATGAGCCTGTTTTGAAGTTTTTACGACAACGCCTTCTATAAAAACCTTATATGCCCCCAGGGCATAACTTAAAACCCTTGCCCTGAGGGTTGTAGGGGAGTATCCTCCTCAAAAATATATTTTCTATTTGGAAATCAACTACGCTGAACAAAATGGCTATCTCAAAATTTTGATTGGATGTGTTTGGGGGAATGATGGGCGTGGGGAGGGGGGCTAGTTGCCTTCCAATCATTTTCGACTATCAAAAAGGGCACTAGAGAACTCTCGATTTCCAATTGAATGAGCCCCCTTTGAAGCTTCTACGACGACCCCTTCCATATGAAGTGCCTCTGGTATAAAAAAAATAAAAAAATAAATAATAAATAATAATAAAACATTGGAGCCGTATGGCCTTTACTATAGGCAAAGCTACAGCGTTGCCTCTGATACAATTATAAATTCAAGTAAGCAGCAAAGGAGTGTGCGTTTCTTTATTTTAATGATACATTTCTTTAGGGACAGACAGTCATTCGTCAATAGGACTACCATCCTGCACTTGAGCTCAAATGTGAATACACTTTACTTTATACTTTCAATAATACTTTCTAACCAACCTCTAGAGTGTCAGATAACTTAAAAATTATTATATTAAAGTTAACACATTAGTGGCAAAGATCATACCAAAAATGTGATGGCTAAATTATTTACGAGGTGGGAAGCATTTAAGCTAATGATAAAAAACTAATTTTTGTGAAAATGAAAAATCAGCTATTAAATCACCTGGAAAACATTCACTTTCCCTCTTTTTTACTTTCGTTTTTCATCGATTTTGTTGGTAGCTGGTTATTGAGTCATACTGTATCCGGTTTAAAAATTGATTATTACATTCTGTTCCTATAGCAGAACTGTTAGTTTCTATCACAAATTTAATTACGACTATTATTGTATTTATCAGCAAATTCTATCACAGGTTATATTGTTATTGCAAAATAACTCTATAACTTAATTACCTCTTTTATATAATTATCTATTATTAAAAAGAAATTTTAACTTGCGCTTTTGTCACATATTTCCCATTGGAAATTTCATTAATATGGAATTTAATATATTCAAATACATATATATGAGCGAAATACTAAAGGAATTTTACTATTGAGGAAACCACTGTTTATAGATTTTCATTTAATCTTTCTTTCAAAATTAAAAAAATATCAACGTTAGACACCAAATGAACCAATCGAGTGACAACCAACCGAAACCCTTATTCCTTTTGCTGAAATGTATCTCTTTTTGGCAATTTTGTTATAAGTAAATATTATCTGTAGCATAATTTTTCCATCTTCTCCTAAGTTACGAATTAATTGTTAGTTTTTTCTCTAAATTTATTAAATATTATTTATTATTATATTATTAATCTAAACATTACTTTTTTCTTGGTGACAATTTTATACGGGAAAATGACCTAAGGACCAGATAATCATTAACCATTTCTCATTGGCTATTTGATCAGATTTGATGTTTACGATTGACCGTAAAGGTTTAATATACAAATTTGATGTTTATGACTATAAGGAAAGGCTACAAAGCGAACTCGTTCCCAGGATTTTGACTCGGATGGGAGGTTAGGGGGAATTTAACAATTTTAAAATTCAGCTATTCAATCGTTTTGCCCATTTCACAACCATAAATAGGTTTATATCTCTTTAGTGTATCGAACTTAGAGGAAGAAGGGGGGGGGGGCTCAACAATTAATTTGTTCAAGCTGATTTCATACGGTTTTCAATTACCATTAGATTTGACTCTGTTTGATATTTCCAAACGCAAATTTGACTGCTTAGTTTTTTGTCTTGTACGTATATAAGATACAGCAAAAGTCAATATCTAAATTTTTAGTAAACACACAAAAGCACTGTCTCCAATAAAGCTCAATTTATGAGGTTTTTGATTGATGTGGGGGATTCCTCATGTTTTAAAATATTAGATGTTAGCCACAAATTTTGCGTTTATTTGTTTTGTTTTCCTTTTGTTTTTTGTATCAAGGATAATCTTGTATGACTTTGATAGAACCGTTTGACTGTTTTAAGAAGTGTTTTCAAATCGTTTCTTCCAATCTCCTCATAGTTCTTGCGTAAACATTACTTTAATTTTTTTTTCTCCCTGAATTCTGGGCAATTCTATTGGTATGACAATTACGCAGAATTAGTGGTATTATTTCTGTTGTTTTGTTTTTGTTTCATTAATATCCTATACCAGATTGTGTCACCTCAAAAAATATTTTAATTTGATTTTATGACTGTTTGACTTACAGCTTACTTAAATTCAAGAATTATATACCATTTTGACCTTGGAAATGTTAAAAGTTTGCAATTTTGTTTTTATTAATCTACGTGATTCCTTATGCTTTAAAATACTAGGAGGAAGCAACAAAATTTGTAGCTCTTCTTTTTATAGCCTTGAGCAAGGCCGTATCCAGTGGGAGGGGGTATTGGGATTGAGCCTCCTCCCTCCCCGAAATTTTTTTTGACTCCTAAAAAAGTAACAAAAATGCATATAAATTTTGTGTGTGCTTCGTAAAGTTTTTCTTTCATTTTACCCCCCCCCCCCAACAAAAATCATGGATACGCCCATTACCTTGAGAATAATCATGTATGACTAGTAATCAGATAAATTTTTCTCACTCTTTTATAATTTTGCGCAATCGTTGTGTCAAGTTTTACTCTCGCTGATTTTATGTAATTGTATTTTTATATGATTATATATAGATATTTTACTTTGGTTTTTATTATGTCTCTAGAAAGCTTTTCATGTTATTTTTAATACCTTATCAGGATTCAGTAATCAGTTTTCATATGATAATCTAATGAGGTGTTTGTTTCAAGAATTTGTTTTTGCATTTCTAAGGAACTTATTTTTCCTTAGTCACCTTTTTTTCTATTAATATTTTTCCTTTTTTCGTTTGAGCAAAATTTTAGTATAAATACAAAGATGCAATCAAAATTTTTCAAATCTTAAAATCGCCACACCATGCAGGTTTTGATACACACAAACCATTTTGTTTTGAACTTACACCAAAGGTTGGGAATGTGGTCTATACCTCCGATTAATTAAAAAAATACAAAGTTTTTCCGAGGGAAGTAAAGAGCGAAGTTGAAACTTAAAACGGACAAAAATTATTACTTCACAGCTTATCTAATTTATATCAATAAAACTAGTACACATAAACCAACTAATTATGTTTCTCTATGCCTTTAGGATTATAAAAAACTAGCGCTTTGCTGAAAACACAAAAGTCAAGTATAAAAGACAGGAATATGGATTTGGGAGTCAAAAGTGAGCATGAAGCCTGACACCAATAAACGAATCTATAAAGCTTTTCATAGTCTTACGCCAGTTGTGACATCAGTAACTTTCAGTATACAATTAAAATTATCTTAAAAACATAAGCGTAAAACTAAACATTTTCTTAATAACCACGAAGTAAGTGAACAGCATACAGACATATTGGTTTGATTTATCAGGTAGTATTTTGGTCTTGCCAGCTATAATACTAATAGTGAGTAATATACAGTCTTAAATTGTAAGAAAAATGCTTTAGTATTACTGGAAATCCGATTATTTCTCTCTATACAACACTGAATTTCAAACTATGATACAAATTCTAAGCTAGTCTATAGTCCTAATACTATCGAGATGGCTTTACTTCGAACTTGTGTTCAAACTAATCATGACATGTCCTTTTCAGAACCAAAACGAGAGCCAGTCATTGAACTGAGCTATTGTGCAGAAGTGATACCAAATTACACGTAAAAAAAAAATAAAATAAAGCAACAATCCTAAAATGGATTGTTGAATTATCTTAAAAGGGATTGATAATATTTTGATTCTGTAAGAAAGGTCCTAAATTGGTTTGCTTTTACTGTACCAAAACTCCTATATTATTTTGAGCTTTCAGTAAAGCGTTAGTTTTTTATAATCCTGAAAGCAAAGGGAAACATAATTAGTTGGTTTATTTGCAATAGTTTTATTGATATATACTAGATAGGCTGTGAAGGAATAAATTTTTTCCGTTTTAAGTTTCAACTTCGCTCTTTACTTCCCTCGGAAAAACTTTGTTTTTAAAATTAATCTTTGTTCGTTTTTGATTAAAATTTAATGTAGAAACAACTCTGTCATGATCTTTTTTATTTATACGGAATAAAGTATGTTTGTTTTAAGTTTTAATGTCACTCCTTAGTTTCAGCTGAAAACTTATTTTTAATATTTTTTCTAATTATCACCGATCTAGGGGAGATAAAACGCCTCTAGAAAATACTGCAAACAACCTTGACAGCTACGAAAAACTTTCAGTCTATAACATACAGTGCATTATCAATACTTCACAGAACAATACATAGTTTTCAGGAACGTTTATTTTTCGATGAGCAAAAAGCTGTTTTTACTCGGCCGACTTCGCCTGAAAAAGCCGTAATGAAGACAGGGCTTTACAAATCACCTACTGACTAGCAGAAACTAGAAGGCTACTGTAATAAAAGAGAGCTGTTTAAAGGCTCATTTAAAAGCTTATATTTATATTTAATCACTTTTTATAAATTTGACTTGATAGCACATTCCCATAAAGTGCACTTTCGGTTGTTTCCGCCATTTTTTAAATGAAAAAAAGTACCTTTTCCAATGAAATGACCAAAAAAAAGGTGTTTTCCAACACCTAGGCAGGAGCAAAAAATAAGGGGGCAAGGACGTCTCTTCCCCTCAATTACCGCCGTTAGCACTAGCACACAGGCTCCATCTCAGAGTGAAGTTTGAAGGTTCAATTCAAAACTGTTGATCATTCAAACTTAATTTTTGGTAGATTTTCAGTTGAAATGTTTTTAGTTTTAGTTTTTTTTTTGCAATAATCTTTTACTTTTAAAATGAGTAGGTAATTTACGAAAACTTACTAAGAGGATCTGGAGGGGGAGTATATGTCAGGGATTTATAAACCTCCAGTTAAGGGCTTTGGACCATAATTATTGCAATGGTACCGTTGTATGCTTCCAAACTATTCCACTTAAGAGCTGGCACCAAAACTTCGATTTTAGTCCTATATGGCACTTTTGGATGGCAAAATAGATAAAAAGCACGTAGATATGAGTAATAGGTTAAAATGAGCCTTCCCGGAATATGCTTTAAAAATGAGTGAATCAAATTTGCAAAAATAGTGGATTATCTGAAAAGCAATCATAAGAAGGGACAAACCATGATTGAAAAAAAAAAACAAGCTGGAATCGAACGCATAATAATCTAATTTGAAGTCCAGCGCTGTACTAACAGAGCCACACCTCTAATAACGTAATTTAATATATTGGTGTTTGCAGGACTTTAATTGCGTAGCTTATTCAGGGGGCACGGAAGAGGAACTTGCGGGAGGTGTTCTTGCAACTCTCCAATTAAGGGTTTTGGACCATAATTATTACAATGGACACCGTTTTATGCTTCCAAGATTTTCCACTTAAGAAGTGGCACAAAAAGTGTTGTTTTCAGTGCTATATCTCACTTACGAACGATAGAATTGACAAGAAGAACGTACATATGAGCAAAAGTTTTCAAATGAGCAATTAAACGTCACTCCAAAAAGCTCTGGTAGCCCACTAGCTCCAGCTTTTCTACTTGAGACATGGCACCAAAGTGCCATTTTAAGTGCCATTTGAAACTTACATTTGGTGGAATTTATAGGAAGAACGTAGATGTGAGCAATATTTTTTACATGAGCTATCTAAAATCTATCTATGATGTTCTGGTAGCCCGCTAGCCCAACCCCTTGAGAAAAGGCATAAAAAGTGCCTTTTTATGGCACTTGTGATATATGGCACTTGCAGACTGCGGAATTTATATAAACCCACGTACTTATGAGAAATAGATTTGAATGAGCTCTTAAGAATCTCTCTATGGTGCTCTAGTAACCCGCTAGGCCTGGAAAAAAGAAGAAGAAAAAAAAAGACCGTTTTAACAATTGTTAACTTTTAGTTACTATGGGCTGTGGTTCGCTCTTACTAGGTTGTAGCTAATGCTTCAACCATGACAAAGGGTTCATTGCAAAGTCTCGCCAGAAACTAGTTCACATTGAAATCTGTTAAATCATGGTAGAACCTAGTAAATATAAGCCATAGCTTTTAATGAGCCATTAAATATCTATCTACGATGGTGTGGTAGCCTGCTAATGTTTCAGTAGCTTACTGATGAGCAGAAGGTTTATGAAACTAACTAAGGGGGCGGTAACGGGGAGTGTACGGGAGGGGTTCTTGTAAACCTCCAGTTAAGGGTTCTGGAACATGACTATTACAATAGTACCTGTTTGTACTTCAGAGCTTTTCCACTTATGAAATAGCACCAAAAGTGTTGTTTTCAGTGCTATATCGCACTTACGAATGGTAAAATTGACAATAAAAAAAGCACGCATATATGAGGAATAGCTTTCAAATGAGCCATTAAATATCGCTCTTGTCAGTTCTGCTAGCCCAATAGCCTCAGCCTTTCCACTGAGACACGGCACCAAAAGCGTCGTTTTAGTGCCATTTGGGACTTGCTGATAGTAGAGTTTATGTGAAGGACGTACATATGAGCAATATCTCTTATATAAGCTATAGAAGATCTGTCTACGATGTTCTGGTAGCCTGCTACTGCCACCCTTTGAGAAATGGCACAAAAAGTGCCATTTTAGTGCCACTTGGCACTTGCAGATGGCGGTATTTATAAATAGCACGTAGATGTGAGAAATATCTTTTACTGAGCCATTAAGCATCTCTCTATGATGTTCTGGTAGCCTGCTAGGCCTGTTGAAAAAAAAAAACGGGAGACAGATCAGTACTAACGATAGACACCGGTGCCGCGTCGATAAGGGAAGGCCGGTGGTTGCGGGGGCAAAAATAGCAGCGGTGGCACGCCGCCGATGATTTTTCGCGCCACTGCCGGTGAGATGTCAGCGGCGCGCCGCCAGCGTGATCAATGTTGAGTGCAAACATAAATGTTTCCATCAGTCTTTCTAAAATCCCAGCTTGAATTTACAACAGATTTGGGTCTATTCATGAGTTAAAAACATCGCAAGTCGCTGGCTGGACGCTGGTTTTCTTCGTTATTCATCAAGAGAAGTAGAAATCTGGTAGATACGAAATGACTGTGGCGTTTCAGAACCCTTGCATAATAGTTGAAATAATAGATAATAGATTCGCCGTGGCATTCAAAAGATCCAAGGAATCTGTTTTAAAGGGAGGACACACAAAAGCCAAATAAGGCCAGTAGCCTATGAGAAATCCAAAAATACCCAAGACAATGAACAAGTGTCAATGGGAACCGAATGCGCTGATGTAAGATGTAAGTGGATGAGAGGTTTTTTTGGAGTTGCAATACAAGCCCAGGTTAGTGGGCTTCATTGTTTTTTTGTTTTGTTTTTTTTGTGAATAAATTATATCTCCATTGAAAAATGAGGGGCCCTGTGTCTTTCCCAGAGAATTTGATATATTTTTCTTCCGTCTCCGCTTTAAATGAAAAAATAATTAGCTTTCGGCATCCCTGCTTTCAGTTAAAACAAATTGAGGTACTATCATTTAAAAATGATAGTCCCTATCCCTTCCCTCTATAGACAATAACATACAATTTTTTATAAAACATATTTTGGGGTCACTTCCGTTTCAATCTTCAATTCCTCGACCTTGTACATAGTCTATAGCTAAATTTTGTCTCAATAGAAGTTTTTTTTGGGAGAGAGGGGGGGGGGGGGGGGTAAAAATTTCAGAAAAACATTGTATTTGCTTTAATTATCAAGCGTTCAATAATTGTGCATTAAACATTGAGAAAATGTATGTAAAAATAGCAAAAGAAAACAAAATTTTATAAACTTCAGCTGTCGCAACAATCTGTTGACTATCAATTTCAAAATCCAACTGAACCTGTATAGTGTAGGCGTTCCGTTCAACTTAAAAATAAGATTCTTGACTACGAATAACGTAAGAATCTTATGGCAATAGGAAACTGTATTCGAAATGGTTTGATCTCACCACACAGTTTGTGGTAACGAACGTAAGTAAGGAGCGACCCGGCTCAATAGTTACCGAAACTCTAAAAACGGATACCAATTTTGATACCAATAGATACATGAAAAAATTCGGATTATTATGCTGATTTCAAATATATAAATTCCGTCAAGTTTAGTGTTACCTATCAAAACTTATGAGCCTGAGAATATTTGCCGTATTTTCAAAAAAGGGGGGAAACGTCCTCTAAAAGTCGTAGAATCTTAATGAAAATCACACCATCGGATTCAGCGTATCAGATAACCCTATCGTAGAGATTTAAAACTCCTATGTGTAAAAATGTGGAATTCTGTATTTTTTTTTTTTTCTGCCAGAAGAAAGACCACGGATGCGTGTTTTTTTTTTTTTTTTTCTTACCATGGAGGATCGTATCGACCCTGTGGTCCTAAAATATCAAGAGAGGGCTCATTTGAACGGAAATAAAAAAGTTATAGTGCCCTTTCAGAGTGACCAAAAATTGAAGGACAGCTATGCTCCCTCCCACGTTCACTTTTTTCCCAAGGACACCGAATTAATATTTTTAGATAGACATTTTTGTTTAGCATAGTCAGTAGTAACCGTTCTATATATTTCACCAGTGATTGCGTAATATGCCTTACCACGGGCCAGGCATCTATATATTTGAACCCTACGCCTGAGGCATGGATATGCGTGTTTAGGTTTCAATGCATTGGACGGTTACCAGGGTCATTTGCAAAGAGGTATCATTTCTATAGATGGTATAGTAATTTGAAATATCATATGGAATTTGCTTGAAGGTATATACTTTGCGTACGTGGCCCGTACCAAAACAGGTTGAAGGCATAGATATGTGTTTAGGTTTTCAAGTAATTGTACGGGTGTCAGTCGATTAGAGAAAGTTCCGTGGTCATTCATCTGTAAGTTGATTAGTAGGTTTTTTTTTTTTTAAACTTGGCTAATAGGTTTTTAAGCCTATTACTACGCAACGCTACATGCATTCCATTTTTGGAACTAGGAGCGAGATTTAGTGTGATGCTATAAGACTGGTTTCGCTTCATGGGTTCATTAATAGAAGGACTAATGCTTATGAAAAGGGTAATTACTTCTTTAGTTTACGAGATTTGCGAATTTTTTTGCGAAAAAGATATTTGCGTAGACGCTTACAAGGGACATTGCTAGAAAGTATTCAATAGCTTAATTGAAAAGTAACGATAGAATGACATTGTGACTTGACCTAGCTTTACCTCGCCGATGTGGTCTGTATATAATACGTAAGTAACGTTTGAAAAATATTGTCACATTATTTAAAAAGAAATGGCTGAAAAGTGTTATGAGGGGGGTGGGTTGCATAGAGGGGTGAGTTGCACGGGGGTTCAGTTTTACATGGGGGTTCTTTGTGTTAAATAAGTAGTTTTGTATCTTTTAAAAGAACTTTACCGGGATTGAGAGACCTCAGTTGCCTAATTCCGTGTGATTTTTCTTTACTTGATGGTCATTAAAAACGAAATTTTTGTGTTAATAAGTAGTTTTTGTATCTTTTAAAAGAGCTTTACGGGGATTGAGAGACTCAGTTGCCTAATTCCGTGTGATTTTTTTTTACTTGATGGTCATTAAAAACGAAATTTTTTGTGTTAAATAAGTAGTTTTTGTATCTTTTAAAAGAGCTTTACGGGGATTGAGAGACTCAGTTGCCTAATTCCGTGTGATTTTTCTTTACTTGATGGTCATTAAAAACGAATTTTTGTGTTAAATAAGTAGTTTTTATATCTTGTAAAAGAGCTTTACGGGGATTGAGAGACTCAGTTGCCTAATTCCGTGTGATTTTTCTTTACTTGATGGTCATTAAAAACGAAATTTTTCGTGTTAAATAAGTAGTTTTTGTATCTTTTAAAAGAACTTTACAGGGATTGAGAGACCTCAGATGCCTAATTCCGTGTGATTTTTTTTCTTTACTTGGTGGTCATTAAAAAACGAAATTTTTGTGTTAAATAAGTAGTTTTTGTATCTTTTAAAAGAGCTTTACGGGGATTGAGAGACTCAGTTGCCTAATTCCGTGTGATTTTTCTTTACTTGATGGTCATTAAAAACGAATTTTTGTGTTAAATAAGTAGTTATTGTAACTTTTAAAGGAGCTTTACGGGGATTGAGAGACTCAATCGCCTAATTCCGTGTGATTTTCTTCTTTACGTGATGGTCATTAAAAACGAAATTTTTGTGTTAAATAAGTAGTTTTGTATCTTTTAAAAGAGCTTTACGGGGATTGAGAGAGTCAGCTGCATAATTCCGTGTGATTTTTCTTTACTTGATGGTCCATTAAAAACGAAATTTTTGTGTTAAATAAGTAGTTTTTGTATCTTTTAAAAGAGCTTTAAGGGGTTTGAGAGACTCAGTTGCCTGATTCCGTGTGATTTTTTTTTAGAGAACTTGGTAGTCATTAAAAACTAATTTTTGTGTTAAATAAGTAGTTTTTGTATCTTTTAAAAGAGCTTTACGAGGATTGAGAGACTCAGTTGCCCAATTCCGTGTGATTTTTCTTTACTTGGTGGTCGTTTAAAAACGAAATTTTTGTGTTAAATAAGTAGTTTTTGTATCTTTTAAAAGAGCTTTACGGGGTTTGAGAGACTCAGTTGCCTAATTCCGTTGTGTGGTTTTTCTTTACTTGGTAGTCATTAAAAACGAAATTTTTGTGTTAAATAGGTAGTTTTTCTATCTTTTAAAAGAGCTTTAAGGGGTTTGAGAGACTCAGTTGCCTGTTTCCGTGAGGTTTTTGTTTACTTGGTGGTCGTTAAAAACGAAATTTTTGTGTTAAATAAGTAGTTTTTTGCATCTTTTAAAAAGAGCTTTACGGGGTTTGAGAGACTCAGTTGCCTAATTCCGTGTGGTTTTTCTTTACTTGGTAGTCATTAAAAACAAAATTTTCGTGTTAAATAAGTAGTTTTTGTATCTTTTAAAAGAGCTTTTAAGGGGTTTGAGAGACTCAGATGCCTGTTTCCGTGTGGTTTTTCTTTATTGGTGGGTCATTAAAAAACGAAATTTTTGTGTTTAATAAGTAGTTTTTGTATCTTTTAAAAGAGCTTTAAGGGGTTTGAGAGACTCTGTAATGCAGTAGTTTTTCAGTAAAGACACTCGATATCCTAAAAGTGTTTAATTCAAACTTTTTAAAACTTCGAAATTTTTCAACTTTATTTATTTTTTTCTTTCTGTACATAAACTTAAAATGTCAAAATATGCTTACAGTTCTAACAATTGCGCTCTGTGATTGGTCAGAGACACGATGTGACTTTCCCACTGGCATTCTATGACCGGTTATTGACAGCGCTCTGTGATTGGTCAGAGACCGATGTGACTTTCCCACTGGTATTTCTATGATGGTTATTGACACAACCTAATCTATTGCAGTATTAAATCAGTATTTTTTACGCAGTGGAACGATAAACACATAAGTCATATCGTTTAAAAAAAAAGTGAAGATGGAGCATTTTAATAAAGTGTGTTTACATAACAAGGTTATTGTAGCATTGAATGCCGACAAAGAGAAATATTTAAAACTTTGAAACAAGTACACGGTGGTAGCACTATTGGAAATGTATGCATGCATTGTCATGACAGTTAAGGAATTAAATTTCTTTGGAATACCGAAAAAATTCAACTCTTATGTGGTGGTTATGCAAGATTGAGATCTCCAGAGATGATTGCACTCAAAGAGAATGCCAACATAAAAATAATCATTGATGATAGAGGACAACTCCTTGCTACTGTTGCAGGTAACACATTACCTACTGATACATCCAATCGTCACCTTTCAGGTATTAGCATTCAAACGGAAGATCAATAAAAGAAAAAGGCCTACTCTTCTACTAATATCGTAAACCATATCTTGTCTACGTGCCGAAAACTGTTACCTGTGTAAAATAATGCGATAATTAGACAGTGAAATTGCCAGAAAAATAAAAAAGGGCATTGTCAGAAAATATCACG